>CM075661.1:47032111-48236917 GCA_037954105.1 Canavalia gladiata | reverse complement strand
AAAAATGATTGAGGCACTGTTTTTCTTGAACAAACCACTTGGCCAAATAACTAAACCATATAATTTTATCCTTTGATCAGCCCTTTGAGCCGATTAGCCTTTTCTTCTTTTTAGCTCACCACAAATAAAAAAAAAAAAAAAAAAAAAAAAACAACTTTGTCTGACCATAGAAGGTGAGGAATACTGGATTTATCATACCATAAGTGTTTCAATAAGTGTGGGGGAGATTATTGTTGTGTTCATCAATATCATGGTTGAAAAAAAAAAAAAAAAAAAAAAACTGAAGCAATAAATTAATAAATAAACTATTATATTGAAAAAATAAAAAATAAAAAAAAAATTGAAGAAGTGATATCTGTTTCTCACACTTGCACTTACAATCAATTCTCAATCCTCACCATTTTCATTGGTCTAACATTGTATCTCTTCAATATATCATTTCATCTTTCTAATCCCGTTAGAACCAAAATAAAGACCTCTTGATTTGTGCATTGCATGTGTACATAGTAGTAGAGAAGTAGAAGATATGCAAGCCTATGATAGTTCATCTTTCATGGATTGAATTTGAGAGAAACACTTACCAAATCAAACACTTGAGAGATTCAGAGTATATCATGTGAGGTTTTATCTTTCTCAATCTATGTTTTTCAAATTAAAGTTGCCTTTCTAAGTAATTTCAAAAATGTGATGAAAGAATGCTTCATGAAATTTTGTGAATTCTTGAGAAATCAACTCAAAACTTTGATGTTCTTTCAAAAAAAAAAAAAAAAAAAAAAAAAAAAAATCACCAATCCTTAACTTAAGTTTGCCCGAGACGTGCAAAAGATAAGTGTGGGGGAATTTGATAAGCATAGATTTCATAAATAATTATCTCTCACTTTTATCTCATTAAGACTTCTTATATGTTCAATTAAGTGATCTTTGTCATATTTTATGAGTTTGGGTTCATATGAAGTTTAATTGAATTTCTTTGCTTACCCGATTAAAATGACACTATTATAGTATTTTGAGCATAATAGGAGTTGTAGACATCCAAAAATCATGAAATCTATCTTGAATGAAAGCTTAAAGAAGTGTCCATATTTACAAAGCAAGAGAAGATTCTAAATGGGATGTTTAGGACTCCGAAATTATCTCAAAAGATGAGATAGTGTTGCTGACGTGGAATTTGAACAGTGTGCAAAGATCCAGCCATATCTTGAGATATAGAAGTCATATTGAGATGAAATCAACTTTGTTGGACAGCTAAGATCCAGGGCTACAACTTTTGTTCAGAAGTCAAGCTCTAATTCGGACATGTGAACATCCGAAATGGCGGTGCAAGAAAGTCAAAATTGTTGTGCTCATTGGTGGCAAAAATTCAAAAGTGTTTTGCAATTTCAACAAAGCCCATGTGAAAGCAAGAAAAGGGTAGAAAAGTAATATCCTAGTTGGTGACTTTCTGAAGATGATGCCTCAAAAATCCTCTATAAATAGAAGGGTTTGCAAGAGGAGACACACACCAATTTTGGAGATCAACTCCAATACCATCTTCTTTCTTTCTTTCTTTCTTCCTTTCTTTCTTGTTAGTTTTGCCTCCTTCATGGAAGGCTTATGTTTTCTTTCTTGTTAGTTTGCCTCCTACATGGAAGGCTTAGTTTTTCTTTATTGTTAGTTGCCTCCTACATGGAAGGCTTAGGATTTATTTCTTGTTAGTTTTGCCTCCTACATGGAAGGCTTAGGATTTATTTGTTGTTAATTTGCCTCTTTCTTTGTTGTTAATTTGCCTCCTTCATGGAAGGCTAGGTTTGTAGTTTCAATTCGAGGATTCAAGCTATTTTCATTTTAACTTTGAGGTCTTGATCTTTATTTACATGCTTATTAAGTGGTTTCTACTCTACTTCACTATATTCTTCAATTTTATTCTTTAATCAAAGTTTGATCGGTTGACGTATTTTGGTTAATGTATAATTGATTTATAATTGGTTTTTGATTGGTAAATCATTTTCCAAAAGTTTGAAGAGTAGAAATTAAGTAATTGAATTGAAGGTTTTCATTTTATTACTTACTTCAACTGAATTCTGATTGTAAAATTGGTTTAGATAAAAGATTAAGTGGTTACTAAATCTTGTTGATCATAATCAATTAAATTCTGAGAGATTTCTCAGTAGAGAATTCAAGGATCATTGTAGGGGTTCCAGATGATCCTAGGTTGATAAACACAATGCATGATTTTAGTGATCAATGATTAGTTATGAAAATAGCCTCTGAATTCCTTGAGTTGATAATTGTTAAGTGAAATTAATTTCAGTCTGCATTTTGTGTTTAGCATTTGATATCACATCTTTACAAAAACCCCCTTGTTCTAATTTTCTCCTTATTTGCTTAAGAATCTGAAATGGTCTTTGGGAGATGACCTAGGTTGCACCTTATACTATACCAATAGTTTGGGGGAAATCTGGAAATTATTTTTGCGCGTTTGCGACGAGCGTGTCAATGACTTTCTAGAATTTGACTTAAGTCTAAAAACAAAGGAAAAATGTATGTTTCCAGAGCTATACCTTGCTTTGAAATTAGCATTTTCAACTTTTAAAATAGGGTGATAGGTCCTTAAAAAATATCGTGTGTATTAATTGATAAACACACGTCCTATGATGAATTATTTTTTTTCTCACCGTAAGTATGGAATGTCTTTCAAAGTTTAGGAAAGTTTAAATGATACACACAAGTCCTATGATGAATAGTTTTTGAAAACTTGATTTAGAATTCCAAAGTACGGAAATCTAAAAGAATGGAATTAATCAGAATGAGAGAGCAAGCATTAAAGCAAATTACTTTTTATTCAAACTTTTTCTGGTTACTTAATGAAAATTTGTGTATCAGAATTATGGGAAAATTACATGATTCAATTGAATTGCTCCCTATTTGTTTTCATAAACTAGATTCTTGTTCATTTACTTGACCAAAATTGAACTATTCCCTTTTAGCCCGCCTTTCCCAATATGTCTTTTTGTTTGAAGAAGTTAAGATTTTATGGTTTCTAGAGTCTTGATAGAACATACATGCTATATTCTAGTAGCTTTAGTCACTATTTAAGGATCAAGGCTCTAAGTTATTTTTCATAATTTTTCTAAATTGTAATTAGCTGAAAGAAAATAGACCTTGGATAACTCATACTGTAAAAGATAAATATATCAATCATATGATTTAGAAAATTTTAAAATATAAAAATTAGTATAAGTAAACAAAAATGACAATTGCATCCTAATTTGTATAATTTTGACCTATAAGCTAGTTCAAAATACGTGTATGATGAGTTAAAAGTGTAAGGTAAAAGAGACATTATATTGGGCCCCATGATATTATAGTAAGGAAATATTATTATTCTTCCAAAATGAGAAACCAAAATTTTTGTGAGCATAACTTCTCTATATCAACTTAGCTGAACAAATACCACAAAAATAAATGTGAGCACCTATGGACCTATTGATTATGAAAGTGCATATGTTTAATAGCCAATCTTGATTAAACCTCTAGCAAAAATCTTTCTCAAACTAGAGTGTGGGCAGCTTTAGAACTGATTTTTTAATTAACAGGTGGAGGAAGGACTTATAAACAGTTTATTATATCCCTTTAGAACATGGAATTATTTTATGCAATTATTTTTCATGACTACATAAATGGAGCCAAAATCATTTGAGAGAACTTGGACAGCTTGTATCTGCATAAGCTTTTCCTATTAAGCTAGGATGCTAACTATTCCTATAAGCTTTGTTCATTATGGAATGAGAAAATGACTTCTTACGAGACACCATGTTTCTTCAATTTTGTTCATTAAAACAAAAACATAAGGAATGCTACCCAAGATGCTAAAATTGTGCAAAGAATGAAAAGAAGCTATGTCAAGTAGCTATTGATATTCACAGAGGAAATGGACCTCCTGCTTCCACTCAAGAAGCAGTAGATAGGAGATTAATAGGGCTTCTCTATGACTCAAAGGGTGATTATGAAGCTGGTCTAAAGCATTATGTTTTGGCAAGCATGGCCATGGTAGAAAATGGCCAAGAAGTAGATGTGGCCTTAGTTGACTTAGTTAGAATTATAATATTCTAATACAATGTTTTCTAGGTCACAGTTGTGATACATTCTATAGAGTAGAAAACAATGAACTAAGTAATGGTGGATGGTTTTGTTCCAGTACCAAAGAAAGAAAAAGAAGACTAATAATATCATCATGTGATTTAAACTAGTTTTACTAATTTGAAATAGGAAAGATTATCCTCTTGCCCATGTTTTTACTAATATTCTAGGTGAAATGCTAGTATAATACATAACTAGCATGCATTCAACGACACTTATAACCTAATAAGACTCCCAAAATAATTAGAATCATGATATTCAATTAGGTGCTAGTTTATAAATTAGAGAAAGAATGAAATAAATGATAGGATTTTATTCATGAAAATTCCTTATTCCTAGATCATTGATAGGAAGAGACAATGACTATAATTGTTCCTGTCAAGATTTTGATGTTGGGAGGTGTAAAGGAATTTCACAACAGTGAATTTGGATGGATGATGTACATTGGGTCCCTTTATACAACATGAGGATGCACATTATGATTATGATGATGATTAGAAGGAAAAATTAATTAGTTGCAATATGCATGGATTTGCAAATCAAACAACTACTGCACAGGAAGTATACTTCCAGAACTGGGTAAGCTCAAAACAATGACCCATATGGAGATTAGCTACAACTTATACTAGGGTTTTATTCCACCACAACTAGGTAATATGAGCCAGCTTCAGTATCTTGACATAGCAAGAGCAAATCTATCATGTTCAATACCAAAGCAACTCTCCAACCTCACCAATTTCCAATTACTTTTTCTATTTAGAAACCAGCTCACTGGATCAGTACCAAGTGAACTCAGCAAAATCAAGCCTATATAGTAAATCATGCCTACTGTCTAGTGCCTAATAAGGAAACTCCAGTGAAAAGTTGAAAAGTAAATCTAAACCTCAGAAACTAATGCCACCAAATAGGAACATGTCAGATTTCAATACTCAACACCCCTAGAGTCCAAGCACAAAGATGCCTTCAAATTTTGATCATGCAACTACTTCCTCACAAGGATTTCCAATAGGAAATGTTTACTCAGACAAAGACCAGCAACTAAGATATAGGGAGTGGTTCTAGCTCTCGTAGCAACAGTTCAGAGAGCACTAACGCTCGCATCAAGCCACACACTGATGGTAATGTAAGGTGGGAAGTAATTAGCATGGTTTTCAAAAGGTGGCTCTCTCAATCTTAGCCATTTCAAAAGATGTTAGGTTTATGGTAACAATGTTCATATCACCACAAGCATAAAAATAATGTAAAAAATTCAAAAGGAACATAACTTTTTTTTCTTTCAAAATTCCTAATATTTTCTAAATTAGAGAAGAAAAGTTGGATAGAATCTGTAGCAACAAAGGAGCTTGCAACAGAAAACAACTATAATGCCAATGAGAGAGCATATGAACATTTGTTCTTAAAAATCATAGAAATCAGAGTGAACTTAGGGTTATGCAATGCTGAAACTTACTAGAAACTAGGGAGAAACTTGAAACTTAGAGATTCGAATATTGACTCTAAACAAACAACTAATGAACAATGACGAGGACGATGAATTTTGTCATGTAAAGGAGCTATTCTCAACGAAGATCAATTTCATGCAAAAGAATATGAGAACAATGCAAGAAAGACTAACCTGAAAATGATCAACTTTTCTACATGAGTTAAAAATAGACCTGATGTAATAACTTAGCTTTTTTATACTAGTTCCTAGCTGAATCAATGTAAAAAATAGTTTGTACACTGGTTCAACTAGGAACTGTGAACACCCAATTATGTCTGAGACCCCACTTTTTAAATTAATGAGTAAATAAACAATCTTATATTCAAATAATTTAAGTAAAGATGAAACAAATAAATAAGAAAAAGAAAAGATTAAGAAAAGAGAAAAAGAGTAAGAAATAATAGATGAAAATAAATTAAAATAACAAAAATAAAAAATGAAAATGGAAGAAAAAGAAATTTTTTTTTAGGAATTTAATTAGAAAGCTAGCTAGATTAGTTAATGTTGGTTATGAATTAGTTAGAAAAAGAAAAAGTTAAATAATAAAAATTGGAAAATAAAAATGAAAGGAAAATAATTAGTTATGGAAAAAAGAGAAAAAAGAAAGGAGAAAAAGAAAAAAGAAATAATAAAAAAATGAAAATGAAATAAAAAGAAAGAAAAGGGGGACCCATCAAAAATTAAAAAGGGAAGTTCAGTTATAAAAAAAAGAAAAAAAAAAAGAGGAGGTTTTGAATGGGGGGATGAATTCTTCTCTCTAAAAAACGAGAACGAGGAAATTCGTAGGAAGGATTTCAAAAGGCTCTCCTGCTAATAGTGGAAGCTTTCTTGGCAAGAAGGACTTTAGGACTTCTCTTCTTCCTCCGTCGAGTCCAATCTCTCTTGGCTGGTCCTAGCTCCTGCCACCTTAACTAGGATCCTCTGGTGCTCACCACTACCTCAGGTAAGCACTTTGAAGCTCTTCTTCGTTGCTGCATCGTTCGGATTCTTTTTCTTCAGTTTCGGTGGAGAGAAATGACATCTGTTGAAGTAAGCTTCAATCAGGGAGAAGCGTCTTAGCAAGAATCAAGAAAAAATCATGAAGGTATGCAAAGCATAGATACTTCCAGGTAAGTTCATAAACGCTTTAATATTGTCTTCATGAAGACGATTCTTGAATCCTTAATAGAAATGATTATGAAATGTGGCTAGATTGTTGCATCTTGCTAGCACAGGTTCACCTGATTCTTATCCATATCCGCGTGAATAATCTACCATATTATGAATCATATTTCTCTGCTCATTAGTGAAGTTCTGGTAATGGTAAGCCTTGGTTAATATATTGTTGAAAATGCAAGATCTTTTGGGAATTTGTTGAGATCAGATTAGTTGCTTTTCAATCTTGTTTGTTCGCTAGGCGTTTTCCTATTTGGCTGAACGTTATAAGAGCCGATTGAATTTAGACAAGATCAGCGTTGAAGGAGTAGTAACTAGTAGTATTAATCCAATCAAATCAATAAGCTCGAAACGAGTCTCTGTGTCGAGTCAGCAAACAGATCCGAAGTTTGGTAATTTTAGCCTTAACAACCATAATTTAATAGTGCAATGATAGTATATGCTAATGCTGAGTGGATCCCTTAAGGTCTCTGCATAGTAACACCAAAAGGGTGATATCACTATTAAGTTCAGAGTTTAGTAACTATCTTGCTGAGCCTCTATCCATGCTAAGAAGAATAATTGCCGTGTTACTGGGCCGAGCCCCTTCCTAGTACCTTGAACAATATTAGAAGCTCCTTATTGCTTTGTAATTGTCTCAAATCACGAGTCGAGAACCACATACCAGTAGCAAGAGGTAGCCATGATCCGTTTAGAATCAACCATGCTTCTAGAACATCTAGTCAAATCCCGTACTGCTATATGGATCGCCTCCACAAAGAGGAAATTGTCAGCAGTTTGGCTGCTCCTTGTAAGTCAAGACTTAGTAACCATTAGGATAATAATGTGATTGATCCAATAATTATGGTAAGGATGAGGTTAGCTAAGCACCAGAAGTGTTAATTTAGAATCAGAATTATAGGTGACTTCTAAGGATGACTATAAATAGGAGATGAATAGGTAGTAGGAGTTCAAGTTACTCTTAGCTTGCCTTGGATGCTTGAGCAAACAAGTTGTTACAGATCTTGTCATCTTGTGATCAACTTACACTTAGCAGTGGGCACATTGGTCCCAAGTTAAGCAATGTATATACTAATCTAGGAGGGGTATAGTACTAGCAGTAACCAATTGCCATCATACTGTTGGCATAGTTTATGCTGTATCAGCACCTATCTTAACGCTTGGTCAAGATGCTTATTGGAAATATCAGCCACAACACCTTGTGCCCTTCAAGTCATGAACTAGCCTGAATTCAGAATGAGAGACCATGGAAGTCCTCTCTGGAACTATAATAGGAGTCATGCAATGCATAAGATCCTAGCAGCAGGGTGTAGAATCTTCATGGCCAAAGTTCTATAAGTCATTGGCCAAAGCTAATAGTCAAATCAGTACCCCATGCATGTTGGGCATCTCAACATAGAGTGGAACTCCATGCAAAAGGGTTATGAATGAAAAGTGGGAGTGGGGGGCCACAAATGATATCTTGCTTAAAATTAAAGATATGATACAGTCCCTCATGTAGCACTATATATATTAAATTTGTGGATCATGTCATAAATCCAAAGCTCAGCTCAAGTGGCTGATTCAAATAAAGCTTAGGCAAGTGGTACCCGGTTCGATTCCTCACGTGCAACCATTTGTTTTGACTTCCTTGATATGCCAATTCCCTTGCTTTTGGGCTATAGTCATGGGTCAGCTGCTGACTGAATTGCCTTCCTTTCAATTGTGCCACATTTAGTAACCCCAAGAGCGATACTAAAAAATAAAATAAGTGCCTAATTCTTACAAAAAAGAAAATAACTATTTCTTTTATTCACATTCAAATCAAACTCAATTTTTTTCAATTTGGGTCAAGCCCAATTCTTTCTTTTAATTTTAAAATCAAGTCCATTTCATTTTGGATCAAACCCAATTCTTTTTATTTTGGAATCAAATGCAATTTTCCATAATTTGGGTCAAGCCTAATTATTTTTTTCTATTATCAAATCAAGTCCATTTTTTTGTAACGTCAAGCCCAATTGTTTTTCACTCGAAATCGATTCTTTCTATTTTATTTTAAATCAAATCCATTTCGTCAATTTGGGTCAAGCCCAATTCTTTTCTGCAATTAACAAATCAAGTCTGTTTTATTTTATCACTATTTTTACTAATTCATAAAAAGCATTTGTTTCAAACATGTCTATTTCTTTTAATTTTCTAAAATTCGTGCAACGGGTTCTAATACAAATAGGCAGCCTTTTCTGTTGTTTCCGTATTTCAATTTGTGCAATTTCCAAATGCGGCTTACAACGGTTTGGATTTTGCAAGCACGTAATTTTAGAAAATCATTATTTGCTAACTCCGCTAAAACATGTCTGTTTCAAAATATTTGTTTTTAATTTTCTAAAATTCATGCAAAAGACTTTAATACGAACAAGCAGCCTTCTCTGTTGTCCCGTGTTTTAATTCGTGCAAATTCAAACGCGACTTACGACGGTTTGGAATTTTGCAAGCACACAATTTTAGAAAAATCACTTTTACTAACTCCGTTAAAAAAATGTCTGTTTTGAAAATGTTTGTTTGTTAATTTTCTAAAATTCGTACGGATTCAAACCCAACTTACGACGGTTTGGATTTTGCAAGCACGTAATTTTAGAAAATCACTGTTTGCTAACTCCGCTAATAAATGTCCATTTCAATTTTCTAAAGTTCGTGCAACGTGTTTTAATATGAACAGGAAACCTTCCCTGTTGTTCCGTGTTTTAATTCGTGCAAATTCAAACGCGACTTATGATGGTTTGGATTTTGCAAGCATATAATTTTAGAAAATTATTGTTTTCTAACTCCGCTAATAAACGTCTGCTTCAAAATGTCGGTTTTAATTTTCTAAAATTCATGCAACGGATTCTAATACGAACACACAGCCTTCTCTGTTGTTCCGTATTTTGATTTGTGCGAATTCAAACACGACTTACGACAGTTTGGGTTTTACAAACACGTAATTTTAGAAAATCGTTGTTCGCTAACTCCACTAAAAGATGTCTGTTTCAAAAATGTTTTTTATTTTCTAAAATTCGTGCAACGGATTTTGATACGAGCAAGCAGCCTCCTCTGCTATTTCATATTTTAATTCGTGCAAACTCACACGTGGCTTCCGACGATTTGGGTTATGCAAGCAAGCAATTTTAATCTATTCAAAAACAATTTCACCTAAAATCATTTCTTCTATTTTTCAAGAGATCAAGTCTCTTAACCAAAATTACGTAGTCTTGAATTTCCCATTGTACCAGGAAATATGTAGGAGCAGGATCAAGTCCTATTAGGTCATTTTCAACAAACCTATTTACTTTTATTCTAAACTAAAGGGATCAACAGTTTTCAAAAATATCAAAATCACACACTCAGTTTAAGGGTGCCGTTCTTCGAAACGGGCGAGTAGGGTGCTTAACACCTTCCTTACTCGTAACCGGCTTCCGAACCTAGAATTATTTCCTCAAGTTAGGATTTTTTCAAATGTTTTCCCTTAAAATAAAATTTGGTGGTGGCTCCACATGACAAATTAAATTCTTTTATAAAATTTTTAGCGAGTTTGTCATCTCGTTGTAATTACGGTTGCGACAGGTACCAATGTCGTATCTTCATATTTTAATTACAAAAATACCACCGTCTTTTTTTAAAATCAGCTCCTTCATAACTGACATAAAAACTTGATGTAAAATCTCATTTCTACACTAATATTCGACATTAGTTCTTCACAATAGAGGTAGAAAGTACTTTCAACATTAGTTTTAAAGTAACGATGTAAAAACTACTTTCTCCATCAATTGTTTGGAGAATTGATATAAAAAGTATTAATTTTATTTAAAAATATCATTGCATTTTTTCTACATCAATTCATGAACAATTGATGTAAAATTCTATTATAAAATACTATTATTCTACTGATGATATTTACTATAAATTTTAATTAATTGATAGAATAAATTTTTTATTCTAACAATGCATCAAAATTAAACTCAAAATTTATTTAAAAATTATATAAATATATTTTCTTATATTATTTAAATTTATCAAATAGTTAACCTATTAAAATTATCTAATAAGAAGAAGTTTGGATAATTTATTTGAGATCTTTGCAGATTAATTAATATACATAAAAAATAATTATCACATAATTCAAAATCTTATTCTTCTGAACGTTTCTAATTTTTTATCTAAGAAAAAACTACTTAACCAACCCTTCAGCATTATTCAATAAAATAACAAAATTTAACTCAAATTAATGTTCAACCTTAGGAAGCTTTAAATTAGCGTTTAATTAGCAATATAAAAAGTATAATAACTTTTAATTAACAATTAAAATAATAAAATAATATTTATAATAAGTTATTAAACATATTAAATTTGACAAAATTTGGTTTGAAATAAAATATTTTTATTAAAAAATTCTAAAGTAGTTAATGATAAACGATTGGTTTCTCCATACAACTTAAACAAAACTCTCACGAAATTGAGTGACTTGCCACAACCAGAAGAAGCCTATTGTATGGGTGTTAAAAATTCTGCAACTAAGAAAAATTAATGCATACCTTTCGATTTGTGTTAAAAAATTCAAATCGAATAGGCCGATTCAGCTGATAAATTGGTCCAAATCATATGCTAAATTGGTTATGTTCATGAGCCGTTATGAACCAATTAGTTTTTCACAAACTGGGTGACTCAGTTACTTGATTTAAAATGAGTGAACTACCACTTTAGTCCCTGAAGTTGTTATGAAAGTTCAGTTTAGTTCCTGAAAGACGTAAATTAACCAGTTAGTCCCTGACTTTGTTAACTGTGATTCACGTTAGTCCTTATCCCCAATTATCGTTAACGACGTGCTGACCTGTAACGTTAAATGCCACGTAGGAAGCCCATGTGTCATAAAACGACGCCCGTTTAACTTGTTTAACAGACCTGAATGGTTTTTGGTACATGTCGTCGTCATCTTCATCATTTAAAATTTTAGAATTTGAAAAAAAAATTCCTAATCTAAAACCCTAATTTTGTAATTTGAAAATTGAGGCGATTGGCAAAACTAAAGTAAGACCCAACATTGTTGGAGGAAAATCAAGAATGTTCATACGCACTGGAGACCCAAGAATGTCACAAAGTATTCAAAAGGGAAATGAGCAAGTGATATGCTTATGCAAATACAAAGTTGTTATACGGGTTTCAACCTCTGCAAGGAATCCTAGAAAGCTTTTCTATGGATGTTCAAAACTGAAGGTAATATGATTTAATATACTTTAAGTTTTGTGTTGGTGTAATTTTTTAGAGATGTTTTAACATTGTTCATGGTATATATAGGTGGAAGAAAGGTGTGAGTTTTTCATGTGGTACAATCAGACTACTGAGGAGGAGCATGAAGTTACATCAGTAATGAATGGTGGTGAATGTAATCATGAAGAATGGAAGAAAATATCAAAGAAGATTGATGAGTTAGATATGGAAGTTAGGAGATTACATGTAATAGTATATTTAGGGTTGGGGTTTATAATAGTTGTGCTTGCATTTTTTTTGGGTTTTAGTTTTAATAACTAAAGTAGCAGCTTAGTTTATGTAATTTTAGTGTTATCCTTTTGTGTTGAAATACTAATGTGTTATGTATTGAAGTGGAGATTTATGAATTTGAGGACTGTTTGGAGTACAATTTTTTTTTGTCATTCAAGTTATTCTGCACATTGTTTGGGAAACTATGCTTGAATAAGTTAAGATTTGAAACCTTTATTCTGCATAGAAGGTGAGGCGTGTTTTGAAATCTCAAATAATGTATTACAATTAGTGAATAATTACCAAAAACAATTATGAGTAAATGTAAATGAAGATTTGAAAGTAAGAAACAAAATGTGTTCCTAGTACAACCTTTTTCAATTTGGATCCTTTGCTGCAACAAGGTGAAAGCTGAGAAAATTGCCTGATAGTTGACACTATAAGCACATGTAGACAATTACCACTCTGCTCATTGTTACAAAAGCTAATATAAGATTCAAATATGACATTTGACATAAGCATATGTACAAATTTCTATTTTTCCATTTCTGTTCCTTTCTAATAAACACTCACCTATCAGCAAAAAAGAGTTTATTGTGCAAAAAACAGCATGGAGCTGATAGAAATCAGCAAAAAAAAACTTGTGACCTTGTGGGAGTCGTAACCTATTTTGTTAAGTTACAGGAAAGACCATATTTTGCAGAGAACGTGAGGATTATTTTGAAACCTCAAATAATGTATTACAGTTAGTGAATAATTACCAAAAACAAGTCTGAGTAATTGGAAATGAAGATTGGAAACTAAGAAACAAAATATGTTCCTAGTACAACCTTTTTCAATTAGGATCCTTTGCTGCAACAAGGCCAAAGCTGAGAAAATTGGTTGACAGTTGACACTATAACCACATGTAGACAATTACCACTCTGCTCATTGTTACAGAAGTTAATATAAGATTCAAACATGACATCTGACATAAGCGTATGTACAAATTTTTGTTTTTCCTTTTCTTTTCCTTTCTAATAAACACTCACCTATCAGCAAAAAAGAGTTTATTGTGCAAAAAGCATAATGGAGCTGATAGAAATCAACAAAAAACAACTTGTGACCTTGTGGGAGTCATAACCTATTTTGGTAAGTTACAGGAAAGACCATATTTTGCAGAGAACGTGAGGACTGTTTTGAAACCTCAAACATTGTAAATCAAAACCTGAATTGCATACATAAAAGGTGATGTAATCCCCAAAACAACCATTACAAGTGTTAACAAAATACTTTACATTGTGGATCATCAAATTGACCAAATAGGTCTCACAAAAAACATGTACATATGTATTAGGTTCTTGGCTTGGTAAAAGTAGGAGTTGGCATAAACTTTGATGGTTTGGTGGAATCACCAACTGCTGCATTTGGATCACTTGGTGGTGGACTGTGTTGAACAGATTTTTCAGCAAGAATTGCTCCCACCTCTGCTGCAAAAGATGACTGTTCTCTACCTAAGGGGATTGGTTTGCTATAATTCTTCTTAATAGGTAATTTGGGTCTTGGTAGCTTCATAGGTGATTGTTCATCTCCAGGTGGGGGTTGTGATTCACAAAAGACTATTTCATCTTGCACTATAGCAGTAGCATCAGCAGAACCAGCTTGGGCATCAGAGGCACTACCTTCACCCCCTTGGACAGCAGCATCAGAGACAACATGAAAGGCAGCATGAGAGGAACCAACATCACCCCCTTGGCCAGCAACAGAAGCACCAGCAGCATGTGATGCACCAGCAGAAGCCCCAGCATGTGATGCACCAGCACCACCAGCATCTGATGCACCAGCAGAACCAGCACCTGATGCACCAGCAGAACCAGCTTGGGCATGTGCCAACCTTTGCCTTTTTTCCACCACGCAGGTTTGTCTGTTATGGTTGGTATCACCACAAACACTGCATTTGACCTCTTTTATCTTCCTCTTAAGTTTGGTTGGGTTAACAGGTTCTTCATGATTTTCTTTTCTTCTTTGTTTTTTTGGCCTCCCAACCTTCTTCTTGATTTTGGGAGGAACAGGTGGGATTTGGTCTGTGTGGACCCAGAAGTCTTGCCCTGGCAATGCCTCTATATGATTAGCATAGGTGGCTTGGTATGAGGCCATTGTCAGCCAAGCATGACAATGGTCTTCAGGTCTCTCATTCTTGTAAACAATAGCTGCTATGGCGTGCATGCAAGGCATACCTGCAGCATAGTAGGGATGAAACTTAAACACAATGCACTTGAAAATTAGTGACAAGTTTAGACACTAACCTGTTAGTTCCCAAAAACGACATGTGCAGCTTTGGATACCAAGATTTACAACTACTTTTGTTGGCCAGGATTGAACTTCAAACTTATGTCCATCATCATCTCCTACATTGTAGGTAAGTCATGTAATAGCAAACACAGTAGACAATATGAAAGACATATTGAATCCTAAACATTACCTGACCATGTAGCAGTCCATTTATTTGATTCTTTTTTAAGTTTTTCAAGTCGACTTTGCTGAATTGGTGGTAAGTGGTTAATGTGGCGAGCCAATTTCAGCTTATTTGTTGCTATGCTGTTGAAGATTAACACTCTTATTTCCTCTAGCATGCTTATGATTGACTTCTCCCTGGCTGAAACTATCTTGGCATTAAATACTTCACAATTATTATTTCATATGTTGTCCACTTTTGGCCATGGTGAGAAATAAGCTTTTGTCCAAGACTCTTTTGGCTTTTCAGCCAAATAATCATGAGCTTTTGGGTTTGTTATCTGCAATGAGTTCATATTCCTGTGGAACTGGTGAGGCTCAGTTGATCTAGCACATTCCCACAGTAACATTCTCATCTCCTTATCCTTCCATTGCTTGCAGAAATTTTTCCATATATGCCAGACACAATATCTGTGGGGGGCTCCAGGCATTACTTCCTGTAAAGCTTGTTTCAAACCTTGTAATGTGCAATCAAATCAGTACCTCACATAGTAAACCTTTCAATGGAATAGTTTGTTTCACATTGGTCCCTATGTAATTAAAAATGTCCCATAGTTATCCTTATTAATATTTAAGTTACTACACAGGCTTTATATACAGAATCTATATTTACGTGCAACATTTGCATGCAAACTTATGTACCTTCTGCATGTCAGAAATGAAGTTCCATCCATACTTAACATGGTCCCCTAGGTCTTCATGCAATAGTTCCAAGAACCATATCCAATTCTCCTTGTTTTCAACATCAACCACAACATATGCAATAACCCATATGTGATTGTTTGCATCCTGACCAACAGCAGACAGCAGCTGCCCACCATAATAACCTTTGAGGAAAGCTCCATCAAGGCCAATCAATGGTCTGCATCCATCTTTAAATCCTTTCTTGCATCCAGTAAGACATATGTACAATCTACGAAATACTAGAGGACCATCTACCTGAGGGATTGTTTCCATTTTGACAGTAGAACCTGGGTTCCACTTTAACAATTCTACACAATAATCCCATAATCTTGTATACTGCTCCTCCTCAGTCCCTTGCAAGATATTTTTGGCTTTCTTAACAGACCTCCATATTTTAGTCCTATTAAGATGAACTCCAAATTTTTGCTTGAAGTAGTCAATAATGTCACTTACCTTCATATCCTTGTCCTTTTTCAGTTTTTTCACCAATTTTCCAATGACCCAACTCTTTGATGCTTGTTTATTTTTAAATACTCTCCCACAAGTATGTTCAGATTTAAATGTTTTAATCTGAAAACAGTGAAAGGCATTACTATAGCTGCAGTAAATTTCCCATGAACAGGTTTTTTCATCACACTTTGCTCTTGCTCTTGTCTTGTCATTTTTTACCCAGGAGACCACTCTACCCAATTGAATTGTGTACTCTTTTACAGCTTTCTTAAATCATTCAATGGTTGTAAATTCCATTCCAAGTTCTAATCTCATATGGCCAAAAATTGAATCTTCATTCCATTGTGGATAGGTCTCCTTTTCTCCATCTTCATCATCACTATTGTGGGGAGTCTTCATTTCTTCCGATTGCCATGAACATCCACTTTCACTCTCATCAGACGTATCATGTGGCACAAAGTTAATTTCTTCTTCATCACTTGTTTCCTCTTCTTCAACTACAGCTTTACCCTTACCTTTATCAACAACTTTCTTACTACTTTGACCTCCTACTTTCTTTTTAGGTGTCCCTTTTGCTTTTTGTTGTTTTCCTTTTGTTGGCTTTGGGCTTGGTGTAGGTTTTGATTTTGTTGCTGCTTTTGACTTTTGTCTTGGCTTTCGTGCTACCTTCTTTGTAGAAATTGTACCCACAGATTCTGCATCCCTTTTTGTTTGCCCCCTAGTCATATAGGTCCTTCTTTCTTGCATAACACCAACACCTCTATCACGAACCTCATTTCCAGCCCCACCATCATCTTTCTCACTTGCCTCATCACCACCAAACATATCAACTTCTTCACACTCACTTTCAGACTGCCCACCCTTATCACCATCACCCTCTTCACCCTCAACACCATCACCCTCAACACCATCACCCTCTTCCTCTCTACCTTTACCACACTCCAACTCAACATCAAAGTGAAAATCAGTGGCATCATCTACTGGTATAAAATTAGGATCATGTCCACTACCACCCTCTCCAACTTCAAATTCAGCATGTTCTTGTCCTTCCAATTCAGGACCTTCTTCACCTTCCTCAGCATTTTTTAACAATACTTCCATATCTACGGCTTCATTGAATGAATGTTCAAAATATATATCCATTTTTCTACCATTTCTTTTGACTACCTGTACCATATCTAGCAAATCAACATCAAGTTCCAAAATGCGAAGACCATCACCAAATTTCAAAGTGGGATTCAACCAATATACATTTTTAACATTTAGATATCCTAGACTTGCAGCAAACTTTTTAAAACTAAAAACATCCAACGTGTCCTCATCACAATCCTCTCATATCTCAACATTTCCCCATTTATACTTCACTCCACCATCATTAATAAAATTTCCACCATGATGAATAAACAAAGTCAAATACTGCATAAAGTAAGACAAAATCACTTCACAATGAAGGACCACATATAATAAATGCATTATTTTAAAATACTATTCAGATTAAGGACCACATGCATTAAATATTAACATTTTGTCATACCCATAGGTTAGGGACCACATGCGAATACCCACATTTCTCACATCCCTAAACAACATTTCAACCTAAAACTGGGAGAAGGTCAAATGTGCCCCACAATTTTTCAATTTTTTCAAAAAAAAATGTCCAAAAGAGTGTCTTTTCCACTGAAAACCCTAACCTCAACTTACCCACTATTTATATTTACAGTAAAACATATATAAGGGTTGAATAATAGGGCAAATACCTCGTCCATTGTTGCAGAAAATAATCAAACCTCGTTTGCTGGAATTGATTGCTTCTTTGCGCTGTAAACCAGAGAAAATGACAAAACGATGGTTCTATGCACTACAAAACAGAGATACTACAAAACAGAGATAATGACAACGACCAAGAAGACAAAATATGTTTCCCTCCAATTGATGTCAAAACCATTTCCATAACTGTTATAAACAAGTTAAACATCGTCGTTTTATGATACATGAGCTTCCTACGTGGCATTTAACGTTACAGGTCAGCACATTGTTAACGATAATAGGGGGCAAGGACTAACGTGAATCACAGTTAACAAAGTCAGGGACTAACGGATTAATTTACGTCTTTTAGGGACTAAACTGAACTTTTATAACAACTTCAGGGATTAAAGTGGTAGTTCACTCAATTTAAAATCATAATTAGCGCTAGTTTCCAAAAATAAAAAGCAAGAGAGAGGAGATGGAATTGATTGCGCCACTTTGGTTGTGACCTGAGGTGGCTGAATGCTCAACGACAGCGAGGCACGAGGTAAAGCAACATAGAAGTTTTTGAAGAACATTTTCACGTGAAAGAGTGACAAAGAAAACAAAAAACACCCACAGAAAAAACCAAATGCAACTAGACACACAAACCAAGTGAAAAAGTAAATACAACATAACGAAGACAGAGAATGATAAAATGTTGCATTCAAATTACTTTTTATTATCTTTTTTTGTTTTGGCTTTCGAGTTCTGTTATCAGTTTTTATTATCTTCTTAATTTTTTAATTATTTAATTATAAATTATTTTAAATATGAAAATTTTATTTTTAATTTTAATACATCAATTGTTACAATTTTTTTTTGTTTTTATTTTATTATAAATTTATATTAACTAAATTCATATTTACTTTTTATACTACCAATTTAAATATTTAATATTATAAGTAATTCAAAATTAAAATTTAAATCAGTATATATTAATTATTAAAAATAAAATTAACAATATATTAATTACATGATTTATTAATCTTTTAAAAGTTAATATAACTTTAAAAATAGTAATAAATTCTTTAATCTTTTACAATTGGATTATATCACCATTACAATGTAATAATTTTTAATCATGTTATAAAGAAGAGGATAATTTTTAAATAACTTAAAATTGATTTTTAGAGTTTAAATAATTATTAGAGTTGTTTGGATGGATGTGAAATATATATATATATAAATTTTGTAATCTTTTCTTTTAAGAATCTACTTCTCATATTTCTAGTATCCATATGTATGGTTTCATTTTTTTTTGTTGTCGAAAAAATATATATATATATATATATATATATTTAAATATAGTATGTTAGTATAATATTTCTTTTGTTTCTATTATTTTTTATTAATATTATTAAATTAATTAATTATTTATTTATTATAAAAAATTAAAAAATATATATATTACTAAACTATCAATGTATTTATATATATATATATATATATATATATATATATATATGAGTCAAAATCTTATAATGTTAGGAGTTAAACCTAGCATTTATATCGACTTAATAAATTTTTAAAAAATACAAGATTTATCAATCTAACCACTGAATTATATTATAATATCTTTATAATCATGTATGTCAAATTTTAAATAATTTAGATACTTGTAAATATGTTATTTAAGTATCGATTTTTACATATACTTAAATAACATACCAAATGTTAAAACAAATTTCTTTAATGAAGTGTCTATTAATTTTTATTTTGTATAAAATTTTATAAACATGATCTATTTTTATAAAATTTTTCAAATCAATGGTTAGATCGATGAATGTTATATTTTAGAAAAATTATTAAGTTAATGTAAATGTTAAAATTTAACTTACAATGTTAACCAATGTTGAATATATATATATATATATATATATATATATATATATATATATATATATATATAAAGAGAGAGGGGAGAGATCAAGTTATTCTAAGAGTAAATTTGTTTAAAGTTATTTAGCTTAATAACTTTCATAAAAAATTTAAATTTTATCAATCTAACCGTTAAATTAGTAAATTATATTATATAGATCATCTTTATAAAAATAAATTTAAATTAACAGATAATATATCTCTTACAATATCTATTAATTTGAATTTATTTAATAAAATATCATATAAAATTTTGTAACGATGATCTATGTAATACAATTTATTAATTTAACAATTAAATTGATAAAATTTAATATTTTATAAAAATTATTAAACGAAATAACTTTAAACAAAGTTATTCTAAGATAACTTGATCCCTTCTTTGATATATATATATTAACCAATTTATTTGATAAATGTTTGGTTGAAGTAGACATAAATAATAAATATAAGTGTAAAATAAAAAAAATAATATGATAGAGAGATAAAAAAAAATATTATAAAAATATTGAAAAAATTGTTGTAAGAATAATATTATTTTAAGAAGAAAAAAAAATTGTGACATATGTCTTATCAACCGATTTTGCTAACTAGTTAATCCGCTATAGTGTACATGTTTTTATTTTTCATTTGTTTCCTTTGTTTTCATCGAAGTTGAACAAGAGACTGAAGAGAGACGTACGGGTAGGGGATCAATTAATAACATGAATAGTAAATTAGGAAATCTCTTATAAATAGCTTAGCTCGTTCACCGAACACTATCACACTATTCTTTGTTGAGAAACCCATCCCTTACTGAACACTCCCAAAAAGGAAAAGAAACCTTGAAAAACTTACAATGGCTGTGCTTGGGATTGGAGAATTCCTTGTAGCAGTTATTCTATTCATTCTTATTCACTATTGGAGGCTTAACAGACATGCCCCAATTCCTAATTGGCCCATTCTTGGAATGCTACCTGCTCTCTTACTCAACATCCCTACCGTCTTTGATTACATAACTTCAATTTTGAAACACCAAGGAGGTACTTTCATGTTTGAAGGACCTTGGCTATCAAACATGAAAATTCTTTTCACTAGCGACCCTTTAAATGTGCAACACATCACATGCACACAGTTTGAAAACTATGGGAAAGGGAATGATTTTAGAGAGATTTTTGAGGTTTTGGGAGATGGAATTTTCAGGTCTGATTCTCAATTGTGGAAGTATAATAGAACTGTACTTCACTCAATTTTTAAGCAAACAAGTTTTCAGTTGTTTACTCACAAAACCATCATGAAAAAGATTGAAACTTGTCTGCTTCCTTTTCTTGATCATGTATGTAAAGAAGGCATGGAAGTGGACCTACAAGATGCTTTTCAAAGGCTAACCTTTGACAACATCTGCTCCATAGTTTTGGGATTTGATCCTAATTGTCTTTCCATTGATTTCCCAGAAGTTGCATGTGAAAAAGCCTTCAATGAAGCAGAGGATGCCTTGTTCTATAGACATGTAACGCCAAAATTCTTGTGGAAGCTGCTGAAATGGCTTCAAGTTGGAAAAGAGGCGAAGCTCGAAGAAGGCCAGAAAATTGTTGACCAAATGTTGTATGAACAAATTGCATCCAAAAGAAGAATAATTGAAGGCCAAAGTGGGAGCGACCTAGTTGGTGATGAGTCACATTTTAATTTGCTAAATGTTCTTATAAATAATGAAACAGGAAAAGGTAAAATAGGTGACAAGTTTCTAAGAGATACAGCTATAAATCTCGTAGTAGCTGGAAGGGACACCATTAGTTCATGTCTCACTTGGTTTTTTTGGCTAGTGGCAGCACACCCTTCTGTGGAAGCTAAGATTCTTGCAGAGATTACAGAAAATTTACAACAAAGCAAAGGTAATTGGAAGGATTTAAGTGTTGTTGGGCTTGGCAAGTTAGTTTACCTACATGCAGCTATAAGTGAAGCCTTGAGGCTTTATCCTCCAGTGCCTTTTGAGCACAAGTGTGCATTAAAACCTGATGTGCTTCCAAGTGGTCATAGGATTGATGCAAATACCATGATTGTGTACTCTTTGTACTCAATGGGAAGGATGGAGGAAACATGGGGAGAAGATTGCTTGAAATTTAGACCAGAGAGGTGGATTTCTGAGAAAGGAGGGATTATTCACATACCCTCTTACAAGTTCATTGCTTTCAATGCAGGACCAAGAAGTTGTTTGGGTAAGGACATAAGCTTCAATGAGATAAAGATGATTGCTATTGCTATGTTGTGGAATTATCACATCCACTTGGTTGAAGGCCACTCCACAACCCCAGGTGCTTCCATTGTTCTTTATATGAAACATGGCTTGAAAGTTACGTTGACTAAAAGAAGCATTTGATCAAGGGATACTATTTTAAACTAATTGCTTCTAGTGTGCACCTTCTACATGGAAGGTTTATTTAAAATTTAATAATTTGAATTTTCACGTGTGTACTCTATATTAATGTCTGTTTGGTTTTTTTTTTATTGATGTTGGTCCTTTCTGCATTGGTATTATTTATTAAGGTTCATGCACACTCTGGTTTTGCTCCGTCTGTGTAAGCATTAGTTAATAATTAAAAAGTTAAAGTAAATGGCTTTCCTCTGTATTCATTCAGGCATTTAAGTTTTCCTCATCTTAATCTAGATCTAATGTTATAAAACATGTATTTTTAACAAGGGTAACTTTATTCAATAGGATGAGGTTAGCTCTTTTAAGGAGATTTATTTTTTCATATATAAAATTTAAACTGAGGTTTTTTGTTAAAAAAAATCAAGCATGTATCATTTAAATCAACTACTTATTGATTGTAAAAAAAAAAGAAATTGTATCCTATATTTAATATAAATCTATAACTGATCTTACAATCCAAATTATTTGATGGTGAAATTGGCTTAAAATGGATCTACTTTCTCGATACTGATATATTTGATGCACCTACCGTGTCAATATAAGAACCTTATTTTATTGTATCTACTAATAGTTGAGTGCATTACTTGCATCTTTTCTGATGCATGATAAAACCACATACACTTGCTTTGGCATGCAAAGTAAGTTGAATACATTAATTTTCATCTAAAGTGGTGGTGGCAACTCACATGATTATTTTTGGGATAAACTCTACTTTTAAGAAAACTGACCTTTTGGCTCGTGACTTAACAATTGCTAATTTAATTTAATTTTATAATATTATTGGAATATATAAAAATTATAGTTATAATTTCTATGTTCATATTTATTTTTTATTAACTGAACTCTTTTAATAAAAAATAAAATTTATTTTCTAAACTTTTTCACATGATTTTAAATAAAATCTTTAAATTTATCAAGCAAAATGATTTAAAGGGATATTAATAAATTTATCAAAATGAAAAAGGAAAGGGCAGGCACAAAAGGAGAATGGCGATGATGTCTTAATAGACAAATACAGGAAAAGTAAATTCAGGGTCCAAATTAAGCATCCCAAAGAAGATAAAATAACAATGAAATCGGATATGATTGTTAGGCAAACTGAAAGTAGCATTGAAAAGATACCGAAATTACTTTCAAGCATTAAATTCTTTCATTACGTATCAAACTTGTTGAACTCATGATATTTAGTAGAGATGTATTGAAAAGAAAGCTCAAAGTACCGACAATTCCCCCATATGTCGACACTTGTATGCATATATTTTTTTCTTTTTATTTTTTTTTATATTTGTGGCTCCATTTTCATATATTTTTAAATGTTATATTTTTATTTGTTAATATATTTTATTTTGTTTAATTTTTTAAAATTAAATTATTAATTTTTTATTTGATGTTTTTTCTGGTACTCTTGTAAATTTGGGATACTAAACCCTTCTCATGAAGGGAGCAATAAAAAGTTAACACATGTTTAATATGATTGTCCACGTTTAATGTTGATCAAATGTAAATGTGGCATGATTCATCCTACCCTACGTGAATGAATCAGAATGCAGAAACGATAATAGAATGTCTTGAAAACCAAGATAAAATAAGATAAGATTAGGATAAGATATATAAGGTAAAGATAAGATAAGATAAAATAAGGTAAAATAAAATATAATAAGGTAAGATAAAATAAGATAATATAAGATGAAATAAGATAAGATAAGATAAAATAAAATAAGGTAAAATAAGATGAGATGAGATAAAATAAAGGAACCCAACACAAATCGCGAACTGATCTTATCAAGGTTCTTTGTCCAAAACCAACGCAACCAGCTCACACATATGAAGACTCTCTTAACAAATTAGAAATCCTAATTAAATTGCAATTTGAATTGCAACAATTTTAAAACAAATAATTTCTAGATAAATATCAAATCCTAATGTAATCTATAGCAAATCCAAACCTTATCACTTAAGATCTTCAATGATATGACTACATAAATTAACTCATGTTGGCATTTGGTTTGGAACCGCGTAATCTTTTTCTTGAACTTCCCTTTTCAGACCTCCACGTGCTTGACATTTGATCCTATTTCTCGTCATAGGACTTTCGATTTCTTATAGATAATCTTTAAGATGATTTCTTTTACTTATCGTGATACCCACGTTCACATCAAAATGATTTAATAAAAAATTTATAGTCAAGGACAAGATCTTTTTTAATTTTGTTAAAAAATTCTTCCTTGTAAATTTTTTTATACTTTATTTATGATTTAAAAAATTATTTTCATTTAAATTATTTTATTTTATTTAAAAAACTTACAAAAAATTTTATTTAATATATTTAAATTCATAATTTATTATAACATTTAATTTTAATTTATAAAAATTATTTAAATATTAAAAAATTAAAATAACATTTTATTTTTATTCTATTTCGATTTTTCTATATATATATTTTTTAATATTTCTCTTTTTATATATAGACTTACTTAATTAAATATAGTTAAAATTTAATTTTTAAATTTTAAAAATTATATTAAATATACTTATATCTATATATATCTATATTTATCTATATATATATATACTTAGTTAAATTTACTTAAAATTTTAATATTAATTTTTAAAAAATAATTATTAAATTTTTTTAATAATTATTAAATATTTATCTCTCTATCTTTACCTCTCCTTCTCTTTTCTTCCATTTTTCTTTCTATCTTTTTTTATTGTCTATCTATCTATCTCTCTTTCTACTTATGTCTCTCTCTCCTTTTATTTTTCTCTCTTTTTATAACTATCTATCTTTCTGTATATCTTTTTCTCTTTATCTATATATTTATATATCTTTTTATTTTTATTTTTCTTTCAATTTAAAATAAATTAAGTGAAAATAATTTTTTAAATCATAAATAAAGTATAAAAAATTTTACAGAAAGAACATTTTAACAAAATAATTAAGTATATATACAGCGAGATATTGAAAAATATATATAGAAAAAATAGAAATAGATAAAATAAAATATTACTTTAAATTTTTAATATTTAAATATATTTATAAATTAAAATTTAATTTTTTTAACAAGTTATGAATTTAAAAATATTAAATAAAAATTTCTGTAGGTCTTTTTAATATAAATTAATAAAATAAATAATTTAAATGAAAATAATTTTTTTAAATCATAAATAAAGTATAAGAAATTTTATAGGAAGGATTTTTTAACAAAAGTTTAAAAAAATTCATCCTTAACTGCAAAGTTTTCATTAAATCATTTAAATTTGACTAGCATTAAATATGGACAACCATATTAAACAAGTCAACTTTTCATTGCTAAGAGGGGGTTTGGTACCCCCAAATTTACAAGGGTACCGGAGAAAACATATTTTTATTTTATTATTTGTGTTACACTTTAATCTTTCCTATTATTTTTTGTTAGGGACATGTTAACGTGTCACCTTAAATACTACGTTGGGTTGGCTGTTACATAAAAATAAAACGTCGTTATTTTTATATTATTTTATTTATTTATATATTTTTTTTCCTTTTATCTTCTTCTATTGTCATCATCGTCATCCCGCATTGCACTGCAGCTTCATTCAAAAGCAAAAGTTTGAATTGTATGTTTTGATGCTTCTTTTGCTATGAGAAGAACCTCCCATTGCATCTCTATTTCATTTCTATCATTGGATTTTCCTCCAAACTTTATGTCCAACATCTTCCAAGTATGCAACGTTAGACCTTTCTTACAATTATTTTCATCCTAAACCCCATCCATTAAATCATTCTTGGAATACCATCCCAAAAACCTTCCTAGTGTTATTATCTCAAAAAAAAATAAAGGAACAAATATATATCTCACTGGAAGAGAAATTTTGAATTCTGTATATGGCGTTTGGCGTTCAGGTATAGATTTCCCGTGAACAGTTGTAAAAGATTGTGATGGGGTTGGAGGAATCGAAGGTAAATTTCTTGTGGATGATGGGAAAGGATCTATGTGGGGTGCCAGATAGGTTTGAAGAAATAGGGAAAGGAAGAGGGATGGTGGTGAAAGAGTGGATGGATTAAGTTTTGATGCATAGGAGTGTGAAAGGGTTTGTTAGTTACTATGGATGAAACTCTATGTTGGAGATATATGCGCTGGTGTTCCCATGCTGGTATGGTTCATGATGACAAATCAACATCTAAATATGAGAATGGTTGAAGAGATGAAAGTGGACTTTAAGGTGAAAACGAGGGAATGTTCAATGAGAGGATTTGTGAATTGGGAAATGTCGCACCGTAATTACAACGAGACGATGAACTCACTAAAAATTTTAGAAAAGAATTTTTAATGGATGTGGAGTCGCCACCAAATTTTTATTTAAGGGAAAAGATTTGGAAAAATCTTAACTTTAGGAAGAAATTCTAGGTTCAGGAGTCAGTTACGAATAGAGAAGGTGTTAAGCACCCTACTTGCCCGTTCCAAAGAACGGTACCCTTAAACAGAGTGTATGATTTATTTGAAAACAGTTTGATCCCTTTAATTAGAATAAAAATAAATAAGTTGGTGGAAAATAACCTGACAGGACTTGATCTTGCTCCTACGTATTCCCTGGTGCAATGGGAAACTCAAGGCTACATAGTTCTGGTTTAAGAGACTTGATCTCTTGGAAAATAGAAGGGTGATTTCAGGAAAAATAGATTTTGAATGGAGTGAGTTAAAACATACTGAAATTACATTCTTGCACAACTCAAACCACCGCAATTTGTGTATGAGTTTACACGAATTAAAACACAAAATAACAGAGGAGACATCCTGTCTGTATTAGAATCTGTTGCACGAATTTTGAGGTGAAACAGATGTTTAGAATGATAACAAAAATAGAGCTTTATTGGAAAGATGTCCATGCAAAGTTCAAATGGCCATAAACCGCATGTGAACCCGCACAAATTTCAATACAAAACAGCACAGGTTTTGAATAAAAACGGAGATTTGTTGGAAAAACATCCATGCAAAAGTTCAAACCATCGTAAGCCATGCTTGAACCCGCACAAATTCGAATACGGAACAGCAGAGAAGGCTGCCTGCTCGTATTAGAATCTGTTTAGACGAATTTCCAAAAAGAACGGACCATTTAAATAAAACAGAGATTTGTCGGAAAAACGTCTGTGCAAAGTTCAAATCGTCGTAGGCCACGTTTGAACCCGCACGAATTTGAATATGGAACAGCAAAGAAGGCTGCCTGTTCGTATTAGAATCCGCTTAGACGAAATTCCAAGAAGGAAAGCGGAGGCTTTAAATAAAACAGAGGTTTGTCGGAAAAATGTCCATCTAAAGATCAAACCGTCGTAAGCCGCGTTTGAACACGCACGAATTTGAATACAGAACAGCAAAGTAGGCTGCCTGCTCGTATTGGAATCTGTTTAGACGAATTTCCAAAAAGAACGGAGGCTTTAAATAAAACAAAGATTTGTCAGAAAAATGCTCGTGCAAAGTTCAAACCGTCGTAAGTTGCATTTGAACCCACACAAATTCGAATAGCGAACAGCAAAGAAGGATGCTTGCTCGTATTAGAATCTGTTTAGACGAAATTCCAAAGAGGAAAGTGGAGGTTTTAAATGAAACAGAGATTTGTCGGAAAAACGTTCGTGCAAAGTTCAAACTGTTGTAAGCCGCATTTGAACCCGCAAGAATTAGAATATGGAACAGCAGAGAAGGCTGCCTGCTCATATTAGAATTCGTTTAGACGAAATTCCAAAAAGAAAACAGAGGTAGCAAATAGCAATTTTCTAAAATTTTATGCTTGCGAAAATCCAAACTGTCGTAAGCCACGTTTGAATTCGCACGAATTAAAATATGGAACACTAGAGAAGGTTTCATGTTCGTATCATAATTTTTTACAAAAATTTAAAGAAATCGAAAACAGAAACGAAGATGAACTTGAAAATTCGAGAAGAAGCAAGAAAATTAAGCAGAATAAAAGTTGGATCTAACCTCCATTGATGTTCCATGTTCAATTGTCTCCAATCTAGCTTAGGTCATAAGATCCAAAGGTAAGAAGTAAGTGTTTTGTTTTTAATTTGATTCAATCATACACTTAACTCTTTAGGTTCAATGACTTAATCATGCATGACTTAAGCTAGACTTAGCATATAGGATGCATGCACATGGTGATGCACTCATAGGAGTTTTTTCAAAGAAGGGCATACAAAGACAAACAAATCAGAAAGAAATAGATATAAAAGGATTCACACATGAAAAATAATACCTAAACAAGGTTAAAAGAACAAGATCTACACAAGAACTTCAAGAACACAAGAGATTTTGGCGCCGAAATTTGAATTCAAATCTCAGAATTTTTTCCAAGACATTTTTTGTTAGATCTGAAAAATTAAAACTGATAAATTAAAAGATATGGATCATAGGAATCAAACAAAACAAGTTTGACAAAAATCAAACTAGAAATGAGTCAGTTATGCACAAATCAAACAAGTTAGGTTCATAACTAGGGCCTGATTTTTCCTGGATTATTTCTTGATTTTAATCCAGCAGGTTTCTTTTCTTTTTCTTTTTCTTTTTATTTTGCCTAGTCAGATCTTTTATTCTGTCTTACTCAGATTTGTTTTGATTTTCAATTCAGCAGACCTATTTCGCATCCCTAAATTTTGCCTGGATATGAACTTTTGATCCAGCGGGATATTTATTATTTCTCTTGATTTAGGATTCCTACTTGAATTTCGATTCTATTTATTCTGCTTCCTCATTTGATTTTTCTCTGAGTTTGATTAATAAGTCGTTCAAAATTATTTATTACAGCACTAGCATTGTCACCGATAGGTATTTATTGTTTGGATATAGGCTGAGCAATGGGTTAAATGATAGAAAGAATGATAAATTCAAGAAGTGAAGTCAATTTTGCAAGGTACATGCTCAAGAAACATGAAAAATATAATTTTTGTATTTCTCATTAAGATTTATTACAAAAGATTAATTTTGAAAAGTATGGAAATCTTTGATGATTTTCCTCACTATGTGGATCTGTCTTTCACAAGGCACCATCATCAGGTAATTCTTGCCACAATTTCTTTCAGCTAGTTGATGGGATCTCATGATTTGGCAATGGATTATTTCTCACATTAGGAGCAAACTTTCCAAAATCTAGTCATTTAGCATCAATCAGGCTTTACATCTTACGCTTCAGGGCTTGGCAATCTTCGGTTGAATGACCAATGAACCCTGCGTGGTAGTCGCACCTAGCATTTGGATTATACCATTTAGGAAATGGCAGTTCTTGAGGCTTTAAAGGGTAAGGAGCGACTAGAGAGTTTTGGATTAGGCGAGGTAACAGTTCAGTGTAGGTCATTGGGATAGGATCAAATTGGACAGGTTTTTTCTCCTTTCTTTGCCTTTGGTTAGGGTTTTGGCTTATGGATTCTGTTTGGGCCATATATGGTGTTGATGGTTGAATTTTCATTGGATGGTTGTAAGTTGGAGGGCATGGTGTTAGGTAGGTGGTAGCGATGTACGAATATGGTGTATAGGGAATATAAGGTGGTGGTTGGAAATTGGCCGACCCATAAAGCGCCATTTGGGGTATGTATTAGCCTTGACCAGAAGCCATATTATGAGTCTCTCCTATCTTTTTCTTTCCAACAGAAGCATTTATTGTCCCTACAGACTTGTGTGCAATCCTTCCACTGCGCATGTCACCTTCAATTCTTTACCCTATGACAACGACATCAGAGAAACTGGTGGTTGCACTACCAATCATTTTGTCATAAAAAAGGTCTTGGAGTGTATCAATAAACATGCTGACCAGTTCTTTTTCAGACAATGGGGGTTGCACTTGAGCAGCTAACTCTCGCCATCGTTGGGCATATTCTTTGAATGTCTCTTCTCCTTTCTTGGCCATGCTTTGGAGCTGAGTTCTGTCAGGAGCCATCTTTAGATTATATTTGTATTGCTTCAGAAATGCATCAGCCAGATCCCTTCATGAATGGATATGTGTCCGTTCTAATTGAGTATACCAATTTGCAGCTGTCCCAGATAAGCTGTCTTGAAAGAAGTGGATGAGCAACTCATCGTCATGAGCACATGCAGCCATCCTCCTGCAATACATGACTAGGTGGTTCCTCGGACAACCAGTCCCTTGATATTTCTCGAATTTAGGAACCTTGAATTTTGGAGGAATGATCACATTTGGGACCAAACATAAGTCGGATGCATCTCTGACATCATATGCACTTCCTTCAATTGCTCGGATTCTTCCTTCCAGGTTCCATTTTTCAGCACCTTCATCGAAAGGATGGCTTGGGTATCCTCCTGGCATATTGTGAGGATGAGAAGATGGTATGTATATAGGGTGAGGTCCTTGGGTGAACATAGGATTCGTCCCCCCAGGAGCCGTTTGGTGGGTTTCGATAGGTTCTTATAAGGTATTGTTTGGGAAAATATGAGGGATTCCTATGATGTTTAAAGGTAGGTTTTGTGAAGGCATGGTTAATGGTATAGGGTTTTTTGGATTGTAGCCAAGAGGATGTGATGGGCCAACTGGTTCCTCTGGAAGGAACCCCCTTATGTCCTTCTGTTTTAACAGTTGGACAACCTCCATTAATTTGGTCATTTGATCTTTCAAACTTTTGACCTCATTTTTTAGCTCTTCGTTTTGTCTTTCCAACTCATGCATGATCTTTGATTGTGATCGAGTTCTATAAGGACGCCGAGAAAGTTATCTGTCTTTAATTTTTGTTTTCCTGTTAAATTTAAAATTAATTATTGAGAAACAATGTGAATGCCAAAAATCAATGAATGATAAAAAGGTTAATGCTTCAGTGAGTATTAAAATGAGGGAGGTATGGGATGATTTTCAAAATCAATGATAAATTTATTTAATGAATGGATGAATGCAATGTTGGATGCACAAATAATTAGAGGTTTGCAAGTTGACTATTTAAAAATAATTGAATGATCTCTTGCTTTACTTATTTGGTCTTGATTTTTATTAATTTTGGTATTTTTTAGTTTTGCTAAAAAATCTTCTGGTTTTACCAAAATTTTCCTATGTTTCCTTTCAAACATAAAAGCATTCTTTAGATTTCCTTTCAAATTTCCTTTTTCTCTTTTTTGGATTTTTCAAAATCTGTTTATTTTAGAAAAACAAAGATGAAAATGAACTCGAAAATCCGAGATTTTGGGGCCTGAATTTGAATTCAAATCTCAGAATTTTTGAAAATATTTTTTAGTGGATCCGAAAAAATTAATACTAATCAATTGAAAGATATGGATCATAGGAATCAAACAAAACAAGTTTGACAAAAATCAGACCAGAAATAAGCAAGTTATGCATAAACCAGACAAGTTAGGTTCATTTACGCACCAAGACGAACATGCTTCAGTAATCAGGCGATAAAAATTCCATTTTAGATCCAAATTAAACAAATAATATCATTCCAGAAACTAGAGAGAAAGACGAAGAGAACAAAACAAAAATCACCAAAATCAAAGATCATTTGACTAATCAAAAATGAAAACGAAAAATAGAGATGAAGATGAACTAGGAAATCCGAGAAGAAGTAAGAAAATTAAGTGGAATAAAAGTTGGATCTCACATCCATTGATGTGCTCTGAATTCCACTTGATAGAACCTTGGAAGATGATGAAGAAACTGGTTCAATGGAGGCCAATGAGATGCTGAATGGGATGTGGAAGCAGAGAGTACCTTAAGCACCACCCCGTAGAAAATTCTCCATCCCCTTCTCAAAGTGCCCCTCTCCCCTTATATATACCCTTTTTTTTTAATTTTGGTGGGTTCTCTCCTTTCTCCCTTTTCTATTCTTCCAATTTTTCTGATTCTTTTCTTCTTTTTTTTTTGTTTTTATTTATTTATTTATTTATTTCGTTTTATTTTTATTTTGATTTTTTGAATTATTTAGACTAAACCACCTTTTGGCTAAAAACAAAATAATTTATTTTGAATTTTAAATTCTGGAACATAATTTGGTGTTCACAGAAAAGAATGATAAAGATGATAAAGGAACTGATGGAAGGATAAAAAAGTATAGAAGCATGAAAAAAGGTTGAAGAGCTCGTGGATATAGCTAACAAGAACATGCAAGAAGATAGTTCATTATTTGAGATGAGAACGTTTAAAAGGACCTATTTTATTAATGTAAATTACAATACGATGATGTTTAATGTTGACCTAACCGTATAAAAGATGAGTTGAAAGATTAACACAAAACATAAAATAAAATATCATGAAGTAACAACTTAATTTTTTTAAAAAAAATAAAAACAATTTACTAAAATAAAAGATTAAAATAACATTTTTTTTTATTTTCATGTTTGTAACCGCTACAAAATATATATTTTATTTTTATAAAATATTTAAATATATTTTATTCACTACTTATAAAAGTTAGTGTTCTTACAATTACTAAATTCTTTCTTTACTTACCGAACTGTAGGCATGCATGATTTATTAGATTATTTGTAATACGGTTTAAATTTAAAATAATTTGATTTGATGGTAAAAATTAACCGATTCAACTTTGATCGATTTCAAATTAAAATTAAAATTAAAACCTTCTAATATAATATTTTACAGATTAAGTTGGATTAATTATTTTTATTTTTACATTATTTTTTAAAAAGAACAACATTTTGATTTTGGATTGCAGACTAAATAAAAATTCATTAATTAAAATATAAAAAAAATAAACTAGTACATATTATTTTTAGTAACTATTTTTTATTTAAAAAATTTATTGAATAAAAATTCAAATAAATTAAAAATATCAAAAAATAGTTAAATCTATTAAATCATTATAAACGTGAACTTAATTTAAAACTACAATTCAACGTTAAAATAATTTTAAATTTTTCTTTTTATAAAATAAAAATACATTAAAAATAACTAATCTAGCATTTTGATCCTCCACTTTTTAAACATTTTGCAAGTTGGTTCTTAGAATTTTAAAAATTGTTTATTATTTTTCACTTGAAAAGTCTTCTTTCAAAAATATTATTTATCTCATTTTTCATCAAATTTATGTTGACATGATACATTAAGTCTCATGTAGGTCTACAAGTAATTACAAAATGACGATGTCTCACTATGTTACATACTTTCTTCTTTGATGTAGGATTTTGGAAAAGTCTGACTCCTAAATTAAAATAATTTTAGATTAGTGCAAAGGAAAAATTAAGATTTTGGGAAATGATGGAAAATCAAGAGGGAAGAGTCGTCACCACCAAAGATCTAACCAAAATCGTTATGAGCTCGACATTTGGTCATAACTCATCAAAGAAAATAAAGATATCGTTCTTCTTGGTAATTTTGCGCAAGAAACTTTGAAAATTAGCTTTGTAAATATTGAACGCAGCATTGTTAACTAAGTATTTTCCAGCAAACAAGACGCACCAAAGTTGGTTACCTTTTTCATGTTTATAGATAAAGCTGCAAGCACCTTTAATTTCAACAACAAAAAATATTGATATATCCTTTTTATTTTTAAATTAGTTTTAAAGCTAACTAAGAAATGAAAGAAAAATAAAAGTTACCTTATCACCAATATATTCAATAATTGGTTAGACAGAGAAATCTCAATCCCTTTTCTCTATTCTTTTTCTGTTGTTTCCTTTTCGAAGAGTTAAAAGATGACTGTTTGCGTGTATGATGTGGGGTTGGAATGGTATCTTGTGTGTCTTCACTTCGTACAGTGTTTGTGAAAACTGATGCTATGAATTTGAAGATCCTAATTAATTATTTTTCATAGTTTTTTTTTTCAAATCTCCATTAGCCTATGAGATTCATCTTCGCTACAACCATTAAAAAACTTTAACCTTTACCTCTTTGAACCTTTAACTTATGGTAACCTTTTTACCATTAGCTTTAGGTTCCACGAGTTTAAAGTTTTTTTTCAATGGAAGCCTTCATCTATGCAACAAAATAAGGTATGCAGCAACAATGACACGTCATTTTACACTTAATATGCTAGATTAACACAAATTTAATAGAAAATGAAATAAATTAAGGATATATTTAAAAGATGATCTTTAAAATGGAGAACTAATGGAAGATTTTTAAAATCTTAAAGATTAATTTAACAAGGTGTTTAAAAAATAGAAGACCAATTTGTCACTTTATTTATTAAAAATATATATTTGACATTAGTATTTTTATAAAATAGAATAAAAAGATAATAAATTTAATATATTTATTTGGTTTCATTCAAATTTTAATATCAAAATTAATCTCAAAATCAAATTTCATAAAATTTATTTTGACATTTTTTATTTTTTCTTCTCAATTTATTTAGTATTTTTATTATTTTAGATTGATTTAAAATTTAATACAGCTTAAATTGGTTCTTAAATAATTATATGATCTTTTTATTCTATTTTCTTTAATGTGAACGCATGCCCTCTCTTATTGTTCAATAACATATTGAAATAATTTTACTACTATAGTTTCATCTAACATACCACAACCATATGTTGTGATGTAAAAATTAAACCTACATAATAAAAAATGTACATACATTATTGATTATTAAAATTATATTTATTTTTAAATTATAATTTTTATGTTATTATATTTACTATATTTAGTAATTATTTATAATTATTTTTTATATTATTTAATATGAAACTATGAAGGTATATCCATACAAAGAGTATTTTCCATCTTTATACATCCATGATCGAAAAAAGTTTAGATTTTTTTTAATCTTACATCTGGATGTATTTAGGTGTAAGGAGGTCTTTTTCACTCTAACAACAATTTTTATTAAAAAATACTTTATTTAATAATTTTTTAATAATAATAAATTTTATTAATTGGACTATCTAATTATTTTTTTAATTAAAATCAAATCTATAAAATTTAAAAAATATTTAATATTTTATTAAATAACATCAATTTAATTATGATATACAATTTTAATATTAAAAATATTTAATTTTATAAAATACAATATATATATATATATTTAAATTTTTAATAGTTTTAATTTTTTATTTTTTCATAATAAATACTTTTAATCTTTAAATGATGACAGGTCTAATTTAGAAGATGCCATATGATAATAATTTGTATGACCATGTCAGTGAAAAAGATTTAAAATATTAAAATTACACAATATAGAAATTAAAATTAAAAAGTATTTTAAATTATATAAATTTTAATATTTTAATTGTTTAATTTCATTTTAACCATTAGAATAATATAATTTATAGGAATAGTGGATGCCACATAGAAAACCTCCAAAGAGTTATGGTTGAGTTTGTGATTGAAAGTCATTGTGGCAATTTTTCTTAGTTAGGTAATTGGCCCATTCTTGGAATGCCACCCAATGAGAAACGTACCCATCATCTATGATTACCCGAAAAGAGATATATTTCAACGCTTAACATTAACATGAGGAAAGGGCCCTGGTCATTAATTTGATCTAGTTGAAACGACATGCCACATTATTTATGGCAACCATCATTCATATTATATCTATGCTTATGAATAAATGATATACCAATGTTGCCTGGATGAGAATGGCAAAGGAAGCTTTATTAGAGGAAATTTAAGAGTTTCTTGTTGGTTGCTTAAATTTTTTGCTAAGAACATGTGAGAATTGTTAATAGAAAAAAAAAAACTTTTCATACCTTGAAAATATTAAACTTTTAACTTTTACTATTTATTTGTATTGATTGTAAAGCAGAAAGGTACGGCCAGCTTTACCGTTACTTTAGCTAAATCTCATTAGCAATTTGTATTTTAGCTAACTATGTAAGTTGACACGCGCCAAATAGTAACAGTTAATGATTTTTTTTTTCTTTGGCCATTAAAGTTCTTAGTTTTTTAATTTTCTTTTAACTGTGAGCTTTCATTCAAATGCCAATTCATCAATGATAAAATATGTAAATGCCAATTCATCTATGATCAAATTTTTACATATTGTTTGGTTAGAAAAAATTTAAAAAATTTAAAAAATTATCTTATTTAATTCAAATATTAAAAAAAGGGATAAATTGAAAAGAATAAAAATCTTTATATTACTCAAGTTTTCCTCCCTTCTACAAATAAAAAATTAGAAGATAAAATATTTTAAAATTTAAAATAATATTTAAAATAAAAATAAAAAAAGTTATTTTAAAATATTTTTTCTTTCTTTTTCAGTTAAATAAAAAATTAATTTTTATTAAATAAATTAAATTAACGTATATTAGAAAAGATATATTATTTGTTAAAATAAAATAATATAATAAATATTAAATTTTTTAATTTTTATAAATATAATTTATATAATAAAATATATTAATTTAACAGTTGAATTGATAAAATTTAACTATTTAAAAAAATATTAAGTAAAATAACTTATAATCAACTTACTCTTTTAGTAAATTAATAATATATATATATAATTTATTTTAATTTATATTTATATGATTATAGTATATGATAAATTATGTATGTTAAGTTTATGCACATCAATATCCTTTTAATGAGGCTCATTTTTAAAAGAATTTTTTAAAATAAAATTTAAAACTATTTTAATATAAAGTAATTTTTTAAAAAACAAAAATTTTCACAAGCATAATAATAATTTATAGTATGACTTAAATATAATGTGAAATTATTAAGATATTACAATACCACCATAATTTTCATTATTTTGGATATGATTTCATGTGAAACCTCCATCTATTATGAACATGAATGGTGCCACGCTACAGAGTCCAATAAACTCAACTACTTTGGAGAGTTGTTTCATACCATAGCCTTTCAAGTTCATGGTGCAAGGAGAGCCGCGTTCAACAGTCTCACAACAAATGATTTCATCCTCATCTAACATTTCAAATCTGAGATCATTCTATTCCAACTTATTACATCCTAATTTTGATATTTCTGTACTAAGTTAAGAGGTTAAGTTTTTAGGTTACTAAGGGCAAAATATATTGTGAAAAATTCATTTTATGAGTGATGACATACAAATTTAATCAATTATTTCACTCAAAATTTTTATACAAGACATTGTAAATTTTAAATTAGAGGATGTTGTAATGTTGGTGAATAAAGAATAAAATCTCTAAAGGCTAATAAGAAAGATATTGTAAAAAAAACTTAGATAGACTATAATGAAAATATTTTTATGTACACTTGTTGATTTAATGGAAATATTAACTCTTTTAGAATTGGACATAATCTCAAATTTTAGAGGTGACCGGTATAAAAATATCATGTTTCTCTTTTCATTATTCTTGTTTCCATTCCTAAAATGCTTCACCTTTTTGCTACTAAACTTTTTTAAAATAAAAATAAAATTTTTGTTGTTAAATATATTTTCTTAGAAAATTACTTTTAATATGCATTTCAAAAAGTTCCTTTTTATAATAACAATAATGCTGATATTTTATACATAATTTTCTATATAATTATTATCTTTCACAATTAAGATTACTCATGAGATAGTTGCGAAAGTTTGTTAAAAATATTTTTTTTATCACAACTCAATTATTCTTCTTATGACTCATTGTCAATATTAAATATAATATTTAAAATTATTATTATAAAAATCAATAATTTTTATTGATATAATAATTTATGAATAAATAATAATATAAACTTTTTTATAAAAATCAATAATTCTTAATCATATAACATCATTTTGATCAATAAAATATTAGTTAAATATTTTTACTAATCCAATTACTAATTAATATATATTTATAATCACAATGTGAATAATTTAAAAACTAATTCACTTAATTGTAAGATATATTTTTAGATTACAAATATCTTTTACATAAAATATTTTAATTCAAGTTAAATATATTTATGAAACAGTAAAATTAATTTTTTTAATAGATTTTTTTATTCACAATATTAAAATTCAATATCTTAATAAAAATTGAGCATATCACTTAAAATAATTAGATGTTGGTACTTGGTTTCATAGTGTTTAATTGTTGGCAAATGCTATTAAAGAATAAAGAAAGCAAAACAAATATTAATTAAAAATATTATTAATACAATCTCATCATGATTTCTAAGATCTTTCAATTTATTAATTTCCTGATCAGCTCATTTAGCATGACCTTTGATTATTTCTTCAAGAACTAGAAGAATACATGAAGAATAGGTAAACAAATTAATGAAGCATAATTATTATCTGTCACAATGAATGACCAACCAAAATGCAAAGCAAGACAAGCTTTATCAAACCAAGAGGTTGCTCTCCTTGTGCAATATTCTTAAGCATTGGTTTCATTCAAGAAAGGGTAGTCAGTATAGCCAACAACCGGATCCTGAGTGTAGAAATTCTCTCGTTTGTACTTGTTAAGAGGTGCATCAAGCTCAAATCTCTTTGGCAAATCAGGATTAGACAAGAACAAACGACCAAAGGCAACAAGATCTGCTCTGTTCTCAGACACAGCATTGATGCCATCTTTTCTGCTATACCCTCCCGCAGCAATGAAAGTTCCATTGAAGGCCTTTCTCATAGGGACAAGGGTATGAGGACATTCAACTACTTCAAGAGCATTCTTCATTCTTGGCTCCACCATGTGACAATACAGAATGTTATATTTATTGAGGGCATTCACCATGTATAGTCCCAATGCATTGGGGTTTGAATCTCTAGATTCTGCATGTTCTGCAAAAGGGGATAATCTAATCCCAACTCTCTCTGCTCCTATCTCCTTCACCACAGCTTCAACTACTTCCAAAGCGAATCTGCAACGCTTCTCCAGGGATCCTCCATATTCATCTGTTCGATCATTTACTTCATCTTTCATGAATTGCTCCAGTAGGTGACCATGGGCCCCATGGATCTCAACCCCATCAAAACCTACATTTAATTTTCATGCAATGAGTTTGTATATTACACATGTAAAAGACTAAAAGCACAGCACACTAGTTTAAGAATTTTTGTTTATTGTGAAATAATAATTTTTCCCAAAAACAAAATTCAATAATACTTGTCATTTGCAAATAATTGTATATTAAAATTAAGTTACCAGCTTTGATAGCATTCCTTGCTGCAAGTCTGAAATCATTGATAACATGAGGAATTTCATCTGTCCTTAACCGCCTTGGTGGTGTGAATTGTGCTTCTTCAATTCCATTATTTCGAATTTGTTGTTTGATTGGCTTATCCGTTGAAGATATTGGTGCCTGCCCATTTGGCTGATAAACTGTTACAAAATGATATAGAAAAAATGAGCATACATTGAGCATGTAATATTGTGTTTTTACTATGATAACATGCTAACAGCAATGATAAAACAACAATAATATGATACCATATCAACCAACGATTAACTTGTCAACTAGAACTATCTTACTTAGACCTTGACAAAAGCTAGTGAAGAAATAACAGGGGAAGGGTCTCAAATGAATAAGTACAACAAATTTTCCCCAATGATGATTATTATATTTAATAGTCATTTGGTCTAAATGTAAATAAAAACTCATTTACTGGTTATTTGATCAGGTATTAACAACTCAAAAATACCTGAATTCGACGCCCTTCCAACATGCGCAATCTGACAAAAGAATACACCACCTTTAGCATGAACAGCATTCACAATGGGTTTCCATGCTTCAACCTGTTCTTTAGTCCATATGCCTGGAGTGTGTATGAACCTTGATATATAGTAAAAACAATACAATCACATGGAGTTCTTTGTTTTTTCAATTGATCAAGCAAAGTTAAGTAACTAAACATAATAAATAAAGTGTAAAAAATAAATTACCCTTGAGCAGTGTCAGAGACACCGGTACCTTCAGAAATCAAAAGACCACCTTTAGATGTTCTCTGACAGTAATACAATATAGCATGAGGCTGAGGTACATTGTTGTAAGATCTCTGTCTCGTCAGCGGCGCTAGAACAATTCTAAAATTACAAATAAACAAACCAATAAATGAAAAAAAAAATTAATAAACTAACTTCAAAATTGAAAAGCATTAAATATCTGAATTAAACATGTTACCTGTGGGAGAGATTGAAGTTTCCCATCTTGTAAGGAGTAAGAAGAGGAATGAGAGGAGTATCAGAGTGAGAAGCCATTGTTGTTGATTTTGCCTTAATTAGAGTTAAAGAATAAAGCAAGATCCAATTAGGCCTTTATAGTTCAAGAACAGAGACTGTGCAGTATGGGCTTGCTTTCGTAATTATTTTATTTATTATAGATGTAAACGGTAATGGATGACGTTTGTAGTGTTTCCATTTCTACTGTGATGTCAGTGGCAACTAGCCATCAGCTTTGACTAGTTTTGGCTGCTTAAAGTGTTCCCTTGCCTCCAACATGGACTTTACTCGTATCACATGCATTCACCTCCAACACTAAGACGAATGCTGAGTGTTAGGGGGGTGTTTGTGTAATAGTTAGACTTTCAATTTAGAATATTCTGGTAGAGTTGTATTTAGGTAAGAATTTTTATTTATCAAGAATGAAATTTGTTTATTTAGAGGCAATGCATGATTAATTGAGGTTCTATTCTTACCATGAAGGTTTAATTAGAGGCTATGAGGTTAATGAGAAAGAATATTGTTGTAACTTGTAAGGCCTATTATGTTCTTAGGAAGATTGTTTTAAAGGTCGGCTATTATAAAAATATTGTGTTGCTTTTCTTCCTTACCGTTGTTTACATTCCTAAAGGGTTTCACAATTTTTTTTATATAAAATTTTTCTTAAGAAAAACTTTCTTAAAGAAACTATATAGTATTTTTTAAGTTTGCCTTGTGGACATCTTTTAAACATGCACAATATTTCTATTTGTCAACTTTATATATATATATATATATATAAATTTGTTTTTGGTACTTCATATAGTTTATATTTTACAGTTTTAGAAGTTCAACTTTCTTATGCAAGTTTTTGAACTTAACGGTAGATCTTTCTCAACTACGGTTCATGAATTATCTTTAATTAAAAGGTTGAGAAAGTTTCTTAAAATGTTTTTTGGTGTTAAAATTTAACCCCAACTCCTCCATCTTGTGACTCAGTACCAACATCAACTGGTATCACGACCCAACTTCAAGGTTAAGCACACTGCAAAGTGAGAGGGAAAGATCTAAAAGAAGGTTCTTATATTCTTAGATAGGTTATAGAAGGAGTAGAAAAATACAAACCAGATATTCGGTGGAAAAATGTCGAGAAAGCTAAATATATCCTCAACTCAAAAGCAAAGTTATACATGACATGTGCTTTGAATATATCTAAATACAACAAAGTAACTATCTACATCACAACAAAGGAAATCTAGATCACACTTGAAGTTACTCATGAAGGTGCAAAGTAACTCAAGGGAATTAAAACTAAACATTCATACTTCTAATAACTAAAAGTACAAAGAAACTTAAGATATCCTTTAAATTTTTCGGATATAAAAATCTCAAACATTTTTAGGTTCCAACACTAGAAATGAAAATTATTGAAAAATGGTTGTTTGATTATAAACTTTATATCTATGAGATGTATAAATTTAGTGAGTTGGAAGAGAAAATGAAGGAGTGAAAAATACAATAAGTGATATAATATGGTAGAAAAAAAAAAGACAGAAAAAAAGAAAAAAGGTATAAATGTAAAAAAAATTAAATCTAAAAAATTAGAGTTTCAATAAATTTAGGATCAAATTCTTCTTAAAGATAAGGCTAAATTCAATAAGATGCCACAAGTTATCCCTAATCACCTCCTAAAGTTTTAAAAATGATAAGCCAAAAACCATTAGTCCAGGAGCCTTGAAAATTTTCATGAGCATACAACCTTCATTACCATAATTGAAAACTTTGAATCAAGTTTGTAAATATTTTTTAAAATTACATATTTTTTTAATAAAAATTATTCTTAAAGTGTCATTATTGATAAAATCATCCATATCTTATTCAAATTTTCAATAAAAAATCATATTGAATTTGTCCTAAGTACTAAGAACAATATTATTGATTTTTATGCATTAACCGTGCTCCTTGGAAAGAGAAAGAGAGACGGCAAGAAATTTGTCATATACATATAAATATTTTTAGTGAAAATAATTAAAATTGTAGGTGTAGATATCTTATATTTATGGATATATGATAAATCGTAGATATAAGTATTTTCATTGGTGAAAAAATAAAATTTTCATAACAGGATTTTATATCGATTATTTTAAAATCGGAGTAAAAAAATATAATAGCATTTTTGTATATATAACTTGTACATTCTATATTAGTTTCCCAAACAACATATGTAGAAAAGACTTATTACATTGGTTACTTTACATCCAAGGTGGAAAGTCCTATCTATATCGGATACTATTTCAACCAATGTAGAAAGTAAAGATTTTAAATCGATTGATCTCTCTAATCATTGTAAAAATTTGTTTCTACATCGATTATTTTAGCAACCGATGTATAAAGTATAATTTAAATTTAGATCTTCATCTTTCTTGTAACATTTTGGTTCGTGCATCTTTTTCTTTTTTACTCCACACTGTCACTATTCTTCATTCTCCCATATGAACACTATGGTTAACCAAGCTTTTAAGGTTATTTTTCTTCCCCCAAAACTAGTCACATAGCTCCTTCGCATTTTGGGAAGACTTTTGTTCTCCATTGTTGCATGTTTGGTCTGAATCGAAAATGGAGGTAAGCATGCATTTTCTTCTTCTTTGTGACTTTTGAATTCAAAATATTGTGGTTATAAGTATTTTGTGTGTCTTGGTTTAGTGTTTGTGATCTTCCCCCACCTTGCATTCCCCATTCTTGTTCACCAATGTTGCATTTTTTATCTTAATAAAAAACAAAGGTAAGCATGCATTTTCTTCATCTTTTTATCTGTTGAATCCACTATTATCATGGTTGTGAGTATTATCTGTGTCATGGTTCAATGTCTGTGCTCTTCTTGTGCCTTGGTTCACATTGTCTTCTCCATCTCCAGAGCACCATTGTGGTTACCCATTAACATTGCAATTTTGAGATATTTTGTTTCATATATATTTCATTTATGGTATTTTGCTAGTTGATGTTTAATTTGCTTTATTTGATATATGTATTGGTGAATTGATTCATTTAAGTTACCTTTTTTTTTATATAAATATTTCATTATGAACTTGAATAATTGGGTGATAAAATTGATAATTTAGTAGATGATGAAACATATTTGGTTTCATTACTTATTGATAAAAAAAATTTAAAAAAATGTGATATTACTTGATAAAATTAATTAAGATTATAATTAGACTTGTGATCGCTATTTTTTTTTTCATAGATCAATAGTAATGAATACCAATATTAGGATATATAGATGTGCATTAGAAATGTTTTTAAAAGCCTAAAAAATGCATTAGAAATGATGAAGGAGGTGAAACCCTAAAAGTTGCATCAGAAATTAAAATATTCCATTCAATTAAGTTCCTTCATACCCCTCACAAGAAATAGTAAAGAATAGTATTTTAGACTTAGATGCATTGTCGAAGGAAAAATGCTCAAAGTTGCATTGAAATATGCTTTAAAATAAGCATTCTCTTTTCAGCTACCCTCAATTTTGACACACTCATAACAAAAATGTTTCCTCTCTCTCTCTCTCCCTCTCATATAAATGAATAGGACATAAGGTTTTTTATTCAATGAATTACTTGTGAACATAATATGGTTGATTTCATGAATTTGTAACTTAAACACTTAAGGGTAAATTGGGTAACCTTAGTATGAATGAGTGTAACCTTAGTTTCTTGTTTAAGATTGAATATAATGGGTAAACCACTCAATGAGTGAAACACTCCTTATATTCAATCTTGAATTATCCAAGTTGGATAGTTTGAAAAATAAAGTTTCATTTACTGGTTAAAAGTTTTCCTCAAATCTTTTATATTATATTTGATGAAATTTTAGTTCAATACATTTTGCACTGTCTTTGGGTGCATGCTAGATCACAATGTAATGACACCACGATCAAGTTGTATACTTGGAAACTAATGTGAAATGCTAACGAAATTTTACCAAGTATAATATTCAAGATTTGAGAAGAAACATTTAACCTATGATCGAAAAAATTCATCCTCAAATTAGATAGGGTGCTACCAATACAAAGGGTATGTTGGGTTGTTATATGTTGGATGAAGTTATTGGGTAGGTCTAACCTTTGATTAAAAATTTGATGGATCGTACATGGATAAAGGCACTATGCACAAGTGATGAGTATGTAAATGGGGTCGAAGCCTTTTTGGAATTTTCAAAAGAAAATATTCTTGACAGTAATGGAAGATTTTTATGACCTTATGTCAATTGTTTGGATGAAAAATGGTTGACAATTGATGAAATAAGGAAGCATGTTCTTTGTGATGGATTTTTAAAGAGTTATACAAGATGGATTTTGGCATAGTAAATTGTTAGATATTCCAAGTCAGTCCTAAGGTATAGAAGTTTATGTAGATATAATCGATCGATAGGACATGATTTGAGAAGTTGGACATAAGTCTTTTCTACGAGCAAATATATATATGAGAACTTATGCAGTGATGTGGATAATTCATTGTATTTGGGTTGTACAAATTTCACAAGACTATCAATAATGTGAAGGTTGTCAATCTGAAGGCAAAAAAATGGATGGAGTGGTAAAATATTCACTAGATTGCTTGAGTTGTTGAATATATGTTTCTAGAAGGAAATACATTGTCAAAGCATAATTGTAACACAAAACAGGTACTCTATCCAATGAGTATGGAGTATAAGCAAATATATGTATGTCTAAATGATTTCATATTGTATAGAAAAGAGGTTTGAAGGGTTTTATCAATGACTCTTATATCAGGTCTCAAGTTATAAGTTAAAGGATTATGATTCTAATTTTGATGAAAGAAGAAAGAGGCCACAACATTAAGTTACTCTATTTAAATTAAAGACCACAAAATTCACTTCTTTTCTTCAAACTAATACTCCTACCTCATAATCATTACCTATGATCAAAGAGTGAAAGATCCTTTATCTATTCTCTATACCGACAATGACCTCAACATCGAGAAGAGGATGATACATATTGTAAGCTCACTAACGAATTATGGTTACATACAAAGAGTATCACAAAGGGAGAGGGAGATATTTCTTCAAGTAAAAATAATGATAGGAGAAGTACATTAGATCATACTATAATATAAATAACATATAAGTTATTTTACCTCCTCAAAGAACTATCATAAAACGATCATCATACGAAATGTATGAATAAGTTTATTTTATCATCTTCTTCACAAGTTATTATAATGAAAAACTTAGGGATTAGGTTGAGATATATACATCCTATACCATAATAATCCTCACTAATTTGGAGTTGGCCATCTTGCACTATACATATGCATGTGGATCCAAATCTTTATCATCACTTTATAAAAATAATGAAGGGTATTGGGATCTAATTACAAACCACAATGTGCCTTTGGCAACGCTCAAATCATCATCATCATCATTTCATAAAACCACGAAATTACTTGACTGGTAATGGTATTCTTCAATGTCTCATCGAGATAGCTAAGTTTAAGCATAGTAGTTTCGGCTACAAGGAGAAACCATATGTCATTAGGAGACTCAAACCTAGCTCATATACCCCTTAGACTCGGATGTTTCCATTTTCATGAATTCTAGTCTACTTCCATGTGAGCTGACCTTTAAATTTCTCAGCTCCCTCTCAGAGAAAGCTCATATATTATCCTCTCATTAACAATTTACCAAACAATTATTTTTATACACATGATGCATGTCAATTAATTGTTCTAATCCTCATTTCTACTTCACTTAAAGGTCTTGCCTTCTTCTCAAAGATTAGGACCTCATTGTCCTCATTTAATTATCTTATTATTCAACTCAATATCTTCTTAGAATTTAATTAACCACTTTCTAATACATCAAATGAGATTCCTAATCTCTAATAAATATTTTGTTATTTCAAAACCTATATACCAGGATGAGTCTAATAGGACGTTTTGTCCCTCAATAATTTATATAGTATACTTCTTAAAATCTAGACCAAAATTTTATAAAAATTATTCTTAAGAGTTCTTTTTTCTTCCCAATCTATTCTCATTGTTTTAAAAAATATAATTAGTGTTTAATTGGCTTACTTTATAAGGATAAAATATAAAAATATTAGAATAATTTTATATAAGTAATTACTTTATAAAATTTTTATAAGTTAACTTGTCAAGTTGTCCTATAAGTAGATAATGTTAGAATAATTAATTTTTTTATCTAAATAATTTCCTAAAATACTTAGAAAAATACTAATTTAATTTTATTACTATTTATTTGTATTGATTGTAAAGCAGAAAGGTAGACCGTTAAAGATGTTTTTACAAGCCAGCTTTATCGTTACTCTAGCTAAATCTCACTAGCAATATGTATTTTAGCTAACTATGTTAGTTGACATGCGTCAAATAGTAATAGTTAATGATTTTTTTTCTTTGGCCATTAAAGTTCTTAGTTTTTTAATTTTCTTTTAATTGTGAGCTTTCCTTCAAATGCCAATTCATCAATGATAAAATATGTAAATGCCAATTCATCGATGATCAAATTTTTAGAAGAAATTTAAAAAAATTCAAAAAATTATCTTATTTAATTCAAATATTGAAAAAATGGATAAATTGAAAAGAATAAAAATCTTTATATTACTCAAGTTTTCCTCCCTTCTACAAATAAAAGATTTGAAGATAAAATATTTTCAAATTTAAAATAATATTAAAAATAAAAATAAAAAAAAATTATTTTAAAATATTTTTTCTTTCTTCTTGAGTTAAATAAAAAAATTAATTTTTATTAAATAAATTAAATTAACGTATATTAGAAAAGATGTATTATTTGTTAAAATAAAATAATATAATGAAATATTAATTTTTTTTAATTTTTATTAATATAATTTATATTATAAAATATATTAATTTAACAGTTGAATTGATAAAATTTAACTGTTTAAAAAAATATTAAATAAAATAAGTTATAATCAACTTACTCTTTTAGTAAATTAATCCTTCTTTATATATATATATATATATATATATTATTTTAATTTATATTTATATAATTATAGTAGATGATAAATTATGTATATTAAGTTTATGCACATCAATATCCTTTTAATGAGGCTCATTTTTAAAAGAATTTTTTAAAATAAAATTTACAAATATTTATATAAAAAAAATTTAAGAAACAAAAATTTTCACAAGCATAATAATAATTTATAGTATGACTTAAATATAATGTGAAATTATTAAAACGTTACAATACCACCATAATTTTCATTATTTTTTATATGATTTCATGTGAAGCCTCCATCTACTACGAACATGAATGGTGTAAAAATTTTAAAGTTTTCTAAATAGGAGATTGACCATTCTGTGTTTAAAGATGGTTTCACGCTGCAGAGTCCAATAAACTCAACTACTTTGGTGAGTTGTTTCATACCATAACCTTCCAAAAATGAGGAATTTTATTTGGATTAATGTGGAGTCGCCACCAAATTTTTATTTAAGGGAAAAGATTTGGAAAAAATCCTGACTCGAGGATGAGATTCGAAGTTCGAGAGTCGGTTATGAGTAGGGAAGGTGTTAGGCACCCCGTTCGCCTATTCCGAGGAACAGTACCCTTAAACCGAGTGTGCGATTACTTGAAAATAGTTTGATCCCTTAATTAATTTGAAAATAAATAGGTTGATGGAGGTTAGCTTGACAGGACTTGATCCTGCTCCTACGTATTCCCCGGTGCAATGAGAAACTAAAGGCTTACGTAGTTCTGGTTTGTTTTGAAGCCTTGACCTTCAAAGGTACTTGAATAGAGTATTTGACGATGGGTGATGTTCGAAGGCTTGACCTTCGAAATTGCTTGAAAAGAAATATTTGAAAAAAAGGCTAGAGTCTTTTGAAAATATTTTAATGAGAACCCTTAGTCCACATATACACAGGATCCAAGACAACTACAGCTGCACTTGGGATCCATACGAATTCCTAAACCCCGAACAGCAGAAAAAGCTACCAGTTCATGCTTATGATTAGTCGCGTGAGACTTAGGAATTCTAAAATGAGATTTTATTGTTTTACCAAAGGTTTCTTTAGTCCACATATGCACAGGGTCCAAGACAACTACGGCTGCACTTGAGACCCGTATGAATTTCTAGGAAGCGAACAGTAGAAAAAGCTACTAGTTCGTCCCTAGGGTTCATCGCGTGAGACCTAGAATCAATTGATTTGATTTTAAAAGAGATTAATCTTGATTGGAAATATTTTGACTTGATTAAAAAAGGGAATTTGATTTTATGTGAAGGAAATAATTTGGGTTTGTTTTGAAATTTTTTGAAGAAAGAATTAATTAGAATTACAGAATTCTCTTGGGGTTAGTTTTGAATTATGGAAATTTTAGAGGTTAATTTTCAATTTTGGAGAATATTGGGGGTTAATTGTAGTTAGTAGAAAGACTAAAGGTAAAATGGTAATTTGTGAAAAGTTTGGGGCATTTTGGTAATCTTGACACCTAGGGACAGTTTTGGAATTTCATAAAAGCTTGGGGGCATTTTGGTAATCTTGACACCTAGGGACAGTTTTGGAATTTCATAAAAGTTTGGGGGCATTTTGGTAATCTTAACACCTAGGGACATTTTGGGAATTAATGGGAAGATCAGGGGTTGAATGGTACTTTGCACACAGCAGGGGGCAAAATAGCAATTTAGTGGAAGGTTTGGGGGCTGAATGGCATTTTATATTGTGGGACAGGATGGGACTTTAGCAACAAAATGGCAAAGTGCAGGACGCAAGATTCGATCCCCGGGCACTAAGTGCATGGGCAGCATTTGACCACTAGGCTAGATTCCCCTATTTGATCATTATTCAATGTAATCTTAATTTGAAGAAAAGGGTAGACTGCCTACTTATCATGTAAATATATGAAAAACTAAGCCCCAGGGATCGAACGTGGGATTCTGAGGGTCATTAGTTGATGTACTCACCAATAAACCAAGCAGTTGATTGGGTTCTTTAAAATCTTACATTTATTTTGAAGCATCTTCCAGGAACTAGGGTATGTACAGATACATGCATGCATGGTATTCAAAGGCTGCCATGACTAGGTATGCTTAGGTGTTTATCAATTTGTTGAACGATTAGCAGGCCTCATAATAATGGGAATCCTCATTTCAGCTCAACTCGCTCGAGAAACTCACTGTTATCATTCTATGTCCTCAAAGTATCGAGGTCTACTGCTTTCGCATGCAGATGACCTGAGGTGTGACCACGCAGGTGCAAGAAGGCTTCTTCAGCTGCTTCTGGGTTTGTCTAGCGTGAGTTTATACAAAAGTTCTCGACTAAGGACCTTCATTGGTTCTCAATCTTTGCTGTCCACTGGAGCAAGCTGCTTGTACATGGTCTGAATTCACTTTAGTTACTTTGACTGATTTGGCAACGTCTGGATCCATACAAAGGTTGATCGAGACGTGCATTCATGTCTCTTATACCAAGAAGAAGATCCTGCTGCTAGAAGTCAGCTACTGGGCTCATCTCATGCAAGCTGAATCCTTGGTCTACTAGTACTGTAAATACAAGTGCAAACTGACCTTGCCATCTACGTACAACCCATTAAAGACCGTTTTGCATCTTCCCTCGATGCTGAGTCAAAGCTAAACCCATTGGGACACGCATCGATTAAATACCTTCTTGGCTTTGGCAGTGGTTAGGATAGTCGATATTATGCTGATGCTTGCCCATGTACTCTGCATGGCCTTGCTTTATTGTTTATTTTGCATTCATAGGGGAAAACCTAAGGCTAGTGTCACACGTAGGCACATATAGTTGCACCAATCATGCAATTGTACATAGATAACAAAATCTCTTAACATCAAACAGAATCTTTTGAATTACTAGTTGCATTATAGGATTTTAAAATCAATTGTTTCCAATCTGGTTTCTAATGATGCAGTGTCAAGCTTGTTGATAGCCAATCATCCTAACCTGATTGCTACTCGAGGGACACAACATCCATAAGAGTGGCCTGCTGTGTAATGCCCAGACTCTTGATTTGTTCTGATTAGTTTTAACATTTTAAACAACTGAACATCCGGGATATGGAGTCCCGTATCTAGTAGTCACAATGCCACAAATTCGTTCTTACTCCATCAAGAGCTTAATGCTCAAAACTACCTAATGCACTCATACATCAAGAAGTGAGTAAAACTTCATATCCTAAAGCAACCGATAAGATATGAGGGAAGACTTACCTAGATCCAAGCAACCACTATGCACACGATTTCAGTTAAGTCTAGAGCTAACTCTGATCGAGACGTTTAAAGACATGAAGCTGATCATGAGAAAACTTAGAGATTGAGCCTTGGAGTCAAGAATGTGACCAAAGAAGACCTCGAAAGCCTTTAGAAGGTTGAAAGAAAATCAGGGGAGTTCGGAGGGTCTTGCTAGAAATCAAGATCGATTCTCCTAAAGCATAGGAATCTTGACGTTCTTCCATAAGGTCTTCTCCTTCACGGTGGGGGCATCGAAACTGGTTGTGGATACTGGTGACTCCAAGAACCCAGAGCCCCTCCCTCCTCCTTGTGGATACTCCTTTTGCTTCTGAAGAAGCCTCTCGAGCCAAGCCTCTGTCCCTCGAAATCTATGAAAAGTCCTTCAGAAAAACCTCTTCCCCCTTAGAACCAGAAAGAATGTAGAGAAAAAGCCACCCCCCTCTGTTATCTTTTTTCTTTTTTTGTCTTTTTCTGTTAAAAAAACCATTTTTCATTTTTCTGTTTTTCTTTTATTTTCCTTTTTCATTTTTTTTTCTTTCTCCTGTTTATCATTTTTTTATTTTACTTAACCTTAATTAATTTATTTTTTAGTTTTTAATTGAAAGTTTATTCCTATTTATTTGATTTTTTATTTTTCAGAGAATTTAATTTTTGTTTTAATTTCTAATATTTTTCAGATTTTTAATTTTTCTTTTTTCGTTCCTTTTTTATTTTTTGAATATTTAGATTTAAAAATTGAATTATGTGTTTTTTCATTTTTTCCTTGTTTCTTCATATTTTAGATTTTTCCTTTATTTTAAAGTTTTTATTTATCTTTTCTAATTTTCTTTTTTTTATTTTAATTTCCAGATTTTGATTTATTTTTTCGATTTTTTATTAAATTCCAGATTTTTATTTTTTTGTGTTTTTTTTCTTTTCTTTTTTTTCTTTTTATAGATTTTATTAAATTTCGTTGCTTTTTTCAAATCTTTTAATTTTCTTTAATTTGCATTATCCATTTTTAGGTTTTTTTATTTTCAAATTTTAATTTTATGTTGATTTTTTTATTATATATTTTTTTTTGTTATTTACTTATTTTTGTTTTTCAGTTTTTCTTTCATCTTCCCTTGTTTTTCATCATTATTTCTTTTGTTATTATCATTTTCTTTTTAATTTTCATAACTTTGTTTTGTCTTATTTCACTTCTTTTTCTATTTTCCTATTTTCTTTAATTTTCATTTTATTTGTTTATTTATTATTTAAATTAGTGAGTTTCTTGATTAATTTTACAATCGGGACCTGAGACATAAATGGATGTTTACAGGTCCAAGGAAAGTGACGTTCAACAGTCTCACAACAAATGATTTGATCCTCATCTAACATCTCAAATCTGAGATCATTCTATTCCAACTTATTACATCCTAATTTTGATATTTCTGTACTAAGTTAAGAGGTTAAGTTTTTAGGTTACTATAGGTAAAATATATTATGAAAAATTCATTTTATCATTGATGACATAAAATTCAATCAATAATTTCATTCAAAATTCTTATATAAGACATTGTAAATTTTAAATTAGAGGATGGTGTAATGATGTTGAATAAAGAATAAAATCTCTAAAGGCTAATGAGAAAGATTTTGTAATAAAACCTAGATAGACTATAATGAAAATACTTTTGTGTACACTTGTTCATTTAGTGTGTAATATTTTAAAAAAAAAAAAAAAGGCAAGCGGTGCGGAAATGGCTTGCCGACCACATCACACACTCATATCAACATATAAAGGGGGTGCAATTGAATTTCAATTGTAAATTGATGAAAGGGGAGTAGGGGTGCAGAATAGAGAATTAAAATTATAGGAGGGACGGGTTCAGCCAAGTAAAATTGAAAAAGGAAGAATTGGCGACACGAATTGAAAGAAAAAAAAAAGAAAGAGAGAAGCTAAGGATACGCGCGTTCAGAGACAAGGTCATAGAGAGTTCGTCAGAAGAAATTAAAGAAAAATTATACCGATATTCAAATTCCAAGTAAGAGGATGAGACTCAAGTAGAGTATAGGAGTAGTTCTAGAGTCTCTTGTTCTAAAATAAAAATTATTAATTGTATGATAAATTTAGAAGTTAAATTTAATTATATTTGAATTTAATTTTGGGCAAAATCTAATTGTTATAGGGGTATTTTTAGGACCCCTTATTGTAAAATAATATTTCATCGAGTATGTGATAGTTTGAATTTATTTGTAATTATATTTAAATTTAAAATATTATATATAAATTGGTGATTGGATTAATTAGTAATTAAATTAATTTTAGGTAAGAAAGTGTGATATAATAATTTTAGGTGCCCAAAAATATATACGTATTTATTTATGAATTATGTTAATAAATTTTGTAGAAAATATAAAATGAGATACCTTGATATAAATTAATATAAATTGTAGGAGTTATAATATTTATACGTGGAGTCGTGGAGAAATATTTTAAAGACCCTAGTAATAGATTTAAGTTATACGGATATATTTTGACATAATAAATATAGGAAAGTATCTAATTAATATATTTAGAGAAAAAGGAAATCATCGAACATTTTATAAAAATGTTTAAAAATCTAAATACCCTAAGATAGGTATTATGTTTCCCTCTAATATACCCCTACTTATACAAAAATATAGCTAACAGTTAACCGGTTTTGTATATATATATATATATATATATAAACCTTTATATTTAACGCTTAGTATACAGAAAGCAAATACCAACTGTTGGAAGGGATTACAATAACAGTTAATTTACATAAAACTGTGAGCCTAAGTTTTAAGAGATATTTACTGGAGGTTGGAAACCTCGTTTAGGTTGGTAGAAAATATAATTAAACGTAAAAAAATATACATGAATTGAACAAACCAAATGATTGATTGAGGACCGTGAGGTCCTGTCCCTTGAGAAGAAGGCGATGCCTTCAAATGAAGTAGAGTTAGGAATTAGAATAATTAGTTGGCATGCATCATTTCCATAAAAGTGGTTTGAAAATTTAAAATGAAGATAATTTGCGAGCCCTTCTGTGAAATGGAGCTGGAAAATCTAATGGTCGGTTCACATGGAAGTAGAATGAAGTTCATAATAGTAGGAACTTCCGAGCCAGGGGGTATGTGAGCTAGGTTTGAGCCTCCCAATGACCTAGGGTTGCTCCTTGTAGCCGGGACTGCTCTGGTCGGACCTAGCCGTCTCGACAAGACCCTAATGATTATCATTACCGGTCGAGCAATTTCAGAATGTTATGGAATGCAAATGATAATGATTTTGGTGTTGCTAAAGGCACACGTGGTAGAAATTAGATCCCAGTACCCCTATTGTTTTGATAAAGCTGTGAAGAAGTTTGGGCCCACATGCATGTGCATACTGTAAGGATGACCAACTTTAGAATAGTGAAAATTATTGTGGTATAGGACACAATAATCTTAGCTTATTCTTGAGTCTGTCATCGTAAAACCTGGAAAACAGAAAATAGAATAATCTCAAAATAGAAAATAGAATAATTTCATTCATATTTGTATAGGATGATTGTTGTTGATAGTGTAGTGAGAAAGTTAAAGAACTTATTCGTTCTTTATGTTAAAATATAAATGCACTACTCTTTTTCTTTGTTCTTACTTGAACGAAGTGTCTCACTCACCTCTGTTACATTTTGTATGCGTGACTGTAACTCCTTAGTGAACCGGCAAGGTGGATCACCCTCCTTTCGACGTTGAGGTAATCCTTGACGTAGAAAGCAGATAAGAGATTCTTACTCCATGGACAAGGATAACGACTATAAAGTAGGAGTGTCAATTCGAAGAAGAGAAGCGGATTCCTGTAGTTTTTATTTAGATATAATCACATATGTTGTACGTTTTTATCTTATCACCCTAGTCATAGAACCCTATATTACTTATATTCTGGGATTGTGTAACTAAAATAGTTTCAAATGAGAACATACATATATGTATTTTATTACTAAGAGTTTGTATGTTCAGATGTATGCTTATCAAGTACATCATGATCGTACAGTTATTCGATATCTGTATGTATGCATAAAGGATAACGTATGAATAATGTTAAGAGAATATAAGTAATTTGAGGGCAGTGACACAGTGGAAATATCATTTTTCCTGAAAACTAAACATAATCTCAATTTTTAGAAGTGGCCAGTGGCCAGTATAAAAACATTATGTTTCTCTTATTCTTCATTCTTGTTTCTATTCCTAAAATGCTTCACCTTTTTGCTACTAAAAATTTTTAAAATGAAAACAAAATTTTTGTTAAATATGTTGCCTTAGAAAATTACTATTAACATGCATATCAAAAAGTTCCTTTTTATAATAAAAATAATGCTGATATTTTAAGCATAATTTTCTACATAATTATTCATCTTTCACAATTAAAATTATTCATGAGATAGCTGCGAAAGTTTATTAAAAATATTTTTTTTATCATAACTCAATTATCTTTTTTATGACTCATTTTCAATATTAAATATAATATTTAAAATTATTATTATAAAAATCAATAATTTTTATTGATACAATAAATCATGAATGAATAATAATATAATTTTTTTTATAAAAGTCAATGATTTTTAATCATGTGATATCATTTTGATAGTAATTTAATTAATAAAATTTTAGTTAAATATTTTTACTAATCCAATTACTAATTAATATATATTTATAATCACAATATAAATAATTTAAAGACTAATTCACTTAATTGTAAGATATATTTTTAGATTACAAATATCTTTTACATAAAATATTTTAATTCAAGTTAAAAATATTTATGAAACAGTAAAATTAACTCTTTTAATAGATTTTTTTATTCACAATATTCAAATTCATATCTTAATAAAAATTGAGGATATCACTTAAAATAACTAGATGTTGGTACTTGGTTTCATAGTGTTTAATTGTTGGCAAATGCTATTAAAGAATAAAGAAAGCAAAACAAATATTCATTAAAAACATTATTAATACAATCTCATCATGATTTCTAAGATCTTTCAATTTATTAATTTCCTGATCAGCTCATTTAGCATGACCCTTGATTATTTCTTCAAGAACAAGAAGAATATATGAAGAATAGGTAAACAAATTAATGAAGCATAATTATTATGTCCTTATGAATGACCAACCAAAATGCAAAGCAAGACAAGCTTTATCAAACCAAGAGGTTGCTCTCCTTGTGCAATATTCTTAAGCATTGGTTTCATTCAAGAAAGGGTAGTCAGTATAGCCAACAACCGGATCCTGAGTGTAGAAATTCTCTCGTTTGTACTTGTTAAGAGGTGCATCAAGCTCAAATCTCTTTGGCAAATCAGGATTAGACAAGAACAAACGACCAAAGGCAACAAGATCTGCTCTGTTCTCAGACACAGCATTGATGCCATCTTTTCTGCTATACCCTCCCGCAGCAATGAAAGTTCCATTGAAGGCCTTTCTCATAGGGACAAGGGTATGAGGACATTCAACTACTTCAAGAGCATTCTTCATTCTTGGCTCCACCATGTGACAATACAGAATGTTATATTTATTGAGGGCATTCACCATGTATAGTCCCAATGCATTGGGGTTTGAATCTCTAGATTCTGCATGTTCTGCAAAAGGGGATAATCTAATCCCAACTCTCTCTGCTCCTATCTCCTTCACCACAGCTTCAACTACTTCCAAAGCGAATCTGCAACGCTTCTCCAGGGATCCTCCATATTCATCTGTTCGATCATTTACTTCATCTTTCATGAATTGCTCCAGTAGGTAACCATGAGCCCCGTGGATCTCAACCCCATCAAAACCTACATTTAATTTTCATGCAATGAGTTTGTATGTTACACATGTAAAAGACTAAAAGCACAGCACACTAGTTTAAGAATTTTTGTTTATCGTGAAATAATAATTTTTTCCAAAAACAAAATTCAATAGTACTTGTCATTTTCAAATAATTGTATATTAAAATTAAGTTACCAGCTTCGATAGCATTCCTTGCTGCAAGTCTGAAATCATTGATAACATGAGGAATTTCATCTGTCCTTAACCGCCTTGGTGGTGTGAATTGTGCTTCTTCAATTCCATTATTTCGAATTTGTTGTTTGATTGGCTTATCGGTTGAAGATATTGGTGCTTGCCCATTTGGCTGATAAACTGTTACAAATTGATATAGAAAATGAGCATACATTGAGCATGTACTATTGTGTTTTTACTATGATAACATGCTAACAGCAATAATAAAACAAAAACAATATGATACCATAACAACCAACGATTAACTTGTCAACTAGAACTATCTTACTTAGACCTTGACAAAAGCTAGTGATGAAATAACAGGGGCAGGGTCTCAAATGAATAAGTACAACAAATTTTCCCCAATGATGATTATTATATTTAATTATTATTTGGTCTAAATGTAAATAAAAACTCATGTACTGGTTATTTGATCAGGTTTTAACAACTCAAAAATACCTGAATTTGACGCCCTTCCAACATGCCAAATCTGACAAAAGAATACACCACCTTTAGCATGAACAGCATTCACAATGGGTTTCCATGCTTCAACCTGTTCTTTAGTCCATATGCCTGGAGTGTGTATCAACCTTGATATATAGTAAAAACAATAGAATCACACGGAGTTCTTTGTTTTTTCAATTGATCAAGCAAATTTAAGCAACTAAACATAATAAATAAAGTGTAAAAAAGAAATTACCCTTGAGCAGTGTCAGAGACACCGGTAGCTTCAGAAATCAAAAGACCACCTTTAGATGTTCTCTGAGAGTAATACAATATAGCATGAGGCTGAGGAACATTGTTGTAAGATCTCTGTCTCGTCAGCGGCGCCAGAACAATTCTAAATTTACAAATAAATAAACCAATAAATGAAAAAATAATAATAAACTAACTTCAAAATTGAAAAGCATTAAATATCTGAATTAAACATGTTACCTGTGGGAGAGATTGAAGTTTCCCATCTTGTAAGGAGTAAGAAGAGGAATGAGAGGAGTATCAGAGTGAGAAGCCATTGTTGTTGATTTTGCCTTAATTAGAGTTAAAGAATAAAGCAAGATCCAATTAGGCCTTTATAGTTCAAGAACAGAGACTGTGCAGTATGCGCTTGCTTTCGTAATTATTTTATATTATTTATTATAAATGTAAACGGTAATGGATGACGTTTGCAGCGTTTCCATTTCTACTGTGATGTTAGTGGCAACTAGCCATCAGCTTTGACTAGTTTTGGCTGCTTAAAGTGTTCCCTGTGGCCTCCAACATGGACTTTACTCGTATCACATGCATTCACCTCCAACACTAAGACGAATGCTGAGTGTTAGGGGGGTGTTTGTGTAATAGTTAGACGTTCAATTTAGAATATTCTGGTAGAGTTGTATTTAGGTAAGAATTTTTATTTATCAAGAATGAAATTTGTTTATTTAGAGGCAATGCATGATTAAATGAGGTTCTATTCTTACCATGAAGGTTTAATTAGAGGCTAAGAGGTTAATGAGAAAGAATATTGTTGTAACTTGTAAGGCCTATTTATATTCTTAGGAAGATTGTTTTAAAGGTCGGCTATTATAAAAATATTGTTGCTTTTCTTCCTTACCGTTGTTTACATTCCTAAAGGGTTTCACAATTTTTTTTGTATAAAATTTTTCTTAAGTAAAACTTTCTTAAAGAAACTATATAGTATTTTTTAAGTTTGCCTTGTGGCATCTTTTAAACATGCACAATATTTCTATTTGTCAACTTTTTCTTTATATATATATATAAATTTGTTTTTTGTACTGCATATAGTTTATATTTTACAGTTTTAGAAGTTCAACTTTCTTATGCAAGTTTTTGAACTTAACCGTAGATCTTTCTCAACTACGGTTCATGAATTATCTTTAATTAAAAGGTTGAGAAAGTTTCTTAAAATGTTTTTTGGTGTTACAATTTAACCCCAACTCCTCCATCTTGTGACTGAGTACCAACATCAATTGGTATCACGACTCAACTTCAAGGTTAAGCACACTGCAAAGTGAGAGGGAAAGATCTAAAAGAAGGTTCTTATATTCTTAGACAGGTTATAGAAGGAGTAGAAAAATACAAACCAAATATTTGGTGGAAAAATGTCGAGAAAGCTAAATATATCCTCAACTCAAAAGCAAAGTTATACATGACATGTGCTTTGAATATATCTAAATACAACAAAGTAACTATCTACATCACAACAAAGGAAATCTAGATCACACTTGAAGTTACTCATGAAGGTGCAAAGAGGGAATTAAAACTAAACATTCTTACTTCTAATAACTAAAAGTACAAAGAAACTTAAGATATCCTTTAAATTTTTTGGGTATAAAAATCTCAAACATTTTTCGGTTCCAACACTAGAAATGAAAATTATTGAAAAATGGTTGTTTGATTATAAACTTTATATCTATGAGATGTATAAATTTAGTGAATTGGAAGAGAAAATGAAGGAGTGAAAAATACAATGAGTGATATAATATGATAGAAAAGAAAAAGACAGAAAGAAAGAAAAAATGTTTAAATGTAAAAAAAAATATAAAAAATTAGAGTCTCAATAAATTTAGGATCAAATTCTTCTTAAAGATAAGGCTAATTCAATAAGGTGCCATAAGTTATCCCTAATCACCTCCTAATAAGTTTTAAAAATGATAAGCCAAAAAGCGTTAGTCCAAGAGCCTTAGAAAATTTCATGAGCATACAAACATACTTCACCTCCTTTACTAATGTGATTGGTAAGACTACTAACACCTTTTTCGCCAAATCAAAGCAAAGGAAGAGAACTCACTAGGATTATTTAACTTAGTCAAACAAAAAATCATTTTGAAAAATTTCAAGGCTTCCACGTGAAGATCTCATCATTAATGATCCAAACATCACTATTTAACCATGATTTTATTTTATTTTTTCTTTTAAAAATAGTTTGGTACAAGAAAAAAATTTATTTTAATCTTTGAATAGCTTCATTTTCTCTAAATTTTTAGAACCATAATAATTATTCATGGATTAGAATAAGGTTATGCTCGACTTAGATATGCTTCAAGTTGAAAATAAATCATTAGAATAACTCTTGTGGGTCTATATTAGTTAGCTTTCTTTTACTAGAATAATGGATTAATCCATTGGGCTTCTGACCAATCAAGGCCTAAAACATGTTTACAACCAAAAAGCCATATTTTATAGACTCTCAGACGGGAGATTTTCACCGTATACTCACACCATCCATAGTGCTATAATTCTAGAATATTAAAAAAATTTGAGGCTTCATTACAATGTTGGATGTATCACGAAAGCACTTCCTAGTTAAAGTTGTGAATCACTTGTATTCAAACACGCATGAATCACCCATCTAAGCTTTCATTATATTATTATTATTCTTATAGAGTACCATTAACTTGAACATATGAGTACTATTACAGGTATTTCTTTCTATTTTTCTACTCAAAATTTTAGTTAAATAACAACCTTCATTACCATAATTTGAGAACTTGAGAACTCTGAATCAAGTTTATGAATTTCTTTAAAATTATATATATTTTTAATAAAAATTATTTTTTTATTATTAAAAATGATAAAATCATCCGTACCTTATTTAGATTTTCAATAAAAAAAACCATATTAAATTTTTCCTAAGCATTAAGAACAATATTATTGATTTTTATGCATTAATTGTGCTTCTTGAAAAGAGAAATAGAGACTACAAGAAATTTGTTATATTCATACAAATATTTTTAGTGATAATAATTAAAATTATAGGTATAGGTATCTTATATTTTTGGGTATATGATAAATCGTTGGTATAAATATTTTTATTGGTGAAAAATAAGATTTTCTTAACAGGATTTTACATTGATTATTTCAAAATCAATGTAAAAAAAATACAATAACATTTTTGTATATATAACTTATATACTTTATATCAGTTCTCCAAACAATCGATGTAAAAAAAACTTATTACATTGGTTACTTTACAACCAATGTAAAAAGTCCTATCTATATCGATTACTATTTCAACCAATGTAGAAAGTAAAGATTTTAAATCAATTGATCTCTCTGATCAATGTAAAAAGTTGTTTTTATATCGATTATTTTAACAACCAATGTATAAAGTATAATTTTAAATTTAGAACTTCGTCTTTTTCGTAACATTCTGGTTCTTGCATCTTTTTTTTCTGCTCCACACTGTCACTATTCTTCGTTCTCCCAGACGAACACTATGGTTAACCAAGCATTTCAGGTTATTTTTCTTCCCCCAAAACTAGTTACGTAATTCCTTTTTAGGAATACTTTTGTTCTCCACTATTACATGTTTGGTCTGAATTGAAAATAAAGGTAAGCATGCATTTTCTTCTTCTTTGTGACTTTTGAATTCACATTGTAGTGGTTATAAGCATTTTGTGTGTCTTGGTTCAATGTTTGTGGTCTTCCCCCACCTTGCATTCCCCATTCTCATGGTTATGAGTATTATCTGTGTCATGGTTAAATGTTTGTGCTCTTCTTGTGCCTTGGTTCACATTGTCTTCTCCATCTCTGGAGCACCATTATGGTTATCCATTGACATTACAATTTTGAGATATTTTTTTTCATATATATTTCATTTATGAAATTTTGCTAGTTGATGTTTAATTTGCTTTATTTGATATATGTATTGGTGAATTGATTCATTTAAGTTACCTTTTTTTTTATAAATATTTCATTATGAACTTGAATAATTGGGTGATAAAACTAATAATTTAGTAGATGATGAAATATATTTGGTTTAATTACTTATTGATAAAAAAATTTAAAAAAAATTGTGATATTACTTGATAAAATTAATTAAGATTATAGTTAGACTTATGATCGATATTTTGTTTTTCATAGATCAATAGTAATAATACCAATATTAGGATATATAGATGTGCATTAGAAATGGTTTTTTAAAGCCTCAAAAATGCATTAGAAATGATGAAGGAGGTGAAACCCTAAAAATTACATTAGAAATTAAAATATTCCATTCAATTAGGTTCCTTCATACCCCTCACAAGAAATAGTAAAGAATAGTATTTTAGACTTAGATGCATTATCAAAGGAAAAAGGCTCGAAGTTACATTGAACTATGCTTTAAAATAAGCATTCTCTTTTCAGCTACCTTCAATTTTGAAAGACTCATAACAAAAATGTTTCCTCTTTCTCTCTCCCTCTCATAAATGAATAGGACATAAGGTTTTTTATCCAATAAATTGCTTGTGATCATAATATGGTTGATTTCATGAATTTGTAACTTAAACACTTGAGGGTAAATTGGGTAACCTTAGTATGAATGAGCGTAACCTTAGTTTTTCTATTTAAGATTGGATATAATAGGTAAACTACTTAATGAGTGAAACACTCCTTCTATTCAATCTTGAATTATCCAAGTTGGATATTTTGGAGAATAAAGTTTCATTTACTGGTTAAAAGTTTTATTCAAATCTTTTATATTATATTTGATGAAATTTTAGTTCAATACATTTTGCACTGTCTTTGGGTGCATGCTATATCACAATGTAATGACACCACAATCAAGTTGTATACTTGGAAACTAATGTGAAATGCTAACAAAATTTCACCAAGTATAATATTCAAGATTTGAGAAGAAACATTTAATCTATGATCGAAAAAATTCATCCTCAAATGAGATAGGGTGCTACCAATATAAAGGGTATGTGGTTGTTATATGTTTGAAGAAGTTATTGGGTAGGTCTAACCTTTGATTAAAAATTTGATGGATCGTTGACACGCTCGTCGCAAACTCGCAAAAATAATTTCTAGATTTCCCCCAAACTATTGGTATAGTATAAGGTGTAACCTAGGTCATCTCCCAAAGACCATTTCAGATTCTTAAGCAAATAAGGAGAAAATTAGAACAAGGGGAATTTGTAAAGATTTGATATTGAGTTCTAAACACAAAATACAGAATGAAATTAATTTTCACTTAACAATTATCAACTCAAGGATTTCAGAGGCTATTTTCTTAACTAATCATTGATCACTAAAATCATGCATTGTGTTTATCAACCTAGGATCATCTGGAACCCCTAAAATGATCCTTGAATTCTCTACTGGGAAACCTCTCAGGATTCAATTGATTATGATTAACAAGATTAGTAACCACTTAATCTTTTATCTAAACCAATTTCACAATCAGAATTCAGTTGAAGTAAGTAATAAAATGAAAACCTTCAATTCAATTACTTAATTTCTACTCTTCAAACTTTTGGAAAATGATTTACCAATCAAAAACCAATTATAAATCAACTATGCATTAATCAAAATACGTTACCGATCAAACTTTGATTAAAGAATAAAATTGAAGAATATAGTGAAGCAGAGTAGAAACCACTTAATAAGCATGTAAATAAAGATCAAGACCTCAAAGTTAAAATGAAAATAGCTTGAATCCTTGAATTGAAACAACAAACCTAGCCTTCCATGTAGGAGGCAAACTAACAATAAAGAAAACCTAAGCCTTCCATGTAGGAGGCAAACTAACAAAAAAGAAAACCTAAGCCTTCCATGAAGGAGGCAAACTAACAACAAAGAAAACCTAAGCCTTCCATGAAGGAGGCAAACTAACAACAAAGAAAACCTAAGCCTTCCATGAAGGAGGAAAACTAAGAAGAAAGAAAGAAAGATGGAAAATGGTGTTGGAGTTAATCTCCAAGTGGTGTGTTTCTCCTCTTGTAAACCCTTCTATTTATAGAGGATTTGTGAGGCATCATCTTCAGAAAGTCACCAACTAGGATATTACTTTTCTACCCTTTTATTGCTTTCACATGGGCTTTGTTGAAAATGCAAAACACTTTTGAATTGTTGTCACCAATGAGCACAACAATTTTGACTTTCTTGCACCGCAATTTCGGATGTTCACATGTCCGAATTAGAGCTTGACTTCTGAACAAAAGTTGTAGCCCCGGATCTTAGTTGTCCAACAAAGTTGATTTCATCTCAATATGACTTCTGTATCTTAAGATATGGTCGGATCTTTGCACACTGTTCAAATTCTACGTCAGCAACACTATCTCATCTTTTGAGATAATTTCGGAGTCCTAAACATCCCATTTAGAGTCTGCTCTTGCTTTGTAACTGTGGACACTTCTTTAAGCTTTCATTCAAGACAGATTTCATGATTTTCGGATGTCTAAAACTCCTATTATGCTCAAAATATTATAATAGTGTCATTTTAATCGGGTAAGCAAAGAAATTCAATTAAACTTCATGTGAACCCAAACTTATAAAATATGACAAAGACCACTTAATTGAACATATAAGAAGTCTTAATGAGATAAAAGTGAGAGATAATTATTTATGAAATTTATGCTTATCAATCGTACATGGATAAAGGCACTATGCACAAGTGATGAGTATGTAAATGAGGTCAAAGCCGTTTTGGAATTTTCAAAAGAAAATATTCTTGATAGTAATGGAAGATTTTGTTATCCTTATGTCAATTATTTGGATGAAAAATGGTTGACAATTGATGAAATAAGGGAGCATGTTATTTATGATGGATTTTTAAAGAGTTATACAAGATGGATTTTGACATAGTAAATTGTTAGATATTCCAAGTCAGTCCTAAGATATAGAAGTTGATGTAGATATAATAGATCAGTAGGACATGATTTGAAAAGTTGGACATGAGTCTTTTCTACGAGCAATATATATATATATATATATATATATATATATATATATATATATATATATATATATATATATATATATATATTGATGTGGATAACTTATGTAGTGATGTGGATAATTCATTGTATTTGGGTTGTACTAATTTCACAAGACTATCAATAATGTTAAGGTTGTCACTCTGAAGATAAAAAATGGGTGGAGTGATAAAAGATTCACTGAATTGCTTGAGTTGTTGAAATATATGTTTATGGAAGGAAATACATCATCAAAGCATAATTATAACACAAAACAGGTACTCTATCCAATGAGTATGGAGTATAAGAAAATACATGTATGTCCAAATGATTTCATATTGTATAGAAAAGAGGTTTGAAGGGTTTTATCAATGACTTTTATATCAAGTCTCAAGTTATAAATTAAAGGATTGTGATTCTAATTTTGATGAAAGAAGAAAGAGGCCACAACATTAAGTTACTCTATTTAAATTAAAGACCACAAAATTCACTTCTTTTCTTCAAACTAATACCCCTACCTCATAGTCATTGCTTGTGATTAAAGAGTGAAAGATCCTTTATTTATTCTCTATACTGACAATCACCTCAACATCGAGAAGAGGGTGATACATGTTGTAGGCTCACTAAGGAATTATGGTTACATACAAAGAGTATCACAAAGGGAGAGGGAGATAGTTCTTCAAGTAAAAGTAATGATAAGAGAGGTACATTAGATCATACTATAATATAAATAACATATAAGTTATTTTACCTCTTCAAAGAACTATCATAAAACGATCATCATATGAAATGTATGAATAAGTTTATTCTATCATCTTCTTTACAAGTTATTATAATGACAGACTTAGGGATTAGGTTGAGATATATAATCCTATACCATAATAATCCTCACTAATTTGGAGTTGGTCGTCTTGCAATATACATATGCATGTGGATCTAAATCTTCATTTTCACTTTATCAAAATAATGAAGGGTATTGGGATCTAATTACAAACCACAATGTGCCTTTGACAATGCTCAAATCATCATCATCATCATTTCATAAAACCACGAAATTACTTGACTGGTAATGGTATTCTTCAATGTCTCATCGAGATAACTAAGTTTGAGCATAGTAGTTTCGACTACAAGGAAAAACCCTATGTCATTAGGAGACTCAAACCCAACTCATATACCCCCTGGACTCGAATGTTTCTATTATCATGAATTTTAGTCTACTTCCATGTGAGTTGACCTTTAAATTTCTCAACTCTCTCTCAGAGAAAGCTCACATATTATCCTCTCATTAACAATTTACCAAAAAATTATTTTTATACACATGATGCATGTCAATTAATTGTTTTAATCATCATTTCTACTTCACTTAAAGGTCTTGCCTTCTTCTCAAAGATCAGGACCTCATAGTCCTCATTCAATTATCTCATTGTTCAACTTAATATCTTCTTGGAATTTAATTAAGTACTTTCTAATACATCAAATGAGGTTCCTAATCTCTAATAAACACTTTTGTTATTTCAAAACCTATATACCAGGATGAGTTTAATAGGATGTTTTGTCTTTCAATAATTTATATAATATACTTCTTAAAATCTATACCAAAATTTTATAGAAATTATTCTTAAGAGTTTAAAATTAAATTAGTATTTGACACGCTCGTCGCAAACGCGCAAAAATAATTTCTAGATTTTCCCCAAACTATTGGTATAGTATAAGGTGCAACCTAGGTCATCTCCCAAAGACCATTTCATATTCTTAAGCAAATAAGGAGAAAGTTAGAACAGGGGGATTTTGGAAAGATTTGATATAAAGTTCTAAATGCAAAATACTGAATGAAATTAATTTCACTTAACAATTATCAATTCAAGGAATTCAGAGGCTATTTTCTTAACTAATCATTGATCACTAAAATCATGCATTGTGTTTATCAACCTAGGATCATCTGGAACCCCTAAAATGATCCTTGAATTCTCTACTGAGAAACCTCTCAGAATTTAATTGATTATGATCAACAAAATTTAGTAACCACTTAATCTTTTATCTAAACCAATTTCACAATCAGAATTCAGTTGAAGTAAGTAATAAAATGAAAACCTTCAATTCAATTACTTAATTTCTACTCTTCAAACTTTTGGAAAATGATTTACCAATCAAAAACCAATTATAAATCAATTATGCATTAATCAAAATACGTCAACCGATCAAACTTTGATTAAAGAATAAAATTGAAGAATATAGTGAAGCAGAGTAGAAACCACTTAATAAGCATGTAAATAAAGATCAAGACCTCAAAGTTAAAATGAAAATAGCTTGAATCCTTGAATTGAAACTACAAACCTAGCCTTCCATGAAGGAGGCAAACTAACAACAAAGAAAAACTAAGCCTTCCATGAAGGAAGCAAACTAACAAGAAAGAAAAACTAAGCCTACCATGAAGGAGGCAACTAAAAATAAAGAAAAACTAAGCCTTCCATGAAGGAGGCAAACTAAGAAGAAAGAAAGAAAGATGGAAAATGGTGTTGGAGTTAATCTCCAAGGGGGTGTGTTTCTCCTCTTGTAAACCCTTCTATTTATAGAGGATTTGTGAGGCATCATCTTCAGAAAGTCACCAACTAGGATATTACTTTTCCACCCTTTTATTGCTTTCACATGGGCTTTGTTGAAAATGCAAAACACTTTTGAATTTTTGTCACCAATTAGCACAACAATTTTGACTTTCTTGCACCGCAATTTCGGATGTTCACATGTCCGACTTAGAGCTTCACGTCTGAACAAAAGTTGTAGCCCCGGATCTTAGCTTTCCAACAAATTTGATTTCATCTCAATATGACTTCTGTATCTCAAGATATGGCCAGATCTTTGCACACTGTTCAAATTCTACGTCAGCAACACTATCTCATCTTTTGAGATAATTTCGGAGTCCTAAACATCCCATTTAGAGTCTTCTCTTGATTTGTAACTGTGGACACTTCTTTAAGCTTTCATTCAAGATAGATTTCATGATTTTTGGATGTCTAAAACTCCTATTATGCTCAAAATACTATAATAGTGTCATTTTAATCGGGTAAGCAAAGAAATTCAATTAAACTTCATATGAACCCAAACTCATAAAATATGACAAAGACCACTTAATTGAATATCTAAGAAGTCTTAATAAGATAAAAGTGAGAGATAATTATTTATGAAATCTATGCTTATCAGTATTTTCTAAGTATTTTAGGAAATTAATTAGATGAAAAAATTAATTATTCTAACATTATCTACTTATAGGACAACTTGATAAGTTAACTTATAAAAATTTTATAAAATAATTACTTATATAAAATTGTTCTAAAATTTTTATATTTTATCTTTAAAAAGTAAGCCAATTAATCACTAATTATATTTTTTAAAATAATAAGAATAGATTAAAAGGAAAAAAGGAACAAATTTTATAAAGTAATATATTTTAAACATTTTTATTAATTTATAAAATAATTTTATTTTTTACCAAAATTTTTAACTGGATACTTTCTTATGCCTATTATATGAAAATATACTTGTGTAATTTAAAACTTAATAAATAGTGCTTTCTTTGAAGAATTTTTTCTAACAGCTTTAAATTTAAGGATGATAACTTTGAAAATTTATATAAAATCATATAAACTTTTATTACTTACGAAATTTTGTAAACGCAATCCATAAATACAAATCATCTCACCCTAAATTTTATGTTTAAATTTTTACTTATGAATAAGAATACACAATTTAAAATTTAAAATTTTAGTATATTATTCTCTTAACATACTATTTCACACCAATTTAAATAATTTTATAATTTAATTTTTAATCAATTTAACCATTAATCAATAATCTCATAAATTCAACCCAACAATTAAATTTAAACACAATATAATTTTTTAAATTTTTAAATAATAATTAAAATTTTATTCAAGAATCTTAAAATTTCTATAATTGTTTATGTATATTTTTTAGTCTTTTTTTTATTTAAAATTGAAAAATGATTGATATAAAAGATGATGGTTAAATTCTAAAATTTTTAATTATTTTTTTATTTTAATATTAATTTAAGGTATTTTACTACAATAAAAAAATATTGAACAAAAATTTATAAATAAAAATAAAAAAACAAGAAAAATTAAAAATATTATTTTTTTTAATGTTTTTTTAATATTTTAAATATAATTTTTAGTCTGTAGCAATTGAATAAAGGAATAACCTTACATTATTACTTAATTGAAGGAATCAGATATCCAACTTTTCTTTACACAGTGACTCGTGTATTTGTGAATAGAATACTATTCTAAAATCAGAGTAGAAAATTAAAAATTATAAGTAAAAAACGAAGAAAATAAAACATAGCATTTTCCTTCAATTACACAAGTGAATCATGATATTCAATGGCTTACTTTAAAAAAAAAACATTTATCATAGCTGGTACGTGGATGATGCTCATCAGAGTTGCATATAAAACCACGTTTTCTTTAACCATTAATAATGTTACAAATTTAATATTTTTATAATAATAAAAAATTGAAAACAACTTAATGACATAAGGATAAATTATAATTTAAATTTGATTAATATGTCCACTGCTATTACATTATTTTGTAAATTTAATATAATTATTTTATATTATTAATAATAATTTATGTGCAAAATTGATTTATATATCTACTTATAATATATTATTAATGAAAATAATGACCATGTTGTTTGAATTTAAAAATGATTTCAATTTGGCTGAATTCATAAATGTATCAACCTATAAACTTATATTAGCAAATCTCTTGACTAATTATAGTCAACTAACAACTACTATTGTTATTGTTACTAGTTGTTGTGTTTATATTATTATTGTTATTTAACAATTTTTTATTTATTATTGTTTAATTTGTTTTCATGAATTGTTAATATTATTATTATTATGAATATTTTTATATTATTCTAATATTATCTAGTAAAACAAATTTACATTGATTATTTTTTATTTTTTATATTAATTTTTTAAGTAATATAAATATAAGAATATAAAAAATAAATTTTAACATTAGTGATCAACTGAATAGATGTAGAAAATTTTTTTATATCGATTACAAGTTTACGGATATAAAAAAAATTTTATATTAATTTTAAATTTAATTGATATAAAAATTTAATTTTTTTATATTAATTTTTTTATTTAATTGATATAAAAATTTGATTTTTTACATTGATCAACAAAATAATCAATATAACAAATTAAAAGATAAACAAATAAATTGATGATGATTTTAACAACCAATATTTTTAAAATATATATAAAAATAAATATTAAATATCAAGATCATACACTTTAAAAATTAATCCAGTAAAATACCAACAATAAAATTAATATAATACTAAAGATTGAGATATATCTACAACTACCTGGATGATGTGAAGTTTCATACTACTGTACACTAATTTATCCTTAAATGGTGCATGAAATTTTTCATCAAACACCTAAAATATATAGTTTAAACTAAAATTTTAAAAAATTAATATCAAATATAACATATTTAAATATAAAATAAAAGAGAATGTGAAGCATAAAATTATTATGCTAAACAACATTATACAATATTTTTAAATTATTATACAACACTTTTAAAAGTTATATATTTAAAAGTTGTAATAAATAAATAAAGTATTAAAGCATTTGTTAAATGTCATACAAAGATTATATTTTAAAACACTTCTTTAAAAAAATGTTTTAACAGGTAAGTTTATTTTTAAAGTACTTAATTTAAAAAATATATATCTTAAAATGCTTTAATTTATTAATGTTATAAAAAATATGTTATTTTTTAAAATGTTCCATTCGAAAGACGTTGTAACAGAATGGCAAATTACGAAACGGGTTGCAAAAGAGATGAGAGTTCACCTTTAAAATCACCATGTTTCTTTAGGACACTGATAAGCATAGATTTCATAAATAATTATCTCTCACTTTTATCTCATTAAGACTTCTTATATGTTCAATTAAGTGATCTTTGTCATATTTTATGAGTTTGGGTTCATATAAAGTTTAATTGAATTTCTTTGCTTACCCGATTAAAATGACACTATTATAGTATTTTGAGCATAATAGGAGTTTTAGACATCCAAAAATCATGAAATCTGTCTTGAATGAAAGCTTAAAAAAGTGTCCATAGTTACAAAGCAAGATCAGACTCTAAATGGGATGTTTAGGACTCCGAAATTATCTCAAAAGATGAGATAGTGTTGCTGACGTGGAATTTGAACAGTGTGCAAAGATCCGGCCATATCTTGAGATATAGAAGTCATATTGAGATGAAATCAAATTTGTTGGATAGCTAAGATCCGGGGATACAACTTTTGTTCAGAAGTCAAGCTCTAATTCGGACATGTGAACATCCGAAATTGCGGTGCAAGAAAGTCAAAATTGTTGTGCTCATTGGTGGCTAAAATTCAAAAGTGTTTTGCATTTTCAACAAAGCCCATGTGAAAGCAATAAAAGGGTAGAAAAGTAATATCCTAGTTGGTGACTTTCTGAAGATGATGCCTCAAAAATCCTCTATAAATAGAAGGGTTTACAAGAGGATAAACACACCATTTTGGAGATTAACTCCAATACCATTTTCTTTCTTTCTTTCTTTCGTTCTTTCTTTCTTTCTTTCTTGTTAGTTTTGCCTCCTTCATGGAAGGCTTAGGTTTTCTTTCTTGTTAGTTTGCCTCCTACATGGAATGCTTAGTTTTTCTTTATTGTTAGTTGCCTCCTACATGGAAGGCTTAGGATTTATTTGTTGTTAGTTGCCTCCTACATGGAAGGCTTAGGATTTATTTGTTGTTAGTTTGCCTCTTTCTTTGTTGTTAGTTTGCCTCCTTCATGGAAGGCTAGGTTTGTAGTTTCAATTCAAGGATTCAAGCTATTTTCATTTTAACTTTGAGGTCTTCATCTTTATTTACATGCTTATTAAGTGGTTTCTACTCTGCTTCACTATATTCTTCAATTTTATTCTTTAATCAAAGTTTGATCGGTTGACGTATTTTGATTAATGCATAATTGATTTATAATTGGTTTTTGATTGGTAAATCATTTTCCAAAAGTTTGAAGAGTAGAAATTAAGTAATTGAATTGAAGGTTTTCATTTTATTACTTACTTCAACTGAATTCTGATTGTGAAATTGGTTTAGATAAAAGATTAAGTGGTTACTAATCTTGTTGATCATAATCAATTAAATTCTGAGAGGTTTCTCAGTAGAGAATTCAAGGATCATTTTAGGGGTTCCAGATGATCCTAGGTTGATAAACACAATGCATGATTTTAGTGATCAATGATTAGTTATGAAAATAGCCTCTGAATTCCTTGAGTTGATAATTGTTAAGTTAAATTAATTTCATTCTGTATTTTGTGTTTAGAACTTAATATCATATATTTACAAAACCTCCTTTTTCTAACTTTCTCCTAATTTGCTTAAGAATATGAAATGGTCTTTGGGAGATGACCTAGGTTGCACCTTATACTATACCAATAGTTTGGGGGAAATCTAGAAATTATTATTGCGCGTTTGCGACGAGCGCGTCAAAAATTTGGCGCCGTTGACGGGGACCATTTTAGTTTCCTAGGCTCATTTAGGAGTTTGTATAAAAATTTTAATCTTTCTAACAATTTTTTTTTACTTTAGGTATATATTCTTGGATTTTCTGTATGAATTCACCTTTTTGTGTATGACCCAATCCAATCCTGAAAATTTATATGCATATGATCCTGAGATTGATAGAACATTCCACCACTTGAAAAAAGCACATAGAAGGCATTCATTCAGTAATAACCAAGAAAGTAACAGTAGTGATTTTTCATCTTTAAATTTTGATAGTTTTAAATATTTTGCTAAGAGCATGGCTGATAGAACTCTAAAAGAATTAGCTGCACCTGATGTTGCTTATCAACCATTGTGCATTCAATACCCTGATGTTGATGCACCATTTGAACTAAAGTCTGGATTAATACATTTGCTACCGAAGTTTCATGGCCTTGCAGGTGAGGACCCTCATAAACATTTGAAGGAATTTCACATTGTGTGTTCCACAATGCGGCCACAAGGAATTACTGAAGATCATATCAAGTTGAAGGCATTTCCTTTCTCCTTAAATGATGGAGCTAAGGACTGGTTGTACTATCTACATCCAACATCTGTTACAAGCTGGAATGATATGAAGAGATTATTTCTGGAGAAATTCTTCCCTGCATCCAGAACAGCAACTATCAGAAAAGAGATTTGCGGCATCAGACAGAACTCCCAAGAAACTCTCTATGAGTATTGGGAGAGATTCAAGAAACTATGCACCACTTGTCCACACCATCAAATCAGTGATCAATTACTGATTCAGTATTTCTATGAAGGACTCATGCCAATGTACAGAAGCATGGTTGATGCAGCTAGTGGTGGAGCACTTATGGACAAAACTCCTACAGCAGCTCGAGATTTGATTGCCAACATGGCAGAAAATTCTCAGCAATTCAATTGTCGAACTAATTCCTTATCTAAAGGAGTCCATGAAATTACCACTAAGACAGACCATACACGATTGGAAAAAAGAATGAAGAACTAACCTCCATCTTAAGACAGTTGGCCATCGGACAACAACAGCAACTTAATGTTGTTGACAAAACCAAAACATGTGGCATCTACACTTCTGCAGATCATCCTACTGATGCATGCCCAACATTGCAAGAAAGTGAGACACCTGAGGCTGCAGTAAATGGTATTTTTGGCACAGGACAACAATACAGGCCTCCTCAACATTATCAGCAACAGAAGTTTGAACCACCTTCTGGATCATACAATCCTAGTTGGAGAAACCATCCTAACTTGAGATATGGTCCTCCACAACAACAAAGGATTCAAACATCTGACTCCCAAAATAAATACCAACCACCGTCATTCAGACAACAACAACAGCATATGCAGCAATCTGTACCCTCTAATGCTTCTGAACCCTCTCTTGATGATTTGATGAAGCAATTAGCTACCAGCAATCTTCAGTTTCAACAAAATGTAAGTTCTACCATTCAGGATTTACAAACTCAAATTGGGCAGTTGGCTACCACTGTCAACCAATTGAAATCTCAATGTTCTGGTTAACTACCTTCTCAACCTGTCATAAATCCCAAAAGTGTGAATGCCATGACCTTGAGAAGTGGGAGGAAAGTGCAGACAGACCCTACAATTTTAAAGCAACAAAGCTTCAATCAGACTAATCCACACCAAAAAGAAGCATTTATCTCCACACCTGGAGACATCTCTGATGAGCCATCTGAATCAGAGGGAAAGTTTGATGAAAAAAGTACACCAGCCTTCGATAAGACATTGAATGATCAACAAAAAGAAGCTTGTCATAAACGATCTGCACTTGAAGCATCTGATGAGACAAAAATCCCAAATTGTGCTGATCAGAAGGTATCTTTACCTTTTCCAAATAGAATGGTCCAATCCAAGCCCAATGTTCATGCAGAATTGGATAAGGAGCTTCTAGATACTTTCAGGAAAGTGGAAGTCAACATACCACTTCTAGATGCTATCAAGCAAATTCCCAAATATGCCAAATTTCTAAAGGACTTGTGCACGCATAAGAGAAGACTCAAAGGGGATGAGAAGATTAGTGTGGGACGCAATGTTTCTGCCTTAATTCAACCCAGCCTCCCTCAGAAATGTAAAGATTCAGGAACTTTCACCATTCCTTGCACAATAGGAAACTCTACATTTGGTGATGCATTGCTGGATCTAGGTGCTTCCATTAATGTTATGCCCTCATCAGTTTATAAATCTTTGAATCTGGGAGAACTGAAGCCAACTGGTGTGGTGATTCAATTAGCCAACAGAAGTACAGCACATCCAGCCGGAGTACTTGAAGATGTGCTAGTTCAAGTGAATAAGCTGATCTTTCCAGCTGACTTCTACATTTTGGATATGGAAGATGAGTCATCCATCAATAGAGCAACCTTGATCCTAGGGAGACCTTTCCTCAAAACTGCAAAAACAAAGATAGAAGTGCACACAGGGACTCTCTCTATGGAATTTGGAGATGATATCATCCAATTCAACATATTTGAAGCCATGAAGCATCCCATAGAGAATCATTCACTCTTTCAACTTGATGCCATAGACCTTCTTGCGGATGATTATTCTATTGACAATCTACTTTTTAAATTTTTTGATTTTGATTTAGATTACTTAGATAATTTTACTTGCACATGTGATGAATTTGATTCATGTATTGTGTGTTCCAGGATTAATGCTGCAGACCAAACTTCGTTGAAAGATGACATGTTAGATGCAAGTGTTGCAGATATTTCAATCTCAAATAGATCCCTGCCTTCCATAATACAACCACCTCCTTTGGAGTTGAAGTCTTTTCCTGAACATCTAAAGTATGCTTATTTGGGGGAAAATGAGAAGCTTCCTGTCATTGTAGCAAAGAACCTTCTACCACAACAGGAAGAAAGGTTGCTGCAAACCTTAAGAAGCCATAAACAAGCAATTGGATGGACTTTGGCTGATATTCCAGGTATTAGCCCATCTACTTGTATGCATAGGATATTGCTGGAGGAAAACACCAGACCTGTTAGACAACCACAAAGGCGTTTGAATCCAACCATCCTAGATGTGGTAAAGAAGGAAGTAGGTAAGCTTTTGGCAGCTGGTATCATCTATCCCATCTCAGACAGTGATTGGGTAAGCCTGGTGCAAGTAGTTCCTAAGAAGACTGGCATGACTGTAGTTAAAAATCACAATGATGAACTAATCCCTACCAGAATACAAAACAGTTGGAGAGTGTGCATAGATTATAGGAAGCTTAACCAAGCTACTCGCAAGGATCACTTCCCTTTGCCCTTCATAGACCAAATTTTGGAAAGATTAGCAGGAAAATCTCACTATTGCTTTCTAGATGGTTTTTCAGGTTATTTTCAAATACATATAACCCCAGAAGACCAGCATAAGACCACCTTCACTTGTCCTTTTGGTACTTTTGCCTATCAAAGGATGCCCTTTGGTCTATGCAACGCCCCTGGAACCTTTCAAAGATGCATGGTAAGCATTTTCTCTGATCTCTTAGAAAGTTGCATGGAAGTGTTTATGGATGACTTCATTGTATATGGTTCTTCTTTTGATGCATGCTTAGATAGCCTCTCTAAAGTTTTGGATAGATGCATTGAGACTAACCTGGTTTTGAATTTTGAAAAATATCATTTCATGGTAACAGAAGGTATAGTCTTAGGACACTTGGTATCTAGCAAAGGTTTAGAGGTTGATAAGGCCAAGATAGACATTATTACTTCTTTACCTTACCCCACTTCTGTGCGAGAAGTACGTTCTTTACTTGGTCATGCAGGTTTTTACAGAAGATTCATCAAGGATTTTAGCAAGATTGCACAACCTCTTTCTAAACTACTACAAAAAGATACCAAATTTGTGTTTGATCAAGCATGCAAGGATTCATTTGATGAACTAAAGAAGCGGTTAACAACCACTCCCATCATTCAACCACCTAATTGGACGCTTCCATTTGAATTAATGTGTGATGCATCTAATTATGCCCTTGGTGCTGTACTGTCTCAAAGAGTTAGCAAGAGATCTCATGTCATTTCATATGCCTCTCGCACACTTGATGCAACCCAATCCAATTACACAACTACTGAGAAGGAGCTTTTGGCAATTGTGTTTGCATTAGATAAATTTCGCTCCTATTTGCTTGGATCTAAAGTTATTGTCTTCTCTGACCATGCAGCTCTGAAATACTTGCTGAAGAAGGCAGATGCTAAGCCAAGACTAATTCGTTGGATGCTTCTGTTGCAAGAATTTGATTTAGAGATCAAAGACAAGAGTGGTGCAGAGAACCTTGTAGCAGATCATTTAAGTCGGATCCAGCAACCTTGTGAAGAAACTTCAATTGCAGATTCATTCCCAGAAGAGCATCTCTATCATTTGCACGGGAAGGATCCTTGGTATGCAGATTTGGTAAACTATCTGGTTGCTAAAGAAATACCCAAACACTTCACCAAATCGCAAATTACCAAGTTGAAAAGTGATGCCAAACACTACATATGGGGTGAACCATACCTTTGGAAGACATGTAGTGATCAAATCATTAGAAGATGTGTTCCAGATCATGAAGTTCAGTCTGTACTTACCTTTTGTCATTCCCTAGCTTGTGGTGGATACTTTGGGCCACAACGAACAGCTAGAAAAGTACTAGACTCAGGCTTTTATTGGCCTACAATATTTCGTGATGCACACAGATTATGAATAACTTGTGAGCAGTGCCAAAGAATAGGGAGTATTTCGCGCAGAAATGAGATGCCCCAACAACCACTTCTCTTTTGTGAGGTATTTGATGTATGGGGTATAGACTTTATGGGTCCATTCCCTGTCTCTTTTGGTTTTGTTTACATTCTGCTAGCTGTTGATTATGTTTCAAAATGGGTGGAGGCAAAAGTCACTCGTACTGATGATGCTAGAGTTGTTGCAGATTTTATCAGGTCTAACATTTTTAGCAGGTTTGGCATTCCTAGAGCTCTAATTAGTGACCAAGGTACTCATTTTTGCAACCGCACAATGGAAGCCCTACTCCGCAAATATGGAGTCATGCATAAAGTCTCCACCCCATATCATCCTCAAACAAATGGTCAAGCTGAAGTTTCTAATCGAGAGATCAAGAAAATCTTAGAGAAAACAGTTCAGCCTAACAGGAAGGATTGGAGCTTGCGCCTTGTTGATGCTTTATAGGCATATAGGACAGCCTACAAGTCACCCATTGGCATGTCTCCCTACAGGATTGTCTTTGGTAAAGCATGTCATCTTCCAGTTGAATTAGAGCATAGAGCATTTTGGGCAGTAAAGAAATGAAACATGGATCTAGACCAAGCAGGAATCCATAGGAAGCTTCAATTGCAGGAACTTGAAGAAATTCTATTAGAAGCATATGAAAACTCAAAAATTTACAAAGAAAAGGTCAAAGCTCTTCATGACAAAAAGTTGGCAAGAAAGGAGTTTTTCATTGGACAAAAAGTTCTCCTTTTCAATTCTCGGCTAAAGCTTATGCCTGGTAAGCTACGCTCTAGATGGTTAGGACCATTTGTAGTTACTAATGTTTTTCCTTATGGTGCAGTGGAAATAAAAAATGAGGTAACTGAAAAAATCTTCAAGGTGAATGGACATCGTCTTAAACCATTTTTCGAAGGTTTTCAAAAGCACACGGTAGAAGAAGTGCATTTGCACAATGCCACATACTTGCAATAAATTCAAGAGAAATCTCTCTCTTTCTTTCTTTCTTTCTCTCTCTCTCTTTCTCTCTTTCTCTCTCTCTCTTTCTCTCTCTCCCTCTCTCACATTCCTCGCTTATACGTTTCAACTAATCTCTCAACTTCCTTCTTCACCTCTTAAATCATCCCAACTATTACACTACATTGAGCTTGCAGGAATAATAACTTGAGTGTTTTAAGAAAAAAATGGAGAAAGCTCTCACCAGGATCAAAATTTTGTTCCCTACTCTCCCCAGAAATTTTCTTAAAGACATTTACAATTGCAGACTTGAACGATTGAGGGCATTAACACTCTTAGGCCTTCCAGAAGATGTCCGTTGGATCATTGAAGCTAAGGTACGTTTAGCAGGTGAATTTCAAGAATCATTTGTTAAAAATATGTCAGGTATGGGAAGAAGTTCCTATGCAAAGAAGAGAAGGGCAAAAAGAATTGGAGTTTGCTACAGGTGTGCAAGATGGACCTGTAACACAAGATGCAAGAACCCTGGAATGGTTTCAAGAAATCGAGAGGACAAAATTCAATTCATAAAGGATGGACTGAGTAAGGAGTCATTGGATGATATCATTCAGACTCTTGAGACGCATCCTAGTGGGCATGTACAAGGAGTCCTTCTTGATTTGTTTGAACTGTTCCGTAAGGAAAAAGCACGTTATAGTCTTGGGAATCTGACTTTAAAAGACCCTGTTGTCAGTTTACAAGAAAACTGAATGGGAAGCACATCCTCGACTCTTAGAAGGCGTTTCAGCCGTTACTGGACGTAAAACCAGAGGAAGATGTGAGCCACAATCACAACTACTGTTCATTCTCACGCGTGTATATTTGTCATTTACATTGTCTTTTCAATTTATTGGGCCACCATTTTTTGAAATTTTCACCCCTGCTTAAAGTCTTTCCCTTCTGACATTCACCTATTTCCTTGAACAAAAATTCAAACTTTTGCAACAAAAATTCAAACTTTTGCTACCAAATCCTGATCTCGCACTATTCAAGCGATCTCCTTATCTGATATTGAGTCCCTATAAATTATCAACCTCTATAACATATTTTTTCAAAAAAGACAGAAACATCGTATATGGATAAGATCAATATTATCTGTGTTTTTGGTGGGTCTAACCTTGGAAAGGATGGAGAATTTCAACATGCAGCTTATACCCTTGGTAAGGTATTAGCTGCAAGAAAAATCAATCTTGTTTATGGGGGAGGGATTCAGGGTTTAAAAGGATGTGTTGCAGGATCTGCACTCACAAAGGGATGTAACATCTTAGGTGTTGGCTTAAAAAATGAGAGCACCTCCTACTTCACCCTGGGTACTGAATTGAAGGTTGCAACCATGCATGACCGTATGAGACACATGTTGATTAATTCTAATGCATTTATTGCATTACCTGGTGGTCTTGGAACAATGGAAGAAATTTTTACCATTATATTTTGGGCCTATCGAAATTTTCATAAAAAACCTTTGGGCTTATTGAATATTAATGGATTTTATAATGGTTTGATATCCTTTTTAGATCATGCAGTAGAGCAGGAGTTCATGCCACAATCCATGCGCAACATCATAGTATCTGCTTCAACTGTTGAACAGCTACTTGAGATTTTGCAAAATCCTACATCTCAGCTTAGTCAAGCAATGCAGCTGGTGAACCAACCAAATCAGGATGGCAGAGACAAAAGAGAACCAGATACCACTCTTCGGTTATAACTTTTCCTTACTTTGGTGGTTTTCTCACATTTCTTTTCCTGTTATATAATTTCTATCTAAGACATTGGGGACAATGTCTTGGATAGGTTGGGGGGAGGATGGTCCGATATCGAAAAAAAAAAACAAAAAAAAAATTAGGTTAGAATCATAAACTTGCTTTGAGTAAGATGGCTGAGTAAGGAATTACACTTGACTCTTGATACGCATCTTATGATTAAAAAAAATATATATTTTGAATGTGGAAGTATGTTTTTCTTTAGATTTCATAAAATAATTGAAGCAAAATGATTTACATTTCGAGATTAATTAGTTTGGCAACACATATTTGAACTGGATAGATTAGATTTGATAAATATATTACCTGTGAGATTTTGAGCCTTATTATTATTATTTTCTTTCTTATGTGATTTTCATCCATGGAATATGTTACTTCAGAACTTGCATTGATTCTTTTTGAAGCTACATTTTCACATGAATTGTACAAAAATGATTGAGGCACTGTTTTTCTTGAACAAACCACTTGGCCAAATAACCAAACCATATAATTTTATCCTTTAATCAAAGTTTGATCGATTGACGTATTTTGATTAATGCATAATTGATTTATAATTTGTTTTTGATTGGTAAATCATTTTCCAAAAGTTTGAAGAGTAGAAATTAAGTAATTGAATTGAAGGTTTTCATTTTATTACTTACTTCAACTGAATTCTGATTGTGAAATTGGTTTAGATAAAAGATTAAGTGGTTACTAATCTTGTTGATCATAATCAATTAAATTCTGAGAGGTTTATCAGTAGAGAATTCAAGGATCATTTTAGGGGTTCCAGACGATCCTAGGTTGATAAACACAATGCATGATTTTAGTGATCAATGATTAGTTATGAAAATAGCCTCTGAATTCCTTGAGTTGATAATTGTTAAGTTAAATTAATTTCATTCTGTATTTTGTGTTTAGAACTTAATATCATATATTTACAAAACCCCCTTTTTCTAACTTTCTCCTAATTTGCTTAAGAATATGAAATGGTTTTTGGGAGATGACCTAGGTTGCACCTTATACTATACCAATAATTTGGGGAAATCTAAAAATTATTTTTGCACGTTTGCGACGAGCACGTCAGACACACATCACAGTAGCTCAAATTTATAACGCTAATCATTAAAGTTTATCACACATATAGAATCCAATTAATAATGAACTAGTATATGAAATCAAGTCAAGATCCCTTCAGGTGATGCTTTTCCAAGCATGAATTCTGTGAAATCGAAATACTTTCTGAAATCATGTTTCAATCTTTTCCTTTCTTTTCTCTTTTATACCAATATATATTTTCGAGGAACCCTGAAAGGGGTGCATGTGATTAATTAAAAAAGGGCAGCACCCTTAAAGGTATATATTTGGGGTCCTTGCAAAATATTAAGTACAGAAAAATATAACATCATTCAAAGATAAAAAGGTGGAAACAGAAACACAAGCTCAATTTTCAATTTGAATTTTCAATGCAAAGAAATTTTATTAACATGAGATATCAATGAGCACGATTATAGATATAAGGAATTGAAACTATAGCCAACAATAATATTTCCATAATAATTCATGAATGTTGCACAAATGACAATTACAATGATGAGATTGTAAACATCAATTTTTTCATATGAAATGACAATAGTATTTCACTTACTTGAAGACCAGATTATGGCAAGTATCATCAAAAGGGTAAGCATAATCATTAACTTTGATGACTTTCCGATCAAAATACCAATCTCCAAGAGAAATTGCAATTGGTTGCAGGATAAAATATATTAGCTAATTATTTTCTAAGAACAATAAATATGAATATTCCATCCAAAGCATTAAAGTCACTCTGTAATCAAATGAAGGAAAAATGATTTTTAAATGACTTTTCCCTTTCATGAAAAGGGTTGGATTATGATGTTTCATGTATACAACCTTGACCATTTTGAAGCTTGTGGATTTTCTTTTTAAACATATATAGACACCACATCTACTATATTTCAAAAATATTGAACCACTATGGTAACAAGTCAATGATCTTTGGCATCCCAGAAAATTTTCTCTGCATATAACTTGACACCTTTTTGAATTACATTTTTTTAAATACAAAAATGGTAACTACAAGGATATAACTTTAAATGAATTAGTAGTGTATAGAAAAACATAAGTGAATTATAGTAATGACATGATATTCTTATTAATATATTTATTTATAGCCAAAAAAATTTAAGAATCTTTGGGAGTTTTTATTTGTTCTCTCGTAAAGTGGTTTCAATACTCCAAATTAGAAGAAAGAGTTGAGTAAAAAAAAAATCTAATGTTTATGAAATGGAGAGTAAAAAAAATAATGTTTATAAAGTGGACTTTTTTCGTTCTCTCACAGGTTTCTATCTGTTCACTCGCAAAGTGTTTCCAATACGTTCCGATTCCACCAGCACAGTTTTAGACGCACAAAACTCTAAATTATGCATACCATTTTGCCAATATAAGATTTAATTAAGGTAAAAATTTTATTAAGATGAATTTTTTTATTAGAAAATACAAGATTTAATTTTTTAACAATAAATCTAAGGTCTTGTTAGTTTTACAATTAGAAAAACAATTTTCATACCTTCTAATACGTGATTTACATTAATTTTGGAGGGAATCACAAATTTAGTCTTCAATTTATATTTGTTTTGAGTCCCTAAATATTTGTTACCAACATGCAAAAATCTATACAGTCCTTGACCAGAGTCCAATTTGATTGGGTTTTTAAAATTGTAACAACTAATTGATAGAGTTTTGCATAAGTTACTTGAGAATGGAGTTGGTAATTCAGTTGTTAATTTATATAAGCATCTTAATCACATTGAACAACTAAAAATTAATTTAGTTAAATAAAATATTGAAAGTAAAGGATGAGTAGAAAAATAGCGATAAAATATCATGCAACACAATGGAGTGAATGACAATGACATATTTAACCGCCAAAATAAGCAACATGCAGCGAGCAAGAGCAATTGCATAGCATTGAATCTTTTGTTTTGGAATCCCTCCCAAATGGTCCCTTTGATTCACAACCTGAATGGTTAATAATGAAACCACACCAGACCCTAAAGAGGGCCCTGCAAATACCATCTCATAATTAATGTGAATCATTCTCTTCAACGTCTTCGATTCTTGGTCCATTAACCACACCATCGATTTTAGCAACACGTGATGAACACACCCTCCATTAAACATTATCCAATAGAAGTTTGTAGTCATTCTCCTTTGCCAAGTTCAGCCATGGTACTGCCATCACGATCTTCCAGCGTTTGATGAAGGATGCAGTCGAAGAAGGTAAGGGGTTGGCAGAGCTTGACAAATCGACGTCTTCGAACACGTGACACAAATTCTATAGCCTAGGATTGAAGTGAATCACAAGAAGTTGAGAGAGAGAATTTATGTGCCTCGGAAAGATAAAAAAAAAAAAAGAGAAGAAGAATTTGGCATTATGGTTTTCCAACTAAAGAAGAAGGGAGATGCGTCGGAATGCATAACACAGGAGTTAACACTTAGTTTATGTAAAATCTAATTTGTCTTTATTTATTTAATAAATAGATATATTTAATTTTGTTAAAAATTTAACTTTTTTAATAAATAAATTAAATTTAAATTTATTAAAAAATATGTTTAGTTTATTTATTAATTTATTTATCTTTATATATTATATATTTATATTTATTTTAATATATAATATATTTATATAATTTATTAAAAATTAATTTTTTAATTTTTAACAAAATAAATTTTTTATTTATAAAATTTTATGATATTTATTATAAAAATTATATATATTATTTTAATTTTAAATAAATATTTTATATTTTATTTTAATTTTTATATTTATCTAAATTTATATATATATATGTATATATATATTACATGTGTGTACTACATGTATGCTGTTATATTTTTTTATATGTTATTATATTTATATATAATTGATATTTAATATACATGTTCTAAAATTATATATTTAAGTTTACAAAATTTTTATTTTATTAATTTTAAAGTTTAAATTGTTTTAATCAATTATTTAGATAAATTATAAAATTATTTATTAATTTTTTTATATTATAAATTTTTAAACAAATTTATAAATTTTATAAATTTTAAAATAAAATTATATTTTAATAAAAAAATTTATAATAGATAAGAGATGTATTTTAAAATTTTAAACTATTAAACTTAAACATTCAACAAAATCTAGCTTCAATTTATTTCTATTTTCTATCAATTAATTAAGAACGGATGTAAAAATTTACTATTTAAATTTTGAAAATGTCATTGACTTATTTTTTATATCAATTGTTTTCTAACTATACTAGTGTATCAATAACATGAAATATTAACTATATTTTTATTTTTATTTTTATTTATTATTATATTATCATTATTATTATTTATTATTTCATTTATATTATATTTATTATATAAAAAAATTTGTTATTTTTATTTAGTTATTTATTTATTTTAAACTTTTTTAAAATTATTATTCTTATACTATTTATTTTATTATTATTATATTATTATTATTTATTATTTTATTTTTATTATATTCATTAATATTCATCAAGATTTTTTTAGTCATTTTTATTTATTTATTTAAACTCTGTTTAAATCATTATTATTATTATTTTATCATTATTATTGTTGTTATTTATTATATTTATAAATATTTTTGTAGTTATTTTTATTTATTTAAATTTTTTCAAAACATTATTGGTGGGTATAATTATAGAATGGTTGGAAATATAAATTGTAAAATTAAATATATATTTTTCTTTGAACAAGTTAAATTTAAAATAAAATAATAATATCAAGGAAATATGGTAAGTGACTTAATTATAGTTTTTAACAAATACATTGATGTGTATAATTATATTTTTCTTTTCTTTCTTAACTTTTAATTGATGACATATTGTTTTAGCTGTTCACAAACAAAATCTTAGCTGAAGAATTAAAATTTTTCACATAGGTACATGAGACTTTAAATACTCCAAATAATTTGATTGATGATAATTAACAAACTACAAACAGTAATAATTAAGTGATTAGTTATTATTTTGTTTTGTAAGATTTAAAAATATTTGTTTTCACTGATAGTTAAATATATAAAGTGTGATTACATCATAATTGATTAAACATTCATATTACCTATGTGAATAGTATTTACTTGTTCTTATGATAATTTAAAGGTTATTGACAATTGAATAAAATAATTTAAAGATATTAAGGAATGATTGTTGCATGACTTTGTAGGATGAAGATATTCTCGAGTAACTTGTCTTGACCTATACTTGAAATTAGGGTGATATGTTAACTATGTTTCTTTTGTTCTATTTTGAACTTGTATAAAGTTTAAAAAAAAAAAAAAAGTGGTTGAAAAATTACATTGTACGATGATACTTATAGTGTTTTGATCCTTTCATGAATTTTTTAAAACAAAATACTTTTTAATTTTTTATCTTATTTTATCATAGTTAACAAAATTATTAGTATCCAAAGAATATTAAAAAAAATTAATTTGTAGTAGCTGAAGGATTTGTTAATATTAAAAATAGTTAAAGTTTTTCTTACATATTTTGAAAGAATTTGTTTTAATAAAGATATTAAAATTTTAATATACAATTATTTTGTAATTAAAAAGATAACAAATTTAGTTTAAATTAATTTTATTTTACCAAAGTACTTAAAATAATTTATTGTATTATTAATTAAAGTAAATTTATATTTATTACCTAGAAGGATAGTAATGAATTGATAAATTTTATTTACACACAAATTATGAATGAATAAATTGATTTTTACTTGCACACAAAAATTTATACGTTTAACTTTTACCTAGACACACAAAACAATAAGTAAAATAATGTATAAGCTTTAATTTTATGAACATAAAATTGTAAGTATACATCAACTTCAACCTGTAAATATAAAATTGTAAATAAACTACATGCAAGTGATATTGTAGGTAAAGAAATCCAAGCAATTGATTCATAGTTTTTATTTATCATTACAATAAATTGTAAATAAAGTATATAATTGTAATTATAACTTACAGTAATATCTAATTTTTTATGGTTATTTGGTTGATACAATAGACAAAAAAAATTTCTATAGATCCATATAAATGACATATATCTACTTCAAATATTTTATATTTAAAGCTAAATTTTATCTATCCGTACAAATAAAATTAAGAACAAATTATATTGATATTTATTGAAATTCATTTAAAAAATATATTTAATATTTTTTTATTTTTAATATTACTTGACATTCTTTATGTATATAGTATTATAAAAAATTATATAAAATTATATGATTAAAAGAAGAATATGCATTGTGTAAAATAAACTGAGTGTTTTTTTTTTAATAAATCTCAAAACGTGTCAATATAAATTCTTGCTAAATTGATCATAACGAGATATCCTTTTTATTTCTTAATCCACCACATTTAAGAAGCATAGGAGCATGTTCAGAGTAATTTGTTCAAAGATTCTCTCCGGAACTCAAGCAACACTCCCTCAAACTCATTTATGTTATTATTAATTTGAAAAATAAAAAATCTCATTTAACAATTATATAAGCATTTAGTTTGTATAATAATAATAATAATAATAGATTAATAAATAAAATTTTGTGGTCACTTAAATATGTATATAAGTAATTAACATTTATATAATTTTATTAATTTGAATTAGAACTATATATTATTTTAAATATTTGTATCAAATTTTATCAAAATTAAATTTATAAAAATATAATTAAAAAATTTTATTTTTAAATATTTTAAAAATATTTTTTAATTTTTATATATAAAAACAGAATATTAAATAATTTTAATTAATATAAAATTTTATAAATATTTATATAATAGTTTTTAGTCTAATGATAAGTTTATATAAAATTTATTAAATAATACAAAAATTTATATAATTTATAATGGTATAAGTTGATCCATATTTTTAAATATTTATCATCATATATTCCATTATACTTTAAGTTGTTTTGCAATAAAATAAGGAAATGTCTAATTAGATTGAATAGAAATCAATTAATAAATTTGTCTTAAGAAAACGGTGAGAAGATCTTCGTTAAATTTTGACCACTACTAAAATTCTTCTATTGCAAGAGATTTGGGGATAGCTTCCGTGTCCCTTTTTTATTATGAATTTCGTGGTTTCATTTATGATTATTTTTTATTGGTGGCTGCTCTAAGATCAAAAGTCAAAGCTCGAAAGTGGTTTGGCATAATTCAAAGAAGGCATGATGAATATTGTTGTCCATGTGATTAACAACGGTAATTAATAATAATTATATTCTTCCACAGGTCCTACTGACATACCTTTTACTTTCATGGGAAAATTAAAATAAAATTTCTACAAAACGTAGAAACGTTAACCCATCTTCAAAGCAAAGACACAAAATCTCTAGAAAAGTTGATAGAATATTTATTGCATGCTTGGATTAGATTAATTCATAAAAAATTGAAAACTCACTACAATTTATTATAAATCTAAATATAAAATAATTTTTTGCTTCTGAGCAATGAAAGTAGAAGATTCACTCAGCAAATTTTTGACATTCCTTGTTTTTTGTTTTTTTGTTTTTATTAATCCAATACCAGGATTCACCAAAGAGAAAAGCTAACCAAAAGAATTGTATGTTGCTTCTAGCTGAAACAATGGATTTGGGATACCCACAAAAGCGTAACGTTACCTCTTCAAGCAACCAACCCCAAGGCTACAATAACCACTGCCTAACAAAGAAAATGTGGACTTTGAGTGACACAAAGCAAAAGAAGAAGGCACATTTAGAGAGCTCCAATGGAGAAAGAGGTTGTGGAGAACCTTTGGAATGGTAATAGAGAAATGAAAATTCAAGCAGCAATTGAACTCAGGAAATTCAGCAGAAAACAGAGGCACAATTTGGCAGAACGTGGAGTTATGGTGCCTCTAATATCCATGCTTCATTCTGAAGACTATGAAGCCATTGAAGTTGCTCTTAGTGCTCTACTTAGCCTTGCCTTTGGTAGTGAAAGGTTAGTTCATTCACTCCTAATGCAAAATTCTACATTATTTCTCTTCAGTTCAGTCTTTTATGATTGTTCATTAGACATACTCCATTTTCATACCCCTGAAGAACTCCATAATCAGAAGCTAACAGTGGAGAAGAAAATAATTTGAACTTCAATTTTATTTTTATTTTTTTTGAAATATTACATTACCCAATCTAACATTGTTTTGGAGTAATTATAAAGTTAGAACTTTTTATGCCCCCCATGATTGTTTTATGGTAAATGGAGCCAAGGAATATGTTCAATGCTTGTGATTTGTTAATAGTACATTCTACCATCATGATACTTTACTAAAAAGTAATGTATAAAAACACAAGTGAGAATATTAAATCCCTTCAATTTTACGAATTCCCAAAAAAGGTTTCCTGCACAGGTTGCTGAAATCTCACACAAGCTATCTTCACTTTCACAGGAACAAGTCACGGATCATCAAATCAGGAGCTTTGCCAGTGTTGCTGAGCCTCCTCCATTGTCAAAGCCAAACAGTGGTAGAATTGACAATAGCCACATTGCTAACCATCTCTTCATGCAATGCAAATAAAGTAGCAATTGCTTCATCTTGGGCCATTCAACTCTTAGCTCAATTTCTCAATAATAGCACTAGTAGTTACCAGTCCCAGCTTGACACTGTGGCCACTCTCCACAACCTCTCAACTTGCCAAGAGATTATTACTCCATTCATTGTCTCTTCTGGGGTCATACCTTCCTTGCTTGAACTGATCCACACATCAGAAAAATCATCTACATTGGTTGAGAAAGCAATTGGGTTGCTAGAACATATTGTTTCTTCATCAGAGAGTGCACTTTGTGAGGCTGCTAGTATTGGTGGAGCAGTTAGGACACTGGTAGAGACTATTGAAGATGGGTCTTTCCAAAGCAAAGAGCATGCAGTGGGGACACTACTCCTCATTTGCCAAAGCTGCAGAGAAAAATATAGAGGGATGATCTTGAAAGAGGGAGTGATGCCAGGGCTGCTTCAGCTAAGTGTGAATGGAACTTGGAGGGCCAAAAATTTGGCTAAGAAATTGTTGCTGCTTCTGAGGGATGGTACCAATTATGGTTCAACAAGTAAACAAATTAATCATGGACTTATAGAACGGATCATGGAAGAAATTGATGATGCAGAAGAAGAGGAAACTACTTTGAGATTGGTACAGGATATGGTTGCAAAACTTAGTACATAATTTTTTAATATTTAGCAAGGCCAGAGGATTTACATCAGTGATGGAAAACATGGTTTAGAACTTACTAGTGAGAAATATCAGTCATTTAGGCTACTATTGTAGAATTGACAACATTCTGCGTACATAAGGATTGGTTAGAGATCTGGTGTGATTTTAAGTTTAATTCAGGTGATCTTAGTTGATTCTTATGCTCCACTTTTACAATTACTGATTCCACATTGAAAATCTGAATTCTCTGAATCGGATAAGAGTAACAAATGACCAAACATTTGCCAGCCAATGACCTGGCAATATATTCCGATCATATAAAGCAGAACAGATTTCAAATTTTTTCCATTTCTTGAATAGCAGAATACAATTCTGTCAGTGAGAAGGAAAAAAACAGAAAAACAGCAATTTTTTTGTAATTATGAAGCCTGTAACAAATTAATAATTATAAAAAAAAATTCTCACGCCTAAATATAATAATCTACATTCATTTATATCTAGCAAGTTGTTAGATTTATTTTATTCTTTTACATCGTTCTAACTTGTTAGATTTATTTTATTTTTTATTTAAAATGTGTAGATGGATGGATCAAGTTACTCTAATTATAAAGTCTTTTACACAATAAAATGTATGCAGAACGTGTCATACGTGGGCCTAAACATTTGAGAGAAACTCCAACAAAATATTTCTCCATGCCAACCTCCTAAACGAAGACACTTGGAAAAATATTGTATGAATTTGGTTAAAATATGCTAATAGTATAAAAAAATTTAATTGTTAATAAGTTAAAGATTAATATATTATTAATTTTTAATTATTATATTAAAAATTACATCGGAAAGATATTTTAATTAGTTGACTTAATAAAAATATTTATTTAATAGAAATTTTAGTTCCTCATTTTATATTTGATTTTGTTTTAAATTTTTATTATATTTTTCTTATAATTTATTTTTCACTTTATAAAAGTTGTGACTTTTAGAAAATTTATCTTAAGTGATGATATTATTTAAGTAAATATACAGTTTAGTTTATAAAATTTACATGGGTATTTTTAGTTTTCAAAATGTTAATACGTACAATTTAATTCCTGAATATGCTAATTTGGTATTTTTTATCTTTTTCTTACAATTCTGTGAATGAAATATGAGACAAATGTGAATAAAATTAATGTGTTTAAGAATCAAATTATATTAATTAATATTTTTTGGAACCAATGGATCTCCTAAAGATATAAAATATAGAACACATTCATAAATTGAATTATACACACTGCCATTTTTAGAAAATAAAAATATAGAGAAATTTAATAGTGGAACTTCTGTGAAAGAAGGGATTATAGCCAAAAAATAGATAATAGAAACTAAAATTAAAATTGAGTATAGAATAAAAATTAAAAATTTAGTTAAGTCTAATTTTTATAGTAATCACGATAAGTAGAGAGAGATAAATTCTCACACGTAAAAGCTGCATTGCAACTAGAATACGGAAGGGTATTTGAAGTTGAAAAATAGAAACATTACAAAAAACTAAAACAAGCATAAATTTATATTTAGTTTAAATAAATTTTTGGTAGTTAAAAATATGATTGATTTTAATTTTAATTTTTGTAAAAATTTATTTATTTTTATTTATATATTTAATTACATTTATATGATTTTAGTTTCTTACAAGAATTAAAAATATTTTCTTTTTTTTGCAATTTTTAACAATAAACAAGTGTGAAGGTTGAGATTCCTTTATTTATGATTTTAAAGTTAGCAAATTTTTTGAACAAAATTTTAAATATTTAAATTTTTGATACTACTAATTATTTATCCTGAGAATATTATAAAAAAAAGAGGAAACCCTTGTGCACAACGAATTATACATATATGCCAAGATGGTTTTTTTCAAGGTAATCTTAATCAAAGGAATTATGAAAGTTTGACGAGATTGTCAAAAGCCTTGAATCATTGTCGAAAAGATGCAAGACAAATGTTTTATATTTCATGAAAATTGTGTTAAGAAACAAAAGAGTCATATTATAAAAATATATATATTAGAAGGCAATTGTTGTTAGGCTTATCTACTAATAAATGTACTTATCAAAGATAATAAAAAACTATTTTAAATTTTTCTTTTGATATACTAATTGTTTATCTTGAGAATGTTATTGAAAAGAGAGGAAACCCTTGTGCACAAAGAATTACACTTATATGCAAAGATGATCCATCTCAAAGTTATCTTAATCAAAAGAATGATGAAAGTTTGACGAAATTGTCAAAAGTCTTGAATCATTGTCGAAAAGATGCAAGAAGAATGTTTCATATTTCTTGAAGATTGTGTTAAGAAAAAAAAGTCATATTATAAAAAAAATATTAAAAGGCAATTGTTGTTAGACTTATCTACGAATAAATGTATTTACTGAAGATAATAAAAAATATTTTAAACCTTATTTTTATAAGAACTATTCAAAAGAGACTAAATTAACTATTTATGATCATTGAGATCAATAAGAAATAAGTTTTGATTATCATTCGTTAAAAATAAAATAAAATTAGCAAGAAAAGAAAAGTAAAATATTTTAAAGCAAATAAATAAATAATCAAATGTTGAATTCAAATATAAAAAATTTAGAAATTCTAGTGAAATAACTATAGCTGGCCAAAGCAAGCTCCAGAACTAGTTTCTAAGGTTAGATCGAATTTTAGTAGGTCGGATCTAAATATTGGAATAGTTATGGCAGTTTCATCTAGAACCTGTATTAGGTGAATTTGCATCAAGTGAACCTACGATAGAAGATAGGATTAAGATCTTTATGTTCTAGGCATCATCTAAAGTTGAGTAAAGTAAAAAATATATGTTACTAAGATCAAAATTAAATATCAAAAAACCAAATGCAAGAATAAAAACTAACCTAACTATGTATAACTTGACTAGATTTAAACCTCATCTTCATCACAACTATAATAAACTCGAGATGTTGAAGACTTGCTTAAGGTTAAGAAGTTTATGTCAACTTCAAATTTAAGGAGTTGAACCTCTTAATAGTTAAATTTTATTTTTCACATGATGTATGTTTATTTAGCATATACCAAGTTTTTTTAGATTAATTATGTTATTACTAGTTTTTGTCGCACATTCCTCTTTTATATACTCATTATATTATATTATATTATATTTATTATATGTTATAATAAAATATAGATCTCAGAAAATGAATAACATAACATTTCAATAAATTAAATAAAAAATTTATATAGTATGTCATAGGTCTATTACGTTAAAACCTTGAATAAAAGGATATTTTCTCCTAAATTAAACAAAAAAAAACATAGTTCCCAAAACCTATTTCCTTAAACAAAATCCTCAAGAAAAATTATACAACATAAATCATCTATCAACACAAAAATATTACTGTGAAAATGAGTCTTCTAATTTCACTATCCATTGTCATGATATTTTTTTAAGATTCTTCAACAATTTTTTATCATCATGTGTCATAATTTGAATGATTGATATAGTTTCAAAAGAATCTTCAGCTTCAAAGTTGTTTTCAAGAACATTATCATCATCATACCAAAGAAAAACCCTACATCCATCATCCACTTGAACAATAAGATCTTTAAATTGTTAACAACTATTAAAATAAAAAAATTAATGGTAAATAAAAAATCTAACTCGTCTTTATTTTGGGATAATAATAATATAATTTATCAAGATTTCTTTCTAAACCAGAAACCCTAATCACAACCTTACATTTGCAATAACATCTCATGTGTTGGTTTCTCTTGTAATCAGATTGTGAATTTCTTGATTTTTCACTTTGAACTAGTTTTCTATCTATTTTCACTCCATTACTATTGAAGAAAAGGGGGAAATAAGGATGAATTTAATGAATTTGAGACTAAACTCAAGAAATTCATAAAGTAATAATTTTAAGGATTGTAAGAAAATCCTAAATCGAAGAAAAAAAGAAATCTCTTTCAATAACCTAACAAGATATCATCGCTTTATTTTACAAATATAAAAGTTTATGTGGTACTTAATGTGTCAAATCAATAAAATGTTAACCGAAAATGGATAAAAACACTACTTTAAAAAATATATTAATAAATAAGAGATTAATGAAAATTTTTAATAAAAAACTAATTTGTTAAAAAAGAGAAGGATCAATTTATCTATTTACTCTTTAATTTAGTTATAATAAATTATAATTAAATATTTATCTCATTAATAATATACACTTAATCATAATAAAATAGTAATTTACACATTTACTTTACTACCATTTACTATCTTGTAAATATTTTAAAAAAAATTAGGTACCATTATATTTTAAAAATTGATACAAGTTTGGTAGATTATCGACGGTAAGAATCATTCATAAATGTAAAAATAGTACGTAAACTAGAGAGTTATAAAAATGTAATGAAAAAAGGAGGGAATATATCTTTTGCTTGTACAAAACTTGTGGTTGAGCTTATTTGAGTTGACCCATGAAGTCTATCAATCTAATTTGAATTAAATGCCAAAATAATGGTTAGGTTGACTCTTAGGTTTTAGTTCATTCCAAATAAATTAAAGTTGTAGCGGATTAAGTGTCACCTAAGAGATTTGAATCTCGTGAAACTAATCCAATCCAACGGATAAACATCAATGTAAGAAAATCGCATATGAATTCAATTTTTATCTCAATTCCAAATTAAATTATGAGAACAAAACGTGATCTATCTCATACTCGTCCTCATGCTTCCTTTCGTGTAGTCTATCGTCATTCACTTTTGAACTTCTCATCACTGTCCCAAAAAATATATGTACAGTAACATGTATTTATTTATATTTAAATGTAAATCGTTAATCTATTTTTATTTTTATTTTTATTTATTTTAAAAAAAACTATTAGTTATTAGATGAATAACACTGTAGAAATATCAAAATTGCTATATTGACCAACCGTGCATCTTGAGATCATCCCTTACGCTTTCATTTTGCCCTCCTTTAAATACCTTTATTTTATTTTGAATTTTGTTGCTATTTGTGCCTGATACTTGTATGGTATGGTATAAGGCATTAATTTTGTTTTCATTTAATACCTCTTTTATGTGTTTCCATTCTGTTTAAGTTTTACATCTAAAACACAATGTTTCATTATATCAAGTTTTCTGTTGATTTATTTTTATTTATTTTAAAAAAAACTATTAGTTATTAAATGAATAACACTGTAGAAATATCAAAATTGCTATATTGACCAACCGTGCATCTTGAGATCATCCCTTACGCTTTCATTTTGCCCTCCTTTAAATACCTTTATTTTATTTTGAATTTTGTTGCTATTTGTGCCTGATACTTGTATGGTATGGTATAAGGCGTTAATTTTGTTTTCATTTAATACCTCTTTTATGTGTTTCCATTCTGTTTAAGTTTTACATCTAAAACACAATGTTTCATTATATCAAGTTTTCTGTTGAAGTCTTAATTTTTTAAAAATATAAATACATATCAATTCAATAATCCAAATCAATCCAATATTCAACTTGAATTGATTGATAAAATAGTTGATCAATAATCCAAATCAATCCAATATTCAACTTGAATTGATTGATAAAATAGTTGAGACCGGACTATGTTAAACCAAGAAATTTTCAATTAAGACAGTTAATACTTTAATTTTCTAATTTTTAACTTTTTGAATTTTATTTTTAATCCTTTGCATAGTTATTTAGTTTCAATTTGATCCTATTCGCTGGATATATATATATATATATATATATATATATATATATATATATATATATATATATATCGCATAGATTTTACAAAATAATAAAAATATATTATAAAATTGTCAAAAAGTATATTCACAACATTCCTGGCGTGCTTAAAAAACACTAGTATAAAATATTCCAAAATTTCCCATATGAAAAAGTATATTCTCAACATTCCTGGCGTGCACAAAAACACTAGATTGTAAACATTCCAAAACTTTGAATTAATAGAATACCAGTAATCGTAAGGAAAGAAACAGGATGATGGAACATCCAGCAGCTTAAACCATCATATTCGTGTTGGATTCAAAGAGACAATAACAAGCTTTCATCACTACATCTATTGCTAGACTTTTACTATCCTTCCAACAAACAAATGGAAGCGTTTACCTATGATTCAGAGCCAGTGGTTTTCGTAATTATTTCTTGATATTATCTTATTGTATCTTTGACAAAAGAAAAAAAAAATGGGGATAATAGACTCCCAAGCAACCTAAAACATATTCGAGAGTTTGACTCAGCCCGCCCTTCTATAAAGTTTGTAAGCCACAGCAACGACTGCCGCAGCTCCAAGCACACCAACAGCTGTGAGAATATCACGCTGCTGCAAAACAGGCCAATTGCAACTGATTTTACTCCCCTGTTTTTTACGTGCTTCAGTTTCTGCAATCCCGTTGTTTTGTTCAAGATTTGCACTTCTGCAACAAGAAACTCCATTAACACCCTGGCAACAACCAGCCACATTTTCTTTGCTGCTCAGATTGTCACTTTCAACGTGATTCTCCTTCCCCTTGCTGGAATCCTCTCCATTAGCATTAGCAAGTTTCTGGTCATTTGCTCCCTTAACTTCTGCAATAGATGGCCCCATTTGGCCCCTGTTACAAATTCATAAAGTTTAGCTAACATCTTCCATCATAACAAGAGCCTAAGATGCAATAATCACATGAAGCTACTAAACGGTAACAAAGATTATGTACTACATAATAAAACAACAAAATAAAATTCTCCTTTGTTATTTTAAATGGTAAAACCAGGGTGGATAGAAAAGGAAACAAATGAATTCCATTAAACAGAACCATAGCAAAAGGTAAGAAATCATAAGGCAGCATTCTGCTAGATGGATAAGTAAGGCTCATGCAAAATAATTGAATAAAGACTGGATTAATTCCGATTCTGCCTATATGCTTATTACTGGGGCTGCAATGTCACAGCTGCAGATACTAGTTAAGGACAGCCACACATGGATGAAGAAATCCAACAGCAATCCCCACACTATATTAATACATTCAAGAAGATTCCTATTTACTTAAAAGACAAAGATGACTAATAAGTGTGTTGTAGAAATATATATCAAGCTTGAGCTTTAATCACTCAAAATTCTCAACCATTTTCATAGATTAGCCAAAACTTTTACTTAGAAAATTACTTAAAGACAAAGATGACTAATAAGTGAGTTGTATAAATACATATCAAGCTTGAGATTTAATCACTCAAAATTCTCAACCATTTTCAAAGATTAGCCAAAACTTTTACTTAGAAAATGGCATGCTGATCATATTTTCAGTTAACAAAAAGAAGAATACCATAGGTTAGATCAACACAACACAAAATAACTTCACAATAGATAACTATTTCTCTGCACTCCATTCACACCAAATCAGAATACATTCGTTGTAATTGGAATGAATTACATGCAAGTATAACACTAAGTCAAAACTATTTATCCTATATGGATTAAAAGTCATATTGACAAAATTCAACCAGCAACTGTCATTGAAATTGGAGAAAATGGAAAATATAATTCACCCCATTTGTCTATAAGCTATCAATATAGAAAAAAGTATAAAAAATAGGTAAGACAAGAAATGAAGGATGGATAAAAATGTCATTTACTGGGTTCACCATTCTATAAAATAAAATTTCATTTATCAGGTAAAGATTTCAAGCCCTTAACAAAATCAATGTTTCTAATAATTTCCTTTAATGCAGAATTATCAAGACACCAACACAACCATAAGGATATAGACAAACAGGTATGAATAACATGGCTAGGGATGCGATCATTGTTTTTCATTTTACAAAGAAAATCCATGATGCAAAGATTCCGCCTATGGAGCTTCAGTAATTTTACAATTGATCTTTCTCCACACCAGAATAATGGATAGAGGAGAGGAGAGAGAAACAAGGACACCGAGTCAAACATTGTGATAGTCTGATAGAAACAACACCAAAGGAAGAAGAAAGAATGAATGAAATTATAAAATTTCCAGGTTATTCGAGAGAACCTGGTCTCTCCCAATCCCCATTATATAGTGATCCCATAAGCTGATAATCCTCTCCATCTCTACCTTATGAACAACAACATGTGCTCTCTCACTTTCTAACTCACTCTTCTCAAACCAACTAAACTACCATGAGTACCTATCAATACTTCCCTCTTGAAGATTCACCTTGTCTCAAGGTGAAAGGGTGTATAATTGCTCAAGAGTTGAACAATGCCTCTTCTGATCTTTAATGCGATAGAGAAAAACTGAAACTGTGGTTGTGTCTTAGTATGCTTCCTGTACTCTATGGGTTTGGGCTTGGTCCACCTTTCTTTTCTTAGAGACTCTTCTCTGGTTTTTGGGGGCTGGACCAAATAGTTTCGATCCCATCCTTGCTCTCTACCTTTTACAAAGTATGAATTGTGACTCTATCAGACTTGCAAGATGGCACCCCTCCTCAGTCACCACTGCTGAAATCATCTCACCCAGTGTTCAAGCCCTGCAGTCTGGAGGTTTTGGCAGGGAAAGCCAAGTCGTCATATGCGTGCAAGCCACAACTTTGTTCCGCTGATATGACATTGAGGACTTGCAGCTGCCTTTTATCTTGTCACTGTTGTGCAAAGGGCTGGTTCCAATGGTTTTGATGGTGTTTGCTAGGCAACCTTGCCTGATGACATGCGATATTCCAACAGTGGCAGAACAACACTCAACTCAACCTTTGTTTTTGCCATTGACATTGCACCAGCCACTGTATGAACATCACTCTATGGCAGCTTCGATAGTGGTCACTTGACCGCCAGCGGTCTCCACCATCCAAGCAGCTATGGCCACCGTAACCGCTCTACAGTTAGGCAACTTAAGTGGTGGGCACAACACTTGACCCAATCGAGGATGACATTGATGTCCCGAAACTGAGCAGGCACTCCAAAATACCCAACCTGACTCACCCATAATCTCTCTTTAGAGGTTGTGCATTTGGGTGGTCCAATTCTCCTTGCCACAGCCTCTGCAACCATTTCCTCTCCCTCCTCTGTTCTTGAAGGGTTGCTACTTTATTCACCATGACTTCACTGCATTATTCCGGTGGCCTCCCTTTGGTCACCCTTACTGATACCCATAACAGCCTCTTCTTAGTCTTCAAGACTCCCTTTCTATCTCTGAGTTTTGATTCCCCAAGGTTTCTTTTGTCTCCTCTTTTATTGTCTTGAACCCAGGAACCTTCATATTCTATTTTCTTTTCTTGCACCCAAGATTCCTGTTCCTCATCCCCAACACACACAAATAAATCTGAATTTTATTCCAGTTAGAACCTCTTGAGCCCAACCTTGACAAACTCCCACCATACTGTATTTTGATTACTTTCTTTCCAGAGGACCCACCAGTTGAAAGCATCTCCTCTCAATGCAAGTTTAAACATCCATGACAGACTCTCCTTCAATACCCTATTAGATTCAAACTACTGCTCTATCTGGATCAGCTACCAATAGGCTTCCTTCCCATCAAACTTCAGAATCATCTTCAAGATTTGATACCACAACTCCAACATCAAAGGTTGGAGCTCTGATACCAATAGGGACAAACACCAAGGAAGAAGAAAGAATGAATCTTATTGATGAAAATTATATAGTTTCCAGGTTATTCAAGAGAACCTGGTCCCTCCCAATCCCAATTACAATGATCCCAAAAGATGATAATCCTCTCCATCTCTGTCTTGTTTATAACATGTGCTCTCTCACTGTCTAACTAACTAGCTCTTCTCAAACCAATTAAACTACTAACTATGAGTACCTAATACCAATCAATTGATAATCATCTGAAGTTAAGAGCTAAACTATGCACTAAGGGTGAAACAGTCTCCAACTATCTAAACACACCTGAAATCAACTGCACACTTATGTGCGCTTGTGTGTGTGTCATCAAACAATTGTTTTGATAAATCTACAAGATAATTCAGTACCAAAGAGTATAACGCTTTTAGAATCTAAACAATCGCATGATAATGTTTTCCTTTTGTTTTCATAAAAAATATATCCATCAAATTAACATTTCATTAAAAGATACAAAATGCATAATAACAAAAATCCAACCTCCAAAGTCGATGTATGACCTCTCCCTTTGCAATATGTTGGTCCAACAATTCAGGAACATCATTAGGAGTAACATAGCCATACCTGTAATTAATTAATAAGTGCTACAATTAAACATCACTGAACTCCTTCAGCATAAGAGGAGACAACTGTGCAAGTCTGAGCTTACCAGTGACCCATAATTTTTCCATCCAGCCCTGGGCTGTATATAATTACATTCCCAGCATACTTGTGCCCACCAACATGAGAACAAGCAGTAACAGATATCTGATCCTTCAAGCCTCGAAGTTCAATTCCCTCATTAAGTTTATCAATGAGAGCTGGCCCACAAACACCACATCTCACATCACGACTTCCATGAGCACATACAAAAACATGTGAACCAGTCAATGCCTCCGGCACTCCAGCAGTCCATGGTTTACCGCTCACCAGAACATCTTCAAAAAAGCTATCAACATTTGATTCCTCCAAACCCCTTCCAATCCAAGAAGAAAAGAAAAGGCCTCAGAGACAACAGAAAATTCTCAACACACAATCCAAAAACCCCTCATTCATGATCAAATTTAATAGACATCAAATAAATACCAGTTTAGGCATGTTTAAAGACCCCACCTATGCACAGAGGAATGGTATCACTAAAGAAGAAAGAAAAATAAGGAGATATCCTACTGTAAAAATACAACCATACAAATCCCTAAAGTAGAAGACAACTACAACCTTAACGTTCCATTATGCTAGCAAAGGAAATCATTTGCAAAGGGTGGAGTTACAGCAGGCAGCACATCATAGTCAAATTATTTTCCTACATTTTAGTTAAAGCTACAGTGCAATAATTATGAGTTTTGAACCATGTGCACCCAGAAACTTGTTGATCTAGCTCCACCGCTACACTTGCACATAATCTCAAATAAGAAAATCCATACAATTTCCGGTGTTCCACATACAATTCACAAGTTTCTGACTATACCTCTCAGAAAAATTTCCTTACATTGAATTGGAAATACTTGAGTTGGATAACTGAACTCATACGAGCATAAATTGCAGCTAAATTTCAGATTAAATTTAAACCAAACTCAACTCAGGCTTCACCTAACATCCGTAATTAAACTCCAGTGCAGCTTCAGCTCAATAAATAAGAACGAAATCCTAGTAATCCACTCCGACAACCTCGAAAGCTAACACACACAATACACCATCGAAACAAATTCCCCAATTTACCTGTATTTGATCATTTCCGGGAAAATTAACACATCACCGTCGGAGAAGCCAGCCTCCGCACGCGCCTCGCACACCGTAATTTTTGTCTGCAAATTCAAATCAATTCAACGAAGTCAACGGACAACAACCTCACCCACGAATCTCAGATCGTATTGAGAATCACAACTAATCACAAAAAATCAAGAGAAACCCGAACCGACCTTGGCGGCCATGTCATTCTTCCGGGATTTAAACGTGGCGGCGACGAGCTTTGGGAGGGGATCGGCGTCGGAGGCCTCGACGCGGGGAGGCCAGGATGCGTGGCTCTTGTAGCAGAGGAACACGTGGCGGTCGTAGGCGTCGACAGTGCCGGCGAGATTATCGGTGTACATCTCCGGTCGAGTGAAGCCGTTGGTGGCATCATCGGCGGTGGGGTTCTCAGAGGCCATGGAAGGATGGAAGAGAACGAAAACAGAGGGAGACGAGTGAGCGTGAAAATGGAAATGGAAATAGAAATGAAGAGAGGGAAGCAACAACACACCTTTTGGAGGTGATTAGTCAGATATAAAGGATAGGCGAGGGTGCGCAATGCGCCAAGAGCTTAGTTTAGACTTTCATAACCAATTTGAGAGTGACGCAGTTCCAAAAGAAAACATTGAGTGAGGTATTACCATATTTCACGAGTGTTTAAGGAGTCGGTTCCTCTCCAATCATAGGCACAGTTATTCCATCATTCGCATCCGTAAATATTTTGTCTTCGTTAATGGATTCCCATTTTTAGTAACTCATGAAAAATTCTGGTTAATTATATAAAAAATAATATTTAATACAATTAAATTAATTATTATTTTGTATAATATTAATTATGATATGTTTTACCGTTGATTATTGAATTTTAAAATAATTTTAATTATTATTTTTTATGGTGTTAATTGTGATTTTTTTTACAGTTGATTATTGAATTCTAAAATATAGGTAGATGATTTATAGTAATTATATATAAGAATTATTACTGTTAGTAAAAATAAAATAAAACGAAAATAATATATATATATATATATATATTAATATGTATATAAAAGAAAAATAAATATAAAAAAATAAAAAATAACAAAGAGGAAAACTAGAAAAAAATATTGCCCGTGTTTAAACCTCTGTGAGGAGGACGGACTCCAGAGCTAACAATTAGAGTAAAGGGTCAAATTAGTCCTTAACTTAGTTATGACCTTACAAATTGGTCCCCAACTTAAAAAAAGTCATCATTTAGTCCTTAACTCTTTCTTCCGTCATGCAAATTAGTCCCTCCGTCAACATTGGCCTGACGACGTGCTGAGTTGGAACGTTAAGTGCTGAGGTGGGTCGTTAAATACCACCTAAAAGGCCACGTAAGTTAATGGAACGACGTCGTTTTAAATGTCACCTAAAGGGCCACGTAAGTTAATGAAACGACGTCGTTTTATTGGGTAACTTAGTACATAACAGCATTGGAGGGAAAATTGTGTATTGTTAACGTTAACGACACGACGAATGCTTCTTCAATTGAAAACAAAGGAAACCAACTGAACTTCCTTGACAAGACAACTGTTCTAGGGCTAAATTGTTGGAAGCATTAATCTGGAACGTTTGCAGAAAAATGGACAACCAGGTTGGACTACAAAAATTTTTCAAATATTTTGAATTTGTTGGGATGGTTTAGGGTTTACATTGATAGACTTTGTTGGATATGCTTTTTTGTGGTCCCTGAGCGTTCAAATTAAATTTATTTGTGAAAAAGGGATTTTGTGGGAAAAGGGAAAATTTGGAGGGTAGTGAATGAAAGTGTGGAAATGTTTGTTTTCATTCTCATGAATTATGGAATTTTTGAATTGTTTATATGATGTGGTCCCTTGTCTTTTAAAAGCAATATTTGTTTTTTAAAATTGATACATGCAGAACATAACAATCTACATACATCATGGCGGGAATTTTGTGGAAGAGGATGGGGGAAGAAGAAGAAGTTATAAATGGGGGCAGGTTGAAGTATGGACTGATTGTGATGAAGACACTCTAGATGTATTTAGTTTTAGAAAGTTTGCTGAAGCTTTGGGTTATAGGAATGTTAATCAAATTTTCTGGTTGGACCCTTCTCACAGTTTTCGTGATGGCTTGAGAAGTTTGGAATGTGATCGTGATTTAATACAAATGGTGCATGTAGCAAAGGAAAATGGTGGAACAATTGATATATATTATGAACATTCCGTAGATGAAGTCGATGAAGCAGACCTACATGTGTTTTTACCAAGTTCACAGCCGGAAGAAGATGATGATGATAAGGTTGATGAAGTTTTTCCTGATGCGAGGGGTGCTGATGTAAAAGGGGATGATTTGGAAGGTTTAGGTGTGGGAGGTGCTGATGTACAAGGGGCTGAGTTTGAGGGTGCTGATGTAAAAGGGGGTGATTTGGAAGGTTTAGGTGTGGGGGGTGCTGATGTACAAGGGGATGAGTTTGAGGGTGTTGATGTTGAAGGGCCTCATTTGCATGATGGTGAGGGTGGTGATGTTGAAGGGGATAAATTGGTTGGTTCTGATGTGGAGTTTGGTGATGCTGAAGGGGTTGATATGGAGGGTTCAAATGTGGATACAGAAAAATTACGTGAGGTTGCTATTGAGGATTCTAATGTGGAAGTGGTCCATATACAAAAGAGTAGTAATGCTGAGGTTAATGCTCCAAGGAAGAGGACCAGGGGTAAGGTTAGTGCTGGTGGAGGTCAAAGTGTGAAGACCAGATGTGAAAAAAAGAAGAAAACTGTAAAAGTGGTTTCTGCTTTGGATGTTGAAGTTGTCCCGAGTAGGGGTGGAAAAAAGAAAAAGAGGTCTAGAGTTGAGGATGCTGCTGGTGGTCTTGAAGGTATCCAGACTAGGAGTAGAAAAAAGAGAAAGACATGTACAGTTGAAGTTACTAGTGGTGGTGATGAAAGTACCCAAACTAGGAGTGGGAAAAAGAAAAAGAAATCTGCAGTTGAGGTTAGTCCTGGTGGAGATGAAGGTGTCCAGACTAGGAGTGCCAAAAGGAAGAAGAGAGCTATGAGAGGTGAGGGTAGTGGATCAAAAACCAAAAAAGACATGAAAAGTAAGGGAAAGGGAAAGGGAAAGGGAAAGGGAAAGGGAAAGGGAAAGGCAGTCGTAATGGATGACTCCTCTGAAAGTGAAGAACAAAGTGGAAGAGATGACATTGAGGAAGAAACATCTTGGAGGTCCGAAGAACTTAGAACACCTCCAGAGTCTGATGATGAAGCATCCACTAAAGAAGTTTACCCTCAATTTAATGAGGAAGCCAAGTTTGGTAATGTCAAATTAGAACTTGGGATGGAGTTTCCAACATTATATTCCTTTAAGGAAGCTGTTAAAGAGTATACAATACAATTAGGAAGAGAGATTAGATGGGTTAAAAATGATAAGAAAAGGGCCAGGGCTGTTTGTAAAGAGGATCCTTGTGAATGGACCATATTTTGCAGCTATAACAATTCCCAACACAGTTTCCAAATAAAAACATTCAAGGATGCACATAGTTGTGGAAGAGCGTTCAAAAATAAGCAAGCAACTCAAGCCTGGGTGACAAGGAAACTTGTTAAAAAGCTGAGGAAGGTGAAACACATGAGACATAGTAAGATGGTTGACTTCTTTAAAAGCAAATATGGTGTGCACCTAGAGGATACAAAAGTCTGGAGAGCTAAGAAAGCTGCAAAAGGTATTATCCAAGGAAGTGAAAAGGAACAGTATGCCAAATTATGGGATTACTGTGCAGAACTTTTGAAATGGAACCCAGGATCAACAGTGAAAATGGAAACTATTCCCCAACTTGATGGTCCACCTGAGTTTCGAAGGATCTATATATGTCTTGATGGATGTAAAAAGGGTTTCAAAGCTGGTTGTAGGCCTTTAATTGGTCTTGATGGTGCTTTTCTAAAGGGTTATTATGGTGGCCAACTGTTATCAGCAGTGGCTCAAGATGCAAACAACCATATTTGGGTAATAGCTTATGCAGTGGTTGATATTGAGAACAAAGAAAATTGGAAATGGTTTTTGACTCACCTGCATGATGATATTGGTGATTACAATCAAAATAAATGGAGTTTTATTTCTGATATGCAAAAGGTAAACAATCTGCATGACTTCCATGAAATACTTGTATATGTTTACTGATAGGTAGATGATAACTTCGAGAGGACTAATTTGCAAGATTTTTAATTTGTCAGGGACTAATTGGACATTATTTGTTTGCTAGGGTATCAAACAGGCAATACAGGAGGTTATGCTTGAAGCCCCTCACAGATACTGTGTATGGCATATATGGCAGAACTTTTCTAAGCAGTGGAAGGACAAGGAACTCAGATCTCTATTGTGGAAATCTGCAAGAGCAACAACTGCAATTGAGTTCCATAGACATATGAATACCTTAAGGATTACAAATGCAAGAGCATATGAATATTTGACTGAAAAACCTAAAGAGTCATGGACCAAAGCATATTTTGATACTTGGTGTAAGGTTGACAACATATGTAACAACAACTGCGAGGTATTTAATGCTAAAATTTTAGTAGCAAGGGACAAACCTATTTTAAGTATGCTTGAGGAGATCAGGGTGGTGATTTTCAACAGTATTACTACAAATAAGCTTAAACTTGCAAGGCATGCTGGTTACCTTCCACCAATACAACAAAGTAGATTAGAGAAGGAGAAAAGAGAAAGTAATAAATGGAGGGCAACTTGGTTAGGTAATTTAGTTTTTGTACTTTTTTTCTTAAGTTGATGAGTGCTGCAACTTACTTCTAGATTTGGCTAATCATATATTTGTAGGAGATGATGATGGTAATAAATTTGAAGTCCAGGGGTTGTCAACTAAGGTTGTTGTTAATATTGGCACATAATCATGCACCTGCAGGTTCTGGGCACTAATAGGTTTAGCCCTTAATCATTTGTCTTATTTGTTAATATGTTCAACAAGTAACATGGTTAAGTATGTTAATATTATTATAAATTTCAGGTATGTCTTGTATGCATGCAATTGCTGCAATTGCATATAAACATGAACGCCTTGAAGACCATTGTCATGCTTGGCTGACAATGGCTTCTTATCAAGAAACGTACAAAAATCATATTGAGGCATTGCCAGGGAAGGAATACTGGGATACTACTGACCACATCCCACCAGTTCCACCTAAAATGACAAAGAGAATTGGAAGGCCAAAAAAGCAAAGGAAGAAGGACCAAAATGAACACACAAGCAATCCTTACAAGTTAAAAAGAAAGTTAAAGGAGTTTAATTGTAGGGTATGTGGACAGCCTAACCATAACAAGCAAACGTGTCCTGTTGCTAAGCAGCAAAGGTTGGAACAGTTGCAATCCCAACAAGTGCATTCAGCTGGTGATGCAGTACTTGGTGTTGGATCACATGGTGGACCTAGTTCTGGAGCTGCAGGGCAAAGTGTTGGCCATGCTCCTACACATGCTGGATCTAGTTTTGGAACTGCAATGTCAACTGTTGGGCCTGCTGATTTACATTCTACAGCTGCTAAGCAAGGTGTTAGGCCTGTTGAGGTACCTTCTGGAGCTGGAGAGCAAGGTGTTGGGCCTGCTGATGTACCTTCTGGAGCTGGAGAGCAAGGTGTTGGATCTGCTGATGTACCTTCTGGAGCTGGAGATCAAGGTGTTGGGCCTACTGATGTAAGCTTTGGGCCTGCTCAGCAAACTATTGGGCCAGTTGATGTACATCTTGGAGCTGCTGTACAAAGTGAAGGGCCTATACATGATGAGATGGAAATATCTCAATCCCAACCACCACCACCTGAAGTTGAGTCTCCAAAGAAACATCAGGAGTTTGGTAGGCCTAAGTTACCCATCAAAAAAGCAAGTGTAGCACACTCAAGTTCTGAAGAAAAAGACATTAAAGGGTCATCTCCACTACCAACACAACCAGCTGCACATGTTGAAGATGATGTTAAGGCTACAAAGTTTATGCCAACCCCAAATTTAAGGGGTTCAACCTCTTAATGTAATAGAACTAGTCAAAGTAGTTATTGTGATCTTCTTTTTTTTTTAATGTAAATCATCTACGAATGGTGTTTACTTTTGTTATGGGTGTTTATGACTGATTATTATGATCAAATCCAATTACCTTGTATATTCATGCTTTAATGTTAATTCTATCATTTTGTCAAATTCAATTAACTTCTATATTCAATGTATTCATCTTTTCCATTCTTATACTATAATAATACAAAGATGTGACAAAATGGACAAAATGGATAACATTGCATTACATTCCATAAATTTCAAGTACAATATAGTAACTTCATTACATTCACCAAAATAAGATGACTTGTACATTAAACAAATCACTAAAGGGGCAAACTAGTACACAATTATCACCTTGCAAATGGGTGGGTCATCCACCACATACACCTTTCAACCTAATTTCTTACAAAATCCCAACCAAAATGACAAATTATCAACCCACACAAAAAAATGACTATCAAACTCAGTTTCCTAATTTCAAAATCCAAGGTCTTAATCTCCTTTGCTAGATTCTTCAACAATTTTTTGTCCTCATTGTCACCAACACCCACTTGCATGGTAGATGTAGCTTCAAAACCAGCATCAAAAGTATTTTCTGGAACAGCATCATCATGATACCAGAGGAAGGATCCACATCTTTCTTCCACCTAAAAATAAACATCTTATACAAGTTAACAACTATAGAGATGAAGCACAATCATGGTAAACTTCAAATATTTTGTAATAAATATCCACTAACCTTCATTTTTGGACAACCAAAGAATAATTTTCCAGGATTTCTATCTGAACCAGAAACCCTTATCACAGCCTTGTGTTTGCAATAACATTTTACATGTTCGCTTCCTTTCTTACCAGCTTGCAAGGTTCCAGAACTCCAGCTCCGAATTGGCTTCTTATCTTTGTCCATTGCACTGGTAATCATAGAAATAGAAGAAGAATACTTAACCAATTTCACGAATTTATGAAGTTTCAATTTAGAGAAGATGTTGTTACTGTTCTAAACCTAATAATGTATTCTGAACGGAGTGAAGAAGATGACATCCTTTTCAGCATTTTTAGCCTCTGTAACAGCTACTATAAATTGCCCAACAAAACGACGTCATTCCATTAACTTACGTGGCCCTTTAGGTGGCATTTAACGACCCACCTCAACACTTAACGTTCCAACTCAGCACGTCGTCAGGCCAAAGTTGACGGAAGGACTAATTTGCATGACGGAAGAAAGAGTTAAGGACTAAATGATGACTTTTTTTAAGTTGGGGACCAATTTACAAGGTCATAACTAAGTTAAGGACTAATTTGACCCTTTACTCCTAACAATTACTACAATTATCAGTGATTGCTTAGAGATTCATCGAATTTATTATATAATTATATAATAATTTATATTATACATTTTTATTTCTATTATACCATATATTATATTATATATTTTTATTTTTATCTTTTCTTATATTTTTTAATTTAAATATATTTTAAAATTTTCACTTTTCTTTTTAATATATTTTGATTCAATTTTTTAATATATAGTCAAGAATATATAATAAATAATACATTTTACTAAAAATTATAACAATTAATATTATTAATATATTAAATTTGACAATTTTAAATAAAACATTTTATATACTATTAAATACACGTTAAAAAATAATTTTAATTTAATTTAATTATATATTTTTACTTATCTTTAAATTATTTTAAAATTTTGCATAAAGTTAAAAATATATATTTAATAACAAAGTTTGAGACAATTATAGTAACACGTGAGGATCTAATATCCTAACGTAATTGATCAAGCTATTTTTAAATAAAATTCTTTGAGAGATTTAAATACCGTAAATCATTGATTCACGTATTACTATTTTTTAACTCATTTTGAACTGTAAAATGATTTATCTAAGTTCAAAAAATATAATCTTAAAATTTTATTTTTTAATAGACAATCCTTTATCATTAATATCTAAAAAAGTTTTTTAAATTAACTCTGTTATAAGCAAATAATCGAAAAAAAAAATAGCTTAAAATTTAAATTGAGAAAAAAAAATTATGAACTAATCAATAGAATAATTAATTAAGTATATTAGTAATTAAATCAGAACTTAAACATTAAGTAGTAATATTGGAGAATTATGGTGAGATATTTAAAGTTTAAATTAAAGAGAAAAATAGGATAATAAATTAATAAGATAAATATTTAGAGTTTAAACAGTTAAACTAACCGAAAGATTTAATTGATATCCTATTTAAGTCTTAGAATATAAAATGAGAAGGATGTTGTACCTTAAAAATTTAATTAAGTATTTTATAAATAGGTTCAAACAATTATTATGTTTTAATAATAATAAAAATTTGTATAAATATCTTTTAAATAAGTATATTATTAAAATATATTAGATGAATAATTTAATTTTTAAAATATATTCAATAATATCATTCAACTAATTTTAAAAGGAGCAATACCATTTTTATATATATAAAAGTAACAAAAAATAATTAAATATTTAATGAAAATTTAATCATGTTTAAATTAAAAAATAATAAATTTAATGTAAAGTAAAAAAAAATATAAAAATATATTTTTATAAAATATTTATCTAATATATAAGAGTTACTTTTTTATCTAACTCAAGACTATGTATTTGATGAATGTGTAGAAGACATTAAAAATTTACTTTTTTCTTTAAGTGATTATTATATTTAAATTTATATAAAGAGATATAATTAAGTAAATTTCAATTCGTCTATTCTATTCATAGCTAATACTTAAAATGTTATATTGTTATGTTGTATTATTACTGAATTATGGTTCACAGGTATGGAGAGATTTGTGCAAAAATATTAGGATATGTATTTTTAGATGGTTATTTGTATCTTTTTTTCAATAGTGAAAGATACTTATTTGGTGATAATAAGGACTAGATGTATCTCTTGAGTTAATAAGAGTGAACTAGAATAACATTTGGTCTAAATATCTCTAAAATTATCTATCTTCATACTCATTTACTTTCCGGAGCTATTCTTAAACATTAAAGTTTTCAATCAACACAACATTCAACCCTTATTCCATATGTTTCCTATGTTTCTATATTTGATATAAGATCTCAGTCTCTTGAATTAAGCACTCTAACAAGTGAAAAGAAACTAATCATTGTGCAAAAATATTAGGATGTGTATTTTTAGATGGTTATTTGTATCTTTTTTTCAATAGTGAAAGATACTTATTTGGTGATAATAAGGACTAGATGTAATTCTTGAGTTAATAAGAGTGAACTAGTATAACATTTGGTCTAAATATCTCTAAAATTATCTATCTTCATACTCGTTTACTTTCCGGAGCTGTTCTTAAACATTAAAGTTTTCAATCAACACAACATTCAACCCTCATTCCATATGTTGCCTATGTTTCTATATTTGATATAAGATCTCAGTCTCTTGAATTAAGCACTCTAACAAGTGAAAAGAAACTAATCATCCCATGGTAGAATTCAAAAAATAACTTATCCTTGAAAAAGTTTTAGTTACTTGTCCTCTAGTCTTTCTTGGAGAGAAATATCCATACTAGAATGATAGGATGGAAATGTTTATCAAGTCCATCCAGTACAATCTTTAGAGTATCATCATGAAAGGTGACTATGTATGATGCAGGGATCACTCTAGAGCACATCATTGCTCAAGCATCTCCACGAAGAGTTATTAGACCCATTGGACCCATCTCCAATGTCAGGGCCAAGAAGTTGTAGAAGGAGATGGAAATTTTCTTGGGCGGTAAGGAGGAGCTACTTCAAGTCTACCACACTTCTCTCATGGCTCTTCATACCTTAGATTAGGACTTAAATTTTCCTTGTATTTTAGGTTCTAACAAGCACAAATATGTATAGGATTAGACTCCATTTTCTCCTATATTTTTAGCTCAGGTTCTTGGGCCTATTTTGGCTCAACTTATGGCTGCATGGAATGAGGATGCAAGGCACAATATTGGGTTTGCAATCCAAGCCCAACTTATCTCACATAGGCGGATCCAAGGCCACATGGCTTCTAAGCTACAACGTGTGTAATTTTCATTTTTTGAATTATTTTTTAATAAATTTCATAATTAAGAGAAAGGTTTCTCTCTTATTTTCTTTCCTTCTCTTGGCCGAAATTGCATGTGGGAGACTCCTTATCCTTGATCTCCAAGGTGGCGAAGTAGGAGCTTATCTCTCCCAAGGGTGGTGCTCCAATCTTATTCTCAAGCTTTTTCACCTCTAACTCCAATGAAGCAAACTTCCATTGAACCAATTATGCATTCAACCATGGACAACTATATCAAGGTATCTCTGAATAAATAAGGAGAAGAAAAATACCAAAGGAACATTAGATAGTTGAACAAACCATGAAAATACAAAATAATGCTAAGGCTAAGTTGCTTTCAGCCATGAAATACCAAAGGAACATTAGATAATTGAACAAACTATACTACTCCTATCCAAACTTTTACCTAAATGAAATGTCTCACTCCTCCTTTATCCTATTTCCTATATGTAATAATGGATTTATAGTGAATTTATAATGTGAAATGCTCTCACCAAAAAGAGAAATGGATATTGACTTAAAGATTGGAGGATAATCTGACACTCCAAAAATATAAAAAACTACTATGAAATGAAGTTATGGTATGGATGATGAGGTGTTACAAGAGGTGATAGAACTCATAGTTGGTATTGTATTTGTGCAACTTCCTATTAAATAGGTAATTTTGATATTTTTAACTTAGTATCATAAACCTAAATTATTTATATCTTAATTAGATTGAGACCTATTGATGTGAACGTGGGCACCACGATAAGCAAAAAATGTCATCTCGAAGATTATCTACAAGGAATGGAAGGTCCTATGACGCGGAGTAGGACCAAACGTATAGAATAAGCACTTGAAGGTCTTATCAAGGAAGTTCAAGGAAAAGACTACGTGGACCCAAGCCCAATTCCAACATGGGTTAATTTATGTAGTCATATCATTGAAAATATTAAGTAATAAAGTTTATGAATTGCTATAGATTACATTAGGATTTTATATTTATCTAGAAGTTATTTGTTAGGATTTTATATTTATCTATAAGTTATTTGTTTTAAATTAGTTGCAATTCAAATTGCAATCTAATTAGGATTTCTAATTTGTTATCTTTTTATTAGATTTGGTTAGCTATAAATAGGGGTTAGGGATTCAGTGAAAAGACAGATTTTGAGTATTAATCATATTTTCTCTCTAAGATTTTTTCATCTCTGTGTGAGTTGATTCCCTTGGTTCTTGGGCAAAGAACTACCTTTGATAACGTTGGTTCTTCCGGCAGGTCGCGGTAAGGGTCACGTTCCTCTTGATAACTTTGGTGCTCTCCGGCAGGTCGCGGTTTGTGTCGGGTTCCTTTACCTTATCTCACCTTATCTTACCTTACCCTTTCTTATCTTATCCTGATTCTCAAGACGTTCCGTTATCGTTTCCGCATTCCGATTCATTTGCGTAGGGTGAATCATATCATTTGGCATCAGAGCTTCGGCTCTTGGAATCAGGTGTCATCTATCCTTTGTTTTATTTTTCTTGTATTAAAGTTTCTATCTACCAAATATTACAAAAAAAAAAGAGTTGTGATAAAAAATTAAAAAAAAAAGAAGCAAAAAAAATTGTGATAGAAATTCAAAAAAAAAAGTTGTGACAAAAATTAAAAAAAAAAATTCAAGACAATTGAAAAAAAAAAATCAGTCTTCATTGAATATAATTTCCTTAACCAATATTCCTTACCTTATTCATCTTGTGTATCTGTGACTCTTTCGTTATCTGTGGGAAGATCAACTTGTGAAGTTCTTAGTTCAAGGATTTATAAGGAGAATTGAGAGGTAAAAGGCAAGAGTTGGTTAGAGCATTATAGAAAAGCCAATTCGAGTGTAAACACGAGTGAAGAGCGTCAATATTGAGGGCAAACACTAAGGGAGTGACTTGTGAGGCCCTATTATTCTAATTTAATTATTTTGTTCAATTTGCAGCATTGCCAACATGAGTAGTGAACCCCATCAAAATGAGATGGATCTAAAAGTATTCATGAAATCAATTCAAGATCAATTTCAACAGTTGAACAGGAGGTTGGAGGACATGGAGGATTATTCGAGAAGGAGATCTCGGGTGTCTCGTAGAAGTAGTCCTCAAAGATCACTTCACCGCGATAAAGAAACAGATTGGGGGGAGAACTTAGAATCAGACGGTGGATGTTATAGAGAAAGAAGACGATATCGAGAAGAAAAAGATAACAACTTAGGGAGTATTAAATTATCTTTGCCACCATTCCAAGGAAAGAATGAACCTGAAACTTATCTGGAGTGGGAAAGAAAAGTAGAGCATGTGTTTGATTGTCACAATTACTCGGAGGAAAAAAAGGTAAAACTAGCCACTGTATCTTTTAATGATTATGCTAATATTTGGTAGGATCAATTTGTCCTTAATAGGAGGAGGTATGGGGAAAGACCTATACGAACGTGGGAAGAGATGAAAGTAGTCATGAGACGAAGATTTGTACCAAGTCACTATCATAGGGACTTGTACCGCAAATTGCAAAGTTTTACCCAAGGCGCTAGGGGTGTTGAAGATTATTATAAGGAGATGGAAATTGCCATGATAAGAACCAATGTGGAGGAGGATAGGGAAGCCACTATGACAAGATTCATTGGAGGATTAAAAAGGGAGATAGCTGACGTGGTAGAACTACAACATTATGTAGAGATGGAGGAATTGCTTCATAAAGCTATTCAGGTGGAAAGACAACTCAAATCTAGGAGCACTCACAAATATGCTTCTAGTTCATCATGGAAGTCCAATTGGTCCAACAAGAAAGAAGGGCCTAAACCAAAGGAGGAATCTCAAGGAAAATCCGCAACACCTATTTCCAAAGGTAAATTTGAAACTAAATCCTCTAATAAGTCAAGTCACATTCGTTGCTTTAAGTGTCAAGGTCTGGGGCATATTTCTTCTCAATGTCCAAACCAGAGGACTATGATCATTCATGACAACGGCGAAGTGGACAGTGTGAGCTCGGAGGAAGACGAAATGCCGAAGTTGGAGGATTGTAGTGATGTGGAGATAGCAGAACCTGTGCATGGAGAAATCTTGGTCACAAGACGTGCATTGAACATTCAACCAAAGGATGAAGGAGATTCAGAGCAAAGGGAGCATATATTCTACACCCGTTGTCATGTGAACAACAAGGTATGTAGTATGATTATAGACAGCGGTAGTTGCACCAACGTTACTAGTACATTGCTAGTAGAGAAATTAAACTTGCCTACTAAAAAGCATCCTAATCCTTATCGGCTACAGTGGATGAATGATTGTGGGGATGTAAGGGTTAGCAAGCAAGTCTTAGTGTCCTTTTCTATTGGCAATTATAATGATGAGGTGTTGTGTGACGTTGCCCCTATGCATGCTGGGCACTTATTGTTAGGACGTCCTTGGCAATACGATAAGAAGGTTATGCACGATGGATTTAAAAATAGATATTCTTTTGTAGTGGATAATCGAAAAATTGTATTGATTCCATTAAGGCCCGTTGAGGCTTATTCTGACCAAATGAAAATTTCAAAAGAATGTAAAATGAGAGAAAAGGAATTAGAAAATCAAGAAAGAGAAAAAAGAGAGAAAATTGAGGGTGAAGAAAAAGTAGAAAGTCAAAAAAGAGTGAGGGTGAAAAAAAAGAAAAATCAAGAATTAAAGAAAAAGAAAAGAAAGTTTGTGTATTTGCTCACAAAGGGGAGGTTGAGAGTATTTTGAGGGAAAAGGAACAAGTTTTTGTACTCATGTACAAGGATAATTATTTTACTAACAACCATAACTCCTCTTTCCCTAGTGTGGTTAAATCTTTGTTGCAGGAATTTAATGATGTATTTCCTAAAGAACCACCAACGGGTTTGCCTCCTATTAGAGGCATTGAGCACCAAATCGATTTTTTTCCCGGCGCTGCGATTCCAAACCGACCAGCCTATAGAACTAGTCCTGGGGAGGCCAAAGAGATTCAAAGGCAAGTAGAGGAGTTGATGCAGAAAGGCTATGTGAGGGAAAGTCTTAGCCCGTGTGCGGTTCCTGTTATCTTAGTACCAAAGAAAGATGGAACCTGGCGTATGTGTGTGGATTGTAGGGCTGTCAACAAGATTACGGTAAAGTATCGATATCCTATTCCAAGGTTAGATGATTTATTAGATGAATTATATGGCTCTTGTTTGTTCTCTAAAATTGATTTAAAAAGTGGATATCATCAAATTCGTATGAAGGAAGGTGATGAGTGGAAGACTGCTTTTAAAACAAAATATGGATTATATGAGTGGGTTGTTATGCCATTTGGTCTTTCTAATGCACCGAGTACCTTTATGAGATTAATGCATCATGTCTTGCGAACTTTTATTGGAAAATTTGTTGTTGTCTATTTTGATGATATTTTAATATATAGTAAGACAATGCATGAACACTTAGATCACCTACGTGTTGTGTGTACTGCCTTACGAAGCCATGAATTGCATGCTAATATTGAAAAATGTACTTTTTGTATGGAATCAGTTGTCTTCTTAGGGTTTATTGTAAGTTCTCAGGGAGTTAGTGTTGATGAAGAAAAGGTTAAGGCAATTCGAGATTGGCCCAGGCCTACAAATGCTAATGAGGTAAGGAGTTTCCATGGTTTAGCAAGTTTTTATAGGAGGTTTGTACAAAATTTTAGTTCTATAACTGCCCCTTTAAATGAACTTATTAAAAAGAATGTTAATTTTAAATGAGATGAGAAACATGAGCAAGCTTTTAATTTACTAAAAGACAAGTTAACCAATGCCCCTGTATTAAATTTACCCAATTTTGATAAAGTTTTTGAAATTGAATGTGATGCCTCTGGTGTGGGTATAGGAGTTGTTTTAATGCAGGATTCCAAACCCGTGGCATATTTTAGTGAGAAACTTAGTGGAGCGGCACTAAACTATCCAACCTATGATAAGGAGCTTTATGCCTTGGTGAGGGCCTTACAAACTTGGCAACATTACATTTGGTCGAAGGAATTCGTCATCCATTCAGATCATCTTAGCTTGAAGTTTTTAAAGTCCCAAGGTAAGCTCAACAAAAGGCATGCCAAGTGGCTAGAATTTATTGAGATGTTTCCTTATATTATCAAGTATAAAAAGGGAAAGGAAAACATTGTAGCTGATGCTCTGTCACGAAGGTATGCATTACTTACGACTCTACAAACTAAATTACTTGGATTTGAATTACTAAAAACCTTGTATGCCGATAATGTTGAATTTGGACAATTATGGGCAGCATGTTCTGATCATGGTTTTGAAGACTATTTTAGGAAAGATGGATATTTATTTAAGAAAAATAAATTATGTGTATCTAAGTGTAGCATAAGAGAAATGCTTATTAGAGAGGCTCATGGGGGAGGATTAATGGGACACTTTGGCATTCAAAAAACTTATGATATTTTACACGAACATTTTTTTTGGCCAAAAATGAAACATGATGTTAAACTCATTTGTGAAAAATGTATTGCTGGCTTACAAGCAAAACCTAAAGTAATGCCTCATGACTTGTATACACCCTTACCTGTTCCTGAATATCCTTGGACTGATATTTCTATGGATTTTGTATTAGGACTACCTAGGACCTCGAAAGGAAAGGATAGTATTTTTGTCGTTGTAGATAAGTTTAGTAAAATGGCACATTTTATTGCTTGTTCAAAAACTAATGATGCCATTCATATTGCTGACTTATTTTTTCAAAGAGATTGTACGTTTGCATGGCTTACCTAAGACTATTATAAGTGATCGAGATGTTAAATTTCTTAGTCACTTTTGGAAAACCTTGTGGGGTAAATTGGGCACTAAATTATTGTTCTCTACCGTGGCTCATCCGCAAACAGATGGACAAACTGAAGTTGTGAATAGAACTTTAGGCACCTTATTACGTACTATAATTCAAAAAAATTTAAAGGATTGGGAGAATTGTTTTCCTCATATTGAATTTGCATATAATAGGGTTGTTCACACATCTACTTCATTTTCACCTTTCGAGATTGTATATGGATTTAATCCTTTATCACCTTTAGATGTTTTACCGTTTCCTACTAATGACTCTCTTAATTTGGATGGAAGAAAAAGGCTGAATTTGTGCAGGAATTACATGCCAAGGTTCGCGCTAATATTGAGAAGAAGAATGAACATTATGTTCGGCAGGCAAACAAAGGATGCACCAAGGTGGTCTTTGAACCTGGTGACTGGGTGTGGGTTCACTTGCGAAAGGAGCGGTTTCCAAACCAAAGAAGTTCCAAATTACATCCTAGAGGAGATGGTCCATTTCAAGTGACTGAGAGGATCAATGATAATGCTTATAAAATCGACCTTCCAAGTAGCTATGGTAATGTGAGTGCCACTTTCAATGTTTCTGATTTATCCTTATTTGATGCAGATGACCATCAAGATTCGAGGACGAATCCTCTTGGAGAAGGAGGGAATGATGTGAACGTGGGCACCACGATAAGCAAAAAAGGTCATCTCGAAGATTATCTACAAGGAATGGAAGGTCCTATGACGCGGAGTAGGACCAAACGTATAGAACAAGCACTTGAAGGTCTTATCAAGGAAGTTCAAGGAAAAGACTACGTGGACCCAAGCCCAATTCCAACATGGGTTAATTTATGTAGTCATATCATTGAAGATATTAAGTAATAAAGTTTATGAATTGCTATAGATTACATTAGGATTTTATATTTATCTAGAAGTTATTTGTTTTAAATTAGTTGCAATTCAAATTGCAATCTAATTAGGATTTCTAATTTGTTATCTTTTTATTAGATTTGGTTAGCTATAAATAGGGGTTAGGGATTCAGTGAAAAGACAGATTTTCAGTATTAATCATATTTTCTCTTTGAGAGACTTTCATCTCTGTGTGAGTTGATTCCCTTGGTTCTTGGGCAAAGAACTACCTTTGATAACGTTGGTTCTTCCGGCAGGTCGCGGTAAGGGTCACGTTCCTCTTGATAACTTCGGTGCTCTCCGGCAGGTCGCGGTTTGTGTCGGGTTCCTTTACCTTATCTCACCTTATCTTACCTTACCCTTTCTTATCTTATCCTGATTCTCAAGACGTTCCGTTATCGTTTTCGCATTCCGATTCATTCGCGTAGGGTGAATCATATCATTATAATTTAGGGGTCTGTTACAACTATCAAGAAGATTTTTAAAAAAAAAACACTTCCACTCCATTTTCATACTCATCACTTGTGAGTTTAGCATTTATTCAATTACAATTCATACTATACAAGAATCATAAATGCACGAATTAGAATACCTTGTAACTTGGTCACTCATAATTACAATTTAACATCCTCTCTATTGGTGAGGCCTTATCTTATTGGAGAAGAAATTTTTTATTCCTTAATTAACAATTACTTCTTAAATCTTAAATATTATATTTGATAAAATTTCGGCAACATTTGACATTAGTCACCAAGTACACAACTTGAATAGTGTCATTTACCAAGATGTGTAAACAACTAGAGACAATGCAAAATAAGCTAAATTAAAATTTTATTAAATACAATATACAATATTTGAAAAGAAACGGTTAACTAGTGAATAAAAAATATTCTTTCCAGACTGTCCAAATTAAAAACTTTAAAATTTAAATACAATGAGTGATTTACTCGTTGAGCAATAAATTCATTGTATTGAAGCTCAAATGAAAAACTAAGGCAACACTCAAATTTGTCATAAAAAAAGAAACATAAATTGGAAAGAGCAAGATAATTGAGAAATTTATAATTGCACTAGTTCTCAATACACAAAAAATTAAAATATCAGACACAAGCAAAATTGAAGTATTAAAACTTTTAATGTATACTTACGTCTTTCTCCTAGTGTAAGATCCTACGAAGGTTGATGATGTTCTATGTAAAAAGTATTCACTTCTTAATCTTTCATCAAGAAAATATATCATCAAGTTTTACGTGTTTCTATCGTTGATCATTATCATAATTCTGGTGTACTACACTATGATATTAAGGTTTCCAATCATTTGAATGACAACAATGGAATACTAAAATCTGTATACATATGGCTAAATATAATTTAATTAGGATCAACTTACATTTAAAAAATTAGCATAATATTAATCTAATTTAATAAATTATTTTAAATTTAAATTTATAGTATATAATTATATTAAATATTTAAAAATTATTATTCATAATTTTAATTAATTTAAATAGTTATTTTTTATAAAAAGATACCAAACAACATGATGATACTATCCATAGGATACACAAACTCAATAAAACAGAATCCATTCCTAGAAGTTCCTACTTGAAATAGAAGACTTTCACATATAATTTTTTCTTATTTAATTATTCAAACAAAGGACTCTCATATAATATATTTTCATTCCACTTTGTCTAAGTTAATAAAATTGTTTCAAATACATTATTATTAGCTAAAAATTTAGCCATAACTTTTCCACTCTAAATAAAGCTACATAAAATTCGATGCTAAAAAATCAAATCTATTACAAACAATTAAAGATTTCAAAACTATTAGAATTAAATTAAGGTTTATAAATAAAATTTAGCATATCTTGTGCAAGTAACTAGCTTTAAGCTTCTTTCTTTTGATTAATTGGTAATTTATGAAAGATAAATTTTTCTTTAAAAATTGTTAAAGCATGAGTGCATTAAATATTATGCAATAATCCTTTCATTAAAGCTTAAAGCCGTAGATTGTTAAATATTCTTAATTAGACACTGTAAATTAAGATCTAGAAAATTCATTGAGTTAGAAGTTAAGATAACAAATAAGAGTTTAAACATAAAATTAAAGTTGTGGCAAAATAATGGAATGAAGTAAAAGATAAGGTTGAAGAAGTGGGGCAAAACAATAGAAATTCCAACCCAAATTTCTATCCATTGTGTTATGTTTATTTCTTACTATAGAGAAAGCATATTAGTTTCTTATTTTTATAGAAGACAGTGAGTGAACATATTAAATAGTCATAATGATTACTTTCACAACACATACAAACCAATAGAAGTAATTACTTCCACATGAATTACATGAGAACCAAAAACAAAAAGAAACCTAATGATTTATATATAGACGATAGTTGTTTTCTTACCGTAAAAAAATTAACTAGTTAATAGTTGTATTTGTGGCTTAGATTTCAAGCATAAGAGATAAAATACGTGTAATAATTTAGTGTTGGAATTTTATCAAGGTGAAAAAATAGGCTACTCAATTTAATTCAGGTTTCAAATTCCACCAAATCAATTAAAAAAGAAACTCTTCTATTGAAGTCATAAAAATTGAGTAATGCTAAACAAATTCATAATAATCAAACTTAAAATTTAAAACTTAAATTGTATATTTTAGTGGACATGGCTATATGATATTTCATCTATTAACTAGATAGCTATAAATACCATGATTTGGCTAAATTTCTCAAACCATTATATTGAACTAGATATTTAGTGAGTTTGAGACTAAACAAAAGATTTCATTTACAATTATATTTAACACATAATAATAACTTATTTACTCATGATAACTTCTAAAGAAAAAGACAAGATAATCCAATATGTTACAAAGAATTCAAACATGCTTGCATGTTGGTTAAATCTTGATTATGAAGCTAGAAGATCATGTATAAAATTTAGCATTTTTAAAATTATATTTTTAACATTCTTCCTTTGGAATTAACTAATACAAGACTTCTAGTTTTAGTTATCTCTAAGAAGATAGCATAGATTTTTGTGATAACTTTTCTTCCTACAAACTTTTATAATACTTGACAAGAACCTTCCATCCACCCAGACACATAAAACAATCTTGTGGATTCTTCTTACTTCTTGTATAAGTTTACATTTAGTGGATTTGTTCCACCCAGGCACAAGAGATAAATTTGTTGATCATTACTTATTAAATTTGTTGCCTAGCATTTTGTTTCCTAACAAATAAAGGAAGAAAGGAAAGTAACTAAAGAGAAGAAATAAATAAATGCCAAGGCCTGCAGTTGAGTGTTGAAATTTCAGTGGTCAATCAAAAATTAAAATTTTGTTCTTAAGAAGCCATGAGAATATATATCTAGTTTCCAAAATTTTAAATTGAATCCATCACAGACATCCAAAAATAAAATAAAATTAGTTTAAATATTTTGAAAAAAATAAAGATGGATATTAAAAGATATTTTGAAACTCCATAAACATAAATGTCACCTCATCCTTATAGCAACTCACCTTATCCTTATAACAACTTGACCTTTAAAGAAAGTTGACATGAAATTAATTTTAATTCAAGGACTTTGTTATTTTCTAAAATTAAGATATAATAAAAATAATAATATCATGCTTTCATTTTTCATGTTTTTTAAATAACAGGAGATCAGATTTAGCTAACAGATATAACTATCTAAAACTTAACAGATATGACAGGTCAATAATTGATGTTTTAATGTGAGGGAAGTATATATATATATATATATATATATATATATATATATATAAATGGAGAAAAAAATTATTTAATAAAAAAGTTGGAATGAAAAAAAGTGGCTCACCAACTCTAATTTATTAAGTTCTAGTGGTGCAGAGTAAGAGACTACAATGGTTAGATTGATAGAAAACCATCACCTTTACTCAATATAAATTTATGCAGAACATTGGGATATTTTTTTTTTATATTTTTTTTGTTATTTTCTTTTCGGTAACTCTCTTTTAGCCTTGGTTTTTGTTGATTTTATTTTTAGTCATTTTTGGTTAAAGTAACGACATGTTAATGAAAAGTTTTTTAGTTTGATATTTTATTTTTCAAACTCTAAAGATCGACTTATGAAGAGAAATGACACTAGCTATAAGGATGAGATAAGATAACTTTTGAAGGAAATATTACACTCACAATTCACACTATCAACACTTAATTATTAGATTGAGTCATTAAAAAATTAAAAATTTTTATTTTTTAGTAGGAATATATACAACTTTTTATTCTAAAATTCTTATCTGCCTTCATTTTTTTATGCTTGAATTTTGAGACCCCAACTCTACAAAGATGAAACATAATGGAACAACACATAAGAGTAATATGAATTAAACACTTGAACATTATTAAACTATTTTAAAAAAATATTATTATTGTGTCCACCATAAAACATTATCTCCTTCACTTTGATAAATTATGTTCCATCATAAAACCTTCATCCTAAGATGATTCCATTCCACTTTCTAATTTTCTTTTTTATAAATCAAATCAAATCAAAATTAAGTGTTACATATTCATCTATAGAGGTACCAACATTGGATCCAACATTTCATAGTAGCTTTGGAGAAACTGAAAAATAATTAAACTTTGAACCTAGAAGAAAGCCTAATTTTTCATCAGTTGGTACACTAACATAGCATTAAATTCCTATGAAGTATTAGTGGACAAGAGTGATATATATTTTGTGGGGTTTGGATAATTGCAAAGACACAACAAGAGTAGCTACCTCCACAACATTCTGGAATAGAACCACAGACAAAATTTTAAAGATAAAAAAGTTTACAAATTATGTTAGTAAAAAGGGAAATGGAGGTTATCACAGTAACAAATTAAGAACTATATTGTTAGAGTTCAAACAAACAACAAAGGGAGATGAAGAAATATCACAACAATAAAATTTGGAGAGGAAAACCATAAAGTGATCTATCTCACAATAAGTCAATGGTGAGGACAATATAAAGTGTAATGACATCAATAGTCTAAAACTTTTTTGAGGAAATAAATCACAATGGAAAAGGATAAGAAATTGCTGAGTTTGAAAAATAATATTAGGGAAGAGAAATTACCAAGGAAGAAAGAATAATGGAGCACATTTTACATATGTTATTGATTAAAATCAACATAGAATAACTTACTACATCGGTTCTATTTTTAACTAATGTAACATTTTTTTTTAAATCGGTAATGAGATAATCAATGTAATAAGTTTCCTTATAATTACCAAAATACCATTATATACTTCTTTTACATTGATATCTTAATAACTGATGTAAAAAATTGATATAAAAATATTATTTTGTACCGATATAGCCATGATATAAATTATCTTGTCAACTTGTTATGTATTGTTCACATAATACAAAACATTTAACATTACATGCCAAACAACTTGTCATTCGTTACTTGTCTTCTTGTTGTCACTTGTTACTTATCTTCTTATTTATTAGACATAATTTATATAACTACAAGAAATTGATCTCTACATAATCTATCATTACTAAAAAAAATTTACATTATTAAAGACTCTTCATTCACACTTATAAATTGATAAGTATTTAAATAAAACATAATTAATCAATTCAACATTTTAATTATAAATCCTATCCATAATATCCATAAATAAATAAAAATAATATAAATTTTTTTTAAAAAAAACATCTATTTTTTAATATAAACATGAAAGGATGTTTAATATATTTAATATCACGATAAAACTATTATTCCATCTTACACTAGAAAAACTATATTTTTCTGATAAAATAATCAAAGCTTCCATCCATGAATTAATAATTAGTAAAGCAATATCAAGCATTTTAAATTTATTGCTTAAAATTCATGTTGTGATCCAACATTGCAACCACGATTTTTCATAATTTTACAATGTTCATCAATTAAGCCAATAATAATTTTTATAATTTTACATATCATGCAATAATATGTACTTTCTTTATTTAAATTCTAGTTTTTATTTATTTACTTATTTCTACAAACACATTTAATTAGAAGAATCCACTGTTGAGCAGTTGAGAGAGTATTAACTCAACTCCAAAAAAGTTTAGATAAATATTTAGAAACTGATCAAATTAAAAACTATTTTTTTTACATAAACAATTACTAAAAAGCAATATTTATATAAGGACTAATTAACAAAATTGACACTTAATGATATATCCAACAAGTAAAAACTAATGCATCCTAACAAATTGTTATTTTATTATTATTATACCCTACGGATCTTATTTATAGGGACCCCGGTGAACCAAATTATGGCAGGTTCATCTTATATGCCGCGTCTACATAAAATTTTAAGGGTTTCAAATTTGAAAATTGAATTTCAATTTGAAGAATAATAAGTAAATATATTGGAAACACAAATCATGTGGGAATGACCAATGGGAAAAGAAAAGTCAATAAAATGACTCTGCAGTCTGTACAGTAGTGATGTGTTCCTTACAGGAAGAGAAAAACTTTTAAAAGATAGATGGTATTATATCGTTATTGTTATCGAAACCGGACTTCGATTGATCTGTGTGAAAATTGACCTAATGACCAATTTATTTACCTTAAAAAATCAATTTAGTTTAAAATCAGTGAAAAATTAGTTAAACCGATTTGAAACCGAAAAAAAAGCCGATGAATTGGCTTATTTAATTTTTTTTACCTTTTTAATTTCTTTTAAATGTATTTATTTTAAAATATTTATTATTTAACTATTTATAATTTTTTATCTTATAAAATATATAAATAATTTTTATATTTATTTTAATTTTTGTTAAACTTATTTTTATAAATTTATATTAGTTTATTATTTAATATATTATATAATTTGAATATATATACATATATATATGTTTGATTCAATTCCAGTTAATTAAAGTTAAACCTTGGTCGTCCGGTTTTAAAAGCATTAATCGTTAGATGCCGTCCCTAGTATAGATTAGATCGAAAGTGGTGGCACTTTCGTCGGTTTCGTTTCCACTTTCTCTCCGAAACCCTAATCCCAATTCTTGTTCTCCATGGCACCGAAGCAGAAGCAGCGCCCTCCGCCTATCGACGACCCACCCACCGCTTCCTCTTCCGATTCCGAGGAAGAACACCAACAACACGACGCAGAGGAAGAAGCCGGAGAATTAGCTTCTTCCTCCGAAGAAGAAGCTTCGTCCGAAGAAGAAGATGACGACGAAGAAGAACCACCAACCCCTCTGCAACCCACTTCCAGACCCACTCCCACAATCTCTCACCCGAAACCCTCATCCTCCGACTCCGAATCCGATTCCTCACCCGACCACCACCCAGCCCCTCCTGCCAAAGTGAAACCCCTCGCGTCCAAGCCCATGGAGCAGGCCCAAAAGCCCAAGGTGCAGCCCAAACCAGGATCAAAGCGCGCTGTTGAGAATAACAACGCGCACATTACAGATCCGAAACGCGCCAAGACGAAAGTAACTGATTCTTCTGTTTCTGCCGGTGCTTCCGACGAGGAGGATCCGAAGAAGTCTTCGAAGAAGTTGTTTCAAAGGCTATGGAGTGAGGAAGATGAACTCGCCATTCTCAAGGGAATTGTTGAGTACACTTCCAACACTGGCCAAGACCCTCTCAAGTATCCCAATGCCTTTCACGACTTCATGAAGAAGTCGCTTCACGTGGATGCTTCAAGCAACCAACTGAAAGAGAAAATTCGAAGATTGAAGAAGAAGTTTAATAACAATGCTGGGAAAGGGAAGAATGGCGAAAACCCTAAATTCTCCAAACCGCATGACCAGAAAGCTTTCGAATTGTCCAAAAAGGTTTGGGGAAGTGAACAAGTTGCAGGAGGAGGAGCAATCGAAAAGGCTAGGTCTGATGTGAAAGCTTCTAAGAGTCCGAAGAAGGAAGCTGCTAATAGGAATGTGGCTTCTGGGAAGAAATCAAAACCTGAGACGAAACCGGGATCTGAGCTGGCATCTGTGGATTTGGAGGAATCTGGAAGGATGGACTTGGGTCAAAAGCCTGATAGTGATGCATGTTTGATTTTAAGCGAAATGTCCCGTTTACAAAATGGTGTTGGTGTTTCTGGGTTGAGTGAGGATCAGTTAAAGAGGGGATTGGAGTTAATTGGAGAATCGAAGAGGGTAGAGTTGGACGGCAAATTGAAGAAATTGCGAAATGCTGAGATGGAGCTGTTTGCTAATCGGGCACTACTCATTGGGGAGACGACTTTGTTGATATTGGAGGCGCTTAAGTCATCTAACCATTAGAATTGTCAATTGTGTTAGGTATAATTTTTTCGCATTTGAAGTACCATGTTAGGTATAGTGTTGTGGCCTCTATCTAACCTTTTCTAGAGATTGTTTTAAATGATATCTTTATATTGTAATTTGGAAGCATTGCGAAGCACTGCATACTTCACTTTGTGATGTCTGTCCTGGTCATTTATGATGAGAGATGTTTCTTGAGTTTCTTTTGTCTTTTAAAGATTTGAATAGGTTTACAACGCTTTAGAATTAGATGGCTATTGATGAGTAGTGTTTGGCCATATTTTTGTGTTTTGTTGTTGTTTTTAGTCTGATCAAGTATGGAGTACATGTAGATTAGTTACAAAACAACAAAACCGGGATCAAAAAAGGAAAAAAAGGAAGTTTTGTTTGTTGATCTCTGTCTAATGTTTGTTTGTGGCATATAATACATTCCCATGGCATGTAATACATATCATCGGTAGTGTTTCTGGCATGTAATGCATTCTAATCGGTCTGTGTTTCTTGCATGTAATACATTCTCAACAGTAGTTTTTCTGGCATGTAACGCATTCTTAATGGTAGTTTTTCTGGCATGTAACGCACTCTCAATGGTAGTTTTTCTGGCATGTAATACATTCTCATCAATAATTCAGAGTTGTAGTTGCCACATAATGGAGTCTTTTGTTTTATGGCCCGTGGCTGATTTTAACTACTGCATTTTTTTAATTCACATTTATTGAAAATTTGATTGACCAGCTTTTGATTTTCTTAATTATAGAATGAAGAATGTATTGGATGCAAGGCAGTAGATGGGTTTTTTTGCAAGGACAAAGGAAGGTGGTGGGCTGCCAACCTGGAGGTGTATAACTAGAAAAGATTACTTTTGAATGGTGATTTGGTAATTAATTCCTAGTACTATTGTAACCAATGGTAAATTATCAATGTTAATCATTTTGTGTCCGATTTGTGTATTTTTGTCTGTAGTCTCGTATTAGATAATTATTGTATTATTCTTAATTTGGTACAATCTTTTGAATGGGAAACGGGAGCTACTGGGCTAGCATAAGTGCCCCTTTGATATACAGTACAGAATAATTGATTTTGAACCGTTGATTGTTTTTGAGATGTGTGCATAAGGTAATCTTAGCCATAGATTTTTATTGGTATGTGTGCTTTCTATTGGAAAGTGTGAGAATTGATTTTGGAACTGGGAAACATTTTTCTATTGGAAAGTGTGAGAATTGATTTTGGAACTGGGAAACATACATCTCCTAGATCATCTGATAACTTGAGTTCATATAGTTTGTCTCCTTGATAAAGACACTTAGTTATGTTTATATAGATGTATATCTTAATATCAGGTGAAGCTAGTAACATGATAAAAACTTATCCATTCGTTTGTTAAATGCCATGCTACCTCTGTATAATTAATTAGTATAGTTTCTGGTACCTATAACTTCAAACTTAAGTCCCTCATTTTGTACAGGCATAATAAGACCACATGCCTATTAAATGGTTGTCAAATGACACGATCTGTGTTCGAATCTTCTTCGCCATTGGAAGATGATGTATTGTTCAATATCCATTCTGGTTTAGGTTTAGTTCAGGATCTGCTTCAGGTTCAATATTGATTCTAGTTCAGGTTCAGCGTTGGCTATGTTACTGTTTCAATGTTGGTTCAGTATTATTGGTTGAGGTTTATTTACTGGTTCTAGTAGTGGTTCATTTTAGTTGAGTAAAGCTGGTTCAGTATACGCAATTTTGCTCGATTATGCAATTTCATTTTAGTGAAATTGTACTGATTCAGGATCATTTTCCATCGGTAATGGTGGTTCTGAGTCTGCAGCAGGTGAATTTAATTACTAGTTCAGTTTATGGCTTGATGGTCTGACATGGTTTGTTAATTTGGTCCACTGCAGATCCAATTTGGTTCTTTTTAATTTCTGTTTTTATTCAATTTTTGGTATACTGCTGATCTAAGAATATCTCTTTTAGATCAAGTGTTCTCTTTGTAATTTAAAAATAGCAAAACAATTATTTTTAGTACAGTTCTTTTTGAAGTCGACTCTAATTGCTAATCATCAGAATAATATTGGAACATACTATCAAGCTCACAACTAGTGCGAGAAAGGGTAATGAGCTGAGTCTGATCGCCATTTCATCTAGTCCATGTCTTTTATTTTCTTCCCATATAATTATGACTGAAATAAGGGCTTAATCATTTTATGTTCCGTGTGTTTTTAACCACAATAACCTAGTTCATGTACCAATTTTTCTTATTAGAGTACTTTATATAGCATTCCCGCCGTTTAAGCTATATCTGAACAGCTGCTAAAATAACCACTTCTCAAAAGAAATTTGCATTAGAATATAGCTGAGTTAACATGTTCAAAGAAGGCCTGTCATTGTTTGATGGAGTTAAGGACCACTCCTGTCGATCTATTGTTTACATTTGTTCTACTTCTATCGTGGCTACGGTCCAATGAGATACCTATTCCTTTGATTACGAAAGAACTATGCAGGCTATCTTTGCTAGCAAAGCAAAGGCTCAATTAGTATCTTCGTTTTAAATACCTACAATCCTCACCTTTTTTTGATTGATTGAGCTTTTATTCCCACCAATTAAACCAAACCAGGATAGATGGTTTGACGAAGCAATTGACTGTAATCACTAATCACAATCCGTATATAACTTTAAAAAATTGACTTGTTTGATTTGGTGGTGGCAAAGTCTTGCAAATTCATAGTTATCAGTACCCCAACTCTAGTAGTTTATTTGAGCTGGGAAATTTGGTCAAGACCATTGACTTCTTATCTGCATCTAAGATAAACTTTTCCACTTGAACCCCTCTCTCCTGTCTTAAAATAAAAAAAAAAAATACAAGCTTTTCTGGAGGTAAGACAATGCCACAGGTTTAAACAAAGCGATAGACAATGCCCACAAAAGAAATTCCGAAAAATTTATTCAGTCAGCAATTTTGTTTTCCATAAATTAAGCCAAAAATAGCATGACATCAAAGGATCAAAGCTGAAAAAACATCCAATTGGCAATAATATTAAAGTTTTTACAGGCTACTATTTTAGTTTGACAACTCAAATTTTGATATGAGGATGCCATCGTTATCTGCATACAACCATTCTCCATCCCGAATAAATGTCCCTGCAACATAAATAGGGACATGCTGCTCACCGGTGCGCTTTTTGTTTGATCTGAGTGGATTAGAAGCCAGGGCTCTGACGCCAATGTCACATGCGTTTATCTCATCCACATCTCTAACGCAGCCATTCACAACAATCCCAGCCCACCCCATGTTTTGTGCCAACTGCGCCAAATTCCCTCCCAACAAAGCACACCTCAAGCTTCCTCCTCCATCAACAACCAAAACTCTTCCTTCTCCTTTCGTCTCAAGAAGCTCCCTAACCAACACGTTGTCTTCAAACACCTTCACAGTTACAATGGGGCCTGAGAATGCCCGGGACTGACCATAAACCTGGAACACTGGATGCAGCACCCTTACATCACCACTTGCTACATGTGTTGCATTTGTGTCACAAACCTCAGCTGTTGGTAGAGCAGCCATATTTCAAATTACTCCTGCACCCCACATGAACTTTTACTTCGTGTGAAACAATGAAATCATACCTCTCTAATAAACAAATAAGGAAACCCCTGTTTTACTTTTTAAATTATAAAATGCTTTTGCAAAATTTTAATCTTTATCTTTTTTACTTTATAAAACATTCAGTTTTATCTTCTCTCTTTATACAAACTGATAATAAAAAATTAAAATAAATATTTTTTATAAAATCAAGAACTAAACGAATATTTTATAAAATTATAGACTTAATTGACGTTAACAATTTTAAGGATTAAAATGAAGGATTGCTCGTAAAATCAATTTGGAGTTCCAGAAATTAACTTTTCTAAGGGAAGTAGACCATAAATCAAAAGATCTAATGTTTCAGGAAGGAAAAACAGGATACTTTTTTTGTCATAAACAAAGTTTTGAAAGAAAGTGGTTTTCCCAACACCAGTTGCTTTGAAGATGCTCCATATGTTTGGTATGGTAACTAACAACAACATATCAAATAATAGGAATAGTTGGTCTCCACAAAAATTCAAGTTGAAACCAAGCAAACATGCCTGTTTTTTGAAGTGTTTAACCTAAAATTATGAAAGCGAAAGTCGAAAAGCAGGCTAGGCTTACCGGAGGGAGAGGAGGAATGAGTGGGTGTGATGTGAAGAGGTATTGGTCCTTGAATTTGCGTGCCTCGGAAATGTATAAACATCCAAAGATGATATCAGTCTCTCTTGGTGTCCGTGCCACATACCATTGGGGGGTGGATGACTTGCGTGTAAAATATGTTAACTTGTAGCCACAACTTTTAGCGGTGGCAGGAAGGCTCCTAGCAATGAGACCATAGCAGATACCCAAAACATTACACTTCTACTTGGCATGGCAACTGGGACATCATCAAGAATGGGTCAGGATTGGAGATGTAAAGATGAAAAATGAAAATTCAACTTCATTTTGGTTGGATTCAAAGAAAATTTGTGAGGAATTCACTCTATTTTTTTAAATATTTATTTATATAATTTTAAATAAATTATATATTATATTCTAATTGAAACAATATTTAAAAATTATAAACAGTAAAAATCATAAAACAATAAATTTAAGAACTATATTATTTTGTTCATAAAAAGTGTAATTTTAGCTTTGTTATTTAATTATTATTTTAATTTTCATTGTTAGGAAGGATATATGAATAAAATCTTCCTTTCTCTTTCTCACATACATATTAAGTACTTTTTAATATAAATAATAAATATTTCAAATACAAGATTTAACACTATATTAATTTTTTAAAAGTGTAATTTCAGCCTTATTATTTAATTATTATTAAAATTTTGATTATTTAACTATCATAATAACTAATTTTATATTTTAATAATTATCAAAAAAGAAATTAAGAGTAATATCTATTTTTTCCTCTCTTTATATATATATATATATATATATCATGAAAATAAATTTTAAATTTTTTTTTAAATTTATAAATATATTTTTATTTGATATTTACTTGTATTTTAAAAGATATATTTTATATTAAATTAAAGTTGATGAAGTATTAAATAGTATTCAAACATTATAAAATTTAAATAATTTTTATCAATTTAATAATTTTTTAAAATTTAGTAGTTAAATTAATAAAATTTAATATTTTAAAAAACTTATTGATTGAAGTATTTTGAGAAATATTTGTTTTTAAGCAAGTTTATCTTCAACCTATACACTAAATAATCTACTTACTATAGAAATAAATCTTAAATAGTTACATTAATTATAATTTTTTTAAAATAAAAATTTTATAAATTCAATTATTAAATTATATTGTCTAGATAAGTTGAACAATTATATATACATTATTTTATAATTAATATTTATTAATATTTTAAAATATATATCAAATTAAAATAATGTTAATCAATAATATATTAAATGATTTTTAAATTATTTAATGAATTTGATATACATGATGTAAACTTTTAATTCAGATTAGATTAACAAAATTTAATGTCTATATAAAGCTAAGTAAGTTAGATAATTTTTTTTTATGAATAAGTGGGTTCATCCTCTTTATATATAAAGTATATAAAGTTTTTTCTCTAAACATATATACATACATGTATACACAAATATATATATATATATATATATATAAATATATATATATATATATATATTTATTGAATTTAGAGTTCTTATAAAATAAGTTAAGTAATGAATTTTGTTCAATTTAAAAAATTATTTATATTTTATTATTTTATTTTATTTTAATATATAATATGTTATTTAGAATATAAATAAATATTTAATTATTATTCAATTATATATTTATAAATATTTAAATTATATAAAAATTTATATAAATAATTATAATGATAATATAAGTTGAATCAATAATTAGATTAACAAATTTTTTTGAGATATCATTTTACTAATTCTTATGTATTATTTGTTTTTTTTTTTACTATTGGAATAAGTTATGTTATTATTATTTTTATTATGTTTTTCATCAAAGTTTTCCAAACTACCCAACTCATAAGATTCATACTCACCTTCATCATCAAATCTATTATTATAATGATCTTGATTGGTCTCCTTTTCTCTACTTCATTCATATGATTCCCGAAATTTAAGTTATTGTTATATTGTTGACTTATGTCACCATCTTTAAATGAACTCCAAGAAACACTTTCTTTTGCTTTCTTATTCTTCTTCCTTTATTACTTTTAGTGTTTTTTTTACTTCCTTTCTCTATTTGATCTTATGCACCATCCTTTCTCTTATAAAAAAAAGTTAAGTAATGAATTTTGTTCAATTTAAAAAATTATTTATATTTTATCATTCTACTTTATTTTAATATATAATATGTTATTTAGAATATAAATAAATATTTAATTATTATTCAATTATATATTTATAAATATTTAAATTATATAAAAATTTATATAAATAATTATAATGATAATATAAGTTGAATCAATAATTAGATTAATAAATTTTTTTGAGATATCATTTTACTAATTCTTATGTATTATTTGTTATTTTTTTGGCTATTGAAATAAGTTATGTTATTATTATTTTTATTATGTTTCTTATCAAAGCTTTTCAAACTACCCAACGCGTGAGATTCATACTCACCTTCACCATCAAATCTATTATTATAATGATCTTGATTGACCTCCTTTTCTCTACTTCATTCATATGATTTCCAAAATTCAAGTTATTGTTATATTGTTGACTTATGTCACAATCTTTAAATGAACTCCAAGAAACACTTTCTTTTGCTTTCTTATTCCTCTTCCTTTATTACTTTTAGTGTTTTTTTACTTCCTTTCTCTATTTGACCTTTTTTTTCTCTTTCTCTCTCTCTCTCTCTCTCTCTCTCTCTATATATATATATATATATATATATATATATTACATTTACAACCTTTTATGCACAATCAAGATCCCCTATATACTAGAATTTTGACCTATCTCTTCTTGTAATTCAGTCCCTTATGCATTATCTTTTTTCCTTTTATTCTCCACTATCTATACACCATCCTTTTAGAGTAAATTGTGGACTCCTTATGCACCAAAATTTTAAAATATCTTTTTATATAAACTACCTTTATTTTAACTAATCTTTTCTTCCATTCCTGTTCCATTTGAGGGACCCTTATTAGTTCCAATATCTTCTTGTAGTCCTACTTCCTATGCACAACCTTTATTTTAACCAATCTCTTCCTCCACTCCTACACCCGATACATCATTTCTCCTTGGCAACTCAACTATTTCCAATCCTTATGCACCAATTTTACTTGTTCCAACCTCCTCACCAATAGTACATATAATCTCTTTGTTGTCCATGTTCCCATACTTGACACATCAAATTTTTGGCCTTCACCTATAATCTCTTGATTTACCATTTATTCCCACTAAAATTTTTCAATGTGACCTCCTTAACCACCTCTCTTCCTTCAATCACATCTTATAATAGTATTACTTCTAGCAAGTCAGGTTGTGAGATTGGATGTTGGATGGATGCATATCATGCATAGATTTATAGATTAAACTAACATCCAAATGTTTTTTTTTTTTAAAAAAACCAACATCTAAATCATTCATAATCATGATTTTATATCAATTTTATTTATAAAAGATAATTTTGTGTACTTACATTTGCCATACTTCTTTCATTTCTCTTCACCATAAACTTGATTCACTTGATGATAAGATAAATCAAATTTTATTATAAAATTTTCCCAAATCTCTTCTAGACCCTTTTTTTGCCCTTTTGGATTGTTCTGCATTAAGATATTTTAAGTTTGAGATTTTATGAACAACTTTATCATTTATGAGCTTTTCCCAATTAGCCTTCAAAGTGATGGTTTAATTATTTCTTTTGAGATAATTTTAGTTTTGTAGAGCTCACATATTCTCAAGGATCTCTTTAAGATCCATGGAGCTAAGGTCTCTAGCTTCTTGGATGGTTGTGATCTTGGGTTCACATTCTTTGGAAGACTCTTCAAGATCTTCATGTTGTTTTATTCAATGGTTTACTCCTTTGTAACACTTTAAGTCCATTTTGAATGGTTTGAAATCTTCCACCATCTTCTTTATGGTTTCTCCATCAAACATTATGAAGGATTTATATTGTCCCATTAGAATGCTAGCTTTGGTCATTTTTACATTGCTTGTGCCCTCATAGGTTATAACAATTGTGTCTCAGATCTCTTTGCCTATTTTTCAATTGAAGACCTTGTTATGTTATGTTATGCAGTTGCCAATGCACATGTTAAGAAACATCTAGATTTGGTATTGTTATGTGATTTATTGATTTATACTCTAGTCCATTAATCTTTAAGTTTCACCTCATTCTCATCATTCTTAGGAAGAGACTGATCTCTATTTTGATTAATGATCTACAAATTGTATTGAGTGAACTTGATAAACATTTCATTTATCTCTCAAGTAAGGATAATTATCTTCAAAAAAAAGTTAGGGTCCTGATACTAAGCATTGATATGAAATAAACTGGTTTTACTTATCTATCATAGGTTTATTCAGATCTTTTCATTTCACATTGTTAGGTACTCAACCCAAAAGGCTGAACTTTGATACTAGTTGAAAAAGTCATGTAAAATACAAGAAGAGTTAAATAGAGTTTTTTTTTTTAAAATTTAAGAATACTTTTTGCACAATGTTTTTCAAAGATGAATGTTTGAATTTTGAAGATGTTTTAGAAAATAATATACTATTAAAAAGATTATTGATATAAAAAAGATGAATAGAAAAACACTTATTTTGGTTTACCCATATATTCTGGGCCACATCTAATCCTTAAAAACTTGTCAAATTTTCAATAAATGATAGTGGCACGCTCGTCGCAAATGCGCAAAAATAATTTCTAGATTTCCCCCAAACTATTTGTATAGTATAAGGTGCAACCTAGGTCATCTCCCAAAGACCATTTCAGATTCTTAAGCAAATAAGGAGAAAGTTAGAACATGGGGATTTTGTAAAGATTGATATTGAGTTCTAAACACAAAATACAGAATGAAATTAATTTAACTTAACAATTATTAACTCAAGGAATTCAGAGGCTATTTTCTTAATTAATCATTGATCACTAAAATCATGCATTGTGTTTATCAACCTAGGATCATCTGGAACCCCTAAAATGATCCTTGAATTCTCTACTGAGAAACCTCTTAGAATTTAATTGATTATGATCAACAAGATTTAGTAACCACTTAATCTTTTATCTAAACCAATTTCACAATCAGAATTCAGTTGAAGTAAGTAATAAAACGAAAACCTTCAATTCAATTACTTAATTTCTACTCTTCAAACTTTTGGAAAATGATTTACCAATCAAAAACCAATTATAAATCAATTATGCATTAATCAAAATACGTCAACCGATCAAACTTTGATTAAAGAATAAAATTAAAGAATATAGTGAATCGGAGTAGAAACCACTTAATAAGCATGTAAATAAAGATCAAGACCTCAAAGTTAAAATGAAAATAGCTTGAATCCTTGAATTGAAACTACAAACCTAGCCTTCCATGTAGGAGGCAACTAACAATAAAGAAAAACTAAGCCTTCCATGTAGGAGGCAACTAACAATAAAGAAAAACTAAGCCTTCCATGTAGGAGGCAAACTAACAACAAATAAAACCTAAGCCTTCCATGAGGGAGGCAAACTAACAACAAATAAAACCTAAGCCTTCCATGAAGGAGGCAAACTAACAACAAATAAATCCTAAGCCTTCCATGAAGGAGGCAAACTAACAAGAAAGAAAGAAGGATGGAAAATGGTGTTGGAGTTAATCTCCAAGTGGTGTGTGTTTCTCCTCTTGTAAACCCTTCTATTTATAGAGGATTTGTGAGGCATCATCTTCAGAAAGTCACCAACTAGAATATTACTTTTCTACCCTTTTATTGCTTTCACATGGGCTTTGTTGAAAATGCAAAACACTTTTCAATTTTTGTCACCAATTAGCACAACAATTTTGACTTTCTTGCACCACAATTTCGGATGTTCACATGTCCGAATTAGAGCTTGACTTCTGAACAAAAGTTGTAGCCCCGGATCTTAGCTGTCCAACAGATTTGATTTCATCTCAATATGACTTCTGTATCTCAAGATATGGCCGGATCTTTGCACACTGTTCAAATTCCACGTCAGCAACACTATCTCATCTTTTGAGATAATTTCGGAGTCCTAAACATCCCATTTAGAGTCTACTCTTGCTTTGTAATTGTGGACACTTCTTTAAGCTTTCATTCAAGACAGATTTCATGATTTTTGGATGTCTAAAACTCCTATTATGCTCAAAATACTATAATAGTGTCATTTTAATCGGGTAAGCAAAGAAATTCAATTAAACTTCATATGAACCCAAACTCATAAAATATGACAAAGACCACTTAATTGAACATATAAGAAGTCTTAATGAGATAAAAGTGAGAGATAATTATTTATGAAATTTATGCTTATCAAATTCCCCCACACTTATCTTTTGCACGTCTCGGGCAAACTTAAGTTAAGGATTGGTGACTACTTTTTTTTTTTTTTGAAAGAACATCAAAGTTTTGAGTTGATTTCTCAAGAATTCACAAAATTTTATGAAGCATTCTTTCATCACATTTTTGAAATTACTTAGAAAGGCAACTTTAATTTGAAAAACATAGATTGAGAAAGATAAAACCTCACATGATATACTCTGAATCTCTCAAGTGTTTGATTTGGTAAGTGTTTCTCTCAAATTCAATCCATGAAAGATGAACTATCATAGGCTTGCATATCTTCTACTTCTCTACTACTATGTACACATGCAATGCACAAATCAAGAGGTCTTTATTTTGGTTATAACGGGATTAGAAAGATGAAATGATATATTGAAGAGATACAATGTTAGACCAAAGAAAATGGTGAGGATTGAGAACTGAGTCTAAGTGCAAGTGTGAGAAACAAATATTACTTCTTCATTCTTTTTTTTTCTTTTTTTCAATATAATAGTTTATTTATTAATTTCTTGCTTTAGTTTTTTTTTTCAACCATGATATTGATGAACACAACAATAATCTCCCCCACACTTATTGAAACACTTATGGTATGATAAATCCAGTATTCCTCACCTTCTATGGTCAAACAAAGTTGTTTTTTTTTTGTTTTTTTTGTTTGTTTTTTTTTTTGATTTGTGGTGAGCTAAAAAGAAGAAAAGGCTAATCGGCTCAAAGGGCTGATCAAAGGATAAAATTATATGGTTTGGTTATTTGGCCAAGTGGTTTGTTCAAGAAAAACAGTGCCTCAATCATTTTTGTACAATTCATGTGAAAATGTAGCTTCAAAAAGAATCAATGCAAGTTCTGAAGTAACATATTCCATGGATGAAAATCACACAAGAAAGAAAGTAATTAATAAGGCTCAAAATCTCACAGGTAATATATTTATCAAATCTAATCTATCCCGTTCAAATATGTGTTGCCAAACTAATTAATCTCGAAATGTAAATCATTTTGCTTCAATTATTTTATGAAATCTAAAGAAAAACAAACTTCCACATTCAAAATTTTTTATTTTTTTTTAATCATAAGATGCGTATCAAGAGTCAAGTGCAACTCCTTACTCTGCCATCTTACTCAAAGCAAGTTTATGATTCTAACCTAATTTTTTTGTTTTTTTTTTGTTTTTTTTTGTTTTTTTGTTTTTTTTTGGGTTTTTTTTTTGGTTTTTTTGTTTTTTTTAGATATCGGACCATCCTCCCCCCAACCTATCCAAGACATTGTCCCCAATGTCTTAGATGGAATTTCATATAACAGGAAAAGAAATGTAAGAAAACCACCAAAGTAAGGAAAAGTTATAACCAAAGAGTGGTATCTGGTTCTCTTTTGTCTCTGCCATCCTGATTTGGTTGGTTCACCAGCTGCATTGCTTGACTGAGCTCAGATGTAGGATTTTGCAAAATCTCAAGTAGCTGTTCAACAGTTGAAGCAGATACTATGATGTTGCGCATGGATTGTGGCATGAACTCCTGCTCTACTGCATGATCTAAAAAGGATATCAAACCATTATAAAAACCATTAATATTCAATAAGCCCAAAGGTTTTTTATGAAAATTCCGATAGGCCTAAAATATAATGGTAAAAATTTCTTCCATTGTTCCAAGAACACCAGGTAATGCAATAAATGCATTAGAATTAATCAACATGTGTCTCATACGGTCATGCATGGTTGCAACCTTCAATTCAGTACCCAGGGTGAAGTAGGAGGTGCTCCCATTTTTTAAGCCAACACCTAAGACGTTACACCCCTTTCTGAGTGCAGATCCTGCAACACATCCTTTTAAACCTTGAATCCCTCCCCCATAAACAAGATTGATTTTTCTTGCAGCTAATACCTTACCAAGGGTATAAGCTGCATGTTGAAATTCTCCATCCTTTCCAAGGTTAGACCCACCAAAAACACAGATAGTATTGATCTTATCCATATACGGTGTTTCTGTCTTTTTTGAAAAAATATGTCATAGAGGTTGATAATTTATAGGGACTCAATATCAGACAAGGAGATCGTTTGAATAGTGCGAGATCAGGATTTGGTAGCAAAAGTTTGAATTTTTGTTGCAAAAGTTTGAATTTTTGTTCAAGGAAAAAGGTGAATGTCATAAGGGAAAGACTTTAAGCAGGGGTGAAAATTTCAAAAAATGGTGGCCCAATAAATTGAAAAGACAATGTAAATGACAAATATACATGCATGAGAATGAACAGTAGTTGTGATTGTGGCTCACATCTTCCTCTGGTTTTACGTCCAGTAACGGCTGAAACGCCTTCTAAGAGTCGAGGATGTGCTTCCCATTCAGTTTTCTTGTAAACTGACAACAGGGTCTTTTAAAGTCAGATTCCCAAGACTATAACGTGTTTTTTCCTTACGGAACAGTTCAAACAAATCAAGAAGGACTCCTTGAAATTCACCTGCTAAACGTACCTTAGCTTCAATGATCCAACGAACATCTTCTGGAAGGCCTAAGAGTGTTAATGCCCTCAATCGTTCAAGTCTGCAATTGTAAATGTCTTTAAGAAAATTTCTGGGGAGAGTAGGGAACAAAATTTTGATCCTGGTGAGAGCTTTCTCCATTTCTTAAAACACTCAAGTTATTATTCCTGCAAGCTTAATGTGGTGTAATAGTTAGGATGATTTAAGAGGTGAAGAAGGAAGTTGAGAGATTAGTTGAAACTTATAAGCGAGGAATGTGAGAGAGGGAGAGAGAGAAAGAGAGAGAGAGAGAGAAAGAGAGAGAGAGAGAGAGAGAGAGAGAGAGAGAGAGAGAGAGAGAGAGAGAGAGAGAGAGAGAGAGAGAGAGAGAGAGAGAGAGAGAGAGACAGACAGAGAGAGAGAGAGAGACTTCTCTTGAATTTATTGCAAGTATGTGGCATTGTGCAAATGCACTTCTTCTACCGTGTGCTTTTGAAAAACTTCGAAAAATGGTTTAAGACGATGTCCATTCACCTTGAAGATTTTTTCAGTTACCTCATTTTTTATTTCCACTGCACCATAAGGAAAAACATTAGTAACTACAAATGGTCCTAACCATCCAGAGCGTAGCTTACCAGGCATAAGCTTTAGCCGAGAATTGAAAAGGAGAACTTTTTGTCCAACGGAAAACTCCTTTCTTGCCAACTTTTTGTCATGAAGAGCTTTGACCTTTTCTTTGTAAATTTTGGAGTTTTCGTATGCTTCTAATCGAATTTCTTCAAGTTCCTGCAATTGAGGCTTCCTATGGATTCCTGCTTGGTCTAGATCCATGTTGCATTTCTTTACTGCCCAAAATGCTCTATGCTCTAATTCAACTGGAAGATGACATGCTTTACCAAAGACAATCCTGTAGGGAGACATGCCAATGGGTGACTTGTAGGCTGTCCTATATGCCCATAACGCATCAACAAGGCGCAAGCTCCAATCCTTCCTGTTAGGCTGAACTATTTTCTCTAAGATTTTCTCGATCTCTCGATTAGAAACTTCAGCTTGACCATTTGTTTGAGGATGATATGGGGTGGAGACTTTACGCATGACTCCATATTTGCGGAGTAGGGCTTCCATTGTGCGGTTGCAAAAATGAGTACCTTGGTCACTACTTAGAGCTCTAGGAATGCCAAACCTGCTAAAAATGTTAGACCTGATAAAATCTGCAACAACTCGAGCATCATCAGTACGAGTGGCTTTTGCCTCTACCCATTTTGAAACATAATCAACAACTAGCAGAATGTAAACAAAGCCAAAAGAGACAGGGAATGGACCCATAAAGTCTATACCCCATACATCGAATACCTCACAAAAGAGAAGTGGTTGTTGGGGCATCTCATTTCTGCGCGAAATACTCCCTATTCTTTGGCACTGCTCACAAGTTATGCATAATCTGTGTGCATCACGAAATATTGTAGTCCAATAAAAGCCTGAGTCTAGTACTTTTCTAGCTGTACGTTGTGGCCCAAAGTGTCCACCACAAGCTAGGGAATGACAAAAGGTAAGTACAGACTGAACTTCATGATCTGGAACACATCTTCTAATGATTTGATCACTACATGTCTTCCAAAGGTATGGTTCATCCCATATGTAGTGTTTGGCATCACTTTTCAACTTGGCAATTTGCAATTTGGTGAAGTGTTTGGGTATTTCTTTATGATAAGCATAAATTTCATAAATAATTATCTCTCACTTTTATCTCATTAAGACTTCTTATATGTTCAATTAAGTGGTCTTTGTCATATTTTATGAGTTTAGGTTCATATGAAGTTTAATTGAATTTCTTTGCTTACCCGATTAAAATGACACTATTATAGTATTTTGAGCATAATAGGAGTTTTAGACATCCAAAAATCATGACATCTGTCTTGAATGAAAGATTAAAGAAGTGTCCACAGTTACAAAGCAAGAGCAGACTCTAAATGGGATGTTTAGGACTCCGAAATTATCTCAAAAAAATGAGATAGTGTTGCTGACGTGGAATTTGAACAGTGTGCAAAGATCCGGCCATATCTTGAGATACAGAAGTCATATTGAGATGAAATCAAATCTGTTGGACAGCTAAGATCCGGGGCTACAACTTTTGTTCAGAAGTCAAGCTCTAATTCGGACATGTGAACATCCGAAATTGCGGTGCAAGAAAGTCAAAATTGTTGTACTAATTGGTGACAAAAATTCAAAAGTGTTTTGCATTTTCAACAAAGCCCATGTGAAAGCAAATAAAAGGGTGGAAAAGTAATATCCTAGTTGGTAACTTTCTGAAGATGATGCCTCAAAAATCCTCTATAAATAGAAGGGTTTACAAGAGGAGAAACACAACACCATTTTGGAGATTAACTCCAACACCATTTTCCATCTTTCTTTCTTTCTTCTTAGTTTGCCTCCTTCATGGAAGGCTTAGTTTTTCTTTATTGTTAGTTGCCTCCTTCATGGTAGGCTTAGTTTTTCTTTCTTGTTAGTTTGCCTCCTTCATGGAAGGCTTAGTTTTTCTTTGTTGTTAGTTTGCCTCCTTCATGGAAGGCTAGGTTTGTAGTTTCAATTCAAGGATTCAAGCTATTTTCATTTTAACTTTGAGGTCTTGATCTTTATTTACATGCTTATTAAGTGGTTTCTACTCTGCTTCACTATATTCTTTAATCAAAGTTTGATCGGTTGACGTATTTTGATTAATGCATAATTGATTTATAATTGGTTTTTGATTGGTAAATCATTTTCCAAAAGTTTGAAGAGTAGAAATTAAGTAATTGAATTGAAGGTTTTCATTTTATTACTTACTTCAACTGAATTCTCATTGTGAAATTGGTTTAGATAAAAGATTAAATGGTTACTAAATCTTGTTGATCATAATCAATTAAATTCTGAGAGGTTTCTCAGTAGAGAATTCAAGGATCATTTTAGGGGTTCCAAATGATCCTAGGTTGATAAACACAATGCATGATTTTAGTGATCAATGATTAGTTAAGAAAATAGCCTCTGAATTCCTTGAGTTGATAATTGTTAAGTGAAATTAATTTCATTCTGTATTTTGCATTTAGAACTTCATATCAAATCTTTCCAAAATCCCCTTGTTCTAACTTTCTCCTTATTTGCTTAAGAATCTGAAATGGTCTTTGGGAGATGACCTAGGTTGCACCTTATACTATACCAATAGTTTGGGAAAAATATAAAAATTATTTTTGCGCGTTTGCGACGAGCGTGTCAAAAATTTGGCGCCGTTGCCGGGGACCATTTTAGTTTCCTAGGCTTATTTAGGAGTTTGTATAAAATTTTTAACCTTTCTAACAATTTTTTTTGAGTTTGTATAAAATTTTTAACCTTTCTAACAATTTTTTTTAGGTATACTATTCTTGATTTGTTTGAACTATTCCGTAAGGAAAAAAAGCACGTTATAGTCTTGGGAATCTGACTTTAAAAGACCCTTTTGTCAGTTTACAAGAAAACTGAATGGGAAGCACATCCTCGACTCTTAGAAGGCGTTTCAGCCGTTACTGGACGTAAAACCAGAGGAAGATGTGAGCCACAATCACAACTATTGTTCATTCTCATGCATGTATGTTTGTCATTTACATTTTATTTTCAATTTATTTGAAATTTTCACCATTTTTAGAATATAGCAATGCAGCTGGTGAACCAACCAAATCAGGATGGCAGAGACAAAAGAGAACCAGATACCACTCTTCGGTTATAACTTTTCCTTACTTTGGTGGTTTTGTCACATTTCTTTTCCTGTTATATAATTTCTATCTAAGACATTTGGGACAATGTCTTGGATAGGTTGGGGGGAGGATGGTCTGATATAAAAGAAAAATTAAAAAAAAAAACCCAAAAAAAAATAAAATTAGGTTAGAATCATAAACTTGCTTTGAGTAAGATGGCTGAGTAAGGAGTTACACTTGACTCTTGATACGCTTCTTATGATTAAAAAAAAAAATTTTGAATGTGGAAGTTTGTTGTTCTTTAGATTTCATAAAATAATTGAAGCAAAATGATTTATATTTTGAGATTAATTAGTTTGGCAACACATATTTGAACTAGATAGATTAGATTTGATAAATATATTACCTGTGAGATTTTGAGCCTTATTACTATTTTCTTTCTTGTGTGATTTTCATCCATGGAATATGTTACTTCAGAACTTGCATTGATTCTTTTTGAAGCTACATTTTCACATGAATTGTACAAAAATGATTGAGGCACTGTTTTTCTTGAACAAACCACTTGGCCAAATAACCAAACCATATAATTTTATCCTTTGATCAGCCCTTTGAGCCGATTAGCCTTTTCTTCTTTTTAGCTCACCACAAAAAAAAAAAACAACTTTGTTTGACCATAGAAGGTGAGGAATATTGGATTTATCATACCATAAGTATTTCAATAAGTGTGGGGGAGATTATTGTTGTATTCATCAATATCATGGTTGAAAAAAAAACTGAAGCAATAAATTAACAAATAAACTATTATATTGAAAAAAAAAGAAAAAAAAATGAAGAAGTGATATCTGTTTCTCACACTTGCACTTAGACTCAGTTTTCAATCCTCACCATTTTCCTTGGTCTAACATTGTATTTCTTCAATATATCATTTCATCTTTCTAATCCCGTTATAACCAAAATAAAGACCTCTTGATTTGTGCATTGCATGTGTACATAGTAGTAGAGAAGTAGAATATATGCAAGCCTATGATAGTTCATCTTTCATGGATTGAATTTGAGAGAAACACTTACCAAATCAAACACTTGAGAGATTCAGAGTATATCATGTGAGGTTTTATCTTTCTCAATCTATGTTTTTCAAATTAAAGTTGCCTTTCTAAGTAATTTCAAAAATGTGATGAAAGAATGCTTCGTGAAATTTTGTGAATTCTTGAGAAATCAACTCAAAACTTTGATGTTCTTTCAAAAAAAATAAAAATAAAAAAATAGTCACCAATCTTTAACTTAAGTTTTCCTGAGACGTGCAAAAGATAAGTGTGGGAGAATTTGATAAGCATAAATTTCATAAATAATTATCTCTCACTTTTATCTCATTAAGACTTCTTATATGTTCAATTAAGTGGTCTTTGTCATATTTTATGAGTTTGGGTTCATATGAAGTTTAATTGAATTTCTTTGCTTACCCGATTAAAATGACACTATTATAGTATTTTGAGCATAATAGGAGTTTTAGACATCCAAAAATCATGAAATTTGTCTTGAATGAAAGATTAAAGAAGTGTCCACAGTTACAAAGCAAGAGCAGACTCTAAATGGGATGTTTAGGACTTCGAAATTATCTCAAAAGATGAGATAGTGTTGCTGACATAGAATTTGAACAGTGTGCAAAGATCCGGCCATATCTTGAGATACAGAAGTCATATTGAGATGAAATCAAATCTGTTGGACAGCTAAGATCCGGGGCTACAAGTTTTGTTCAGAAGTCAAGCTCTAATTCGGACATGTGAACATCCTAAATTGCGGTGCAAGAAAGTCAAAATTGTTGTGCTAATTGGTGACAAAAATTCAAAAGTGTTTTGCATTTTCAACAAAGCCCATGTGAAAGCAAATAAAAGGGTGGAAAAGTAATATCCTACTTGGTGACTTTCTGAAGATGATGCCTCAAAAATCCTCTATAAATAGAAGGGTTTACAAGAGGAGAAACACAACACCATTTTGGAGATTAACTCCAATACCATTTTCCATCTTTCTTTCTTTCTTCTTAGTTTGCCTCCTTCATGGAAGGCTTAGTTTTTCTTTATTGTTAGTTACCTCCTTCATGGTAGGCTTAGTTTTTCTTTCTTGTTAGTTTGCCTCCTTCATGGAAGGCTTAGTTTTTCTTTGTTGTTAGTTTGCCTCCTTCATGGAAGGCTAGGTTTGTAGTTTCAATTCAAGGATTCAAGCTATTTTCATTTTAACTTTGAGGTCTTGATCTTTATTTACATGCTTATTAAGTGGTTTCTACTCTGCTTCACTATATTCTTTAATCAAAGTTTGATCGGTTGACGTATTTTGATTAATGCATAATTGATTTATAATTGGTTTTTGATTGGTAAATCATTTTCCAAAAGTTTGAAGAGTAGAAATTAAGTAATTGAATTGAAGGTTTTCATTTTATTACTTACTTCAACTGAATTCTGATTGTGAAATTGGTTTAGATAAAAGATTAAGTGGTTACTAAATCTTGTTGATCATAATCAATTAAATTCTGAGAGGTTTCTCAGTAGAGAATTCAAGGATCATTTTAGGGGTTCCAAATGATCCTAGGTTGATAAACACAATGCATGATTTTAGTGATCAATGATTAGTTAAGAAAATAGCCTCTGAATTCCTTGAGTTGATAATTGTTAAGTGAAATTAATTTCATTCTGTATTTTGCATTTAGAACTTCATATCAAATCTTTCCAAAATCCCCTTGTTCTAACTTTCTCCTTATTTGCTTAAGAATCTGAAATGGTCTTTGGGAGATGACCTAGGTTGCACCTTATACTATACCAATAGTTTGGGAAAAATCTAGAAATTATTTTTGCGCGTTTGCGACGAGCGTGTCACTTTAGCAACTAGATAGTTTACCAAATCTGCATACCAAGGATCCTTCCCTGCAAATGATAGAGATGTTCTTCAGGGAATGACTCTGCAATTGAAGTTTCTTCACAAGGTTGCTGGATCCGACTTAAATGATCTGCTACAAGGTTCTCTGCACCACTCTTGTCTTTGATCTCTAAATCAAATTCTTGCAACAGAAGCATCCAACGAATTAGTCTTGGCTTAGCATCTGCCTTCTTCAGCAAGTATTTCAGAGTTGCATGGTCAGAGAAGACAATAACTTTAGATCCAAGCAAATAGGAGCGAAATTTATCTAATGCAAACACAATTTCCAAAAGCTCCTTCTCAGTTGTTGTGTAATTGGATTGGGTTGCATCTAGTGTGCGAGAGGCATATGCAATGACATGAGATCTCTTGCTAACTGATAAGCATAGATTTCATAAATAATTATCTCTCACTTTTTTCATATTAAGACTTCTTATATGTTCAATTAAGTGATCTTTGTCATATTTTATGAGTTTGGGTTCATATGAAGTTTAATTGAATTTCTTTGCTTACCCGATTAAAATGACACTATTATAGTATTTTGAGCATAATAGGAGTTTTAGACATCCAAAAATCATGAAATCTGTCTTGAATGAAAGCTTAAAGAAGTGTCCATAGTTACAAACAAAGATCAGACTCTAAATGGGATGTTTAGGACTCCGAAATGCTCTCAAAAGATGAGATAGTTTTGCTGACGTGGAATTTGAACAGTGTGCAAAGATCCGGCCATATCTTGAGATATAGAAGTCATATTGAGATGAAATCAAATTTGTTGGACAGCTAAGATCCGGGGCTACAACTTTTGTTCATAAGTCAAGCTCTAATTTTGACATATGAACATCCGAAATTGCGGTGCAAGAAAGTCAAAATTTTTGTGCTCATTGGTGGCAAAAATTCAAAAGTGTTTTGCATTTTCAACAAAGCCCATGTGAAAGCAATAAAAGGGTAGAAAAGTAATATCCTAGTTGGTGACTTTTTGAAGATGATGCCTCAAAAATCCTCTATAAATAGAAGGGTTTACAAGAGGAGAAACACACCATTTTGGAGATTAACTCCAATACCATTTTCTTTCTTTCTTTCTTTCTTTCTTTCTTTCTTTCTTGTTAGTTTTTCCTCCTACATGGAAGGCTTAGGTTTTCTTTCTTGTTAGTTTGCCTCCTACATGGAAGGCTTAGTTTTTCTTTATTGTTAGTTGCCTCCTACATGGAAGGCTTAGGATTTATTTGTTGTTAGTTGCCTCCTACATGGAAGGCTTAGGATTTATTTGTTGTTAGTTTGCCTCTTTCTTTGTTGTTAGTTTGCCTCCTTCATGGAAGGCTAGTTTCGTAGTTTCAATTCAAGGATTCAAGCTATTTTCATTTTAACTTTGAGGTCTTGATCTTTATTTACATGCTTATTGAGTGATTTCTACTCTGCTTTACTATATTCTTCAATTTTATTCTTTTAATCAAAGTTTGATCGGTTGACGTATTTTGATTAATGTATAATTGATTTATAATTGGTTTTTGATTGGTAAATCATTTTCCAAAAGTTTGAAGAGTAGAAATTAAGTAATTGAATTGAAGGTTTTCATTTAATTACTTAATTTAACTGAATTCTGATTGTGAAATTGGTTTAGATAAAAGAGTAAGTGGTTACTAAATCTTGTTGATCATAATCAATTAAATTCTGAGAGGTTTCTCAGTAGAGAATTCAAGGATCATTCTAGGGGTTCCAGATGATCCTATGTTGATAAACACAATGCATGATTTTAGTGATCAATGATTAGTTAAGAAAATAGCCTCTGAATTCCTTGAGTTGATAATTGTTAAGTCCAATTAATTTCATTCTGTATTTTGTATTTAGAACTCAACATCGCATCTTTACAAAACCCCTTTGTTCTAACTTTCTCCTAATTTGCTTAAGAATATGAAATGGTCTTTGGGAGATGACCTAGGTTGCACCTTATACTATACCAATAGTTTGGGGGAAATCTAGAAATTATTTTTGCCCGTTTGCGACGAGCGTGTCACTAACTCTTTGAGACAGTACAACACCAAGGGCATAATTAGATGCATCACACATTAATTCAAATGGAAGCGTCCAATTAGGTGGTTGAATGATAGGAGTGGTTGTCAACTGCTTCTTTAGTTCATCAAATGAATCCTTGCATGCTTGATCAAACACAAATTTGGTATCTTTTTGTAGTAGTTTAGAAAGAGGTTGTGCAATCTTGCTAAAATCCTTGATGAATCTTCTGTAAAAACCTGCATGACCAAGTAAAGGACGTACTTCTCGCACAGAAGTGGGGTAAGGTAGAGAAGTAATAATGTCTATCTTGGCCTTATCAACCTCTAAACCTTTGCTAGATACCAAGTGTCCTAAGACTATACCTTTTGTTACCATGAAATGACATTTTTCAAAATTCAAAACCAGGTTAGTCTCAATGCATCTGTCCAAAACTTTAGAGAGGCTTTCTAAGCATGCATCAAAAGAAGAACCATATACAGTGAAGTCATCCATAAACACTTCCATGCAACTTTCTAAGAGATCAGAGAAAATGCTTACCATGCATCTTTGAAAGGTTCCAGGGGCGTTGCATAGACAAAAGGGCATCCTTCTATAGGCAAAAGTACCAAAAGGACAAGTGAAGGTGGTCTTATGTTGGTCTTCTGGGGCTATATGTATTTGAAAATAACCTGAAAAACCATCTAGAAAGCAATAGTGAGATTTTCCTGCTAATCTTTCCAAAATTTGGTCTATGAAGGGCAAAAGGAAGTGATCCTTGCGAGTAGCTTGGTTAAGCTTCCTATAATCTATGCACACTCTCCAACTGTTTTGTATTCTGGTAGGGATTAGTTCATCATTGTGATTTTTGACTACAATCATGCTAGTCTTCTTAGGAACTACTTGCACCGGGCTTACCCAATCACTGTCTGAGATGGGATAGATGATACCAGCTACCAAAAGCTTACCTACTTCCTTCTTTACCACATCTAGGATGGTTGGATTCAAATGCCTTTGTGGTTGTCTAACAGGTCTGGTGTTTTCCTCCAGCAGTATCCTATGCATACAAGTAGATGGGCTAATGCCTGGAATATCAGCCAAAGTCCATCCAATTGCTTTTTTATGGCTTCTTAAGGTTTGCAGCAACCTTTCTTCCTGTTGTGGTAGAAGGTTCTTTGCTACAATGACAGGAAGCTTCTCATTTTCCCCCAAATAAGCATACTTTAGATGTTCAAGCAAAGGCTTCAACTCCAAAGGAGGTGGTTATATTATGGAAGGCAGGGATCTATTTGAGATTGAAATGTCTGCAACACTTGCATCTAACATGTCATCTTTCAACGAAGTTTGGTCTGCAACATTAATCCTGGAACAGACAATACATGGATCAAATTCATCACATGTGCAAGTAAAATTATCTAAGTAATCAAAATCAAAAAATTCAAAAAGTAGATTGTCAATAGAATAATCATTCGCAAGAAGATCTATGGCATCAAGTTGAAAGAGTGAATGATTCTCTATAGGATGCTTCATGGCTTCAAATATGTTGAATTGGATGATATCATCTCCAAATTCCATAGAGAGAGTCCCCGTATGCACATCTATCTTTGTTTTTGTAGTTTTGAGGAAAGGTCTCCCTAGGATCAAGGTTGCTCTGTTGATGGATGACTCATCTTCCATATCCAAAATGTAGAAGTCAGCTGGAAAGATCAGCTTATTCACTTGAACTAGCACATCTTCAAGTACTTCGGCTGGATGTGCTGTACTTCTGTTGGCTAATTGAATCACCACACCAGTTGGCTTCAGTTCTCCCAGATTCAAAGATTTATAAACTGATGAGGGCATAACATTAATGGAAGCACCTAGATCCAGCAATGCATCACCAAATGTAGAGTTTCCTATTGTGCAAGGAATGGTGAAAGTTCCTGGATCTTTACATTTCTGAGGAAGGCTGGGTTGAATTAAGACAGAAACATTGCGTCCCACACTGATCTTCTCATCTCCTTTGAGTCTTCTCTTATGCGTGCACAGGTCCTTTAGAAATTTGGCATATTTGGGAATTTGCTTGATAGCATCTAAAAGTGGTATGTTGACTTCCACTTTCCTGAAAGTATCTAGAAGCTCCTTATCCAATTCTGCATGAACATTGGGCTTGGACTGGACCATTCTATTTGGAAAAGGTAAAGATACCTTCTGATCAGCACAATTTGGGGTTTTCGTCTCATCAGATGCTTCAAGTGCAGATCGTTTATGGCAAGCTTCTTTTTGTTGATCATTCGATGTCTTATCGAAGGCTGGTGTACTTTTTTCATCAGACTTTCCCTCTAATTCAGATGGCTTATCAGAGATGTCTCCAGGTGTGGAGATAAATGCTTTTTTTTTGGTGTGGATTAGTCTGATTGAAGCTTTGTTGCTTTAAAATTGTAGGGTCTGTCTGCACTTTCTTCCCACTTCTCAAGGTCATGGCATTCACACTTTTGGGATTTATGACAGGTTGAGAAGGTAGTTGACCAGAACCTTGAGATTTCAATTGGTTGACAGTGGTAGCCAACTGCCCAATTTGAGTTTGTAAATCCTGAATGGTAGAACTTACATTTTGTTGAAACTGAAGATTACTGGTAGCTAATTGCTTCATCAAATCATCAAGAGAGGGTTCAGAAGCATTAGAAGGTACAGATTGCTGCATATGCTATTGTTGTTGTCTGAATGGCGGTGGTTGGTATTTATTTTGGGAGTCAGATGTTTGAATCCTTTGTTGTTGTGGAGGACCATATCTCAAGTTAGGATGGTTTCTCCAACTAGGATTGTATGATCCAGAAGGTGGTTCAAACTTCTGTTGCTGATAATGTTGAGGAGGCCTGCATTGTTGTCCTGTGCCAAAAATACCATTTACTGCAGCTTCATGTGTCTCACTTTCTTGCAATGTTGGGCATGCATCAGTAGGATGATCTGCAGAAGTGCAGATGCCACATGTTTTGGTTTTGTCAACAACATTAAGTTGCTGTTGTTGTCCGATGGCCAACTGTCTTACGATGGAGGTTCGTTCTTCAATTCTGTTCTCCAATCGTGTATGGTCTGTCTTAGTGGTCATTTCATGGACTCCTTTAGACAAGGAATTAGTTCGAGAATTGAATTGCTGAGAATTTTCTGCCATGTTGACAATCAAATCTCGAGTTGTTGTAGGAGTTTTGTCCATAAGTGCTCCACCACTAGCTGCATCAACCATACTTCTGTCCATTGGCATGAGTCCTTCATAGAAATACTGAATCAGTAATTGATCACTGATTTGATGGTGTGGACAAGTGGCGCATAGTTTCTTGAATCTCTCCCAATACTCATAGAGAGTTTCTTGGGAGTTCTGTCTGATGCCACAAATCTCTTTTCTGATAGCTGCTGTTCTGGATGCAGGGAAGAATTTCTCCAGAAATAATCTCTTCATATCATTCCAGCTTGTAACAGATGTTGGATGAAGATAGTACAACCAGTCCTTAGCTCCATCATTTAAGGAGAAAGGAAATGCCTTCAACTTGATATGATCTTCAGGAATTCCTTGTGGCCGTATTGTGGAACACACAATGTGAAATTCCTTCAAATGTTTATGAGGGTCCTCACCTGCAAGGCCATGAAACTTAGGTAGCAAATGTATTAATCCACACTTCAGTTCAAATGGTGCATCAACATCAGGATATTGAATACACAACAGTTGATAAGCAACATCAGGTGCATCTAATTCTTTTAGGGTTCTATCAGCCATGTTCTTAGCAGAATATTTGAAACTATCAAAATTTAAAGATGAAAAATCACTACTGTTACTTTCTTGGTTATTACTGAATGAATGCCTTCTATGTGCTCTTATCAAATGGTGGAATGTTCTATCAATCTTAGGATCATATGCATATAAATTTTTAGGATTGGATCGGGTCATACACAAAAAGGTGAATTCATACAGAAAATCCAAGAATATATACCTAAAGTAAAAAAAAAAATTGTTAGAAAGATTAAAATTTTTATACAAACTCCTAAATGAGCCTAGGAAACTAAAATGGTCCCCGGTAACGGTGCCAAATTTTTGGCACGCTCGTCGCAAACGCGCAAAAATAATTTCTAGATTTCCCCCAAACTATTGGTATAGTATAAGGTGCAACCTAGGTCATCTCCCAAAGACCATTTTAGATTCTTAAGCAAATAAGGAGAAAGTTAGAACAGGAGGATTTTGTAAAGATTGATATTGAGTTCTAAACACAAAATACAGAATGAAATTAATTTAACTTAACAATTATCAACTCAAGGAATTCAGAGGCTATTTTCTTAACTAATCATTGATCACTAAAATCATGCATTGTGTTTATCAACCTAGGATCATCTGGAACCCCTAAAATGATCCTTGAATTCTCTACTGAGAAACCTCTCAGAATTTAATTGATTATGATCAACAAGATTTAGTAACCACTTAATCTTTTATCTAAACCAATTTCACAATCAGAATTCAGTTGAAGTAAGTAATAAAACGAAAACCTTCAATTCAATTACTTAATTTCTACTCTTCAAACTTTTGGAAAATGATTTACCAATCAAAAACCAATTATAAATCAATTATGCATTAATCAAAATACGTCAACCGATCAAACTTTGATTAAAGAATAAAATTGAAGAATATAGTGAATCGGAGTAGAAACCACTTAATAAGCATGTAAATAAAGATCAAGACCTCAAAGTTAAAATGAAAATAGCTTGAATCCTTGAATTGAAACTACAAACCTAGCCTTCCATGTAGGAGGCAACTAACAATAAAGAAAAACTAAGCCTTCCATGTAGGAGGCAATTAACAATAAAGAAAAACTAAGCCTTCCATGTAGGAGGCAAACTAACAACAAATAAAACCTAAGCCTTCCATGAAGAAGGAAAACTAACAACAAATAAAACATAAGCCTTCCATGAAGGAGGCAAACTAACAACAAATAAAACCTAAGCCTTCCATGAAGGAGGCAAACTAACAAGAAAGAAAGAAGGATGGAAAATGGTGTTGGAGTTAATCTCCAAGTGGTGTGTGTTTCTCCTCTTGTAAACCCTTCTATTTATATAGGATTTGTGAGGCATCATCTTCAGAAAGTCACCAACTAGGATATTACTTTTCTACCCTTTTATTGCTTTCACATGGGCTTTGTTGAAAATGCAAAACACTTTTGAATTTTTGTCACCAATTAGCACAACAATTTTGACTTTCTTGCACCGCAATTTCGGATGTTCACATGTCCGGATTAGAGCTTTACTTCTAAACAAAAGTTGTAGCCCCGGATCTTAGCTATCCAACAGATTTGATTTCATCTCAATATGACTTCTGTATCTCAAGATATGGCCGGATCTTTGCACACTGTTCAAATTCCACGTCAGCAACACTATCTCATCTTTTGAGATAATTTCGGAGTCCTAAACATCCTATTTAGAGTCTGCTCTTGCTTTGTAACTGTGGAAACTTCTTTAAGCTTTCATTCAAGACAGATTTCATGATTTTTGGATGTCTAAAACTCCTATTATGCTCAAAATACTATAATAGTGTCATTTTAATCGGGTAAGTAAAGAAATTCAATTAAACTTCATATGAACCCAAACTCAAAAAATATGACAAAGACCACTTAATTGAACATATAAGAAGTCTTAATGAGATAAAAGTGAGAGATAATTATTTATGAAATTTATGCTTATCAGATAGAATTTGTTATTACGATAATGTAAAAAAATAAAAAATTAATGGTTTTGCAACTTCAAATGCTTAGACTTTTCATTTAAGTCTCTCCTTTTTTTTCAATCTTCTCTCTTCTTAAATACTTTTTCATAAATTTCCATTACAAGTTTGGGTAGAGAGTGTCATTGTTGAGATCTTCATGTATTTTATGAATTTTGAACGTTGTTATTGTTGTGCTTATCTAATTCTTATGTTTTTTTTATACAGCAACAATGATTTGTGCAGCATGTTAATGAAGTTTGCACTTTTAGATTGTACTTCTTATTTTATTTTTGAACATCCTCCTTATAAAAAAAAGTTAAGATGATATTTATCTTTTCTCTAGCTAGGCATAGTTTATTGCAAAGTAAAAAAGTTACAATGTTTCTTTTGCCCACATGGTCAATTATTTCTCATGCTTCTATAGATTCTTAAATCAAGTGAAGTGTGTTTGTTTGAAAGGAATGCTTTCTAGCAATTTATCTAATATCCTTTTATTTGTAAGTGTTATTCAATAGTTTGTAAATCATATTTAAAGTATAAATATAAAATATTTTCTCAACCTTCTTAGCTCTTATAACTTCCTAGGTAGTATTAATTTGGTCAACTATTTTATATAATTAATGATGTTATTTTGTTTGGTGATAACCACTATTCTATTGATTTATCCAAAGGAAATTGGTTATAATTATGATATAATTTATGATTATTTGATTGTAATTCCATATAATTTTCCTTATTTTACAAGAATGGTTATGCAAGAAGAGAGTTCGAAAATAAGCAAGTTTTGGATTAAAAAAAAGGTAAAAGAAGCATAAAAAGATACGGAATCTAGTACGGACAATGACACGTCAGCCTTAATAGCGCAAAAGACATCCTAGTTAATTCTATGATGCTTCACAATCACTTAGATTGGTCGCTATGACTAAGGAAACGACTATGTTAAGCCCAGTCTACTCTAATTCACGCTTGTAAAAGGAAGGCTCTACAACACCATTCTACACACTAGTCTAGGCCTCAAAAGATACACCACTCTCTGGAGGACATACCTTTCATTATCTCGGAGACACACCATCCTAGGTCCCAAAGGACACACCACTCTCTAGGAGGCAAGCCTCTCACTACCTTAGAGACACACCACTCCTATACCCATTCCATTCTCATCTTCCTTTCGGTATCCTCCCGTAGGATCTTGGAGGCAGAAACTCTTTCACAGTGCAAGCTGCAACATCCTGTTGTCAGCTTTGTTGATACCACAATTTTGTAATTTCTTTTTCTAAAATAAGGATTATAGATTATGTTGTTGGATTATATATTCTTGTTTGTCTTATCACTCTATGTGTAAGTAATTGCCAGATCATGGAGATTTGGAAAAACTTATGATGTAACAAATTGAACCCCTTTTCCCCCTTGTATGAATGATTATGTGTTTTTATTTAATTGTATTTTCCTTATTATGCTTAATTAATTGCTGAATATTAGCTACTATTGTTGATTTTTAAGTTAATTGGGGATAAACGATCGTACCATTGTCTAATTAACAAAACTATAAGATAAACTAAATCTAAGGGTTTTGGATTATCAATCAAAATCCTTTATTTTTAATCAATTACTAATTTAACAAGTTCAACTATTGTTTATGCTTCTATTAATTATATACTTTGCATGATCATTGGAGGTAATAACTTAAGTGAAAGAATATTATTATTGCATGATCATTGGAGAGTAATAGAATGAGAATAAACAGTTAGCAATTGACTTTAAATCATTCAGAAAGGAGTTGGGGTGAAATTGAGTAAATTTATAAGGAAAATAAAAGTATCACGTCTTTCTATAATTGAATTCATATCTGTATTCTTTTGCCTTTAAATTTTCTCTTGTTTTTTTTCTTATATTTATATTAAATATTTCCAAATAAAACTTTTTTTCGTGAGCTCAAAAGTTAGGATTCAATCCTTCTTTTAAGGATTATTGAAATAGTCTATGCGGAAATGATACTGAGAATTTTAAATATTCCTTTCTACATTGATGGGTGCACTTGCTCATGGATAAACTTTTGTATGCATAGTAAACATACAACATTTGGCTTTGCTAGTAAATTTTATTACATGTAAAAATTGACTTTGAGAATTTAAACATTTACAAAGAATACTTAAATACCTAACAATACCTAAGTCTCCATGGGGATCTCACTGCACTAGATTATTGGATAATTATCAAACAAAATAAAAAAAAGAGATCTAAATACATAAAAATAATGATAAAATGAAAAGAAAAAAATGAATTATGATAAAAAAAATGATAAATATTCTACTTAAGTTGAAATCAAGTATCACTTTGAGATCATAGGCTACTAGGAAAATTCTTAATGTAGTACTTATGAGACCCTTTGAGGATGATTAGTGACAACTGATGTCGCAATTGGGTGGAAATGAAATAAAGTAAATAAAAATGCAGTACCAAGAGGTCGTCTCTCAAGAATCTTGGTAAACGATTTGGTTGGATTCAAATTTGGAAAATGAGGGGGGTTGTATTTTATTATTGATAAAATAAAAATAAAAATTAATAAAATTAACAATATTAAAAATGAATTAACTCGCTAGTTCAATTCATAAGCAAGATTCTCTTAGGTTCAAAAAGATATTTTTGAAAATAATTTCAATTGTTATTTTTTTTAATTCAACCAAGAAACCTCAAATAAACTCATGATTTTATACTAGGATAACATCCATAATTTGAATTAATTTGAGTTCAGATAATTGAGCATCATCCAAAGTCTCCAAATCAATTATAAATAACCACAATCACCAAGCCCTATAGGAAAGCCCTAGTTTTTATTTAGTTTAAATTCAATCAAGCAACCTCCAATTAAATTCATGATTTCCGATTAGAATAACATCTAAAATTTGAATTAATTCATATTTAGATAATTAAGTATCATCTGAAGTCTCCAAATTAAACCTTAAGAATTTAAAATCACTAAATCTTATAGAAAACCCCATAGATCTTTTTTAATTTTAGAATACAAATTATAGAATTAAGAAAATATTAATTTTAGAATTGTATCATGTAAGATGAAATTAAATTAAGCATCTAATTCCACAAGTGAAATTAATTAAAAAAGAAGAAGAAATATCGGAATAGAAATTTAATTTAAAAATAAAACCTTATTTATAGAATTAAAATCGACGAGCCAACCAAAGAAATTGGCCTTCCGTGAGACTTTTTATAAAAGTAAGAAGAATAAGAATGAAAGAAAATTATAATGAGACTTTATTAAGAATTAGAGATATGTTTCAGTGTACCAAGGTGTTAGAGTTTCCCCTTTTATAGACCAAGTTTTCCTATTGAAATTAGAAATTTAAAATCAATATAAAAATTGAATCAATTATTTTAAATGCAGAATAAAGATCCTTCAAGAATTGATTTCCTTTTCCATTTAGGTTTGAAATTGAATTCCTTTTTACTTTCTCATTTGAATTCAATTTATCTACGAAATATGGGTCCATGTCTAACACCTCTGTTTATGAATTTTTATGAGCATGTTGGTGACCAAATAAGGGTTTTATCTCTGAACAAATATTGTATGCAATTTTGTTCTTGAACTGTAAAAATTAATCCCATCTAAAAATAACATTTATAGCCCTAGATACGTCTGTGTTACTGGAATATGTCTTGGTTGTCTTGACAAAAATTTTAAGTCACGGTTCAGACCAAATAACTTTATGATTTTTTTTTCTAGGCTACATAAGCATACATGTGATTTTAAGCTTTTGTGTCATCTTTCTAATGCCTCTAAAATCACTCCAATCTCAATTGTATTCCCTAAGGCATAGACTGCACAATGAACAAAGGGTAAGAGGCATGAAAATCTAAAAAATTAACCAATTTTATGACTTAAGCTCAATGAAGCCTAATAACATAAAAATAATTCAAAATGATAGAATTAGATATGATTCAAACTAAATTAAGTCCAAAAAAAATAAAAATAAGTGTAAAAATATTCATTCATTAATTAGTCACTTAGAAAATACTTATTATATGATCTTTAATTTTATATCAAATACTTTTTTTAGGCCAAGTATGGAAAATGCAAACAATTTAAGAGGTTGATCTTGTGTGTAGTTGGTAGGTAATGTCTTAAGCATAGGAGACTTAATGAATATAGTGAAAAGTATAACTTGTCCAACCAATTGTCTAAGATTTCTGAGTCAATACATAAGCAATAAAGCATTTTGATATTTGCAAACTTGGTCATTCTTGTATATTTTAAGAAAGAAAATCACCCAACAAACACCACTAATTTATTGAGTCAAGTTGAATTATTAGGAACAAGTAAGAACTTAAGCTTTGGAGAATTTAATGTATGCATATCAAGAGTAGATTTATAAATTAAACAACATCTAAATCATTCATAATCATATACTTTAGGTTAATTTTATCATTCATTTGCATTTTATTTAGTTCAATTTAATTCTCAAGCATGTTTTGTGTAGGTGTATGTAGATTTGGAGGCTAAACGTTGAATATTTAAAGGTCAATAGAATGAAAAAACATTGAACTACTTAAAGTACAAAAAGCAAGAAAAAACCAAGTCAGTGGAAAACACAACCTACCCAAGTTAAGTAACATAACTATGTTCCTTTCTAATATAAGAAATTAAAACATCATATAATAGAAGAAAACATAACTAGACTATGTTATCAAATACAACCATGTTTCATATTGCTATGACAAAATTTGTATATTTTAATTGAAAATTTATGGGATAGACTATTTTTAAAAACTTTTTATATTTAAACCTAACAAGGATATTGATATATATATATATATATATATATATATATATATATATATATAAGTTTGTTAATTAGTAGTTAGTTAGTTAGTTAGTTAATTGTTAATTTCTGTTAGATGGATGAGCTAAGATAAAGAAGAATCAAGACAAATTTTGTATAAATAATATGAGAGGTTAAGAGAGGGCAACTTGTCATTTGACAGGAATTTAGGGCCTTTCGGTATTGAGAGGTGCAAACCCTCGAAGTTCTGCAGTATGTATTCTGTAATTTAGAAGTTACTTTCCATATTTTCATAATAAAGATACTAGGTTCCTATCAATTGATATTAGAGCTTCAAATCATGGGACTATGGATAGTTGTTTAAAGTAATGAGTGTCCCCTGCAAGGATATTGAGACATGCTTGGAGGAGCTACAACTACAAATGGAGAACAGTCTGCGGAGAATGGAGGAAAATTGACTAAAGATGAAGAAAGAGAATAAAATAAACCAAGGAAAGGCATAAAAAAAATTAATGAAATGTTGAAAACACTAATTTCGAAGATAGATAAGATGCAGGCTTGAATGCAAGTTAAGAATAAATAAGATAAGGAAGAAAGAAGCATCCATGATGGCAGAGGTGAAATCTATAGTGAAGGAGCAAGAAAAGCAAAAGGAACCCAACTTGACAATGAAGGTGATGTAAGGAAAATTGTTGCAAATGATAATACAGAAGAAACTAATGAAAAATGACAGAACCTTGAAACAAGAAAAGAAACATTGAAGATTAAGAATAGTGTGCGTGACAGTAGCTAATTTACTAGGCGTTCTTGTGCGCCTATAGAATATTATCATTTCATAACACTTGCTTTACATCATTTGTCTCTATTCAACCGTAAACATTTAAACATGAACTATTCACAAAACAAAAATGTTATATAGTCCATTTTACATACATATAATAATCTTAGGCAATAAGGCCTCTACATACACTGTATTACACACCATAAGGTACATACCACATTGACATACATATTTGCTACATATTCTAATACATACCCTATTCATAAACTAGCTTACTACTACATACTAATAACTAGGATGCTTGCATCTAATTATTTACATTATCGATATGATGTGAATTTTCTTCTTCTTCAAGAGTGTCTTGCATCTGTTTCAAGTACATGAATCGTTACCATCATGAACAACATCTGGGATGTCTAGGAAGAAAATAGGAAGGTAGGAGTGAGAAACTAATTTTTTTAGTAGGATTCTACCCTAAACTTAGTGTCATCATTTTTATCCCAGCCACTTCAATTTATTAGAAAAATCATGACAGACATATAAGGTTTCTTTTAATCTTTCAAAATATCCTACTAAAGATGGTTATTTTTATACAAAACTACCATTATTACCTAAGCATATCTTAGTCTTAAACTTCATAAATCTTTGGAAGCACATCATAAGCATGGATTTACTATTATCTTCTCTAAGTTCCAACATAGTTCCCTCTCTTCTCTATTCCACTCTCTTGGTGAAATTTTAAGATATAGGTACACAATAATATTAGTCAAGCTAATCATTTTAAATGAGCATCTAATTTCTTGAACATTATAACTCTTGGGATTACAACATGGATATTATTTGACTATTGTTTCTTCTACATATCAATAGAAATCTTCTCTTCTCTGTTTCACTCAATTAGTGAAATTTTAAGACATAGGCATACAAGTATTAATTAGTCAAATAATATCTTCTCACCAAGTCTGCTACTCTACCTCCTATTTTAAGGATATGAGCTCATTTATAGATGGTCGTCACCACCTTATAATAGGTGAAAAACCCTTTTGTCTTTACAATAGAAGGATTTTTGGAAAACCTTTTTGTCTCCTCTTTAATAGGGCTCTAGGTGCCCTCTGGATGTGCACAAGACACATTAAGAGTAGATTAACTTTTCATATTAGTTTGATTTAATGATCCCTTAAACCTTTTGGGTTCATTTTCAAGGTTTCCAGATAATCATGCATGCTTAAACAATATGCTATGCACATTTATATCTCAAACTTTATCAAATCATAAGTCATATCAATTCATCATACATAGCACCATCTTTGCAATACTTATGAACATTCACTAATTAACTCACATTAAACAATGTATCTTCATAAAACATCACAAGTCAACTTATAAATCACATTCGAACAACAAAATTACATATGTCTAAACATGTTCCAACTCATTTAACTCTTTAACTTTTTATAAGGTATCATTCAGGGGACTTAGTTCTCTCAACCTTTTAAGTTAATCATCAACCTTTCCTTTTCTTATTACTTCATTAGTTTTACGTGATTTTTACAACTTAAAAGTTTTTCTCTAGGTGGCTGAATGACATCCTTTTAAGTTTTTATCATCTATGTTCTTTAATTTTGCAAGTCTTATGCATATCCTATTTATACTAAGTTCAAATATTAAGTGTTAGCAAGTTTTTATCTTATTTAAGTCAATTTAATTTAACATGGCCGAGTAATGCCTATGCTTTTGTCAAACTTCTTTTAAACTTTTAATTCTTTTATTTTACATAACAAGGTTTATTAAGATAACTAAACTAAGTTTTTAGTCTCATTTATTCCCATTTAACTTGAAGTGGCTGAATGTGGGTTCTTGGTTCCTAAGACTTTCTAGTTTATTTTTCCTTCTCTTTATTGATACCTAACTTAAAATTTTTTAAGACTTCTTCTTCATCCTTGTAAGTAATGGTCGAATGGCTAAATTTTATTTTCCAACTACATGTTTTGTTCCAAGTTACTTATCTTATGCATGGTTAGGTTTAGGCTTAAATTATGATAAATTCTGGACTTCCTTTTTACTAACTTAGTGATTATGTTCAAATGAGTTCCTTAACCTTTTTAAAACTTTCTCCCAATTTTAATCTCCTCTATTTATATTTCAAAGATGTTTAGTCAATGCTAGTTAAGAATTAAATCTTCCTTTAGATCATTTTGTCCTAAAGTGGCCGAATGGATCCTTTTCCTATTTTAAAACTTTTTTACACTTTTAATCCCTTATAATTATATGCCAAAGATCCTTAATTAAACCTAGTTAAGAGTTAAAACTTATTTTTGATTAATTAACTTCATGATGGCCAAATTCCATTTCTAAAGTTTAGGGTACTAAATTTTCATCCCTAATTGTCCTAGGTTGACCAATCCTTCTACTTAGAGTTTAGGCTACAAGTTTAGCCAAATTTAGTTAAATTTTAGGTTTTTTTTCTCCAATTCTAAGATTTATGGCCGGATGCCACTCATCCCCCCTTAACTCCATGATTCATCTTTTTTTAGTTACCAACTTATATCTTTTTGAAATCTGGATTAAGTGTTGATTATGGATTTCACCTTAATTTATCTATTTTGGTTATTATATACTTAGCCACTTTTATACCTTACTTCCACCTCTAAATCATCCAATTACCTAATAAAAATCCTAAATGCTCTATTAACCAAATTTAAGCTTATTCTTTCATAAATTGTACTAGGGTGGCCAAATGCACACCTAGTGATTTTTAAGCCATTTTAGCTCACATTCTCTTCATCCAAAAGTTGCTTCACATCATTTAGAACCTAGTTACATGGTTTGCATCACTTTTAAAAATCTTAAGGAGTTTTATTCTTGGGTTTGCATGTATGGCCAAATGCCTCCTTTGGTTTGCTAAGGTCATCTTTTCAAATTTCCTTCTCATACAATCTTGGTTCCTTGATTTTGTGCACTTGTATCACCTTAAGCTCTTGATCCATAAAAGGCTTGTCAAAAATCCACAGCTTGGGTCATGATTAAAATGAGTCTTGAGTGTCTTGTGAAGCTGTCATTTTATGGTCCAAAATTTCAACTTTTGCTTAATAGTTTTTAGATTTGTGCCCAAGGCAAGCTTTTGGGACAAATGGATTGATTTTTTTTTTCATTTTTTAATATTTAAGTCCATGGATTCAGATTTAGACATAATAATATACAAGTTCACCATAAGAAGAAAATCACAACTTTCAAGCTTTAAACATAAAAACATGCAAGGTAGCATTTTTTTCAAACAACAAAGTGTAGATCCACAATATCTACTCTAACATCCATCCATCTCCTAACATGACCACTTCAAAAAAATTTCTCATGACTTCTTAAAACTTCCCAAACCATCAAAATTGGTTTTAAAATAATTTTCACCATTTAAACTTCTTCTAAGTTACATAGAAGCACTTTAAACCAACCAAACTTTATTTTATTTATCAAAAATTACTAAAAATGGTGATGCTCATTTTGAACCATTTATATATAGCCTTGAGTCCTCATGACTCCAAACAAAAGGAGATCTATGAATTTTAGAGAAAGAATCCACAAAAGAAAGTAAGATTAAAGCTTAAAAAGACAAAGTGGAAAGTTATACTTGATGGTGACTTGGTGTGGGGTTATGGTGGGGCTTCTTGGGCTGATCTTTCCATTCTTAGATTATCCATAAAACTTCTCCCAAGTATGGTGGTGAGGCTTGGTGGTTAGGTGTTGATTTAGCTTAAATTTCAAAGATGAAAGTTTAGGCTTAAAGTGTAATCTTTGGATTTTTGGATAAATTAAGCTTTGAAAAAATTTTGAGAGCTTCTCTAGGTGTTTAGAATTTTGGAACTACAGCAATGAGTCTCCTCCTTGGTGCTCCTAAGAAATTTCGTCCCATTAGGGCATGTGAGAATTAATTTTTCACTTAAGGGTATTTTGGTAATTTTGCATGTAATTTCTATTTTTTAAAATAAATCTAAAAATAAAGAATTATCCTTTTAGGATTAAATTAGTTCTAATCATGCCGAGTTTGTCACTAATCATGTTTAACTTATCCTAAGCATGATTAAATTTTAATTAATCAAGGTTAATTGTTAGTCTTAACCATGGTTAAATGAATCTTAACATTAATTATTTTTATCTTTTGAGTTTACTTTGGGTTGACTTTATTTGGTGACTCATCACCATGGTTCCCATATGGGAAATTGTGTGCATCCCATGTGGGACCCATTCTTAGCTTCTTCCTCACATTTTCTTACCCTCCCGACTTTCTAAGGGCATTTTCGTAAATTTTCTCAACATTACCAGAAAATTTTTCAAATTATTCCTTTAACAATTCTAACATCTTTTGGTTTGTTTCCAAGTTAATATAATGTCATTTGATATTTTTTGGAAACTCATTAGTTTTATGCATAAAGTAGAGTTTTCTAGACATTTTCAAAATTTCTAAGGGCGTTTTCGTTCCTTTGTTTTCTAAGTTTTTCTCAATACCTTTGATCATTTTTTATATTCTCTAATCCTTTAAAATGTATATTAACTTTTGTTTTATATTTTTCTTGCACATTATTTGGGTTACCCAAGTGTAAGGATATTTTTGTCATTTATTAAAAATTCTCTAATTTTCTTAGAGATTTCACGAAAAAATTTCATAATAATTTATTTCTTATTGATGCAACCTAAGAAAGAAATTTAGGATGTTACATACTTGTTATATTTTTATAATAAAGATATTAGGTTCATATCAGATGCATTGAAAAAGAATATAGAAGGCGAGATACTCATCAAGAAACCTTCCAAAAATAACAAAACAAAACAAAAGAGGAGAGTTTTAGGGCAGCATCTCAAAGACATATCTACAATTTCTACAAAAGCAATACGATTAAAAGGATAGGATTAGAATTTTCCTCTTTTCTACCCTAATTTATTTATTGTTCTTATTTCTTACATGTTTGATTCGTTACTTTAGCTTGTAATTTGAACATAATTGAGTAATTCATTTCTTTCTCTTAAATCTTAAATTTTTTTTTTAAATCTTGGTTGTTTCTAATACAAGTGAATTTGTTAGCCATATTATTTACATGATCATAAATGTTAGAAAAAGAATTAAAAGATAAATTTTAATATTAGAAATCTCAAATTTAAACCTAATATTTTAATAAAAAATTAGGTTATATTTCTTAAAGATTTTAATTGAGATAACATAAAACTAAATTAGTTTAGTATAAATTAAGTGCCACAAAAATAGGTGTAAGGTTAATCAAATACGTTATATTTTTTTAAAAAAATAATAATTATTTTACGATAAATTTAAAAATATTATTCTTCATAAAGACGTCAATTCACATTATTATAAAATTTATTTTTAAAATGATTATGACATTAATTTATACTCTATTTCTCAACATATCTTTTATATTAACTTAGGTATGTTTAGATAATAAAATTATATGTATTAAGTAATTAACAATATAATTTATATGGAGATCATATTTCTAATACTCAAAAAAATTATGCACTTGTAGAAATATTAATGCGTCGATTTAAATCTATATTTCCAAACCTTTTAGATATTTTTATAATTTTTGTTGCATCTTGATCACGTGATAACTCTTATAACTCTTTCTAACCTGCATTCAATATCTTTCTAATTATTTTATGCAATATACCAACTATCTAATTCCTTAATTTTACTAAAAAAAACTTTTAATAAGACAAAAAAATTCATTACATTATTATATATACACATTATTTATTCCTTCGTACTTCATTATAGGAGGTTTTATAAACTTTTTATTGCGGTTCACTTTAACTATAGATTTAGATATTTCTTTCAACAAAACTAAATAAAAAAAATAAAAAATGTGACAAGCTAACATATAAAAAAAATAATTAAAGATAAAAACATGAAACAAAGTAATCATTTACAACGGTACCTTATCCAAATAAAAAATAAAAATAAACTTAAATACATCAACGTGTCTATACACACATCACACAAGTAACTTCTAACTATATTATTTTACTTGCATGCTAAATTTTTTCTACCAAATTTAGATTATGTTTTATTTCCAACCAATATAAGTTTTAGTTGAGAATTGATAACCATACTTTAACTTTCAAGATAATTTTTTCTTCTCAAGCTCAAAACATTTGTTCCTATTTAACCTCAATTCCTGAATACTGACTTTTAATTTTTATTTGTAATATTCTAATTTTTCTATTAAAATACTCAATAATACTAATTAATTAAGGGTTAATAATTAATATTAATAGTTAAAAACCTTAATCAAAGGTAAAACTATTATTAGATAATTGAAAAACCTTAATTAGGATCAAATAGTAATTAATTATCTAATTTTGTCCTAATAAAAATAATTAATATCTAATGAGATAGATTACTTTTATTAATCAAGATTAATATCTCATAATTTTTAGTTATATAATTAATTATATTTAAAAATCCTAACTATGTCATAAGCTCCAATTTTAGACTTTGAATAAATATAATTATAAAGTAAGAAAAAATTGTTTTAGACCAATTGATAAAAATTATCCTTTTGAGCTAAAGACATCCAAATACACATTTTGATCCCAAAATCTACCTAAGCCCTTCCTTAAGCGGTCGAGCCACTTTCCTACTCAAGAGCTCATAATTTTTTTTTTCATTTCCTACCCCTCACCATTCAAAAAGCTTTTACCTTTAAGAATTTTGAGAAAAAAACATCACGTATCCAATCTTTCCCCTGTCTTAGCTAAACTATTAAAGGCTATGTAAGGGAAACCTTTCCTCACATTCAAGCCCAAGAAATCACTCTCATCATTTTTAAAAGATTGGTTACTTTTCATTTCCTTTAACATGTTCATGCAAAAAAATATTCTTTTTGATAAAAAAATTTCTTGAAACTTATTTTTTTAAAACTTCATAACTCATGCTTTCTATGAATTTTAATTAGTTCAAACTATGAATTTTAATTAGTTCAAACTACTAAGACAGTGTTTCTAAAGATTTTAATTGGTTGATTTTCTTTCCAAGATTTTTTTAAGTATTTTAATAAATTAAAAATCATTTAGAGTTCTTTAAGAATTTTAGACAAATTAAATATTTTATTGAATTTTTTAAACATAAATTTTGAAAAATATTTTTAGAACTATCTTGAACATGTCATGTTTTGGATGCTCTTGATGCATAGACCTACTTTTTATTCCGTCATTTTAGAAGCTTTTTTGGCACAAACATGCATACTTTATGTATGAACCTTAATTTTTCTTTATCAAATATATTTATTTTAATGTTAAATAATATTTATAGCTCTTACATGCTATGCATAAATTGCTTAAAATAAAAAATAAATCATGAAAGTTAAATCCTAAGTGAAAAAAATTGATTGCTTTAGTCCCAAGATAATGTTTTGGAGCCATAAAATTGGCATGAACAAAAAGATGGAACTTTAGCATGGAGGCCGTACTTTTGACATCTTTAAATACAGTATGACACTTAAACAATAGTGATGACAAATAACTCATAGGATATCATACTCAAAATAAACCCTAAATCACTAATAGTCATCAACGAAGTTAAATTGATGCATAAAATTTGTAAAATTTGATCAAAATCTCATACATAAGATTTGGTAGTGACCTTATAAATGATTTGAAGTATGAAATAATTTACGCAACTTATGGGCATAAACCCTTGAATTGATACAAACAAAATTCAACAATTAGATTATGGATTAAACTAAGACATCTAATGACTAAAGGTGGATTCAACCATGTCTTTAATTTTGGAGAATAATAATGATTAAATTAACTTAGTAAAAGGATCGGAATCTCCTAAATTTTAGAATAATTAGTTATTAAGTTATAAATACAAATAAAAATTTAAAAAATAACTTTGATGTACAACCGTTAAAGCTAGAATGTAAAACTTAAGCTTTTAAGGTAATGACACAATAGGGTTAATAAACATGTACTAAGAAGTCTTAATTTTATGGTAAATAACTTAGATAAGTTAATTACAGTGAGGCAAGGTATATCCTATATAAAACATTAAGTTTAAAGTTTAAATTCCTATTGTTACTTAATTTGAAAAGGGACATATGTTATTTCAAGTATACAAACCTAATTTAATTTAAAAGTGTGGAACAAGAGTAGCTGTTGTCCAAGTTCTCTTAATTAGATATCTAACTCTAATATAAACTTAGAAACTTTATTTTTTTGCATAGGTGTTATCCACATGTAAAGGTATAAGACACAAACCTCATTTCTTTATGTTCACCAAGAATGTCACTCTTGGATCCCTTGTAATGTTGGTTTGTTATCAAGTTTATATGATATTTTATAAAATGTTTTGTGTTATACCTATGCACTTGTGATGCTTATTCATCATGGACTATAGATAAATTCCTATTATACTATATCATGAGAGTTAAATATCATTTGACTCTTACATGAAATTAATGCATTCTTAAAAGAAAATGGTGTAAAATTAAACAATACCACTTAGATGTTTAAGATATAAAAGCTACTAAGTCTTCATCTCAACTAAGGAGATGCATGGGGATTCCTAAGAATGAATGAATGACAATCATTAAAGTATGACCTCATATCTTATTTTATAATGGATACGTAAGCATGGTCAAGTGATAAAGTTAAATAAAAAGATTTCATTTTAAAGTGGCAAGTTATGAAATCACATCTTCAAGTGGTAAGTTATGAAATTCACCTTCAAGTGATAGTTATGAAATTCCACCTTCATGTATTAAGTTATAATATCCTACCTTCAAGTGACAAGTTATTAGATCCTATCTTAAGTGGAATATTATGAAATTTTCACTTTTGAGTGATAAGTTATAAAATCTCACTTTAAAATGACATGTTATGAAAAATTACCTATTATGTGAAAGTAAAGTATATATTTATATGATTAGCAACCTGAATATATTTACTTAACATACTTATTTATTTGTACTATCTTATATTGAGATATGTATGAGTTGTAAAAATACTTTAATATGATTGTCTTGCCTTAAGGTTAAGTTACTTGTAAAATGAATCTATTTTAAGAAATGTAATTTCTAAACTTAAGATTTGAACTTACTTGTATACCATATTTTTATAATAAATCAAAGTAACAAAAAACAATGATGATAATACCAAATGTTAGAATTAGAGTCATAACTAAAAAATTTATTTTTCATTCTTTATTATCTATCTTGTCTTTAGGTTCTTACTTTTACAAATATAGTTAAAAAAATTATCTATTATTTTGTTTAAAAAGTTAGTTAATTTTTTTGTTTACAAAATTTAAAATTAATAATAGATCTATAATATGACTAAAATATAATAAAAAATTATTAATATTCCATTACTTTTTATATGATATTCTTTTGTCCAATCAAAATTTAAATAGTTTCTTAACACTCTTTATATTATATAAATATCATATGAGATAGCTCCTTAGGTGTTGGAATAGAATAGATAAAAAGAAAATTTTTGAACTAAAAATAAGAATTTAGAAGATAAATTAAAATTAGAAAAATTCAAGACAAATTTAAAATTTAAAAATAAAGTTAGAGAATAAAATTACTAAGTACTTGTTTGGTTAAAAAATAAGTAAAATTAATTTTAAATTATTAATAAAATTGAAATATGTGCATAAATTAATTTAAAATATATATTTTAATAAAAAATATCTTTTCCAAAGTAGAACAAACAAATCTTAATTTTTGTATTATTAAATAAAATAAATAAATACATTGGTGAAGCTAAAACAAAAATCCTGATTTCTCCATTATTAAATAAAATAAATAAATACATTGGTGCATCTTGATAGGGCTTTTTGTACGTAGGGCGAGGCATTGATTGGGAGTCCGTATCGTGGGGACAAGGCATATGATTCATGACGCATGCTCTTACGAGTTACAAGAAGAAGAAGAAGAAGAAGAACATGGGTCCACGCGTTGCGTATATTCTCATTTCTCACTCGCCCTTTCTTTTCTCTCTTGTCTGCTTAAAATCATTCATTCTACCACTTCTTCTTTTCACCCTTATTGCTATTGCTTTCAACCCTTCCGTATAAACAATTAACAGCTTAATTTTGAAGCATTATTATTACACAAATGTTAACATGTGTTTCAACATTATTGGTTAAAAAATTAAATTATCAAATTTTAATTAAAAATTATTATTATACTTTCATCGTAATTTTTTACTAAAAGTAGTATTATTATTATTATACTTATGATTTTTAATGCATTCCAACATTATTAATTTTCAGTAAAATTTTTCACTTTTGATTTCTTAATCAATATCTTTATAACACAGGTTAGCAAGATTCTTTTTCTTAATAATAATAATAATAATAATAATAATAATAATAATAACAATAATAATAATAATAATAAATAATTTATTATTATTATTATTATTATTATTATTATTATTATTATTATTATTATTATTATTATTAAAAAATTGGGTAAAATGCAAAGGTTTCCAACTATGACAGTTGTAGAAGAACTTCATTTGTTTCGATGCTCATCAATGCACCTTTATGCATGTGCAAAGAATTCATACGGTGTTGGGCGAGCTCAATAAATCATATTCTTGATGTAATTACGAGTTTTAAAGTGAGGTTTTCTGCACATGGCATACTTGAAGAGGATTTTTTGTATTTTGTCCCTTAAAAGTTTGACATTTTCGAGTAATTATTATTATTATTATTATTATTATTATTATTATTATTATTATTATTATTATTATTATTATTACAATTAAGCTTTTTCCCCGATAATGTGATTATGAATGATAAATTGATAGTCTAGCATGAACAATAGATTAAAATTAAATTAAATTTACTATTTTTTTTACTATTGTTTAGTAAGAATTCCCTTGTACTAACTTTCATGTCATTATTAAATCTTTCTCTAGGATATCTTACAGATCCCCCTCTTATTGGCTTGGTACGTTTGAAGAGAGAATCGATTCCCCAAAGCTCAAACTGGAGGAGTCAAAATCAGAAGGTAAACCCTTGCATTGGTTGGTACACAAAAAATAGGAAAACATATCTTGGTCATCATTTTCTATGTCCATCACTTTCTCACACTTAAATCCTGTACATGAATTAGTCCATATATTAACCAAGTAGTTTGTGACTTTGGTACACAGTACACAGGATTTGGAGGCGTGCAAGTTTCAGCACATTCCTGTGAGAAATTCCGTGATGAATAACATTTCTTTGACTAGTATGGAAATTTGGTTTAGATGCATACGTGTTAACTGACCTCAACACGGTTTACCGTTATTGATTAATCTACCGCAATATTATAGATTTAAGTCATAATTCTTTAAAAAATTGTTATATCTATTCTCCTCATGCAATTATATGTCATTTTCAGTGTTGACTTAAGTCATTATTATTTAAAGCAAAACAATTCTTATACCTATTCTCCTCATGCAATTATATGCCATTTTCACTTGACTTTCTTATTTTGGGACAAGTTTCCTATAGATTTCTATATGAAATCAAATCTCTTATATATATTTTTTCTTTTTCGTTTTGGTAGAATAGGCATATGCAAAATTTAAAATAGAGGGTATAAATATCCACAGCAAAAATTACTGAAGTAAAAATCTTACTAATTAATACCCTAAAACTATTGGTTAAAGAAAATAAATAAAAAAAATTCCATTAAAAATCATGTTGATGTGATTTCGAAATAACGAGGAAGAGCATTATTACATTTTTCAATAAATTTTTACTTTTAATTCTTTAATCAGTACTTCAAGAACATTGTTTAGCATTGGCCTTAAAGTTAACAGGACTAAATAAGAGTCCAGAAACTTTGTTACTGAAATTAATGCATTTTGGAGTTTCTTACAACAGTTTATCATGGACAATTACAAGCGTTGATCAATAGATGAAAGAGTTGCACCATTTTATACAATGGAAAGAACCATGGACAATCAACACAAATAAAAGATGGAAATTAGTTCAAAGTGGAAAACAGACATTAGGATCAAAAGAAATCAATATCTAAATAGTTACCAGAAGGCTTCACACCAGGCACCTTTTCAGCTGTGAGTGCTTTCATAGCCTGTCTTGGAACCTCTGGAGGATTTGCACAACGGATCAGTGCCCAGTTAACATTATGAAAGAATGGATGTTGCTTTATCTCTGTAGCTCCGCGTCTATAAGCAAGACGATGCTGAGGCTCTTTCACAAGTAAACCCCTTATCAAGTCCCTGGCAGCAAAGCTGACAGTAGGGGATTCAGGGAATCTTAAGGGCTGCCCTACAACATTGAATAGTGTTGCTCTGTTAGCTGAACCTTTGAATGGTGTTCTACCGAACAAGAGCTCGTACAAGAATATCCCAAATGTCCACCAGTCTACTGCACTGCCATGCCCTTCACCTTTGATGATTTCAGGTGCCAGGTACTCGTGTGTACCCACAAAGGACATCGATCGAGCATTCGTGGGCTCAGCAATAAGCTCTGGGAGAGGGGTCACCTGACTTTGCACATCATTCTTGGGTTTCAACTTCTTTTCTTTCTTGGATTTGCCAGATAGAAAACGTGGAGTGAAACATGAAGGTTGAATGCAGTCTGGCTGCATTACACAAGTTGGCTCAATGCAGGCTGGTTGAATGCAGTATCCTGAGCTTTTGGTCTCCAAGCTAGTGTTTGACGACTTCACCAGAGTTGGACTGACAGCACACCTTAGAGAGAGATCAAAATCCGATAGCATTATATGACCATCTTCTCTCACCAGCACATTCTCGGGTTTGAGGTCTCTGTAGATGATCCCAAGCATGTGCAGGTACTCCAAAGCAAGGAGAACTTCTGCCACATAAAACCTGCACAGTACAGATTAATGAAAGGACAATATGCTTAGTTGTACCATCTTTGGCACTTTTCAAAACTTCAACCAGAACCATACACAAGCAGCTTGATATATCTGTCATCCAGATAGGTCTTAGGATTGAGGAGTGACTTTCACCTAGCAAGCTATTAGAGAGGCTAGAGAGATCAAATGAATTGATATAGGATTATTCTTAGCCGGTAATGGAGTGCTCAAGTTATCATGACCACCAACAGATTACTTGCAAATGAAAAGAGCAAATACTGATATTTATACCACAGAAAGACATGTTAATACTTAGAAAAGCCATATTAAAAATGTGTCTCCGAAAGGTATCCAAGCCACGTTGCATTCGCAAGAATTGAAGTGAAAAGTAACAAGAAAATGGTGATTGGTAAGATCACTAGCACCAACAGTGCACAAAATTGCAAAAAAAAGGCGAAAGTAATTATGCAGGCAGAAAAAGAAAAGGTGGAGCATGCAAGCAGAAAAGAAAAAAGAATACTAGGCTACTTAGAAATCTCAGGCCATGCTTTGCTAAGTACATGGATCTTCTAGGGAGCTAGAGATTTGAAAGTCACAAACAAATGACCATTAGTGACATATGTCAAAATGTAAATTTCTCATGATCATTGAGACACAAGGGATAGGGAGTACACTGCATCAGTCAAGTTTTTCATTTATATTACAAAAACCTAAATTGGTTCCCATATTCTCACAGAAGTTAAGGGTTTTCCTAAAACAATACAGTTACCCTCAATCCCTTCTGGTTCCACGGAACATCTCAAGTCAAAAAATACAAGGAATGTAGAATTATCAAATATCATGTTTACCGATCCTTGCTGGTCGGCAATGTGTCAACAGTTCTGCATGTTACATGTAGATATAATAGCAGGGGCAAGCACCAAAAATAAAGGAATTGCTAACCTGGCAGCATGTTCTGAAAAATACTTCCCAGGTTGTCTTTGCCTGAGTGCATGCAAGTCCCCACCAGGGCAAAACTCCATTACCAAGCAGGAGAATGTCTCTGTCTCAAAGTGTGTATACAATGTCGGTAGAAACGGATGATCTAGAGACTGCAGTATCTCTCTCTCCGTTTGAGACCTAACAAGCTTCTTGCGACTTGCCAGCTCTGTTTTGTTCATTACCTTCATGGCAAAACAAGTCCTAGTGCCACTTAACTCAGCTAGATATACGCTTCCTATGTCTCCACATCCCAATTTCTTCAACAACCTGAAATGCCTCATTTCCAACATCCCATCACGAGATCGAATGGCTTGAATTGCTTCCCATCTTATATCATTTGCTTTGTGGGGTTTATACAAAGTACTGCTCAAACTACTTGTGCTGCTCTCATCACTAACATCACTTCCAGTACTCCCTCTACAGATGCTGGTCTTTCTGCTCTCATTAAATTCACAGGAATTAGAAACTTCTCCACTTTCAACTGACTTATCAACGCTAATAGATTCGCTGACTCCAGTGTTGGCAAAACTTTCTTTTGCTTCTGAATAGAAACTATTCTGAGGACTTGGACAAAAAGTAATCTCTGATTGACAGTAACTCTTAGTTTGATTGACAACTCCTTTAGAAGAACCTAATTTGCCATTGTCAGATTCTAATACGATGCCACTAGAATCACAATTCTTGGAAGCATCAAATGGTTGCTTGATGTGTAATTTTGTTTCCATTGCAGAAATATTCTTCCCTAAACAACTTTCAACAGCTTTGTTGAGGCTCACATAGTCAGATTTGCCATTAGTGTTAGAATACTGCTTCTCAATATTGGGCATTCCATCATGCTCCACATTGTTATCCTCCTGACAGGAATGCTTTTGATGGTGGATGGTCTTTGTTCCATTGTTATGCTGACTCGAAGAAGCTCCATGATTTCTAGATGCTCTTAATGGAGGCCGAGAAGGCCGGGGAATCCCAGATGTCGAAGTTGGATCATGATTTACCGCAGAAACCGAGTTCTGAACCTCTGATAAAGACTCAACTCCATCAACAGGTGACTCCATCATGAAATCCTTAACGAGCTGCAAAATCCAACTCAGCCCAGTGAATTACTTAGACTAAACTGCCATGTACAAAATCCCCATCCACAAGATTTTCTTATTTAGAAGAAAAAAAGAAAGTAACAAACAAATTATACTAGTTGAAATACAAAAAATTAAAATGACCCAGAATGAAATTCAAAAGCCCAAAATAAAGAAAAACATCAGAAATTTGCAATAGACCTATTGCAAACAAAATCCCCATAAAACCATTCAACTGAACAGAACCCAATAGACAGAAAACAGCTGAACCCAAACGCAAAGCATCAAATTCAGACAACGCAAAACCCTTTACCCAAAAGAAAGAAAAACATCAAGAAAACTCAAAGGCTTTTCAGACAGCAAAGTTTCAGTCTTTATACAAATTTATCGAGAAATCCAGTTCCTCTCTAATCAACACGACACAAAACAACACCATAACTTAACAAAACCAAAACCCTCCCTTGCTTTTGATTCCAAAAATGCATTAACTTGTAATAACACCCAAGTTAAAGTTTGAGTTTTTTTATTCTTTAGAAGCCACCTTCAGCTTTTTCTTTGATTGTACTGCAGGAACAGTGATTAAAGCCACCCCATAAAGAAAGGGAGACAAAGGGTATGCGTAGAGCAAGAAAGAAAGAGCACATACCCGATCAAAGGAGAGAAATGGCAATGCAATTGCAAAGCAAGAAACGTTCTTCCATGGCTATGAGACAAGTTGGGTTGTGTTCATTCATAGAACAGAGAGAAACCAACCACACTCCAAGAAAGTGAAGCAACTTTGGTGTGTGCCTTTCTGCAACTCGGAAGAGCCTCAGATCCAATCGAAAAATAAAGGGACAAGACAAATGAATGAAAACTGTAACAATAATAACAACAATATTAATAATATGTTGTTTTAATCTTTGGCTTTGGCATTTTTTTTAAAGAAAAAAAATATTTTGATTTCCCTTTTTTTTTTCTTGCTTTGATATTAGTTTTTGGGGGTAACTCAGGGTTTGGCTTTGTGGAGTGGGAATTGCAGAAAACGAAGCCAACTTCACAAGCAAAGCTAAACCAAATAAAATAAAAAGAGTGCAGTTCCTTATCTTAATGGTTATGTGTTCCCTCTTAAAGAAACCCAATCTCGCCTAGTTTCTTGTTCTTGTTTTTGCAAAGTTTAATGCTTTTTTTATTTTTCTTTTGAGTGCATATACAGGGAAGGGAAATGGGTTGTGGCTGGCATGGGGCACTATCATTCTCCACCCATCAGAACACTCCTTCTCATACATTTTTTTCATTGGCAAAATGTTTTTATACTTTTATAAATATGATTTAATGTAATTTTAATTTTTTATTGGTTCAAGTTTTTTAAATTTTTAAAATTTCTATGATTCATGTTATCACTTGAATATAATCAACAAAATTTATAGACAATATCGAAAATATGCTTTTGATGTGATTTTTTAACAAAAATGACAGTTTCATTTTAATTAATAAGGTAAAATTTTAATTTTAATTAAAAAATATTACCAAATACATCTACAATAAGCGTATTAAATTTCATCCTGCATTTAATGATCATCTTATATATTATCTTAAAAGATTTTATAAAATAATATAATTAAATTTATAATATCATCAGAGTAAATAATTGTAAGATTATTTTAAAATTTATGAGAATTATAATTAATAAAAAAGTTAAACAATAAAAAAAATTATATTTATAAGGATAAAAAAAATATTATTTTTTAATTTGTTTTCAATTGCTTTCAACTTTTTCAAGTTGTTTATTTTTTTTGCTTGTTTGCTAGATATGTTTCTCTTGCCTTTTCTTTTTCGTATGTTCTGTAAAGTGGTGTGCCTACTGTTAAACAAATAATATAATAGAACTTGATAAATTGATATTAGTTTGAAAAAAATTAAGTTTTTAATATTTTTATAAATATTAGCTATTACCAATTAAACTATTGTGTTAAAATATAATTTTTTTTCATTTATACTTGCTGAATAATTATTTGATATTACACTAATAGTATCTATGATGACTATTGAAAAAAGGAAATATCAAATAGATCAATCTTTAGCGCAAAAAATAATAATAATATATTTTTCTCATTTTTTCTCAAAACATCTCTTTTCTTTGTTGGGTCTACTAGAAGGTGGGACTAGGGGATTGGCGAGAGAAATTCGGGATGGTAGGGTTGCAATCCCTTCACATTTTTATTTTAAAATGAGATTTTAGAAAGAAAAAAAAAGATAGGATATTTATGTATATTTAAATTAAAAAATTATATTTATAAAAATGAAATATTAAGACATTCAGTTTGTTAATTCATTGTTTTATATATTATTTTAAAATTAAAAAATTAAAAGTATTTATTAAAAATAAAAGTTTTATCCTCCTTTTTAATTTTAAAACTCTAGTCTTAAGTGCATGGTATTATTACTTCTGAAGCTGCACTATAGGGATAAGAAGTTAGTAGATTGAAATATCTCTTTAAAAAAGAAATGGATCAATTTTGTCCATGACAGGTTTATTGGGATCACTAATTAAAGGATGACGAACATTGGTGAGGATAAATGACTGACTATATATATGAATGGGTGGTCAACATAAAATCTTTTAAGATTAGGCAATACACCATTTAAGAGGGAATAATAATATTGAAGTAGTCAACGACATAAGCATGTTTTAAAAAATTCATCCAAAATCATTCACAGATTAATGATTGTTTCCATGTGATATTTATTCTGTTCTCTACTAAATCATTTTCAGGTATGATTATATATATATATATATATATACTTCAAGAATAATTCATACTAAATAACTTTATTAACCTATTTGTTAAATTAAAATTTTTTATTATGTAAATCAAATTTATAAACTTTAAAAGAATTTAATATTTTATTAAATAATTTTAATTTAATGTATAATATATTATTTTTAATATATATTAAATTAAAAATATTTAATAAAATATTATTTTTTTTAAATTATAAAGTTGATCTATATAATAAAAAATTTAATTTAATAATTATAATAATAAAATTTATATATTATAAAAAATTATTAAACAAAGTAATATAAAAAAGTAAATTGATTTTTCACATCTCTATATATATACAGAAAATATATTAATAATAAAGTATTTTTAATATAAAAATAAGACTAATAATTTGAGTTGTACAACATAGATGGTAAATATTATAATATCTTTTAAATCCCATAAACCCTTTAAAAATTATTTAATTTTTTAAAAATTTTATGATTTATATGTATATATATTTATGTTAAATTTAATACAATATTAAATTTTTTATACATTTTATAAAATTTTATAAACATATTTTATATAATAAAATTTATTATTAAATAATTAAATTGATAAAATGTAACTATTTTAAAAAAATATTAAAAAAAATAACTTATGATAGACTTATTTTTAAAATAAGTTGATTTCTTATTTTATATATATATATATAGATATATATATATTAAGAGATATATTATCTATTAATTATATATATTTTTTAAAATATTAATTTTTTCAAATTTTATAAAATTTTATAAGTATAATCTAATTTATTAATTTAATAATTAAATTGATAAAATTTAATTATTTATTAAAATTATTAAATAAAATAATTCTAAATAAAATTATTTTTAGAATGACATAATCTTTCTTTTATATATATATATATATATATATAAATTTAATTTATTTTAAAGTTAGTCTACACTAATTTTGTATGTTAATATATTTTTTTAATAGTTAAATTTTATTAATTTAATTGTTAAATTATATTTTTATTATATAATTTATGTTTATAAAATTTTATTAAATTTGATATTTTATTATATTATATTATATTAATAAATAATATTTTTTAATATATATTAATTTAAATTTATTTAATAAAATATTAAATTTTATAAATATAATTTATAGAATAAAATATATAAATTTAATAATTAAATTGATAAAATTTGTTTAAAACAAATATTAAATACAATAAACTAATCTCATAATATATATATATATATAATTTTACTAACTTACACCTATCTAATTTTTAAAATGAATATTTTAACAAATTATATTTTTGGGTGTATTTTAATTAAAAATCAAAGTTATAACGTGTTAACATACACTTTTTAAAAATTATGAGTGTACGTTATCAATTAAGATGGTATTTCTAATTCATAAACACATTATTAATTATAAATTGCAGGAAAAAAAACAATGAACGAATGCAATAAATTCAAGATTGTATAAAATTATACTAGGCTTATTATCCAATTATCTCATACAATTACAAGTAGTAGCAGCAGAATCGGTTTGATTGACCTTCCTACAAAGTCAACATTTCAACTCAATTTTAAGGTAGTTGATTGGTACGTTATATATAATTTTAATTGAAGTTAATAGTCTTCCGTATTATAGCAACTTATCCCCTTCATCTAAATTCTTGTATAAAAAATGGAATTTAATTGATATATTAACAATTAAAAAAAAACACTTAAATTTAATAATGTAATGTAATGATATGAAAACATATAAATTAGAGTCTATGCGGATGCATATTTCTAACACTAAACACACCTCTTTTCTTTGAAACTTCTTTGGGTGTTTTCTTATTGAAGTGGAAGCAAGACGTTTCTTATTTCTTGCATTAAACGTTTGTTATTGAAAAAATTAAAAAAAAAAAGGTTTAAAAACCATATCAATATTCTATATAAATCTTTTAATGTTATATACTATAAAATTCATATCCTTTTCATAATTATATATTTAAAATAATTTTAATTCATATCTTTAAAAAAAAATAAATCACTTTTAAGATAAAAATATCTAAATATACATATTACAATAACCGATTCTAAAAAACTATAGCAAAATTAAGTTGATTCAAACTGTATTTATAAATTATAATCTTTTAACACAATAATCTTAAGAAAAGGAAAGGGTTTCAAAAAGTTTTATTTATATCACATGATCGAAACTACACTGAAAAAAGTTAAAATAATTGCTTTCTCCGTTGTCCCCAATATCATCAAAATCTTGTGATGTGCCAAATCACACCTTCTGTACTCAACTTCTCATACCATTTTCTGGTTATCTTAAATCAAATACGCACCGATAGGAATTTTCTTTCTTATAATTAGATCTTTCGGATAATTTTCATTTAAAAATAGAAGAAAAAGTTAATTATTGAACAAAAGGGACAGGAGAAATGAACAAGAGTTTGTGAGATTAATGATTGGTTACACTGTTGTCCCCATCCATTTATCTGGTAGCACCACCAGCGGTGATCTAGCTGCATCACCAACGATTTTGATTGGACAATACAGTCAAACAATGAATCAAGTAAGATTTTAGTCATTCATTCTTCGTACGTCCATTGGCTACAATGACCAAAATTCCTCCACCAAAAAATTTTATTTTTGACACAATTATTTTTAGATTATCATTTTACTATGCCCAATAAATATTATTTTATCTAATATTATTATTTTAATTATTTAATATTCATTATATTATATCTTTTTTAAATACTTATTTATTATACTATATATTTTTATTATATTATATCATTTATTACATTTACTTTTTTCCTTCCTTTCTCACTTATAATATATACATCCTTAAATATCTACATGCCATTTCCTATTTTTCTATTTTGGTACCAATAGGATTGTCTTAAATTATATATGCAGTATTGAAAATTTTAATTTATAAATTCAATTAATATATTAATAATTAAAGAAAATTGAATAAAACTTTACTTCTATATATATATATATCTTAAATTAAATTATTAAGATTTTCTAATAATAAAAAATTTAAAAAATTTATATATGATTATAAATTTAAATATTATTAATCAGATCTTGTATTTATATATTTTTCATAAAAAAATTTAAAGTTAAAAAATTTGAAAACCTCTTCTATTATTGTTTTTATTATCTAAAATTTTATTTTATTTATATCCATCTTAATTATTCATCCATATTTAAAGTTAAAATAAATTATTTATTTAATTTAAGTAAAATTATTTATAGTAAAACATCCCTAATATCTTTTATAAAATAAATAAGTTTATATATATTTAGTACTAATTACATATTAAATAAAAAATAATATATTTATTATTTTAAAAATATTTAATTTATAATCTTTTCCTTTCAAAAATATTCATTATCAAATGTTAATCACATGGTTGTTAATTTAACAACGCTGGCATGAATTAGGATTAAGAAACCTTCACATGCCCGCACGTGCATCAGACCCCGCTAACACGTGGGTGGTTGTTATTGGTGGCACATGATTCTAAGTCTACAGCGTGGGTGACATAAAATGAAAAATGAGTAGTTCTGCCGTTCTATTACAAGAAAATTACAGAAGGGGACACATGACAACAAGGCCTTTATTTTAGTATTTAAAATTGCCCATGCCATAAAAATTAATTAAATCGAAAGTTATAATCATCGAGGGTAAGAGATTAGAAATTAATGTAATTTTATATGAAAATTCTGATTTTAAATCTTATTATTTCTATATTGTAAAAAAATTAAAAAATAATAATTTAGTAAATTGATATTAAAGAGATTTTTTACGTATTAAAAATGTCTTAAAAAATTAAATTAGTGAGTAAATTAATAAAGATACTAATTTATGATTTAATAATTTAATTATGGAATCAAATAAATAATAATTAAATATATATTTTAATATTATATAATATTAAAATAATAAGTTAATAAAGTTATACAAATTTAAGATGCATAAAATTTAATTAAAATAAAAATCATGTATAACAATCCAAGTAATTAGATGTGTATAAATTTTTTAAAATTTGAAGTTAAAATTTTTAAAAAAATTTAAAACAAAAAAAAAATTAAACTTTTCAAAATTAGTCTAAATTATTTCATTGACACCAATTCATACTATTTGGTCAATTTATACTAGTACCATTGGTATAAAAAATAATCAAAATTATTTGATGAACAATAAATTTAATATATCTTTTTAAATTCAAATAATAGTATAATTTACATTACATACACAACAAAGTAAAATATACAAAATAAAAATATACATAATAAATTTGATATCATAATAAATTTATAAAGACTTACGTATTAAAATACTATACATCTAACACAACTAAGGCATCTTCCAAATTCAACAATAAAGTTAAATTACAAAATTTATAATAATATCCAACATCATCAACGTAAAATAATAAAAAACAACTACCAAATTTGTGATTTCTTAAACAAAGATATCACATCTTTAAATTGATTTCTTAAAGTTATTTATCCACCTTCAAAACATAGAAAAAATTATTATTAAAATAAAAGATAATTTTAAAACAACCATTTTGAGATATTATACTAGGTGATGTATCATATATGTCATACATTTCTTGTATAAAATCACCTCAAGAACCAAGGGCAAAGTGAAGGTAGATCACTTGAACTGTATCTTATCCAAATTGAGAATGTGTTGAGTTAAGTTCTGGAATTATGGAGGTAGAAGAAGGGAGAGAAATGTCCCAGGTGGCCCATTTTCTTACTTGTCGCAACTGTCTCTCAATTGCTAAATCATCAAGGAAGTTCTCAAGGATTAGAGCGATGTCCTTTTTTTTTTCTTTTTAAAGGCGGTCCGTTTCTTTCCCCAACCGATGACTCGTTTGTTCAGTACTGCTAACTATTTTTTTTAGGATGTCGTCCCCTCGGGACTACCAATAGTTTAAGTCGTGTACAGCTCATTTTACTCGTTTGTTCAGTATTTCTCAAGGATTAAGAAAAGTGTGATTTAAAAATATTATAAGTAAGTTTAAGGAAGAAAATTGAAAAGTTCTAAAGAAACTAGCCTAAAATATTATTTTAGATTTAAGAATGGATTCTATGAGGATTTAAGAAGATGATTGGAAACCAATTATAGGGTAAAAATGAACTTAAAGCATTTGGCCACCTTGAGTTTAATTAAGGAAGAATGAGTTTAAAACCTTAATTAAGGTGTAATAAGGATGCTTACCATGAAAAAAAAATAGAATAAGGGTTTAAGAGAAGTTTGGCAATGGTATGGGTACTATTTGGCCATGTGAGACATGTAAATTGAAGTACAAAAAGATTAAATAACTTAAGAGGTGCCATTCGGCCACCTAAGGAGAACTTCTAAGTATCATGAAATTATGTGAAATGACTTAACCTTTGAGAAAAAGAAAGGTTAAGAGATAACTTAGAAGGATGAATGAAATAAGCTCCCATGAGTGATTCATCATAAAATGTTATGAATTAAGCAAGTTAGACATGTTATGGGCATATGTGATTATGTTGCCAAGAATTTATGATAAGTTTAAGTAAGTCTTGATTTAGAAGATGATTATCTACTTGAGAATGTTATTTCAACTTGTTGTATTGATTTATTAGTACATAAGAACAATATGAGATGTAGATGGCTACTTATGAAAGATTTCTTGTATGATGATCTTGTATAATGGTGTTTTACATAATGATCATGTGTGAATGATACTGCAAAAGTAGTTATGATTAGTGACTAAATATGCATGGCATATTGATTGGGGTGATTAAACATGCATGTTGTTACTCTTGATTTCTTAGAGAGTAATGTATTATGTGATATGAGTACATAATGAAGAATGTAAATTGTATGGATAATGTTCTTGATTTGTTAAGGGAATGATGTAAGACACGATGAGTATGTGAAAATAAAATTAATAAACACATACTTGAAAAGTGTCAAGTTAGGGATTTGTGCATGTGTGGAAAGTCTAGGATTATCCATGTTAAAAGTCATGGGAATTCAAAGTGACATAAACTTAACAAGTACATACTTGAAAAATTCCAAGTTAGGGACTTGTGCATGTGTGGAAATCTTGGGGCTATCCATGTTTTTTGGTGACGACCATGCAAGCTCATACGCTAATAATAACTATTGAGTATGTGTGTGAAGGAGCTAATAACGCTTAAGAAATATTTAATAATGTTCCATTAAGAGTATAATGGTGTTCTATATATTAATGTGTCAAGTATTATCTTGACATTATGTTCGTGTGAGCATGTCTAAGTGTTTGGTAGGAGATACTAATGTGTAAAGTAATATCTTGATGTTATGTTTCATATGAGCATGACTGTGTGTATGGTAAGATATGTTAATGCGTCAGGTAGCATCCTAATGTTATGGTGCAACATATTGATAAGGTGAAGCATTTAAGAATGTTGTTTGCGATTATGTTTGTCATGAACCCTTCTATAATTAAGTGGAACCACTTCAAAAAATAGAATATTTCTAAAATGAGGAAGAAATTTATATGCTTGATACCTTTTTCATAAATAAACTGAAGTGGCTAGGAAAGGAGTGATGTCACTCATTTTAGAGTAAGATCCTAATAAGAAACTTAGTTTCTCACTCATCCTTCCACCATTTTCTTTCTCAAACCCTAACAACACCATTCGAGAAAGCAGTGATGTTCGTAGAGATTGATCAAGTAAGCTGGGAGGTTGGAGCCTTGGGGTCTTCATATATAAAGCAATGACGAAAGTTTGAACGTACCAAATAATATATAATGTATGATTGTTATGGATGACTATAAATTGTGAGAGGATACTGGTGTCCTTGTATGTCTTATTTTAAATGACTCAGAGAGTCATAACTTACTATTTCATGAGTTGTACCACTTTTGTAAATAACTATGAGAAGTATATATGGGTTAGGTTTAGATTACTGTATTGCTGATTAGAGATAATTAAAAGCACCTATAATATTTGGCCACTTTCTAGTAAATTAGGAGATCTTGAGTTGAAAATTTTGATTAGGATATAAAGAGGAACCTAACCAAGTATAACTATAAAATTATAAGTTTGAAAGGGACTTGAAATTATTAAAGAGTGTATTCGGTCGCTTTGGTTAAACTAAGTAAAACTATGCTAAAATCCATAACATCAAAACCATAGGAGGACAAATTAGGGAAAAGGAACCTTGTTTTAGCCAACCAGGGCATTCAGCCACTCTCCCATTAATTAAGAAAACTTGAGTTAAAATTTTAATTAAGGTTCAAAGAAGAACCTAAACAAATTATGAATTTTAAAGTTAAGAGAGATTTGGTAATGGTTGGGTATCATTGATCATGTGCACACAATTAGTAAGAACTAGTTAAGAAACCTTGCTAGCATTTAAAAGTGGATCAAAGGTAGCTTAAAGATGTGATTAGAAGTTAAATATGGAATAAAAGAAGGAGTAATGGAATTCAACCATGCTCACTAGATGAGGAAGAAAAACCTTAAAAGTATCTATGGATTGGTGTAAGTAATACCTTAAATCTCAATTAGTGAAGGTCACATTTCTAAGAGAATAAGAATTGAACTAAAAGGCCTTAGAACTATGAGATAAGCATTTGGACACTTAGGAAAGTAATAGGCAAATAAACTAACTTGGATGTTTAAGGATAATTACATAAGTCATGAGTAGAAAACTTAAAGTTTATGAATAAAGAAACAAATAATTAGGCTTATGAATGGAACAAATCTAACTAACTAAGTTATTTTTCAAGAGGAATAAAACATATAATACTTAAAATTAAATTAAGAAAATGATAAATAAGACTTTTAATTAAGAATACAATGAATAAACCATGATAAAGGTCATTCGGCCATCTAAAGAAGAAACATTTATACACCATAATCTTTCATTAAAAATGTTAAGAAGAACTTAACCTTTGAAAAAAAGAAAGGTTGATGGGTAACTTAGAAGGATGAGTGTTCTAGATCCCATGAGGGTTTTATCATAAATTTTAAGAATTGAGCAAATTGGACAAGTTATGAAAGTAAGGGAATATGTTGCCCAAGAATTAACATCAAGCTAAAATGAGTCAAATTGTTGTAGTACTTTGTGAGTACATAAAGAGTAATGTGAAGTGTATGAGAATATTACTCATCAATGATTAGAGAATGATATTTTATATGATGATCATGTATGGATAATGATGTGATAGTAATATGAAAGTAAAGACTGAATTTGAATGACATATTGGTTGGATCGTTTGAGCATGCATATTATCTGGAGACCTTTAAAAAGGAACCTAAGTAATTAATAGAACATTAAAGAAATAATTTATGTAAAAAGTTAATACTACTCTTAATGTGTCTTGTGCACATTTAGAAGTCGCCAGGTCCTTCTACAGAGGAGACGAAAGGGTTCTCCAAAAATTATTCTATTATGAAGCGCTAGGACTTTAAAATTTATGATGGTGATGACCATTAAGGAATGAGATCATGTCCTAAAAATAGAAGGTAGAGTAGTAGAGCCAGTAAAAAGATATTTTTTTGACTAAGTATTAATGTAAGCCTATGTCTTAATTATCACTAAGAGATTGATACAAAATATATAAGAGTTATGTAAGATATAGAGGAGATGATAATCAAATGATATCTATGATGTGATCCCAAATATTTATGATAATAAAGTAATTTATATGCTTAAATAAAAATAGTTCATCTTGTGTAAAAGAAATCCACTTCAGTTAGAATTTTTGAAAGTTTAAAAATAAACTTGTATGTATGAAATTTTTTATAATAAACTGAAGCGGTTGGGATGAAAGCGATGTTTCTAACCTTAGGCTAAAATCCTACTGAGAAACTTTATTTCTCACCCTTTCTCCAACCATTTTCTTCTGAGACTCTAATAATGTTATTCATTGAGGCAATGATGTTCGTAGAGAATGATGACACAAGATAGGTGGTTGGAGCCTCGAAGCCATCACAGTTGGATTGTGGCTAGGTCTCATAGAATAATGTACATTTTGTAATATAATCATGGATAATTGTAATATTAAATAAGTGATATGTAGTTTGTACTTTATCGTAGTAGTATTAATTATATATGTAATTAAGTATGTAGAGGCACATATACCTTAACTTGACTAAGTATGTATGTATATATATGGACTATATAACAATAAGGTTTGTATAATTTCTAACATGCTTGTATTTGTGATAACTTATAATTCTCCTTAATAAAGAGAAGTAGAAAATCGGTAAAAGTAACATAGACAATTAATTAATTAAATACGAGTGAGAGCATCCGCTTATTTATGTTCCGATATGATAGTTATTTTGTTGAGGTTTGCATTTTATATCAATATTTTTTAAATAAAAAAAGTTACCATATTTTAACTAATATTTACTTTCTAAAGATTTCGTGTGTATAACTTAAGCGTAAAATTGGATTTCAGTTTTAGGGTGTTATAGTATATCTCCCATGACTAACATGTTGGCTAATTTGATTACCTTAAGGACTAAATTGGAGCTATAAATGAAACAGATATTCGAGTGAAGGTTCTAAGATATGATGCCGCTAGATTTCGTGGAAGGAAAGATTACCCCACTCAAAAAGTCTTTGTTTCATGTAATTTTGACATGATATTCATGTATGTTTATCTAGGTAAGAAGGAAGAACGTGTGACATATTCCTGAGTTTGTAGCATCACACTAATGTTCCTAATGAAAATTATATTTATTTAAATTGAAAATTAACATTTAAAAAATTTTGTAGGCAAATATTACCTTGGGGATACCAGATTTGTGCTTAAAGTTGGGGTCTTAACACCATATAAAGGTTTTCATTACCATTTAAAGGAATATTCTTGTCAAGGTCTACATAATTATAAAGAGTTTTTCAATTTTAGACATGCATCTCTTCAAAATGTGATTATGAAAACCTTTAGAGTGATAAAGAAAATATTTCCTATTCTTGGTGGCATGACTAAACCATACTACTCATTTTTTATGAAATGTGATATTATCATTTCTTGCTGCATAATGTATAACTTTTTTATGGGTATAGATGTTCATGAAAATTTGATATTGGAAGAGAATTGTAATATGTTGAGTTGAATTAAACATCAATACAAGCCCGACAGGAAGATTTTAGAAACAACTTTTAATTTGAGAGAAATAATTGCTAGTGAAATGTAAAATGACTATCATGTTTCATATATATTTATCTATTGTATTGATGTTTTATGTTAAATTGAGTATTGATTATGTATGAAGAACTTCAATTAATTGTTTTTGAACTTTTAATTCATGTGAAGTGTTGTTGTGTTCAAATTTATTTCCATTTATATCCAAACTTGTGTTTATGGATTTTATCTTTTTTTTTTTAATCATAACTTCAAATTTAGACACAAACTTGAATAATTTTATTTGTATGTTCTATTTTTTTTTAACCTAGTTGAACATTGTAAAGATGCCAAGGACAACCACATCTACAAATAATTACTCACAGACAACTGTGAAAATTGTTATGTGGATAGATAAGATGGATAGCCTATTATTGGATGTATTACTAGAACAATAACATAAATATGGAAAGCCAAATGGAAGCTGGACCACATCCACATATAATTTGTTGCTCATAAAATTAACCAAAATTTTAGATTATCTATTTGGAAGGAAAAATATCAAAAATAGGTTGGAAACCTTAAAAAAGAATTTCAATGTTGTTTTTGACATGTTTAATAGTTTGAGTGGATTTCCATGGAACCTAGAGACTAAGATGTTTGATGTCGAAGAAGAAGTGTGGAATGATTTAGTACAGGTTATCATTTTGTTTGTTATAACTTATTATGTTATCTTTCCAACTATTTCGTGAATAAATAAGTTAATATGTTTCTTCTAGAAGAACCTTATTTTCATATCCAAGATAAACCACAAGCTTCAAGGTTTAAAAAAATTACTGTAAAATAATATATCATTATAAGAGAACTCTACGCTGAAAATAGAGCAAGTGGTAGATATACAACGACTACCAAAGACAAGCTAAGTGTAACACCCCAATTTTCTCTCCATGAGTGAGTGATTGAGAAATTGATAATTACGAAATTGCCCTTGAAATTTCTAAGAAAATTAAAGATATTTTATAAAATGATGAAAATGTCCCTGCATTAAGATGACACAAATAAAGGTGCATGAAACCCAAAACAAAAGTTAAAAGATATTTTAAAGATTTAGAACTCATCCAATACTACCAAAAATGCCCAAAATGTCCTTAGAGAGCTCTATCTCCTATAAGAGCTAATTTGTTCCTGGAAAAATGGTAAGTTACATAAGAATTATTTGAGAATAAATCAATAAGTTTTAGAAATATCAGGAGAATAGTTTGGAAAGTTCTACAAGATTCTCATAAAATTACCAAAATGCTCCTGGAAGGTTGGTAGGACAAGAAAATGCGAAGTAGAAATCGAGAAATGGGTTCTATCCATTGAGCACAAATTTGACATGTGGAAAATAAGGTGGTGACTACCCATGAGTCATCACTTCATTAATGACAAGTAGGACAAAAATATTAATGAGGAGAGATAAAATTAATCATGGTTAAAATAAATTAATTTTGATTAATTAAAATTAATCATGCTTAGAATAATTTAATCTTTATTAGTGATAAATTTATATTAATTAGTGTTAAACTAATTTGAAAAGATAAGTCCTTACATTTACATTTAATTTAGAAAATAAAAATTACATGTAAATGGACCAAAATGCCCTTAAGTAGGAATTTAATTCCCACATGCCCTAGGTGGCCGAATTTTCTTAGGAACACCAAGGAGGTCTCATTTTCTCTGTTAATACTCTTCTAAACACTTGTGAAAGCTCTCTAAACTGGCCCAAAACTTGAACTTCTCTTAAAACATCAAAACCTACACTAAGCTTGAACTTTCATCTTTGAAGTGTAAGTTATAATAAGCCAAACAAACAAAGCCTCACCATCATCCTTGAATGAATTCTTGTGGACAACAAAGGAGAGGAAAATCAACTTCAAAAGACCCATTAAATCCTTTCATAAGTCTTCAACAAGTAGGATCTTTATCATATACTTTTTTTCTAAGCTTTTAATTATGTGTTTATGGTTTGTTTTTCTTCTCTTTTCGGTGGATCTCTCTAAGTTTTATGGATCCCTTTTTTTTTTAGTTTTATGGAGTTCAAAACTGCCCTTGATTGTTAAAAATGGTCATCACCAATTTTTTAATGACTTTTGGAGGTTAAAGGGAGTTTTGATGGATTAAAGTGCTTCTAGCAACCTTTAGAGCAATTTAATCGGTTAAAATTTCTTAAAAATAATTTCTTTGAAGTTTGGGCAGATTTGAAAGTTTTTATGAAAATTTTTGAGATTCTCAAAGTAAGGGATAAATAGATCTTGGAGTAGATCTACACTTGGTTTTCTTGAAAAATAACTTCTTTATGGTCTTTATGTTCAAACTTGTGAACATATTATATCTTCTCTTAAAAATTTTTAATCTTGGATTTGAACTTGATAAAATATCAGATATGGACCCCTACAACCATAACTCTATATGACTATAAAAGCTAAGTTTCAAAAGTTATAAACTTAATTCCAAAAGTGGATCTTAAAATTAATATAAGCAAGAGTGGACTTATACACAAAAAATTGATTAAAACTCTTAAAACCTTCCATTATCATGACCCAAGCTATGGACAAAGGACAAGTCTTGATGGACTTAAGAGCGAATGATGCAACAAATGTCAAAATTTATGGAGCAAAGGTCAAGTGGGAAGAATTTTTAAAAAATTACTTTGGGTGATCAAGAATGTGATTCGTCCTTTTCAAGTAAATTAAGAAGAGTTTTAAGGTGTAATAAAGAGTGTAATCAAGTATAAGAAAGAAATTCAAATTTTAGTAAAGGCTTGGTGATGAGTTGGATAACCATTCAACCATACTTAGTAAAAATGAATTAAAATCTTATTAAAATCCAAAAATAAAATTAACATATAGAAAGATCTAATAGATTTATTAAGTCTCTAATAAGTTTATTAAGTCTATGTAATTAACCATTTCTTTCCTAATTGGATACAATTGAATCATCACCTTATTATATGTTAATTACACCTTACCAACTCACCTATACTTATTATCACATCTAATAAATTTCCTAATTACACCTTTTGCTTTACTTCCTAATTTTATTTTTCATTTTTCAAAAAAATATAAACACTGATTAAATATTAACACTGCATTATTGATTAAAAAACAAATATGCAAAATTTAAGATTTAATTTTTTTAATTTAAAAAATTTACGATAATTTTATTTAACTGTTAATAAATAAATCTGCAGTGGACTAACATTTTTTTTAAAAAACTTAAGTAATAAATTTTGTAAAATTTTTAACAGTGAAAAATTATATTTTTAATTAATAGAAATAATATTATAATTAATATATATATATATATATATATATATATATATATATATATATATATATATATATATATATATATATATAACACATTAGACTATATATATGGATGCAGGTATAAAATAAAAAAAATGTTATACATAGCATGAAAAATAATATTCTAAAAATTACATATATTTTTAAAAAATCATAAGATATCTGTTCAAATTATTTGATCACATAACAATTTTTTTTATACACGTATATATCATTAATATATTTAGATATATGATAGCATTCAAAACTTTAACGAAGATATCTTTATACTGGTTGATATTTGAGTCATATCATCTATTAATGAAGTTTGAACACAGTTTTTAAAGGTATAAAATACTCCGAATTTTGAATCAAAAGGGAAGCTTGAGCACAAACCTTTTGAAGGTAGAAAACACTTCAAATTCTGAATGAAAAGTCACTAATGAAAAGGGATTGCCACAATTGGATATATTACATGAGTTTAGATAGCAAATTTTTAGTAATTAAACATTATTTAAAAGGAATTTGTATCGGAACAGTAGGTATTATTGTACAATTTTAAAGGTTAAAGTTGTTTTTATGTAAGTTGAGGGAGTTTTGACTCATTTGTAGTGGAGGAAGTGTTCGTCTATGTTGTAGTGAAGGTAAATGAAACTTATGAAGTGTGTTCAAATTTAATGGTTAATCTTTAATTAGCTTAGATAATAAATCTAATATCTAATCTCTAATTTTGGTGAAGTTTTGATAAATGTAATAATACTTGCAAACAATTTCAAAATTGAGAAAAAGGAAATCATAGAATTTAAACTACATGCATCGAACTTAATATAGATTGAATTCAAAATTAATTCTCCATAGCCATCATCATGGGAGAGAGGTGAAAAACCTGCCAGGAGAAGAAAAAAGAGAAACTTGAAATTCCAAAATCTCAAAGCTATACAAATAATTCAAGTGTTATTTTCACATGTTGAATTTTCTACTTTATAACTATAATTTCTAATCTATCCTTCACCTAATTACTGATTCATGAAATAATCTTTTCTAGTACTCCTCATCAATTCCTAAAATCATACTCATCTCTCCCTAAAACCATGCTATGTTTGTTATGAACCTTTTTGATTATGGCTTGTTGTAACAGCTAAATCTATTTCTATCTCATCAAATCCTAATTTGTAGTGATTGTAGGTATAGGTAAAAGTTGTGCAATCTTCCAATATATACCCCTCCAGTTTTAAAATAAATACAAGCAATTCATTCCTCTTTATGGTATCACAAGGCCATTATCTCAATGTCTTCAATTACCCCACTTGGTATAAACAAATCACCATGCTTCTGTTTTGCAGTTCTGATTCCCAAATTGTTATGAACTCAGCAACTTCTTCTGTTGATGTTTTGATGAGGTTGACCAAGGCTTGCTAATTCATCTCGCACCTTTGTCATGTTTCTTAAAAGAAGAACCCTAATGCTGAAGTGCCAATTTGTCAATTTAGATAGAAAAAAATATTATCACACATATATATAGTGCGACATATATCTACCTAGGTGTAAGCTCTTAATATTTTCTTTATTTTGTATTAAAAAAATTACTATCAAATAAGAGATATAAATAAATGAATAATACTATTTATATGGGGTGTCTTATGGAATATAAAGATTATTTAGATAATGGAAGGAAATTCACTGTTCGTTGGTGCAATGAAATCTAGGGATGGAAGTAAGTCAAGCCGAATTAAACTTTAAATGTTCAGTCTGTTTACAAATTTTGAGGTCCGAGCCTGAGCCTATTGTTAGTTAAAAGTTTTTTTTTTTTTTGTCAAAGTCCGACATGGTTTAAAGTCTACAAAGTATACACGCCTACATAAACAATTGATTAAAAAAGTTTACAAACTTAAAAACATACAAGATAAAAAAGCTATTAAATAAACCTAAAACATATATATATATATATGTAAATAAAATATAAAATAAATATTATACAAATATAATATATTAAAATAAATATAAATATAAAATATATAAATATAAATAGGCCTTTGAACATGTTAAATAGACTTTTTTACAAGTTTAGATCTGACTTGTTTATCTAAGAAGACTTTTTAATAAGTTCGAGTCTGTCTATTTGTTAAATTGTTAAAGTAGCCGAATCAAGTTAAGTTTTAAACAAGAGAAGCCATAAACCTGTGTGACGACCTTCACTTCCAATTTTTACATCTTCAGTCAAATAGTTGAAATCTTGTTTAAAAAAAATAAAATCGATGGTTCAGCTGTAACCAAGTGAGGTATGGTTGAAAAATCATTTTGGTAATTAATTATTACCAGCATACAGGAGAAGAGTATGAAAGAAAGAGGCGTACGCCATAGAAGTTGGTCAAAGTGGTCACCCTAACTGCTCCTATCTCCCTAAATTGTTCTGCCGCTCTGCTTCATATATTCAATGTTTCAGGCCCTACCTCCTTCAACACTCTGCCATTCTTGCCGGTGGTGCACGTGAGAACTTGGTGTGGCCCCAATTGCAGCCTTTAGGTTGGTAACGCATTGCATTATGAAATATCCCTGTCTCAATTTTGCTCAACCAAGGTATTATAGTTAACCAGATACAACTAATTCATTTCTTGATTTAGTTAAAGGAACAAGAAAATAGAAAATAAGAATGGATTAAGTATTTTTTTAGTTTTTTAAAAAAATCAAATTTTGATTTTTGTTTCTTAATTTTAAACTTGTTGATTTAACTTATTTTCTAGAATATCTTAACAATAATCCTTGAACAATAATTTAAGTTAAATTAAATAAAATTAATTAATTATTAATTAATTTTTTTTTTATTTTATAAAATATTTTTATTATAATTTTTAATTATTATTCATTTATTTTAATTTAATATATATTAAGTTAATTTAAGGAGTTATAGTTAAAATATTTTTAAAAAATCTAAAATTGAAGAATAAAAAACAAAATTTAATTATTTTAGAAAAATTAAAACTATATTTAATCTAATAAAAATTAACAAAAATCTGAAAAATATAATAGCATAACGTATTCAAATTCATATCTTACAATCGTAACATCACACCACTTTTACAGTTCCAGCACCCACGTGGGCTAGCCGCATACTAACCCATTCAATTAGTTCCGAACGAACATAGCAATGTTAGCATTACCATCCTTATGACTTATTTGCACAGTTAAAAGACATAAAAGAATCTCACTTACATGTCATATTTGTTTTATGTACATTAAAATTATACCCCAATTCAAAGCTGAAAACTAATATCTTTAAGTCGTAAAATTCATTGATGCAAATTTTACATCACTGTAAGGCTTTTCCCATATAAATCGAACCTTGGTTAACATAATTATGAGACTTAAAACTTGTTTATCTTATGGTTAAAATCAATTCTTACCCTTTTCAATAAAAAAATATACAGTCTAATAAAAATTTATAATTCAAATTAATTTATGCATGTATCTTACTATTATTCAATAGTTTGAAATTAATTTTTTTCAAATCAATTTTACTTAAATTTAAATCAAATGATACTTTACGTTGTATTGTACTAGCTATCTTTAAGCTTTTGAATAGCTTGAAGCTTTTTTATGCCATCGGTTATGAAAGAATTTAAAGAAAAAACACATAACTAAGACCTTACATTTTGGAATCAAAATAGAACTTGACTAAATGTACTCATCAAGACTGTTCTAATAAATTTTCTAAATACAAATTTACTAAGTATCTTCCTGTGGATAAAACATCGAGTCTCTTCTCGCTCGGTTCGTATTTTCCGTTCCGAAGCTGATAGCGATGTGTTACAGCTGAAATAGTGTAAGCTTGTCCTTCAATAGTTACACTTTCTCCACACTGCAAGTTCTGCTTTGATAAAAAAAAAAGAAAAGGAAAGAACGTTATGCAAATGCCTCAAGTGAATGTGGCACTTTTTTTGCCCCACTTTGTCACAAAGTTATGTTGGATCATGTTACACAAGAAATTATGTTGGATCATATCACCCAAAACAAGTTGTGTTGGATTATATCACCAATATGCATAATTGAATCATTAGAGCAAAAATTGACAATGCATGTGATCAATAATGTTTTGTTAAATGAATTTATCAAAAATAAGTTTTTGCTAAATAAGAAATGTTAACAGTATACTCTTAACACAACATTGTGCACTATAGGGATAAAATTCATATAGATCCCGCTAAATAACAATTCAATATAAAGGGAGTGAAACCTACATGAATTTTATCCAATAGTAAGTAGTATATTGAGAAATGGGTGTTGCTAGCTAGCAGTTGAACAGGGGCATAAAAGAATCAACTAGGAATTTTCAGCTTTAAGAACAATAAAGGCAACAGCAACCACAGCTAGTTACCTGAACAACTGCTTCAATTCCTCATCTCATATGGACCCATTTGCCATCCCATATATTGTTTTGCTTTTAAAATAATTAGAAGCTTTAGATCCAAAAGAAGCAACCACAATCCTCATACTTCTAAAATCAATACACTAAAATTTCATTATACTTTTACTTTCGTGTGTTTTTGCTCCAACATATGCGTTGTTTTCAATTATATGCCTGCTGGCTCTTAGAAATGATTGCATCTCCCATCCACATATTCTCATATAGCACGAGGTATACTAGACCTATATAATACACAACTTTATTCTTCCAATCTGTAAAGGTTAATTTTAGGAAAACATGTCAACAGTTTGCAATTGTAAAGCATCCTTTCAAAGCGACATATATCCTCCAAGCACTGAAAGTTCCCCTTTTGAGAGAGAAGCAAATTCTGATCCATTAACTCAATAAGCAGTACAATGGCTGACCAAAGAAGCCAAACACATCCATGTTTTTTCCACTTAGGTTAGTAGCTTTCGTCATTATTATTGTTTACATTAGTTCGAATTATTCCAATAGGGGAAAGGAGTATAGCTTGCAGTTAGGCTTCCAATAGCAACTTGTCTAAATCTCAATCGTCATGACTTAGAATGGGGAATCCTTAGATGTGATTCCAATCAACAATAACTGAAGAAACATATTCCCAATTTGGATTGGCTTCTAACTTAGGAGAGTTTTTCATTTGCAAAACCATATTGTTAAGACTTTCCTTAGGCAAGAATGCCATATTTTGTTAAGTTTTAGGTGCTTATGAAAAGTTCAATGAGAGAGCTCTTTAAAAGTTGAGGTACATAAATTAATTTTAACCTCTGCAAGATGTTTGATTTATTTTACATCTTCAATTCATTTTATTTCCTTTTATCCCTTATAAGTGCTTGTAGAGATGTTTATTCAAACTGGTTCATAGTCTCATTGGTTAAACTTTAACGATGAGTTGATGATAATATATAACTGTTTTCATGCCTTCATCAGAAATAGCTGAGATGGCCACATTATTTTTCCCCTTTTGCCATTATGCTATGAAATCTGCTAAATTGTTTGCAATGTATTTATTCATGTCGCGTAACTGTAATCATTAGCATTCTCATGAATTCTTCAAATTTCTTTCTGTAATAACTTATTACTCTTGTATGGGTTTACACGACCTCTTATGCATATGAAAATCCACAGTAAGTATTGAATTCTTACAGGGTATCTCAGATTCTGGGTACAATGAGAATTATTAGAGCAAAACATCTACTCCCGTTTGACAGTTTCATTCTCTTTTGGTTATCTTTCATTGCTTTTGGCAATCTCGTCAAATGGACAAAAAGTCTTTGGAGATAACTCTAGCACCCAAGAGCTTTATGCTGCTGGCTATACTTTAATGAAGTTGTAAGGTCCAGAAAGTTTCATTGGAACAAAAGAAAGTGCAGATCGATTAAATTTTCATTTAAGCCTATTGAATCAATGGCATTCTTTATAAGAAAAGCCAGCATTACATCATTACTGGAAAGCACTGATTTTGTTTCATTAATAGATTAGGAGGCCCTTAAGTGGACTTCCAAGGTTGTCCACTGATTGCATTTTAATAATTGTGAGAATACTAGGGTTACTCATGTTAGACTAAAACTTTGTATCAAAACATACATATAGAGCTGGATATCTTAATATACAGGGGCATTTTCTTTATCTCTCCTTTTCCATAACCCAATAATTTTTAATCACAGCCATACTAAAGATATACCTCTAGTTACTCCAATTTAACAAATCATAGCCATAACCCAGTAGTTTCTTTGTAAGAACACCCCCATCATATCCCTCCACAAGCATCATGTAGATAGATGTATTATCCTCATAGATATCTTAGTGAGTTCTTCTCATCTTTCTGTTTACATCTAGTACTGTTATCTTTCATTGCCATTATCATCCCACAATTGTAACACTCCAATATATACTGATGTTGTACAATGAAGATAATACATTCAAACCTACCGTGGAAATCAGTTTCAAAACAGTACCTCTACTCATCAAAATCAACCACTATTCCGCAGCTAGATCTTAACTACAATATTCCTATTATTATATTTATTACATACTCAAATATACATATAATTCAACTTCTTCGATCAATGACCTTGTACCTAGAGCGAGCAATGCCCAGGCTTAGTTTAATGACAATTTTGGAAGGTTAAATTATCATACTCCATTTTGAAAAATAAAAATCTCAAATAAAAACGTACCTTATGCCTAACCCCCTTACTTGTTAGAGAGAAGCAATTCACAGGCAGCGCTTCGAATTAAAACGATCAATTCTTAAGATTGAAACTTTCGAATTTGTTTTAAAAAATGAATGGCACTTACGGGGGGAAAGCAACGAACGCCAAGACACTTGGGAGGAGGAGTTATCTCGACCACTTTGTATGGATGGATGCTACCTCGTTCTCTGTCTCTGTCTCTCTTCCTACTGCACGAAACCTCAAATGACATCGTCTGCTAGAAAGATAAAGAACAATAGAGAGTTAAAAGCCATGAATAATCATGGAAAACTCCGAAAACCAGTTCAATACGGTACCTTGTTGTATGAACAGAGACCAACGTTCCATGATGCCGTTGCCATTGTCCAAATCCGTGATACCAGTTAGTGAGCGTTGAAGCTAGATTGAATTTCTCTTTTCCACAGGCAAAATGGCAACCGCAAAACCAGAAAAAATAAAATCAGATTTTTTTTATGGTGGGACAGAACAAAAGTCACAATTTTCTCAAAGCAAATTCTGTGGTTTTAACCATGAGACAAATCATGTTTTCGGAAAAACCATTTTGTTTGGATTGCATGTACAAAATAGATTAGTTTAATAGTTAATTATTTCTATAATTAATTATATAAAATAAGTTGTGCATTGAAATATATTAAATAAAAATAATTTATTTTATTAAAATTATATAAAACAATTATTATTTATTACTAATTAAGAATAAAATGAAAAAATAAAAATTAATTAGAATATGAGTTGATAAATTTTAGTTATATTTTAAAATTTTGTTTATTTTAAACAAGCTATTTTTATATAAAAATAATTAAAGATTAGAAACTTTTTATACGTAAACATCTAAATGCATATAAATAATAATTTGTATATGTTGTTTTACTAGTTGAAAATTTTGTTTATCTTAAATAAGTTATTTTTAAAAAAAATTAAGGAATATAAATTTTTTTACACTAATTCTCAAAGATCATAAAAATATTAAGTTCTTTTTTTAACTTAACCAAGTTCAAATAATCAAATCCAAACATATTTAATCTTTATTTCTTTAGTTTTAGGTTTCGTTAATTTTTTAAAATAAAAAATATTTTATAGCTTGTATGTACATAAAAATAAAAGAAAATAAAATATTTTTTTAATCCATTAAAAAAAATATTTTTTTCCTTACCACCTCCTCAAAATAGTCATAAAAATAGAAAAAAGCTTAAATTTTTTAATTATTAATATTTAAATTATTATTTTGGTAAAAAATAATTTAATAAAAAATAAAATTTTTAAGTTTAATTTAATTTTTAATTAATATAAAATAAAACTTATATTGTCAATTTTTTTCTATTTTATTTTTCATTCATCTAAAAAAATAATTTTTATTTTTATTTTTATCTATTCAAATAATTATTTTTTACATTTTATTTTTATTATATATCTCACACTCATATATTTTTTAAATTATTTTATATTATTATTATTTTATTTCACAATCATACTATTAAAGATTAAAATGATGGTTATTTTATAATGTTAAAAATTAATGATAATTTATAATTTTAAAAATTACATTAATAAATACTTATAGTTTAAAAGATAGTTTAATATATTATTTTTAATTATATAATTTTAAATGAAGCAAGAGGATCAAAATGTTGTTCAATTAAATTTTTGATTTTTAAGAATTTTTTTTTTTTTTAGATTAGATTACAAATATATGTTAGATTTTAGTGTTCAAAATAAAACAATCTTATCTAAAAGAATAAAAGTATGACCAACAAGATATATAGCATAGTTATTGATAATGAAAGTTGTTATAATGTTGTTAATATAATATTGGTTGAAAAATTAAATTTTTCAACAAAAGATATTTTAATTCATAAAAACTTCAATCATTGAATGATTATGAGACATAAAAATGATAGAATAGAAATTAATATTATTTTTTTATTAAAAAATAAAATAATAAGATTATTTGTGATGTTGCATATATGCATTGCAATTGATCAAATGATGACTTGTGATAGGGCATAAAAGAATATATACATTTGTCATGAAAAATTGTATCATTATATTAACATATCTCAAATTAATTGAGGTCTATGTTAATTAAAATAAAGTTATAAGAGAATGTAAGTTAAGAGAAAAATCGTCAAACATATCTAAGAAAAACATAAAAAAAAAGTGTGAAAATAAGCAAAAGAAATAAAAAGAGAAGAGCACAATGAAAAAAAAAGGTGAGTTAATTTAAAAAAAAAAAGAAAAATCGAGTGTTTTGTTGGTAAAAGAGTAATGTACAAAAATATTTATTTCACTATCAATCTTAACTTTTTCTTTTAGCTAGTGTTGATTTTTTGTTATAGGAAATTTAAAAAAAAAATTCTAGAAAAGTAACCTCATGAATTACTTCCTTTAAGAGATATTAAGCATCAAATTGACTTCATTCCTAATTCTATAATTTCAAATAGATCAACCGATAGCATAAGTATCAAGAAAGCAAAGAAAATTCTAAGACAAAATGGAAGATTTATTGCAAAATGAATTTGTGAGAGAAATCTTATAACAAGTTTTGTTCCTATCACATTGGTCCCAAATAAAAATAGATTGTGACGCATGTGTGTTGATTATTGAACCATCAATAAAATCATTATAAAGTATAAATATTTTATCTCTAGATTAAATGGTATGCTTGATAATTGTATGATTCTGGTTTGTTTTCTAAAATGGATTTTAAAAATGGATACCATCAAATTCACATGAAATAAGTTAATAAATAGAAAATTTATTTTAAAACAAAATGTGATTTATATGAATGGTTAGTAATGTCATTTGGTTTAAATAATGCATCCAATACTTTTATGAAATTAGTGCATCATTTTTTTTCTTATATTAATAAATTTGTTATGGTCTACTTTAATGATGTTTTACTTTATAAAAAATCCTTGGATGAACATTTGCATGCTATTTTTGGTATTCTAATAAAGAATAAGTTGTAGGGAAATATTTAAAAATATTTTTTTTTGTATTGAACTTGTTGTGTTCCTTGATTTTGTTGTAAATTTCAAAAAAATATTTTATTAACAAAGAAAACGTAGAGGCAATTAGAGAATATCCTATACATAGAAATGTAAAGAAAGTAAAAAGCTTATGTGGTATAGTAAGCCTTTATAAAAGGTTGTGCATAAGCTATGTGTACATTGTATCTAGGGATAAGTGCATTCATCAGAGTAGAAAGAATATATTTAAGACCTCTAGTATCATTCCTTATAGACTATTCTAACAATCCTAAGAGTAAATGAATCCTAACTTTTGGGCTCACTAAAAAAAAGTTTAGTTTGAAAAATATTTTAACATAGAAAGGAAAATATAAAAACAGGAAAGAAAAATTAAAGGAAAAATAAAATCACAAGTATAAAGATGATTATGAAAAGACATGAAACTTCAGTTTTTCTTATAACTTTACTGAATTTCACCCACTAACTCTCTTATGAATGATGAAAATCAATTGCTAATTATTTGTTCTAAATTTATTACTACCAATGATCACACGATAGTAACTTTTGTTTTCCTAAGTTATCACCATAATAATCATGCAAGGAAATAATTAAGAGAAGTATAAAAACCACTTATTTTTTTAATTCAATAGCTAGTTATAAATTAATGATTCCTGTTTATCATTCAAAATCCTAAATCTATTTTATTTTATAGTTCTATCGATTAGGTAATGACACGATCGTGTATCCTATAATCAACTTAGAAATTAATAAAAATAACTACTTGTTATCAATTAGATGAACATAATAATGCAAATATAATTGAATAAAAGAACATAAACCTTCATACAAGAGAAAAAAGGATTAAATTAGTTACATCATAAGTTCCATCAAAGTCCTATGATTGGGAATTAGTTACACATAGTGAATAAGCATAAACAATAAATTTCTAATCCAATCAAAATATCCATAATCCTAATCTAGAGACTAGAATGACAAAATAGTATGATAGCAAAGTTGAAAATAGGGCATTGGAACTCACACTTTGAAGAATCTTTTACCTTCAAGATCCTATAAGAAGGTTATGGAAGAAGGAGTGGAGTATGAGAGTGTTGTAGAGGAATAGAATGTGTCTAATGGTGTATATGAGTATTTTTTTTCCAAGGCATTCCCCTTCCTCTTCCCCTTTATAAGCTTGAATTATGCTTTTTGATCATGAACCGGGTTGACCTAGGTCATTTTCTACACTGTTAATATAGGTACAGTCATGCTCAAGTTTGTATGACCATGTTGTAAACTCCAAATACTGCATGGTTGTGTTGAAGTTTAGCACAACCATGCCAACTATCTAGTACATTGTGTTGAAGTTTAGCACAACCATGCTAACTATCTAGTACAACCATGCTCATGTTTGCACGACCATGCAAGAAAATCATGAACATTGCTAGGGTGTGATGGTTTCTTTCAGGGCCTTTCTATCCTTTTATCGATCCTTTGTCCTTTTAGGCCCTTTTTTAGCCCAAATTATTCTTGTTTGTTTTCATATTCTTTACTTGCATGACCATTCACGAAAGAAATAAGGATGCTAAAGAATTAAACCAATCTGATCTAAAGATACAACTAAACTAAACCAAAGCAAAAATTCAAAAGATTCAAAAATGTAATTTTTTATGCAGTTAAGTTCAATTTACAAATCCTTTTTGCAAAACCAAACCCAATCATATATAAATTTATATATTTTCAAGTTTATACTGCTAAACTGCTGTTCTTTTCATTCACATTTGTTGTCTAAAAGATTTCTTTACTTTTTATCATATATTTTGTATTGAGCATTTTATTTTGTTAATGTGTTGAAATAAAGTTTATCAAAATATAACCAAATCTACCTATAATGCATTAAATTTATATACCCTATTGATATTTTTTATTGTTAGTTATTATGTCTTTGTCTAACTAATTTTTAACAAGATATTAGCATAGTTATTGATAATCGATGTCGTAGTGATGTCAAAAATGAAATAAAAGTGGAAAAAATTGCAGTACAAGACACAACCTTGATTGTCTCTCAATGATCTCGAAAAACAATTTGGTTCAATTTAAAGTTTAAAACTAGGAAGGGTTGTGTTTCACTTTTGGTAAAATCAAAATTAAACTTGATAAAATAATAATATTAAAAATTGAATAACTTGCTAGTTTAATTTGGAAGTATGATTATCATAGGTTTAGAAAAATATTTTTGAAAATAATTTTAATTTTTATTTGGTTTGAATTCACTAAAAAAAATCAATTAAACTCATGGTTTTCTACTAGAATAACATCTAGAATTTGAATTAATTAATGTTCAAACAATTAAGTATCATTCGAAGTCCCAATATTAATTTTCAAGAATTGAAATCACCAAATCTTATAGGAAACCCCATAGCCTCTTTTACTTTTTGCATGAAAATTAGAGAATTAAGCAAGCCCTAATTTTAGAATTGTATCATACAATATGAAATTAAATTAAGCATCCAATTTCACAATTACAAACAACAGTTGCAACGTATTAAAAGGGAAGAAGAAGAAATCGCAATAAAAATTCAATTAAGAACAAAACCTCAAATCTTTTACTTATAGAATTAAAACAAACAAGCCAATCAAAGAATTAGCCTTCCATCAGGCTTTTTATGAAAGAAAGAAGTATTAGAATGAGAGTAAGAATTGAAACTTTATTGAGAATTTGGAATAAGTTTCGATGTGTTTATAATGTGTAAGAGTTGTCCCTTTTATAGACCAAGTTTGCTTATTAAAATTAAAAATTCAAATTAAAAATTTAAAATAAAAATAAAAACTGAATGAGTTATTTTAAATGCAGAATAAAAATCCTTCGAGAATTTATTTCCTTGTCCTTCTAGGTTTGCAATTGAATTCCTTATTTACTCTATCATTTGAATTCAAATTATGCACGAAATATGGATCTTTGTCTGATGCCTCTTTTCTCGAATTTTTATGAGCATGTTGACGACCGAATTAGAGCTTTTCCTTTGAGCTTCATAAATTGACCCTATCTAAAAGTAGCTTTTGTAGCCCTAGATATGTCCATTTTACTAAAACATATCTAGGCTATCTAGATAGAACCTCTAAGTCATAGTTCAACCCAATAACTTTATGATCTGTTGTGGCTGGGTTACTTAAGGATACATATGATTTTAGGCTTTTGTCTCAGATTTCTAATGTCTCTAAGATCACTACAATATCAATTTTATATCCTAGATATGACTTGCACAATGAACAAGGTCAATAGGCAATTAAATTCGAAAATACTAATTTTATCTCTTAAGCCAACTAAAGCCCAATAACATAAAAATCATTCAAAATGATAGAATTAGATATGATTCAAACCTAATTAAGTCCAAAACAAAATGAAAATAAGTATACAAAAATCCATTCATCAAAGGGCAAAACATAATTGTAAGAAATGCACATAGGATTACAATGCATGAAGACATGAGTAGCATACCTTCCAAGGAATCCTCATTCAATACAGTTTGCAAGAAACATCAAAATAAATCCTATGTTTTAAGAGGTCAAGATAATCATAAACACATCCTACACATTTCAAGTAGACAAGAAAGAAAATCAAATCAAATTGTGGAACAAAAGTGATAGAGACCTCACTAGACATACTCTTTTACTCTTAAGTGTTTAAAGTTTGTATTTATACTCAAGAAACTTATGAAAGAAAGCATTACCATAAGTTTGACAAACCTCTAATTTTCAACACTTGAAATACATGCAAACATAGATCATTAGGATTTTATTAAGGTTGAATGAGATTAGGGTAAAGGTGGACGAGAGAAGAAAATTTTGATAAGAACCAAAGAGAGTAAAGGAGAAATGGAAAAAATTAAAATAATACAAGATGATAAATCTCAAACACATGAAGGATAACTTTATTTTTCTCTCTTTTTTCTATTTTATCTCAATTTTTATTTTTTTGTTTCAATTCAAACTTTTATTTCACAATTTCTTTATTTTCATTTTTTTCTTTTAAATATTTCCTTTTTTTTTACTTGCCAAATTTTCAACAAGCACACATACATCCCTACACTTATTCAACAGTCCATTCCAAAAACTAATTCAAGGCTCTTTCATCCCCAAAGGTTAGAGGTGAATAATGGTTTTCCTCTTCGTGACTTGTAATGAGCTACAAAACAAAGGATGGAATAATTAGGCTCAAAGAGGTAGGCAATAAAAAATGAATGGTAGACTAATTTGGCTTGTAGCTTAAAAACAAAGAAGACCTAGATCATTTCCATACATGCATGTGAACAAGTAACTTCGAAGAGAGACAAATCAAATTCTAAGCACTGACAATCATGAGTGAATCGTACAAGAAAGGAGGAATGGTAAGATGTAATCCATTCATAATTAAAGCTTAAAACCTCACCAAGGTTCTATTACAAATGATCCATAACTTAGTTCTCATGTAAAACTTGCTCTATTTAAAAATGGAAGAAAAACATTCAATCATGTCATGCATTACTTAACTAAGAATGATAAAATTGCTCAAACTTTATAAAGATCTAGGAATCCATTGCAAAGTATAGAAGATGATTTTTTTTTAAAATTTAGAATAACAATGATAGAAAATAAAAAAAGAAAACAAAAATAGGAAATAAGAAAAAATCCTAAAAAGAAAATTCCTAAAGTAAAATTTCTCTTTCCCCACACTTAAGGTACACATTGTCCTCAATGAAACCAACATAATTCATAGAGTAGGAAAGGAAACTCCTTTATTAAGATAGAAAAATTTGCATTTCCGGAAAGACGGGCTTCTCCAAAGAGAGCTCTTCAACATGCTCCTCTACCACAGTGGCACTCTCATGAAATTGTTTGAGTTGATGGTCATCAACCTTAAGAATTTTGTTAGTGGTCTCACTTTTTATTTCTACTACATCATAGGGAAAAACATTAGTGACAAAAAAAGGACTAATCCACTTAGAACAAAGCTTACCATGCATGAGTTTGAGGGGTGAGTTGAACAACAACACCTTTTGGCCAATGAAGAACTCCTTCCTAGCAATCATCTTAGCATGAAATTTTTTAGTTCTCTCCTTGTAGAATTTAGAGTTTTCATATGCCTCCAAACGAATTTTCTCAAGTTCTTGCAATTGGAGTCTCTTTGCAAACCTGCTTGATCAAATTTCATGTTACAAGCCCTTACCGCCCAATATGCTCGATGCTTGATGCTTGATTTCCACCGAAAGGTGGCATGCTTTACCAAAGATAAGTCGATAAGGAGACATCTATATAAGTTCCTTATAAGCTATTCGATGTGCCTAAAGAGCGTCTTCAAGTCGGCGACTCTAATCTTTCTTGTTTGGTTGGACTATTTTTTCCAAGATTTGCTTAATCTCTCTATTGGAAACTTCAACTTACCCATTAGTTTAGGGATGATATGATGTAGAAATCCTATAACCTCATACTTCCGAAGTAAAGACTGCATGGTTTGGTTATATAAATGGGTTCCTATATCATGATGATTACTCAAGGCGCTCCAAACCTGCAAATGATATTAGACTTGAAAAAATCCACAATAAATCGAGCATCATTAGTTTTGATGGCCTTAACCTCCACTAGTTTAGATAAATAATCATATCAAGTAAGACATGTGTGAAACCAAAGGAATTAGGAAAAGGTCCCATGAAATTATTGTCCTAAACATAAAAAAAAGCTCACAAAATAACATAGGTTGTTGAGGCATCTCTTATCTTCAAGTGATCGTTGCTCCTTTCTTTGGCATTGCTCACAAGTGGTAAAAAACTGGTATGCATCCTTAAATAAAGTATGCCAATAGAATTCAAAATCCAATGTCTTTCTAGTTGTTTGTTGTGAGCCAAAATTCCCTCACACTATAGAGGCATGACAAAATTGTAGGACAGACTGGATTTCATGATCTGATATGTACCTGTGAATCACGTGATCACTATAAAATTTTCATAAGTATAGGTAATCCCAAACATAATACTTAGCATCACTTTTTAATTTATCTCTTTGTGCCTTAGATGCATGAGGAGGAAAAGCAGATGCAACCTAGTAATTTACTAATTTAGCAAATCAGGAATATTAGGCAATGTCACCCAGCTACATGATATGCTCATCAAGGGAAGGGTTCTACAACTCCCTCAATCCTGCTCAAATGATTTGCTACTAGATTTTCTACTTCGCTCCTATCTCTAATCTCCAAGTCAAACTCTTGGACTAGCAACATCCATCTAATTAACCTGGATTTTGACTCTTCCTTTTTCAAGAGAAACTTCAAAGTTGTGTGATATATGAACACAAACACTTTAGAACCAAGCAAATATGATCTAAATTTATCAAGGACAAATGCAATAGTAAGGAATTTCTTTTCAGTGGTTGTGTAATTTACCTGTGCGAGATGTAAAGTTCAGGAGGCATAGTAAATAACATGAGGGATCCTATCATTTCTTTGAGCAAGATAGCTCCTTGTTCATGGTTTGACACATCACACATCAACTTAAAAGGAAGTATCCAATCTGGTGTTTGGATGATGGGAGTGATGGTTAATGCTCTCTTGAAACAATCAAAAATCGCCTTGCACCTATCATCGAAATTAAAAGCCACCTCTTTTTGCAACAAATTAGATAACGGAAAGGGGTTTCTTACTAAAATCCTTGATGAACCTCCTGTAGAATCTTGTATGTCTTAGAAAGGAATGAAGCTCTCGCACGCTAGAGGGGTAAGGTAGTCGCGCACAATTATATCAATCTTAGTAAGGTATACCTTTGTGCCTTTCCTAGAGATTACATGGCCTAAAACTATTTCCTATTCTACCTAAACTAGCATTCTTATAATTAAGAACAAGGTTAGTTTCAACGCATCTATACAATACTCTATCCAAGCTATCTAAGCATAAGTCAATACTCTATCCAAGCTATCTAAGCATAAGTCAAATGAGGAACCGCAAACAGTAAAGTCATTCATGAACACTTCCATTCTAATTTTCTTTTAAAAAAAATTACAATACAAGACATAACATTGGTCATCTCTTAAGGACTTGTAAAATAATTTGGTTTGATTCAAAGTTAGAAAAATGAAGGAGGAAAAGAGGTTGTGTTTTACTTTTGGTAAAAGAAAAATGAAACTAAATAAAATAATTATATTAAAAATTAATTAACTCGTTAGTTCAATTCATAAGCAGGATTATCATAGGTTTAAAAAAATATTTTTAAAAATAATTTTAATTTTTATTTGATTTGAACTCAATCAAACAAACACTAATTAAATTCATGATTTCTTACTAAAATAATACCTAAAATTTAAAAAATTAATATTCAGACAATTAAAAATAATCCAAACTCTCAAAATTAATATTCAAAAAAATAAAGTTGTAATTTTATTTGTGCTCAAGTAGATAAAGATACAAAGAATTAACCTCATCAAATCATTATTGTCAAGATTTTAAAATTTGCAAATTAAATAAGGATTTAAGATTGATATTGATACAAATAAAATTAAAATTTGAAATAGATTTACAAATTTTGTTTTAATTATTAGTTACAAATCTAATTAAAATTTAAACTTAATTTGTAATTGATTTGTTTTAATTATTTATAAGTTAAATTAAAAATTGAGATTGATTTACGATTGAAATTTTTTAGAATTTATTATTATTTTTTTATTGTTAGAATTTATATTTATTCCTTTTATTAGGACTTATTTCTTATTATTCCATATTTCTTATCTATAAATAAAAATTTTGTAAATCAAAATTAACAAATTGAATTTAAATAAAAATTAAATTTTCTTATCTGCAAGAACTTTTCTCAAATCTAATTTTGATTCTCTTTTATCAAGTCAAATGATATCACTCTTTTCACGATGACTTTAATTTTACCAACATATTATAAATAGGATCGACTTCCTAAACTTCTTTAACTTCTATTTTTTACCACATTTCAAGGCAATCTCATTTCCATTCTCCTATCATGCATTGAAAAATATTCTCCAATGTAAGCGTCACTGTAACTGAAACCACTAGCGACTCGTCCGTGTCTAGAAAAACTAGTAACATCTCATCTTTTATATAAAACTACTGTTCATTTAAGATCCATATATTATGTCGTAAAAAGTAGCACGTTTTATATACTTGCTTACATTTACAACATGCCGTAAAAACCAGCACTTTTTATATACTTGTTTACATTTACAGCATGCAAGCATAGCTTACATTTACAACATGCTACGCGATGTATAAAGAAAATATCTTTTATATACAATAATGCAAACAGTATTATTTGTTATCACATCATCGGCAACAACCTCATTAACAGTATAAATTTTTTTCTACACTAAGATGCATAAAAGTTAAATACATTTATAAAATCAAAGTGTGAGCAATGAAAAATGACATAAAAACCTTTACCAAAACATAGAAGAAACAAATATATAATAGAAATAGTAATTAAACCAGCATATTAATGTCGTTTTTTAGTATTGTAGCTCAAATTTCAACATAAAAACTACTACGCCCATTAAGCTAAAAAAATGCCTAAAACGTCCCTAATGGCCAAAATAACTGTTTATGTCTAATCCAATGGCCCTGCACATTGGTTTGATTTTGTTCCTACAACTATTTCCTTTTGTAGTGCTAACATTTTTCCAAAATAACACTAAAGGAAAAGCTACACCATCAAAACAGGATTGCTTGTGGACGATACTTACCTTCTAGACCAAGAATAACACAAGTCAATTTTATCTATAAGACCACCTAAAATCTTCATCATCCACATCATCATCATCATAATTACTTACACCTTCATAATCATCAAATTCCTCATCATATAATGGATCAACGATGTCTTCGGAAAAATCATGATGCTCTAGATCCTCCTCAGATGATTCATTACTACCCGTGCCATGTTCGCTTTCTTCAGATTCATACTCAGATTCTTTAACCTCTTCATCCTCTTCAGAAATCTCATCCGGATAATCATTCAATGGATTGTTTTCATCTATAAACAGTAAACGTAAGGGAATTTTTAACCATTTGCGATTTGCATTAAGGGGTAATGATGAGGGAAAAAAAAAGACTAGCAAATACCATTTGAGTCATCAGTTTCATAATCTGAATCATCTTGCCCATCATAGTAATCCTCCTCATCAACTTGAACTCTGAGCCAAAGATAAACAACAGAGTCAAGAAGCAAGAATAGGAAACCTTATTAAGCATGAATAGACAAAATACTCACAATGGATAAGAATGTGATTCATCAGCGTCCATGTCCATCTCATCCTTCACGGTGTAGAGATCATACACATAAGCCTCTGTTTCTGTCATGTAAGACAATGCATCATAACCAAATTATATTGAAACAGTTCACAAAAAATAAAAACACAAAAGTCAGTACTGATACTACTTTCAAAGCATTTATTCGAAGTGTTAATAACATCGATAAAATGTCACAAGATAACGCTAAAATATAATTTTTCTATATTCAACAAAAATAAGAAAATGAGTTTGCCTAAGTACAAGATACCCATTCATCTGTCAATTATTTAAATAAAATAAGTCCAACTTGGGCATAAAGTAGCAAGACCAGTAACATTTTAATGGTAGTTTGCAACTAAACAACAACCTTCTTTGGGATGACCAACCAAATGAGCAAGTAAATCAGCTTCAACCTCAGCAGCAGCATTAGGAATAAACTCTCTCAGTAAAGGGAGGTAACTAGACAAAAGTCTTTGATCCTCCGAGGACATATCTCTGCATTAATCATAGGAAAAGTGGTTTCATATGATAATTGTCCAAACATAGGAAACAAAAACTAATGGAAATACTTACTCCTGTTGAACTGCCTTATTTTTTTCTTCATTGTCAACACGAACAACATCATAGAAGTGGCATATTTCTTGTAATGCTTTTTCATGCACTGTCCCTTTGTTTCCCTTTCTGCTCTTCCATATTTGTTCAAAGCGAGCATCTTTTGCCAAAGACTGGGAGAAAGAATAAAAAGAGACATAATTTTGACACAAGGCAACTTCTTAGAGAAATCATTACATTGTTTCTGCTGTACTCCGAAGTCAAGCAGTTTCATGAATATAGAATTGAAATCTTTTGTACACCTAACAATTTTATTGCCATGTCCATAAACATAAAAAAGGTTCCTTATTAATTGGCTTCCAAACAATTTTTCTTACAAAATGTAAATTGTTAAAAGGCTAGGTTATGTAAGGATCAACATTAAACATCTCAAACTATATTCTTATTGAGTTTATTACAATTCAAGCAGGTCAGTTGGTGATTAAGAATGCCAAGTAAACTAAGCTGGGTATAAAAGCTATCAAGGTGTGATATAAGATCAAGTTTTGTTCAATCGTCAATTAAGATAGAGATGCAACAACTGTGAGAAGAGAGATTATTAAAGTAGAGATAATTTTAAAATATGCAGAGAAAGAGGGAGGTGGTAGCAGGGAAGGGGCATACAGAAAAGATAATGAGGTATTCGAAATGGAAGTGGGAAATTAAGTTTATAAGGATATCACCATTATTAATAAACTTCGTGTTTTATCATCTTCTCCCTAATAAGGAATTTATTATCATTGGAAACAGCTTTGGAGTTCTAATGAAAGAAAATAAGAAAAACAAAACATTGACTATTCTTAAATTTAGGTGCATTTATTTGGATCCTCATTCTATTTCATAAAACAAAAACATTAGTCATAGCCTAATTTTGTACTTGGAACAACCGCATCTGACCACGACATGGGTATGTATAACAGAATATACACCACAAAGCAATGACCATATTTTGAACCCTGGCTGTAAGAAACTTCCAAATCTTGTTAATGAGTTCATGTTTAGTTGAGCTAATGCTTGTGGAAGAATTTCACGAATGCTGTTATTATACTGTTAATTATCATAGGACTTTCATATCATATTCAAAGAGTTCTTGACAATCCCCCCCCCTCCCCCTCCCCCAATTCTATGAGAGTCTCACATTGAGAAAGGGGGTTGTAAGATGAAATTAGTATAAAAAGGATGTAAGAAGAAACAATGCAAGGGCATGTCTTTGTGTATACAGATGATACTTCAATACAATTTTCAATAGGTTGAAGAATTAAGCATATATTGTCATCCCTCAGGAAAGAGCATTATGGGCATCCAAATATATGCACATGTACAAATAAAAGTAATATAAGCCATGCAACAAACCTCCTTTTCTTGTTTAGCTTTAACCAATAGCTGATCTTGCTTCTGCAAACATCAAAAGTAGGAAATGTTGAAAGACAATATGTTAAGAAATGTGAAGTTAACAAACAAACAATTGGGGAGAAAAGTTATTTGTTCAAGCACACACAAGCACAAGTGAGTATGTGATTCTGTGCACAAGCACATGAGAGAGAGGGACGTGAAGAAGAAAGGGCTTACATTATCCCTTTTGAAGAAGTTCTTTCTTTCCTCAATTTTTGACTTAGAATCAGATGCACTGCTGGAACCAGGATCCTAATGAAACAGTCAACCAATAAGGCAGTTTTGTATCCAGTTTATGAAAACACAGTACAACCATGATTAAAAATTGATATATATTGAGAAGACCAACTCAATACTCTTGAAATACAAAAAAATGTTGCAAATGGAGAACAAAGTGGCCAGAGACAAGAGAACATTAACTCAATAACACATATCATGTTGCTACACTATATCATGAGAAAGAATCCGTCACAATCATTTAGATGGGCAACTAACCACAAAGGATTGCACAATATCAAAGGTGACCTCAGAGCTGCTTATTGTCTCCACATGTTGCACAAAAACCTTCTTGTTATGCAATTCCACTGAAGAAGAATAGAGACATTTTGTCAGGAGTCAAGCATAAATATTAAACACATGGAAAAAGATATCCAGTAGTTTCCAGCTCTTCATTCTGCCACTGATCAACTCAACTCTAGCAAAAGTTATCTATAGGTATTTGCTAGTGTGAATCATTTGACAACCCATATTTTTAGTGGCACCATGACATCTTTGTTTTCTTAAATACAAAAATAAGTATTATTAATCAAAAGAAATCCACTTGACAGGACAAAAAGGTATTGTAATGAAATAAACTTAGTCTCACTCAAAACTGGAATATAATTCTTATAACACATCAAAGAAAAAGCAGTATCTTCTCAACCATATCCCCATAACGGTGGATGCTTGTTGTGATGCATTCAGTATCTACTGGGTAATTAGATACCTCAGCAACTCAGTGTCTTATTTATTGGTCTCAAATACCACGGTGGGAAATTGAAGAGTAGCAGGGGATTGCATGCTCAATAAGAAGTACAAGTAAAAATCAGCTTGGGGATTGGAATTGTAACAGCCTGTCTACATGACAGGTGCAGCAGGGAATCAAATTTGTTTTGAGTGACAGGATAAGAGAGGAGGAAAGGAGAGGAGAGGGGGTAAGGTTAAAGAAGGGGAAAACAGGTCCCTTGAAGTATTTGTACTTTTTTTAGTATTTCCTGTTTTTCTGTCCTCTCCTTCTATATTGTATACATCTATTCCTGAACTGACATTTGAGTGACATCTGTATAAGTGACATGTATGGAGACTTAACTGATTACGGCTCTGGTTCCAGGTTCCAAATGGCCTCCCCACACGGAATCAACATGCTAAACTGAATAACGATGGTGAATCATGAATGGCTCACAAATTTTGTGGGCTACTAATCTTTATGCAGAACTGGTGGAAATTGAACAGGGTTTGATCATTGCTGGTAAACTTGATTATATCTGAACGAGTGTAAGGCTAGGAGCCTGATTTCTGAATCCACTTAGACCAGTCAAATTAATGTTTTTTTCTCTCAAGTACACTCCCCGTTCCAAGAAAAGGCTGGAAAAATCACTTTCCATAGCCAAGTATTATCAATTATCAGCATCTTCATATTATCAATTTTTTACAACCATGAAACATTATATATATAACTTGGCTCGCAAGAAACACATGGAGGTAACGGACGGGAGACAAAAAGTGAGACCAAATTCAAAATTCAAGTTAATCAAATAAGCTAATATATATACATTATTAAACTTCTCTTAATAGGGAAATAAACTACGGAAACACCTAGTATATGCTATTTAGTTCACAATTCTTATATACTAGACACATGTACTTAGCTTATATATCAGAAAAACCATTTTTATCAACAAACAGTGGAATTAGGAAGAGGTTCAACCATAACGCAACATAAACAATATACAAAACAAACAAAAGAGAGACCAAATCTAATTAAGTGGAGAAGAAGAGTAACGTACCCTTTTGAGCGGAATCGGAGATTGATAAATTTCCAAAATCCAAGAGAGGGCGCTTCAATGGCCTCTCATTAATTTCCAGCCCTACATAACCACCCGAAAATCACATACCAACACAGGTATTCCAAAGCCCACAAGGACCCAAATGAAAGTGAGAAAAAAACAAAAGGAAAGAGGAAGAAGGGCTTACAGAAAGCATCAAGTGGAGATTGAAAGGGTTTGCGTTTGACCCTGACGACTACAGGCTTGGGTGGAGGCGCAGCCGAAGAGCTTTCGGCCATGTTCGCACTATGCTCCAACAAGTTGAGAAAGGGTCGAAGAAGAATTGGAAGCTGAGTCGTTGAAACTGAGGTTTAAAAAATTTGAATTAAACCTATGCCTCTAAGTTAACCGGTTTCCCCAGAGCCGATTTTTCTACGCTACATTCGGATGGATAGTTAGTTAGAGGGATTAATTGATTTAACAGGTAAGATTATTAATAAAAAAAATTCCTTCTACGTTTGGATGTACGCAAAGTACATGAAGATAAATTTATTTTGTGTGGAGTTTAATCAGAAAATAATTTTTCTTAAATTATTTAAATATTATAATAATTTTTTTTATTATTATTAACAAGGTTAAATTATCAGTTAATCCTTATAGTTATATTATTTTTAAAAAATTCTTACAATTTTAAAAATTTTCGTTAATTTTTTTAATTTTATAATTAAATTCATGAAAATTAACAGAATTGTATCGTTATTAAATTAATCGTTTAACAAAAGATTTATTATAAGGTGAAATATCAAATTTATTAATTCATCGCTAGATAGAAATGGAGTACATCATCAGATAATAGTTGACCAAACCAAGTAGAAAGCCAAATTTGGTGCAAGATTTAGAGGCTATCTTTGTGCTAACGTCTCCGCATGAAGGCTGAAGAGGATCGTAACAGGCAGGAAGGTAGTTTGCAGGAGTAGCCAATACTTGTCCCTGTGAGTCCCCGTAAACAGATTCCAAACCCATTCCTTGTGCTTATCTCAGAAGCGTCAATGTTCACCTTCATCATGGCTCTCAAACCCCGTTCATTCCTTAGTAGTGGTTTATGATTAAAGAGATGGTTGAGACAAAGATGATGTATTGCTAGAAGAGTGTTGAAAAATACTCATACTTAAGATATTTTTCACTCGCGTACACCCTCGATTTAAATGTCTTTTTACATAATTTGTTTGTTGTATAACAAAAAATAATGACTTACTCAAAACTTCATAAAATGGATGAAACGGGATATACATTCTGCAGTATGATGATAACAAAATTTCTTACTTGAGAAGTTTTAACAGAAGCATAATTCTGTTTGATTAAAAAGATTAAATGATAATTTATGAGAATTTGAATAAAATGATTTAAATATGATGAAGCGTAATCTAATCTACAATGAAACATCAGTCAATGAGTGAGTGTCACTTTATTAGTGAATAAATAAACTATATATAAGAGATTAAATAATAAACGTATTGATTTTAAAAATTTTAAAATAAAAAAAAATACTATCTCTAAAACATAATTCTTTTAGAAAATATTTATTTTTATATTTTTCCTTGTTAATCCTTCTTTATTTTTTGCATTATTAATATCTTAAAAACTAAATCTTTAATTTCTATAATTTTATATTATTTTTTTCTTATCTTACTCTAGTTATTTTTCCATCTTAAGAAAAAAAAGTTAATTTTTCAAACCGTTTTACTTTTATGTTTACGTCAAAGCATCAATAATTTACTCGGTTTGAATGTAACATTTTAACATTTTAAAAATTTTACAATATTTAAAAATTTAAATACTTTTAATTTAAATAATTTTATTTTAAAAATATATTATTTAAATAAATGATTTTAAATTTTTTATTTTTAAAATTTTTTATTTAGATGATGAATATTAAATTCATTGAATTTTAAATTTTTATTTTTAAAATTTTTTATTTAGATTAATTAATTTAATTTTACTATATACAAAATTTTACATTTAAATATTCATAGGTTCTATTTAATTTTTTTTTGTTTATCGACAAGTTTAGATATATAAATATTTTTATTGTACAACATATTTAAGCAGAATAATAATCCAACAAATGTACATAATTAAAATGATAACAAAATATGATTATATTATTTGATATTAAAAATATTATGTTCAAAGATAAAAAAAAGATGAGAGAGAAAGATGTGAGAAAGAAACCAAAGAATAGTGAAAGAGAAAAGAGTACGAATAGAGAATAATGGAAGAAAAAATAGTATGAGAATAAAGAAAGTAATAAAAAAAGAGGAGAGAACGTCATGAAGATGAGTTGAGAGAATTGGACGAATTTTAAATTCTCTCATTTTAGCATATTAAAATATTCTCTTAAAATTGATTTTGAAAATTATTGCAAAATAATATTCAAATAAGATATTTTAAATTTTAAAATTTTAAATTTTAAATTTTCTTAAAATTTACTTTTTCTCTTTAAAATAACTCATCCAAATATAAGGTTAGAAAATTTCAAGTTATCTCACCAAAATTTTAAGTTAAGCATCTCATGCTTGGTCAAATATTCCATCACAAATTATTAATGTAGCCAAGGAGATAAGCACCTTATACTTATTCAAACTACCTTTTTAAGAGAACAAATTTCTATTGAAAAAACAAAAACAAAAGAAGATTGAAGAACTAAATCTAAAAACATAAAATCATAACATCAACAACAAGTAAAAAATATCATAAAATTAAAAAAAAATACCAAATTAAAAAAAGTCAAACTTAAAATACTATATCTAGAAAATTACATGCATATAAAAAAATATTAAAAAATACAAAATTACAAAAACAAATGAAAGAAGTCAAAAATAAAAGATTGAAGAACATACACCAACAAAATCAAAACTTGAAGGCCTAGGTGGAAGAAGAAGGCACCATGGCCAGAGCTCGAAAACTGTCTTTGTCAAAGATGAAAGGAAGTTTTGCGAAAGACATGTGTAGGCTTGTCAAAAAGAGATAAGAAGTGTGATTTAGGGGTAGTGTTTTATTATTGATCTTTTCTTTTTATCTTTTTCCATCTTAATGCACCATATTTTCACCAAACTTCTTTTTTTCTTTTTTTCTAAATCCTAAATTCTAAACACAAGATTGAATCCTTAGATATAAATTTCAAAAATGTTTTAGTTGTAACCAAACTTCTTTTTTTCTTTTTTTCTAAACCCTAAATTCTAAACACAAGATTGAATCCTTAGATATAAATTTCAAAAATGTTTTAGTTGTATTTATGATATGTGAACTTAGGTTATGGGCTTTTAGAAAAATTTTAAAACTTTAGTTGTTTGATACTTTGATTATGTTTTGAACTAGCTTATGTTGTAACAAAATTTTAGTTGTACTTGTTTAATTAGGTTATAAGATGATAATTATTTTCAATTTTAAATTTAGAATATTTTAAATTTTTGAATATTTTAAATATAAATTTCATAGATTTTGATGTATACGAGTTTAACCAATGAATTACTTGTCTAACTAGTAACACATTGATCTAATATTCTAATTGAGCAATGTTCGAGTTGAGTTTTACAACATTGATAAAAACAAATTTTTTTATTATATTTTATAATAGAATCTAAATTTATTATGGGATGCTAAGACAACAATTGACCCTTGCCAAGCCTTAATAGATCCTTCAATAGATTTTTTTCCTTCTTGATTTTCTCTTGATAGAAATTTATTGACTTTATCCTTATTTCCTTCAATTTTTGTATCTTGATTTCACTTTCACTGGTTTCACTAAAAAATAGATAGATCAATCTTATTTATGGTGATGAAAATATTAAATAAAATATTTTCATATAGAATTTTTTTACCTTCATTAAAGTAGGATATCATATATGTTAAAATGATATTTGGTGGATTCTTCCTAACCTTCATCAACAAATTGAATAAAAAAAATCTATCAATTTTAATCATGTTATCTTTTACAAAGATTAAGAGAAAAGCTTACATGAAGATGTTATAATCATTTTTAATGACTTGAAAACTAAAATAAGAATAATATTGATAATCATTTTCACAAGTTCATGAACTATATATCAAGAAATTAAATATATGTTCTTAACTGAGCAGATGATAATCTAGTTATTAAAAGTAGCCAACAACATGAAATGATAAACAAAAAAAAAATTAAATATAAACAAAGAGTGTGATTAAAAATAAAAACTCTATAGCATATACTTATTCTTTCAACTAAGTAATTATCAATCCTAAACCATAAAATCTACAAAACCAAGATGAGAATATATAGGAAAACTATAACATCCTAAAAATGAAGCATGTTTTTACACTTAAGTCATGTATATAGTTTCATTATTAGACTGTTATTTCATGAAATAAAATCTTTTTAAAAATTATTATTAATAAAAATATGGTAATTTTTTTTGTAAAAAAACCTTTTGTTGAAAATTCAAGCCTTGTCACATTAATTTTCGTATCGGAAAATAAATAATCGGATGTCCTCACTTACATCAAATTAATAAATCGTCTAAGCTATTTATATAGATTTACTACTTATTTCAATTACTTAGGTTCACAAGTTAACACAGTCACTGACATGTCACAAATTATACAAATATTATAGTCATACAATCCATATGATTTAAAGAAAGTTAAGTCAAATTAAGGCATTTGTGTATTTACATACTTAGTTACACATATAGTTATTTCTACCATATATACATCACACACAATATAATACAAAACTATATACTACTTATTTATATTACAATTATCCACAGATATATTACACAGTGTACATTATAGGTATAACTCAAACATTCTCTACAACAAGGTCCACACAAACACTTTAGTAATGGGAGTCGTAACGCTCTAGTCATAAACTCTCATCCAAGGCATAGAAAGTTCCATCTTCCATCTCTTGGAAGGCTTGAAACAGGTGTGACATGGATATAGAGAACCACCTTACGATGACCAAACATGAGAAGTGCTATAATAATGGGGGGGGTGTCTAGGGGTCACTTTTCCCATCAAATGAAGAGGAGTCTACCGTAGGTACAGCAGGAGGTGCCTGATAATGGGTGGTGGAGAAACATCATATTGGGATGAAAAGCTTCCAAAGGAATGACGAAGTCCATGGTGGAAAAATTTGGGCTCATTACAGCAAATACAAAGAGATAAACCAGAGAAAAGTAGACTTGCACGTTGGCTTAAGTGGTAATAACCCATGAGTGTTCACAGACTAGTTAGCGTTGTTGAGTTTAATGAATACCACCGAGATCGTGAACGACATCTATAGCGTCTGGGAAGAAAATGATGGAAGGGGTGAGAAACTAAGTTTCTCAATAGGATTCTACCCTAAAGTAGTGACAATACTTTCAACCCAGCCACTTCAGTTTATTAGAAAACATGACATGCATACAAGTTCACTTTTAATTCTTAGAAAACTTAAGCTAAAGTGGATTTCTTTTATATAAGTAGGAACCGATTTTTATCATAAGCATACAAGTTATTTATTCTAACATGTATAAATCTCATATATTTTAGGGATCATATTATATCATATTAGAGGTATCATTTAACTATCATTTCATTCATGTCTTAACATAATTCTTCTCATTTCACTATCACTTTCTTAATGATAACCTAGATCATAGACATATAATATAGTTTAGTCAAACAATATCTTTTTCACTGACTCTGCTACTTTACCTTCTATTCTTAGGACATGATCTCATTCCTTAATGTTTGCCATCATTAGAAACATTGAAGACCTATCGCTTCATAATAAAAGAATTTTTGGAGAGCCCTTTTGTTTGCACCTTATAAGGACCCTTTTGCCTTTTGAATGTGCACAATGCATATTAAAAGTAGTATTAACTTTTTACATACGTTCTTCGTTTCATGATCTCAGTTAATTAGGTTCCATTTTAAAGCTTCAAGATAACATGTATGCTCAAACAATCCAACCAATATGTCATTCGCATATGGTCTCTAATCCAAACTACCTTCACATTTATCATCTACACATAAGCATCATATAACGCATTACTCTCTAACCAATCAGGAGTATTATTTATACATGCACTCATAAGGCAAGACAACAAGTTGACATAATTATTCTAATTAGAAACCAACATTCTAATCAATATTTCTTAATTATACTTAATATAGATTTCTTGAACAGCATGCAACCTTTTTCCAAAAGTTTGTCCATCTTATAACACCCTAAAAACGAATACCGATTTTACGCTTAAGTCGTTCTTTCGGTTCCATTTTTAGTTTGTTATCTTATGATGCAGAATTCATTTTAGAAAATACTTATATGAAAATACGGTAAATTTTTTGTAAAACTTTTTGATATAAAATGCAACCCTCGTCGATAGAACGTGCATAGTGGTAAAATAAATTGCTAAACGAGTTCTACATGCATTCAAAGTGTTAAGAGCATAAATCGCTTATCTTGTTCTCTTTAATTCTTAATTCACGTGTATACAATTAAAACAACATAGAATCATGTCATACATATCTTAACATAATTATACATACCATTCAAACATCATATAAGTCTTAGGAAGATAGGCCTTATCGTATAATTATTACAATCCTTAATTTACATTTGTCAAATATACATAACATATTATTTATTACTAATATTTAGGATGCTTACATCCTTCTAATCACAATATCAGCATGACTTGAATTTTCTTCAGATGAGAGTGTCTTGCATTCACTTCAATAACATGAATTTCCACCATCACTACAACGTTCGGAATATCTAGGAAGAAAATGGAAGAAGTAGAGATGAGAAACTATGTTTCTTAGTAGGCTTTCTACTTAGTTCTAATGTCATCACTTTAATCTTAACCACTTCAGTTTATTTCAAAAATCATTTCTTGCATAAAAGGTTACTTTTAATTCTTTGAAAATACTTCTATGAAGTGGATAAATTTTATTAACAAACATACATTTGAGTGCTTAAATATACATTCCTCTTAACATTCATAAACTTTGGGATCACAAATAAGATATCATTTGACATACAATTATTCTATGTCTTAAACTTTATTCTTTACTACTTTTCTTTGTCTTTATCATTTCTTTGTCCAACCTTTGGGATAATTTTTGAATCTAGTTTTACCACCTTTAGAAGAAAATAATTAGACATTGACATGTATTAAACTTGTCAAATAATATCTTCTCACTGATTCTACTCTCACCTCCTGTAACATCCCAATTTTTCTATGATAAATGTTTGAGGCTACAAATAGTTTCTAGATGAAACTAGGTGAAATTAGAAACCAAAAGTAGAGAAATTAGGAAGTTTTGTGCAAATGATGAAAATACCCCTGTACCTGGGCAGCTCAAATAATGAGCCAAAAAAAGGAAATACAAGTATAAGACATCCTAAAGGGATTATAAACATCATGTATGGTTAAAAGTATGAGAAAAATTTAGAAACTTGAGAAATGACGAAACGCCCTTCGAAAACCCTAAAAATAACCAAAATGCCCCTAGGAGCTATACTTTTTGCACAAAGCTAGTTAGTTCCCATAAAAATAGTAGAAGGCCTTAGATTAACATTTTTATGTAGTAACATTTTCTCATATTCCTTCATGATGATTATCTCAAATAGCATGTACATATTTTATTTCATTTTCTTCATTGACAGTAGCTATCCTTGATGAGAAAGGAGTTTGAGAAATATCGATATTTGTCAGATCATTGGTGTCATCACTACCAATTGTTGTCTTTTCTCAAAGAACAACTGACCAGTTTTTGTTCGAAAGATCTTCAACATAAAACACTTGTTTTGCTTGGTGGACCATCATAAAAAGGTTATCCCTATAAGCTACTTTATGAGGTCAACCAATGTAAATCCCAATTCATCAACTTGCAAACTACTGTTACTATCAACCTACTTACATTTGAAAACGTACACTTTAAATTTGGTGTAATCAATCTCCCAAATCTCTTCAATCACTCAAAAGTAAGATATGGAAGCATGGTAGGATTTTTATCTTTGAAACTTGAAAAATGCATCGACTCTACTACCACCATAACCCAACTATTTTGCATGGTATTTTTATCATTTTGAGACTTTGTGTAAAAGGAAAAATGATTAATATTGTATCCACTCCAACATATGACATCAAAGTTTGGGCTATTTGCTAGCCACTTCAATGCATCAAAGGCACCATCATCCTTCTTAATGGTTTCATCAAACTAGATTAAGAATGTTTTGTTATTCTCATTCAACAACCATTTCTTGTTCATTTGAAGATTCTTTTACCTTATAATGGTTTTGTGAGTAGATAAGTAAGGTTGAACCTCCTCAGTATTTAAAATATACAGATGTGCTTGAAAGACTTTTGAATGACCCATGCTTTTCACAACTATGCCTTGTGTACCTTTACCTCTGTGTATTCCCTCGAGACAAGTCTTAAGAAATCCTATGGGTTCCACCTTTGACAAATACTCTGTACAAAATTGAATTTCCTCTTCTACAATGTATCTTTCAATTATAAATGCCTTAGGACGGTGTGGATTCTTTACGTACCCTTTTAATATTTTCATGTATCGTTCAATTGGATACATCCACCTTAGATAAACGGACCACATAATCTATTCTCCCTCACTATATGAACAACCAAGTGAACCATAATACCAAAAACTGATGGAGGAAAATACATCTTCAATTGGCATAAGATAGTAAAAGTTTTATTTTCCAATTCATCCAATTTTAGAGGGTTAATGGCTTTGCTACATATTACATTGAAAAGGAAGCAAAACCTACTTATGGTGTGTCTAACCTTTTCAAGAAAAATGTCATGAATAACCACTGGAAGTAGTTGTTGCATCAACACATGGAAATCATGAGACTTTAACTCAACTAACTTTAGATCTGTCATGAAGACAAGTCTTTTGAAATTTGAAAAATAACCTTGTGGAACTTTAACTCCTTATAGGCACTCATATAAACTTACTTTCTCTTTTTTTGACAATATATGACATGCCAGGGGAAAATATGTCTGCTTCCCTACAAACTGTGGCACTAATTGCTACCGTTTATCTATCTGAACCAAATCTAGTCGAGAATTGACACCATCCTTAGTCTTGCCTGTATATTGAGGAGTGTTCCAATGATGCTATCACACACATTTTTTTCTATATGCATCACATCAATACAATGTCTAACATCAAGATTGCACCACTATGGAAGATAAAAAAATATTGATCCTTTCTTCAATATCTTTGTTTCAATGGTCTTCTTTATAGTCTTTCAAAAAATAATGTTGATGTTTTTAACACATTCATAAACTTATTGTCTAGTTAAGACCTTTGAAGCTACCCCATTTTTTTGCAACTCATTAAAAGCTTTCCTTAATCTACGATACAGGTGATTAGTCCTGAGAAATTTTCTCTTTCTTCCACGATGCAGTTGATGGTAACTTGTGTCTTCTTCACATATAGGACTTGCTTTGTGACCCTTAACACTATATCCGCATAAATTTCCATATGCTGAAAAGTCATTAATAGTGCAAAAAAGCATTGCCCGCATCTTGAAATTTTTATTACCATAACCATCAAACACATCCATACCTTCTTCCCACAGATTTCGCAAGTCTTCAATCAAGGAAGCAAGATAAATGTCTATGTCATTTCTAGGTTGTTGTGGGCCTGAAATCATCATAGACAACATGATGTATTTATGTTTCATGCACAACTCTAGAGAAAGGTTGTAAACTGTCAAAAGAACAGGTCATGAACTATGCTTACTTCTTAAATTACCATATGGATTCATTCCATTTGTTGCAAGTCCAAGCCTTAGGTTTGTTGACTCATTCCCAAAATCTAGAAATAGTTGATCAATCTTCTTCCATTACAAATCATCGGCTAGTTGATAAAGTTTTCCATCAATTTTTCTTTCATCTGCATCCCGTTTAAGGTTCTTTGCATCATGTTTATTACAAAACAACCGTTTGAATCTTGGAATTATTGGAAGATACCACAACACTTTGTCTGGAGTCTGCTTTGTGCTTTCATCGCAACCAGAATCACCATCTTTCAGTTTATAATGTGAAACTTGACATACAGGGCATTCATGTAACCTTTCAAACTCTTTTCTGTATAGTATGAAATCATTGGGGCAAGCAGGCATTTTCTTATACTTCATACCCATCGGACACAAGACCTTCTTCGTCTGATAATTACGCTTTGGTAATGTATTACCTTCCAAAATCATCTTCACCAACAGCTCAAGAAATTTTATGAAAATTTTATCACTCCACCCATTTCTCTTCTTCAAATTAAATAATCTTAACAATGCTAATAATCGGGTAAAATTAGTGCATCCCAGATACAAAGGTTTCTCCAAATCACTATAGAAGTTACCGTACATATTTACTCGATAAAAAGACTCATGCTCCATATCATAGACCATATCCTCTACCCGATCTTCCATATCTATATCAACCTCTATCGCTTGCGATACACTTGACATGCCTAATAATTCACCATGCCATGTTCATCTTGTATAACTTTTTGCAGAACCCATCATAAAGAACATGCTCTCTAATTTGATCAACATTCAACCGTCTCTCATTTATACAATTAACACACAAAAAGTAAAACCATCCATTACTCTGAGGTAGATTTGTCTGCGCAAAATTCAAAAACTCTTCCACCCCATTCTTGTACTGATGACTCATGCGTTTAGCATTTATCCAACTATGATCCATACTATACAATAATCATATACACATGATTTAGGATACCTATTAACCTTGTCACTCATAATTGGTAATTTATTTTCCTCACTATTGGTGAGGCCCTATCCCATTCGAGAAAAAAGTTTTTTATTCATTGGTTAAAAAACTTCTTAAATCTTGAATATCATACTTGGTGAAATTTTGGCAGCATTTCACATTAGTCTCCAAGTACATAACTTGACTATGGTGTCATTTACCATAATCAAGCATATACCCAGAGATAATGCAAAATGAACTAAACTGAAATTTCATCAAGTACAATTTACAAGATTTAAGAAGAAAATGTTAATCGTTGAATAAAAAACTTTAGTCCTAAACTCTCCAACCTGGACAATTTAAGATTGAATACAATGAATGGTTTACTTATTCAGTAATATACTCATTGTATTAAAGCTCGAATGGGAAACTAGGGTATGCTCATATTTGAATTCAAGAAAAAAAAAACAAACTTAACTTAGAAAGATCAACAACAATTGAGACATGTATAATTATGGTAATTATCATTTTAGTAATCTACAAAAGATCTCTAACTCTAGAATCACACCCCATGAACGTCTTAACCCCTTAAAAGCTCATCTAGGCTCCCTAAAATTATTTAAATTATTGGAGACTATACTTTTCTAAAACTGGGTAGTTTTAAGGTTTAGTGGATAAAGGTAGGTTGATGTTTTGATCATGTGACAGTATTTTAGGTGTTTCCTAAGCTTCTTAAATTTATTATGAGTGGGAGACCTTGAAGATAGAAATTAATCTTGATGATTTAAAAAGAAGTATGTTGGAGGTGAACTTAGAATTTAAGGAAAGAACTATGCTAGGGAACTTTGCTTCATGAAGGAGCCTATCCTTGGGAAGTTATGGTTAGAGAAAATTAAAAGAAATAATAAGAGTTTACCACATAGAAATTTCTGGAAGTAGGTATGGGAGGGAAAATGGCATATATGGCCTTAGTAGTGCCCAAATTAGATACTTGGGATGACTTCAATCCTTCTATGGATGTTTATCAAGTATTCTAATAAAAAAACTAATGATAAAATCCTTAGACATAGAATTGGAATAGTTTAATAAAAAATACATATATGGATTTTATTAATCATCATCATCATCTGATATTCTTACCTTGATGGTAAACAAAAAGAAGGTGATTTGAAGATAATGACGGTGAAGACCACAATAACTTTGAAAATTAGAACTGAATGTTGCCTAAATATAAAAGAAACTGGGTTAGAATCTAGACAAGATATGAATCTTATACTCACATAAGGGAGTCATTATAGTTTTAGATAAAAATATCTAAATAGAGATCTTATAAAATATAACCAAGTTATGCCTTTCAAATAGTAGAAGCTATAATTTGGCTAGAATTGAAAGCTGATCTTAGAACCTGCACAAACCAAACAAATCTATAAAGTATAAGTGTCACCAATATATACATTTTTAGTACTAAATTGGTAAGAAACAATAATTTATATATTAAAGCTACTTAACATAGAATATGAGTAATTCCATTTAAGTTATGACTATGTTTAAAATTGGTTACCTACTATTTGGATTTCATTATTATAGGCTAGAAGTTCTAGATTGGGAAGTTTTTTTACGTGAAAACCTAGTTATGGTTAGGTTGGGAGTATAGGACTTAATAATGCTATGAAAAGAGCAAAAAAAAAAAAACACATTGATTTTGTTTCTTTCTTTCTTATTTTGATTTTTCATATGTTTTTTAACACTAGAGGATTAAGATCAATAAATGGATACTAGTTTTAGAGAGTTTAGGGAAATCAAGGTGATTATCTAATTAAATTATTATGATCGTTTCATGTAAAAATATATGGATTGTTTTTTTATCTCAGCTCAACTACTTTATCATTATCCATATTTTATTCTTTTTTTATCATAAAAGATATGTTTTCTACTTTATGAATCATTAAAAAAAAAAGCAAGGTTTTATTTGCATGCTATGAAAGTAAGCTCATGTGCTATGCAAGTAAACCTTAACTATCTTTTGAGTCATAGTTTGTGGATGCTTTGTTATGGTACTTTCAAGTATGCTACTTATTTCTTTTCCTTGATCAAATTATTGCACCATGAAATTATGCATTAATTTGACAGTTTTGTTGTAATTGAGCAACATCATTCATTATTGAGGATTGTTGCCAACCTTATTTGTATATGTTATATCTAATCATCACTCTCTACAAGAATCACAATTAATTGCTTCTTGATGTACAACTTTTGGTTATCATGTTTTATGGCTTCATAATTTAGGTGGCAATGGTATTAGACCCTTAGGTATAAAGTTGGAGACAATAACATATAAATTATCAGGACCATCCTTAACTTGGCAGTAGGTTCTTTCCTTACCCATCCATATCTCCCCTGTTATGCATACTTAGCTATTCCCCCTCAATATTGTTGAACCAAATTTTTTAGTTAGCCAAACTTTAGAAAGAAGGAACTAAATTTGCAAAAAGAGAGAATTTCCCTAGCTATTTTGGTGTGTGTTGATCATAGCTACAGATCAGATTTAAAGCCAATATGTAGTATATGATTGAGGCATTACCCAACTACAAAATGTTGTTATAACAACAGTAAAAGGAACCAAGTTCTAGACTATGTTGTATTAACCTTTACCCTTGCTCAATTAATTGTGATCCAGGATGAAGGTTTTAAGTTTCCACTGATGTATGACAGAAACATAACTAGATTAGGTGGGAAAAGTAAAGTTATTGCTATAATAATACACTAAAATTGCATGTCATTCATTCTTCATTGCCTAACTGTATCTCCATTGCATATTACAACCTCTACACCCTAACAAACCAAATGCCTATTTGTAGTTTGAGATATGGACCAGACCTAAGTACCATTTAACCGGTGAGCATAACAATAATTGCAACTGGATTCAAGCGTTAAGAGGAAATTGAGGGAAGGCCCCTACAAGTATGGCTCAACTTTATCCCTACCTGTGTCCTTATCTTATATACCCATAATTATGGTTTTTGTTCTAAACACAGGCTGGTCAAATCACACAAGCAAAAATTGTAAATTGACAAATTTGATTTATTACATAGAACAACTGAGTGAAATTAACCAACAAGAGTAACTTATGGTCTATTACTAATACCTAAATAAGTGCAAAATATGGTGCAGATGGCATATAATCAAAGAGACAGTGGGGTCTTCCAGAAACTTATGAATAATAATAATAAATGAAACATTTATCATTAGTAAAATGTATCACATGAATATTAGAAATAATGTTGACTAACTCTAATCACATGGAATTTGAAACCTAATGCATGTAGCTATTAGGTGCTACACTTTTAGTCATGCTCTTTAGGAAAATGAAAAAATGCAAGATGATTTCAAATGAAGTGGACTCATGTTACCTGTATTAGATTAAAATATCCAATATTCCAATGAACAAGTTATTGTATGATTTTGTTTCAAAATAAAGGAAAAATATTATCGTTATTATGTATTGGCATATGAGAAAGAAGAAAACACTCAACCATGTTGAAAAATGACTAACCTTCAATGATAAAATTGTAGTAAATCAAGAAAAGAAAATTATTCATTAGAGAAGATGTCAACTATCCCATCAGAACCTAAAAAAAATTTGAAGACACAAGAATTAATTAAAAAAAGGATAAGTCATTAAAGTATAAATACACAAATGAGAGATATAGCAAGACTAGAGAAATAAATTAAAGCTTCAAACTCAAAGATGCTCTCTTGTTTAACAAGTGTAGAACTACTTAGAAAGGAGATTGAGAAAGCCAATGAAGAATAGGTACTTGTTGAACTGGCTAGGATTGAGGCTTTGAAAGAATTTGCAGATGTTAAAGTCTAGAAAAAGAAAAGGAAGCTAATGATTCATTCAAATGGAAAAGGTACGAGGAAGAAGTTGAAGGAGGCCATTGAAGATATTGATAAGTCAAACGAGGTTGAAATGAAATTAGCTATGACATTGTCAAATATTGATCTCTTGCAAAATGAGTTGAAGTTAGTTAAAGAAATGGAGAAAAAGGTTCAAGGAGATGGAGGCATGAAGCAATTGGAAGGAAGTTTCATGAAAAGGGAGGAATTAAAAGACTCTATAATGTTACAAACCATAAGAGAAGAATTGTAAGCAGTAAGGAAAGAATTAGGTTTGATTAGAGAAGAAGGTTTTTACTTTATGGCCTCAATGGATGTTATAAGAAATAAGCTAAACCATGCCACTGCTGAGATAGATCGGTTAAAAATGAAGGAAGGAAAAATGGATTCAATAGTTCAAAATCTCATTTCAAAGATTTTAGGAGCAAAATCTAAACTAGAAGTTGTGTCTTCTGCTGAGGAAAAGGCCAGATCCATAATCAGTAGTCTATCTCATGCTCTTGAAAAGCTAAAGACAAATATAGATGAAGCAAAAAAGGAAAATAAGCATATAAGCCAAGAGGTTATAATGATGAAGGAAGAGATTCAAAAAATTGAGTTTGAGATAGACATGACTAAGGAAAGATTACAAGGTGTGATGAAAGAGCTAGAAGTAGCCAAAGTATCTGAAGCTCTAGCCTTGGAGAGGCTACAAACTCTTACTGAGACTACAATGAGAGAAAGAGCTTTAACAACACATCGTAGTTCCTTGATTACTATCTCAAAATTTGAGTATGAGTATCAAACTAATCATGCAACCGTAATAGAAGAAATTGCTAATAAGAAAGTTGTAGCAGTCGAGGCATGGATTGAAGCTCTTAAGGCCAGTGAGAAGGCAATACTGATGGAAACAAAAATAACTTAAAGAGAACTCAAAGGAATGAAATTGGAGCAAGGGTTAGAAGTTCACAAGTTACTTACAAGAAGAGTTAGTAATGAGGAGCTGGAGAATTGGCAAATCTTTTTAAAAGAAAGAGAAACACTAGATCTACATAATGAAAGCAAAATAGGTTTCCACAATGGAACCCCAAAATTGAGCTTTGTGGGCAAAAGAAAGCTAATTCTGATAGTGAATATAGACAAAAACACATAGAAGGACCAACAACTGGTGGTAGAAAGGAGGTCTCAACTTTTGAATAAGGCAAAAGTTGAACTTGTTGATTTCATCATCTATGCGGATGATTCAAACCAACCAGGGCATTATGTAATTTACTAGGCACTATGCAAAAGAGGAACTTGTTGATTTTATAGTTTATAGAATCTTGATAAAACACACATGCATATAATTTTCCTCCATCAACAAATGCTAATATAAAAAAAATTTAAAAGACATCAATACTCAATTAAAGATCAATTTTCTTTTTCTTTAAATAAAATAGTTAAGATATAAAATGGAAATCCAAAAGTAAGATTTTCAAAAAACAAGGTAAATAAAATTTTGGAACATCCACAAATATATGGTGCTAAATTTACTACTCATATTAGAAATTTGAAGAACAGAATGTATTAAGATTGAAAACTAGGTTCATACACTCAAGTATCAACTAGATTGAAAATCAAATCAATACAAACATACACATCACCCACAAATATCCTGCTTGTTTGTTCAAGGTAACACAAGCAAACTCTCACATATTCAATGGCAGAGCGGAGGTGTAGAGAGAATAGCTCACAGTGACCACAACTTTAAGGTCAACAATGGTAGAGCAGAGACAATGCGGTCAAAAAGAAATCACAACAATGGCGGAGCAGAAGAAATGTGGTGGGGGCAATAGCTTGCAAAATTCTAGAATACAATTAAAACAAAGGATTTCAAACATAAATTTTATACATAATATTAGAAAAAGGAAAGATACCACTACATTCATATGAACAACAACAACGATGAAGGTAGCACATATCTTAAGGTGTAGAATTTCAGGTGGAGGCAATGTTCACAACAACAACAACGATGGCAATGCAGAGTAGGGACGGTGATGACAATGGCAATGATAATGGCTGCAATCATTTCGTTTGAAGCTTACAATAAGATTGAAGAGAACTAGGGGCAACAGGTCGGAACAAGAACTATCAAATAGGTTGGGAAAGAGGAGCACATTTTACATCGTTTGTTCATTAAAACCAACATCGAAATAACTTACTACATCGGTTAAACAATTAACCGATGTAAAATGCTTTTTTAATTTGTCATTTTATTTACAAAAATATCATCGCCTATTTTTTATATCTATTTTCTAATGACCAATATAAAATATCGTTATAAAAACAATATATTCTACATTAATTCTCAACACAATTGATGTAAAAATTTCTATATCAGTTATAAAGCAAGATGTATAGAGTACTTTTAACATTGATTGTATTGATAACTGAGGTAGAAAATTTCAATTTTATTTACAAAAATATCACCGTATTTTTTTATATTGGTTCAAAAATAATTAATATAAAATTTTATTATAAAATACTATTTTTGCACCAATAAAAAGAAGAAATAAACCTTGAAGAAAAATTCTAAATTGCTCGCGTTTGCATTCAAGATTTTAAAATGCTCCTGTGTAAGAATTAGTTAAGATTTTAAGAATGCTTCCATCTTTAATTTGTTATAGATGTGTTTTGGTTGGCATTATGATTCTATAGATTTAAAGGATTTAAATGACTGAGCTCTGTACATGATGATACGAAACATTGATGATACGAAAGAAAATAAAACTCTTTACATAAAACATCGATGATAGAAAAAAATACATAAGAAAAATAAATAAATAAAAAATGACAAAACTTTCATTATTTTCAACAATTTTTTCTAATCGTTATAAAACAACTGCAAATAAAACATATTTTTCTTCTAATCGTGTTATTTTTTATTATTTTATAATTGTTTTAAATATATCCACCGTCTATAAAAATTCTCTAACCATTGTCCTTACAAGAATTAAACTGCAGTTATGACGGTCCCTTTGCTCCCAAAATTGGGCGGTTATCTTCATCCATTAATTATTTTCTCTTCTATTTTTCTACTTTTACTTTCATTTTCATCGCTTTCGCCATTTCATTTCATTTCATTTCTCTTCCTGTACATATACATTTTTTTTAATACATCGATTTCCTTAGCCATTTAACTAGCTAACTGGCACATATCTTTAAAGCACGGCAAAAGAATTTGCATTAACACATCATGTGGATATCCAGATGTAAGCATACCCGTAATTCAGTTCATGCATGTGCCCACGTGTAAGCAAACCGTAAATCGATTGAATTCATTTAAGTACCGACCGAAGTGATAGAAAGAGTAACCAAACAGCTTTCTCTAGTCCTACTTATCTTTGCAACATTGATCAGGAACACTGCCTTCAACTTGAGGTGGTTCCTAAGCAAAATTAAGAATATGAACAACCCATCAAAGAGTTACACAAGTGCAAGTAAAGAAGTTAAGGGTGTAGTTGATGATGAAGACCCACGTGTAGTTGTGGATAATAGAAGCAGCAAGACAAACAAAGGAGAGACCAATAAAAAGGAGGGAAGCAACGAATTCATAGACACAGGCATAGAGGAACAAAATCAAAAACCGAAAGGGTTACCTCACCAGCAAGTTCCACAACCTGGAGATTTCTCCGCTGAAGCCTTAGACAAAATGCTTTCACCCACTGAAGCCTAACCCCAATAGCTTTCTTTCTTTTCTTCTTTTTTGGAAAATACACTACCCTTCTTTAAGGTTCCCTAAATGTTTAACGGATATGTTATTATTGTTGTAATGGATATGTTATTATTTTTTTTTTTGGGACTTGACTGTTATCGACGTATTGATTTCAATCGCTTTGTTATTCATCTACCAAATTGCTATTGTGTTTCGGTTTGGTCGTTTTTTTTTCTCTACAAAGTAAGGTTTCAAACGAGATAAAGGGGGGGGGGGGTGCGAGGACACATAACTAGGAATTCAAAATATATGTCCTTTTTATACCATACTTTAAAATTTAAATATTATACACATTAAATTTTTTATCATTTAATACTTCAATCTTATATTTGGTTTGGTAGAATAATTTTTTTAATTAAAATTAGAATGTTAGATACTATAGAGTTATTTTAATAATAACATATTTTATATTAATAAAATAAGAATAAAATATTAATATATTATTAATGTATTAAAAATTTATATAATATATTATTTTATATAATTTATTAAAAATATTTTATAAAATAAAGTTTATATCATGGTCATTTTAATATTTAATAATTTTTTATATTAATAAATTTGTTTATGATATTAGTATAAATTTTTTTAAATTAATAATTTAATTTTTGTTAAATAGAATATTTAAAAAGCTCTAACCAACATACTATTTAAAATAAGTATAAGTGGAAATAAAATGTGCTAAGATGACACATTTTAATTCTTTAGGGCAATGTACATTTTATTCCTTTATATTTTATATAATAATGGATTAATTATATTTTTAATTTTTTAATTTTAATATTTGAAGACTTTAATATTTTTTTAATTTTTTAAGCTTATTTTGGTGATTTAAATTATTTTTATTATTTTTAGGATTTTATAATTTTTATTCTTCTATTAATTTTTATTTAATAATTAACAGATTTTACTTAATTGTTTATTTAATTAATTACTAATTCAATTCAATTTAGATTTAGGGTTAAAAGTGTTTGATTTAAATTCTATTTTTATTTATTTTATTAATTTATTAATTATTTGATGGAAAATTAAAAAATTAAACCTATAATATTAAATTGTTAAGAATATTAAATTTAAAAAATTAAAATACGAAGAATTAAAATTGTTAAGTTTTTAATTAAGCCTATAATATTATATACAAAAGATCTTAATAGATATATTTTTCATATTCAATTTTTTTTTTTATCCTTAAAATAAAATAGAAATCAAATTACACTATTATAAGTTATTTTTTTTACAATATAAAATGAGATAAGATTTAAATTTAAGATATTATATTAAATTATTCTAATTTCAAACTCTTTACCATTAATTTAATCATAATATCTTATTAATGTAAATTATATTAAATATTATACTGCCAATAACTTTTTAATAATAATATTTAATATTTATAAAATTTAAAATTAATATAAAATTATTTGATAATTCATTTAAAAATATAAAATTAATACATTACATTTTAAAAAATATAAAAAAATTTAAATATATATTTATAATTATTTAATTTTAACAAAATTTGATACTAATAATAAAGATAATATATACGATTACAATTTAAATTAAGTTATTTTTATTTATGGTTTATTTTTATTTTTAAATATTAATCATTTAAGTTTTTACTTTATTAAGTATGATATTTTTTTATATAAATTAATATATTATGATAATTAGTCAAAATTGCTTCTCCTCTACCAACCATTATCAGTATGAGAACGTGATCAGAGAACATTTTTCCCAAGTGGAAAATGTCCAAGAAAGCTTGTGTGGGTACTGTTATTTTTTCCAGCAAGCCAAGTTCCTCTGTACTCTCATGTAAGACTGAACAAGCATCTGCCACCACCCGAAACCAGAGATAACCTATGGATGTTTAGCGTGAACAAGCAAGTGGAACATATTCTTGTGTGGGTAAAAAACAAACAGTTATATCACTTGAATATGATTTCAAAATTTTTCTGCCGAAACTCGAACCCTACCAGTAACTTGCTTAATTCACCATGTTTTCTGTTGTGTAACCATCTTCCAGATCATTCTTTACGTTCTGTAACCATTTTCCTCATTGTGCTCTCTATTCTGCTCTCACCATGCTTCTTGTTTTGCTCTTATTGTGCTCCATGTTTTGCTTTCACCATGCTCTTTATTATACTATGTGTTCCTCTCTTTCTGCATTATGCGTCATGCTGTGCAGGTCATTGTGTTTTATTGCATTCTAAGTCATTCTGCATTACTCATCCATTGTTTGTTTGCTTACTCTCTTCCTCTCCCTCTTTCCCTGGTGTGTTGTTGCTTCTTCTAAAATCAACCATATCCACCCACATAACCCGTTACCAACAACTTGAAAACTAAATAAACCACCATCTTTTTTGTCAGAAACGGTCTCTGTTATCTCTAACTTCAATTTGTAACAGTCTCAATTTTCAATCCAAAGCTGTTCAAGACTAACCATTGCCCACCCTTACTCTCATGTTCTACTACCTCCTAAACTTTCCCTTTGAGTTTCTTTTTTTCAGTTATTTACTTCGCCTTACCTACTGTGTCCCTTTTACATGCTCACCTCCTCCAAGTTTTCTTATTACGCTTCTCTTCTTCCCTCTCCCCCGAAGCACATCTTTGTTATTTTTCTTCTTTCTCCTTAGTTACTCAATTTCCTTCCTTACGCCATCCATTTTGCCACTCAACTTACTAATACCAACATTTTCAAGGGATGTAATAACTTGCTCAACATCACTGCCCTCTCTTGTTGTTCCCCTTTGTGCAATGTTCAAGCCCTCATTCTTCTTTATCGGAAAAAATAAAGACATCATCGGTCTCCATATGCTCAGATTGTTGTCTTGACATCCCCAACATTGAACCCATCTTGTGTCCATATTTTTCCAACAAGACATAGATGAAGTCGTTGATCTCTACTTTTCATTGCTCCATAACAAGAGTTAGTAGCAAAAATAAGTTTGATTTAAAATATTGACTAATCAAATGTATACATATATATAAAATAAGGATTTCACTATTTAGGAAATAATTATAGCAAATCATAAAAGAATCTTCTAAAAATCTTATGGCATATATTGGTTGTGGTATATATTGGTTGATTCTTTGTAAATTACTCGTACATAAATTTCTTTTCCCCCTAAAGTTGGTGCAAGACGACTATGAATGCCCAAATTGCTTAATATAGATAAGAATTGAGAGAGTCTAAGAGCTTTAGTAAGTATATTAGCCTACTACGCTTGAGTAGAAACATAAAAGGGTTTAATGTGTACGTAAAAAATTCATCTTGGACAAAGTGACAATCCACTTTAATGTTCTTAGTGGGTTCGTTGAAGACAGGATTCTTAGCAATGTGCAATGTAACTTGGTTATGAAAATATATTTTTATAAGTTGCAGATAAGAAACTCCTAGACAGTTTAAAACACTCTTCAACCATTTGTAGTTCATGAGTTATAGAGGTCTGGAGCGATATTTTGTTTCAATGGAGGAGCAAGAGACAACATGTTGTTTCTTGATTTTTTACGAAATAAGTGTCCAAAGAACATAAACCAACCTTTTAGAGAACATTGTGTCAGTGGAAAACCAACCTAATTTGAATCACACCATGCATATAATGCTATGTTATTATCCCTACAGAATGGATGCCTTGTCCTCTATTTCCTTTCAAATAACAAACCACTCGTAAAGCAATACCCCATTGTTCTCGCATTGGTTGCTGCATGAACTGTGACAACGTATGAACACAATAAGATAACTCAAGTCTAATAAAACATAAATAGATCAATTGAGAAATCAAACGTCTATACTGCTCTAGATTTTGAGGAAGAGGTTTGTCAGCAAAAGCTAAATGATGGTTTTGCTCCAAGGGTGTTAAAAATTGTTTGTCCCCATTGTTCCAATTTCACTAATAATATCTAAGGCATACTTTCTTTAGCAAAGATCAATACATATAGGGGATTATGCCACTTCAAATCCAAGAAAATATTTGAGTGTATCTAAATCCTTTATATTAAAACACTCATGTAGATATATTTTGCACCATCCAATAGCTTCATAATCATTTCCAGACACGATTAAGTCATCCATATATACAAGAATGACAATGTGAACTCCCACCTTTTGCAGCACAAACAGTGAGTAGTGTGACAAAGAATGTTTAAATTTATAAATCTTCAATGCATGAAAAAACTTCGAAAACCAACATCTAGATGCTTACTCGAGTTTATACAGGGACTTTCTAAGTTTACACACCATCCATGGTTTTGAAACATTAAAATTAGATGGAAACTTTATAAAATGTCTTCCCTCTAAGTCCCCGTACAAAAATGCATTATGAACATCCATTTGATGTATCTCCCAGTTCCTTGCAACTACCGTAATTAGAACCATTCACACCACCATCATTTTCACAACAAGAGCATAGGCCTCGATACAATCAATCCCTTCAACTGGATGGTTTCCAAGAATAACCAATCGGTCTTTGTACCTCTCCATTGTTTTGATATACTTTCATTTGATTTTGTAGACCTATTTGGATCCTAGGGCCTTTCTCCTAGAGGGTAGAGACATTATCATTCATATTGTCTTATTTTCACAAGAACATACTTCATTATGCATGGTCTCTCACCATTGATGGCCTTGCACCGCTTTGCTATAGGCTAGTGGCTCCCTTTCTTAATCAAGAGATGCCAGAAACACATTATGTTCCAACAAGAAATTATCATAATTCACATATCGTTTAATAGGATAAGGAGTAACTAAGGATGGAATTAGTGAAGATGAACATCTAGATGGGCTCAATGTTTAGATGGTGCCAATGACATAATCATGCAGTCTAAATGTGTTGGAAAGCTTATATTTTAAAAGGTTTAAGTCTCGTATTTTTTAAAGTATAAATATTTCTAGGCTTTATATTGTTGCAACTGTAATTTCGATGAGACAACGAACTAGTTAAAATTTTAAAAATAATTTTAATTGATTATGTAGAGCCGCCACCAAATTTTTATTTAAGGAAAAAAGTTTGGAAAAATCCTAACTTAAAGAAGAGATTTAGGTTCGGAAGTCGGTTACGAGTGGGGAAGGTGTTGGGCATCCCACTCGCCCGTTCCGAAGAACGGTACCCTTAAACTGAGTATGTGATTTTTGAAAACTGTTTGATCCCTTTAATTAGAGTGAAAATAGATAGATTGATGGAAGATAGCTTGACAGGACTTGATCCTGCTCCTACGTATTCTCTGGTGCAATGGGAAACTCAAGGCTTATGTAGTTCTGGTCTGAAGGTTAAACCCTCGGAGGTGTTTGAAAATAGAGTATTTTGAAAATATTTTGAAGAAAAATCCTTTAGTCCACATATGCACAGGATTTGAGGCAAACAAGAGTTGTACTGAGATCCATATGAATCTCTAAATATCGAATAGCAGTGAAACTGCCAGTTCTATTTTAAAGTCCATCGCGTGAGACTTGAGATTTCAAAAAGAAGTTTCTCTTGAAGTTATTTACAAAGAATTCTTGGTCCACATATGCACAGGGTCCAAGACAACTACGGTTACACTGGGACCCATATGAATTCCTAAACGTTGAACAGTAGAAAAGTTACTAATTCGTGCTTAGGGTTCATCGCATGAGACCTAGAACTATTGAATTAAATTTGAACTTGATTTTGAATTTTAAAGAATTGAACTTAATTTGAATTCAAAGAATTGAGCTTGATTTGAATTTGAAGAATAAAATGAACTTAATTTAAAACAAAATGAAGTTGATTTGAGTTTGGAAAAAGGAATTAAACTTTGATTTGAATGGACTACTTGATTTAAAACTTAAGAAAAAGAATTACTTGATTTTTTTTAAAAGCGGACGAGAAGAATGAAACTCAATCTAGATTGAAAGGAATTTGATTTAAAAATAAACTTGATTTGAATTTGATGAAAAGAATTGGATTTTGATCCAAAATAAACTAAACTCTGAATGAACTCAAGAAAAAGAGTTAGGCTTGATTGAGGAAAAGAATTAAGTTTGGGTTGGATTAAAAATGGACTTGATTTGATGTGGACTTGATTTAAAATGAACTTGATTTTGAAATGGACTTGATTTGGAATTTGAAGCAAAAGAATTAAACTTGGTTTTATTTTTGAGAAAAGAAGCTTAGCTTGATATGGAAATTTAAGAAAAAGAATTAACTTTGATATGGATTTAAGAAGGGGAATTGAATTTGATTTGATTTTGAAGGTTTGAATTAGATTGAAATTGATTTTGAAGAAAAATGAATTTTATTTGCAACTTGATGAAAAGAATTGAATTGGATTTGAACCAAAATTAATTTTATTTGCAACTTGGGGAAAAGAATTAAATTGGATTTAAATCCAAAATGAACTTTGTTTGCAACTTGGTGAAAAGAATTAAATTGGATTTTGAATTTGAATGGAAATTTGAGAAAGAGAATCAAATTTGATTTTTGAATGAAATGCTTGATTTGAAACTTGAGGAAAAAGAATTACACTTGATTTAAAATGAAGTGGGTTTGATTTGAGATTTTAAGGAAAAAGAGTTAAACTTGATTTCGAATTTGGCTTGAATTTGAGGAGTTAAATTTGATTTAATGATTTAAAAAGGACTTGATTCTAGGGAATTGAATTGAAGCAATACTTGACTTTAGAATTTGGAGAAAAAGAAATTTGATTTAAAATAAAAAGAACTTGATTTAGATTAGAGAAAAGGAATTAGACTTGATAAAAAATGATTTGATTAAAAATGAACTTGATTGGGATTTTAAGAATTGAATTAAGTTGAATAAAAATGAACTTGATCTAGAATGGATTTAATTTGAATTGGGGCTTGAATTGAAGTAAAATGGACTTGATCTTAGAATAAAAAAAACTTTTAATTTAAAATTTTCTTGCCTTGGGTTTTGGAGAAAAATATTAAGTTTGATTCAAAATTCACTTGCCTTGATTTGTGCTTGAATTGGATCCATTCTTGAATAACCTGTTTCAAATCAGGCGTGGCCCCACGTGCGCGGAAAATGGAGGCATTCATGGGAAACAACCTCGGCTGGTACTCAAACCCAAGGTTCGGGTGTCATGGATATTCAGCAATGCCATTAGATCATGCCTTTAGTTGGATCTTTGACCGCTTTAATCAAACTTCAGGCACACCCTTTTGGGACGTGGGAATTGCATGCAATGCATGGGACTTATGAGATGTCCTGATCAGGACCCAGTGAACCAGCCCTTATCTATACCTTTTATCTCACTTCCAAAGAATCACAGTGAGTTTGACATACGTCCTGTTTCTATGTAAAATTGTGCACTTGATGAACATCATTGCTTTTGCATAGGAACGTTCTGCATCTACACATTTTTATTGAGCCCACACGAACTCTCCATGTGTACGCCACCATACCAAAACTCCTCCACATGTAGATACGGTTCGATGTAGAGCAACCAAGGTCGTAATGGGCACCTGTAATGAATTTTAAGAGCTCCTAAGGCAGGTTCCTATACGCTCTCTGCCAACCGCATGTGGAATTCATGCTGGTGGCTAGTGAACGTTGAGGGATGAACGCTCATTAGAACTACCCAATGCTGGTCTTTATCCGGAACCAGTGCTTGATCCTGCTGGTGATGGTCATGGTTGTTGATCCAGATTTTATTGAGCCATAGAAGACACCCTTCGAGGTGCTACTACCATACATATCATCCTCTCTTCTAGCATATCCAAGTTGGGTCTTTTTAGGACGCTGCATGAGCTTGCCTTTCGATCGAACTGTTCTTCTCCACGTCAACTGGGTGCGGTGCACGGTTCTAGTCACTTTGATTATAATCGAACCAAAGATTCACAGGAATTCGCATGGAAAGACAAGCACCACCCTGTGGTATTCTTGGGGCTTGCATCATGAGGTGATGGTGAGACAAAATTAGAACCTCATGTCGTACAAGTAGATGTATGCTCGAGCATGGATATTACATGAGGTCTAGCCTCAGAGATAACCTTGAGTGAGATCGCAAGGCCAGAATTGCCTTATGCGGTGCATGGCTTGCAACCTCACAGATTCAGCAGGTGACCTACACTCAACCAATTCAATTCTACTCCTATAACCGATCTCTAAGTGAGGATCAACGTCACATGCGTGAGCAACAGGAAAGACCAAGGTTGATTACATATCAGAAGTCACAAATCCAGCAAGTCAATATACAGATTCTAACACAAATCTTGTAATCAAAGTCTACTAGCATCACCAACTCGAGGTTCTTGGTTCGACCACAAATCAAATCTATTGATACAGAGTTCTTGATTCTAAGAAGAAAGATTATATGACTAACATGTGCTAATTGCGCTAGGATGGACGAATTTAACCTCTTTTTCTTGCTTGCAGTCAGAGCGAGTCTACACCACCGAAACAAAACTTCCTGTTTTCCGATAGCCAAGAAGCTTTTTCCTCCCTTCCTCTTCGGCAAAGATGGCTTTTTAGAGTTTTTGAACCCGGGATCGAAGCAGCCAGAAGCTCCAAGATCCCCTTTTTTTCTCTGTTTTCCCTTTTTATATCTCTCTGTTTTCTTTATCTCCTACCTTTTTATTTCTTTTTTTTTATTTTTATGTTTTCTTTTTTTAATTTGATCTTCCTTTTTCTCTTTAATTTCTGTTTTTCTTTATTACTTTGTTTTATTTAATTTTCTGTTTTGTTGTTTGTTGTTTTTTTTTTCTCTTTGTAAACACTTAATTATGTCTGAGGCTCCAATTGGTAAAGTAATCAAGAAGCCAATGATAATTTTAAATAATGAATAAATATAAAAAGGAAAATAGAAAAAACAGAAAAATAAATAACAAAATAAAAAAAGATTAATTTAAATTTGACTGAAAAAAAAGAGAATAAATAAAAACCGAAAAATAAAAATTACATAAAAATAAATAAAAATAAATATAGAATTGAAAAAAGGAGGAGATAAAATGTAATAAAAAAACTGGAAAAATAAATTAAAGAAATAATGAAATAAATAATAAAATAAAATAAAAACAACAACAATTAAAACAAAAATAAGAATAAACTGAAAAATGGAAAAATTAAAAAAATGAAGAAATAAAAACTAAAGATAATAAAAAATATCAAAAATCATAAAATATTATAATAATAATAATAATAATAATAATAAATTTCTAAAAAATGAAAAAGGAACAGTGAGAACAATAAAAAAATGAAAATAAAAAAAAGAAAAGAAAAATTTATCAAAGTTTTAAAAATGATAATAATGATAAGAAAATAAAAAATATATATAAAAAAATGAAAAAATGTAAATGAAATAAAGATATAATGGAAATAATAAATGAAAATGGAAAAGGAAATAAAAATGAAAAAGAGAGGGAGCATGAAAAAGGGAGGCAGAGTTAGAGTAAAGGATATAAAAAGGGTTTTGGCTCAAAATCGGGGTTGGATACTTTTAGGGGGGAGAAAAGTTTTTAGCAAGAAGAAGACACCTCCAAAAAATGCTCTCGGCACTAGTTCTTCTCTGAAAAGGCAAGGATAGAAGAGGGTTCCTGTTCGAAGAAGATTGGAGGAGATAACTTCAGACCACGCTGGTGGAGGAGGGAGATCCTTTCGATCAATAGCTTCGTACAGGTTGGTGGTTCCGCCCCTTAATCTTAGAATAAAAAATGTTAACTTCATTTAAGTGTTAGTTGTGCCTTAATCGCTGTTCCTTGATTGAAATAAATGTCGCTGGGTAATATAGTGGGGCTAGAATCGGCATTAGAAATGGCCACAATAAACCAAAAGCAAACCCTCTAATTATGCATTATAATTATTCCTCTGCTATGTCTGTTCCCGTATAAGGAAAAATGGATTTGGTTTGGCTAATCATTGCACATTCTTGGTAAGTATAAAGGAATAATGGATGAATGAGTCATGATGAAAGAAAGGTCCTAGGCCTTGTAATCATAAAAAAGAATCTATGCCAAAATAGCCACAATTCCCGCGAGCATAAATTCGTGCACCTTTGGTGCATTCTGAACGTACTTTAGATTCCGAGCAGAGTGAAAGAAAAGATTGGCAAGGGCTGGTACTAAGGGCGCAGGCTATTCTTGGTGCTTCCCGAAATCTATTTCCCTTTCTCGATAAATGAACACAAATTCTTGGAGCCACTAGGATATCTCTGGATCTTAGCTCAAAAGGTCTTATGCCTTGCATGAGAACCTCGATGATGATATGCAACCGGATCCCGTAGTGATCACCACCGTATAACAGAAAAAGATGTGCTTGGAGTTAGGAGTAATAGCGGGAATGACTCTATATCTGGCTTGTTAACACCTAGCCTTGAGTCTCCTTTGTTGAGCTCAAGTTCGAGAAATGAATAGGCAAAAAGGTTCGAGAAATGAATAGGCAAAAAGGTTTTACTATATATGGGTCTCAATGCTACGTAAATCAGCAAACATATCAATCAGCACTATATAGTGCGTAAGCATTGGAGATGACTATGAATGGCAGGAGGTCTAATTTCAGTGCATTATAGGCCATAACACATCCCTGGATTTGTTGCGGTCTAGGTCTTTTGTCCATACTCTTGCACCCCTTTCAAGAAAATTTGCCACAAATAGGTGTCAGCCTTCGGGATGTCCGCAGCGTGAGGTAAATGCATGACCTATACCTTGCCATGAAAAGGTGATATCAAGATATTGGTGACAAGGATATGGTTTTGCCATCATACAGAGAACTCTCTATGAGCCACGAGCGCGACGTCAGGCGTACGGAGGAAGCCTTGCTCGTTGACTGTAGCCACCTCATCACACTGATCATACGAAGGCTTTCATTGGAGTCAAGCCATTTTGAACCTGGACCGATCAAGCTACTTGAATTTGGTCAACCCTACTATCGACAAACGACGATTGCTTTAAGTGAATGGAGGAGCGCCAACGATCCAAGTGCGAGCTGCGATTCTGGTGGAACAGGGCATTCTCTTTTTCGTTAGTAACCTTGTGAACGTACCACACAGCGAACCACGCCCGTCTTCGATACTATTGATCGGGATAATACCAATAAAACTGTTCAAAAATGAATGACTAAAAGGCGATTGGAGTGTCAGCTCCAAGCCAAAGAGAAAACTCTCTTTTAATTTAGTTCGAGACATAGAAGCGGCCTTGGAATAAGTCTCTGATAAATCTATATCCACACTACGTGTCAATCCCTGGCCAAGACCACTCCATGCCCCCTTGCCACCATATGAACGCTCTGAAACAGTTACAAGGATGCTCAAAATGGAAGTAGGGGTCTATTCCAGAGGGGCGTATGATGCTCAAACCCCATCACATACGTCCAAAGCAATTAAAGGAGGATCTACATGCATGCCACGACACATCTTGGGGCTAAGACTCAACAATAGGGATGAGCCTTATGCATATACAGGGATCGGTCCATGCAGCCCTCCCACGCGTCAATTAAATAAAAGGGTTCTTGGCTTTATTAGAGAGGTACGACTTAAAAAAATCAGACCATTAAATGCGGGCAAGTGATTCCCCAATTTTTATTGTCCTATCCTAAAATCCTATTTTCTAAGGGAAAAACGCATAGGTCCATTTCCAAGGGCCTAAATCTCACTTTCCAAAAGTGAAATAGCATTTGGGCCTTTAGGTCACTATGCCTGACGTTTAGGCCGAGTCAACTACAATTAAGACGAAATATGCACTAGGCAGCCTTCACTCTGATCACTGTATTTGGGTTCATAATCCTCTCCTAGGACGAATGGCCATTCTGACTCAACAATATTGTTAGGCTAAACCGGGCGTTTTTTTTAGAGTAAATCTGGCCATTCGTCAAGTATAAGCCTTGTTACGTGCTATTACTTCGAATTTAAGCTATAACATGAATTTAACTCTCTCTCCATTTCCTCGTCTTGGTCAAATTAAAATCGAGCTTCTCTTAACCTTAGGCTAGCCCTCCCGCACTGCTACTCATTGTAACCTTGTTTGTTCTTTTACAAATAGAAATACGTTTTGCAATTCTTAATCTCACGCAATGAACTCTAAGCACGAATTGGTAGCTTTTTTTGTTATTCGATGTTTAGAGATTCGTATGGGTCCCAGTGCAGCCATAGTTGTCTTGGACCCTGTGCATATGTGGATTAGGAATGCCCTTCTTAAATAAAATAAAAATTCGTTTTACGATTCTTAATCTCATGCGACGAGCTCTAAGCACGAACTGGTAGCTTTTTCTTCTGTTTGATGTTTAGAGATTCGTATGAGCCCTAGTGCAGCTGTAGTTGTCTTGAACCCTGTGCATATATGGATTAGGAATGCCCTTTTTAAAAAAACTAAAAACTCGTTTTGCGATTCTAATCTCACGTGATGAGCTCTAAGCACGAACTAGTAGTTTTTTCTGCTGTTCGATGTTTAGAGATTCGTATGGGTCCTAGTGCAGCCGTAGTTGTCTTGGACCCTGTGCATATGTGGATTAGGAATGCCCTTTCTAAACAAAATAAAAACTCGTTTTGCGATTCTTAATCTCACGCGACAAGCTCTAAGCACAAACTGGTAGTTTTTTCTACTGTTCGATGTTTAGAGATTCAAATGGGTCTCATTGCAGCCGTAGTTGTCTGAGATTCTGTGCATATGAGGATTAAAGATTTCCATCAAAATATTTTCAATATACTCTGTTCGTTTTAAACACCCCGAAGGTCAAGCCTTCAAACCAGAATTATGTAAGCCTTGAGTTTCCCATTGCACCGAGGAATACGTAGGAGCAGGATCAAGTCTTGTCAAGCTAACCTCCATCAACCTTTTATTTTCATATTAATTAAGGGATCAAACAATTTTCAAAAATGACACACTCATTTTAAGGGTACCGTTCTTCGGAACGAGCGAGTGGGGTGCCTAACACCTTCCCCACTCGTAACTGACTCCTGAACGTAAATTTCATCCTCAAGTTGGGGTTTTTTCTAAAACTTTTCCCTTAAATAAAAATTTGGTGGCGATCCACATAATCCAAATAAAAAAATTATTTTTAAATTTTATTGGGTTCGTCGTCTCGTCGGAATGACGGTTGCGACACTCTTTAATTTCTATTTGTTCTTATTTATTTAATTTTTCAAATTTTCCTTTATTTTTTGCTTATATTATTTTAGAATTTTTTTTCAGCTTTTTGTGTTTATTTTTCATTTTCTTATTTTTATTAATTTTTGTATTTCTATTTTCATTTATATTTTACTCTCCTTTTATTTTTAATTTGTTATTTTGTTATTTTGATTTTCTTCAATCTTCTCTATTTTTTTATTTATTTTTGTTTTGTTGTTTTCTATTTATTTTTATTTTTCTGTTTTTATCTATTTGTTTCTCCGTTTTCTGTTAATTTTTCTGCTTTCTGCTTTCTGTTTATTAATATTTACTCATTATCTAAATTATGGTTTATTCACTAATTATATTTAAAAAAAGGAGCCTCAGACATAATTGAGTGTTTACATATATACACAGATATGTTATGAGTCTGTAAATAAGAAAGCTAAGGAAAAGGTCTCGCACATATGAGATTGGGTTAGTTCCAGTTCAAATCGGCAATTCCCCTGCATGCACGATAATATGACCCACACAAATTTTTTTATTGGAAAATTAAAAATACTTTTGAAAATAAATTTATTACTTATCAAAAAATCATATATTTTGAGACTTCAAATTTAAAATAATAAAATTATCGTTACCAGGTGTGATTTATTATCAAATTAAAAGTATGATTATTAACTTAGTTATATGATTTTAAAATCATTCCTTTATTAACATTATTAATTCAAATGATTCATTTTAAACATGACTACATACATTAAATCCTTTTTTTAATGTGATTGCATACGTTGAATGTGATTATTGTCTTTAAACATCCATTTAGTTTCCATTTAAATCAATTCAATTAAAATGTTTAAATGAATTTTTAATTATATTTATCAAAAACTTAAATTTTCAGAAAGACCATCTCCTATATAAAGGAGGCTGATTTTTCCATTTAAATATATTTGCATACAAAAATCACTTATGCTAGGTTTTCTTTTTGTTTGTTTCTCTTGATAGTTCTATTTCTACTATTTTGCAAAAGAGACTATTGAATCTCGGGGATAACGCAAACATACAATTAAATCATTGAGGACAGTGGAACTATACTCCTCAACCTACAACCAACTACAATAATCTCAAGCATTTATCCATTTGTTACCACCAAATATGTTGTTTCTTCAAATGACATGTCTGCTGCTCATGTCAATCCTCTTGTTCCTGTTGTTGCATACATCAAACCTCTACTTGATGTTTTAAAGATTGAAATCTTCAGGGACAAACCTATCAAAATGGAAAGAAAGGATATACTCCATCCTAAACATATATGGAGTTGGATTTGCACTAGCTAAGGATAAGCTAACTGATACTAAACTTGCTGGAAATTGGACTAATACCAATAAGATATGTTGATACACCATTCTCAATATATTATCTAATTAGCTTTTCGATGGGTACTGTTCCTATAAGGAAACCAAGACAATGTGGGAATGCATGAAGTTAAAGTACGCCACCAAAGTGTCAGAAAGAAAAAGTTCATAGAAAACTTCTATCAATGGGAAATAACAAATAGTAAAGACATAAAGACTTTGATTAGTGAGTACCATAAGCTCTTGGAAGATCTCAAAACTGAAGATATTATCATGCAATATTAACTTGTAGTTGGTTTTCTAATCGAAAAGTTACTTGAAACATGGAATGACTACAAACAGAACTTGAAGCACAAGCACAAACAACTTTCCCTTGCTGACTTAATAACACGCATAATAATTGAGGACACAAATTGAAAAGAAATAAAAGCTACAAGAGCAAAATATTTGGCTACCAAATAAAATATACTCAAAACTAATAAAGATATAAAAAAGAGGTACGGTCATAAGCCTTCTAATCAATTCTCGGGTCCATCTAACTCTACTTCCTTCAAAAAGAAGGGAACATGCTATATTTGTGGCAAGCCACTAGCATACAAATACAAGAAGAGAAACAATGCAAATACAACCTGCAATTGTTTTTCAATCTTTGATCGTGGCCAATGTGATCAAATGGGTGTTAGACTTTAGGGCTACTAAGCACATTTGTACTAATAAAAATGTGTTTACCTCCTATACTACTGTGGAAGAAAGAGAAGATCTTGTGTATCTTGGAGATTCCTAAATTGTTTCTATACTTGGGAAAGGAAAGTTCTTCTCAAGCTCACATTTAGAAAGACTCTAGCACTTCATAATGTACTTCATGTATTGAGCATTAGGGCCAACCTAATTTTTATTGCTCTATTGGGAAAAAGTATGGTTATGGTTTCTTTTAAGTCAAACAAAATTATATTGACCATAAATGATATGTTTTTGGGCAAGGGATATTGTGATTAAGGTTTATTTATTTTCAATATTTCTAAAATTATTAATGAAAATGTTTCTAGTTTTGCATGGTTTATTCTTATGATTTGTAGCATGTTAGATTAAGACACGTAAGCTTTTCTCATATTAAAAAGTAAAAAATAATGGCCTAATCTTTGAGATTTAAAATTTATGCTTAAATAAATATGATATTTGTATCAAATCAAAATTAACCAAAAAATATTGTTTTCTTGTACAACGTGAAACTAAATTACTTAATTTAATTTATGCAAACCTAGGAGACCTAAAACAAAGAATGAGGTGGTAAGAAATATTTTTTTTTATAAATGATTTTTCTAGGTATACCAAACCATATATAACTAGGAATAAATATGAGACCTTTAATATGTTTTTATTGTATAAAGTAGAAGTAGAAAATCAACTAAATAGAAGGATTAAAAGAATTAGATTAGATAGGGATGGTGATACATAACTTTCAATGAATTTTATGAAAAAAGAAGGTATAATACATGGAGTAACTCCCTCTTACACACATGAATCAAATGGAGTAACAGAAGAAGAAAAAATATCATTAAAAGAAATGATGTATGTTATGCTTATTAGTTCTTATGTACCTTATAACCTTTGGAGGAAAGTATTATTAACTACGTGTCATATACAAAATAGGATTTTTCATTAGAAAATAGGTAAAACATCTTATGAATTGTAGAAGGGTTATGAACCTAATATCACTTACTTAAAAGTGTAGGGGTACTTAGCTAATGTTATGTTACTTGATCCTAAAGAAAGAAAGAAAGATAGGTTCTAAAAGATCCAATTGTATGTTTATTAGATATGTTGAACATAGTGCTGCATATACATTTCTTGTGTTAAAAAGTGATGTGTTTGATAAAAAAAATGGTGCAACTTTTCATGGATGATGAAGATCTGGATCAACAAAGGTATACTTCATGGAGTGTGGAGGTGAAAAAGTGAAGAAACTTTAAAGGATAAGGTTAGAGTGTCACTCTTGGAAAAGGTAAGCTCATTCTCTGTCACCTTGGAGGCCAAGGATAAAAAGGCTCCCACTTACAATTCCAACCAAGAAAGGGAGAGAAAAGAAGAGAGAAACTCTATTCTAAAATATGAATTGTACTTAAAATGACTCAAAAGTCACTAAAATATCTATAGGAGGCCTATATACACGCAATGGAAGAGGTTCTAAATGAGGGAGGCTTTGGGGCTAAAATGGATCCACCAAAAGAGAGGAAAATTAGGCTTGGATGGAAGCCCAATTAAGGTGCCTTTATCATTTCTTAATGCAATGTCAAGATGGGCCATAACAGGCCGAAAACCTATACAAGAAATATAGGAAAATTAGGCTTAAGCCTATTCATTTTTGGATCCTCTAAAATCCTAGTGTACAAAAAAATGGATAAATCTTATTCTAGTATTATGAGGCGCAATAGGCCTAGTTGTGCGAGGCTCCATAGGCCTAGTTGTGTAAGGCTCCATAGGCCCAATGGCTCTACAATTGAGACCTCTACATGATCTTCTCCTCCTTTGAAAGCATTCATCATCGAATGTATAAGCTTCAACATTATCTCCAAGATAAGGACAAATGTAAGTAGAAGAGATGTTATTAATGTTAGGTAAGAAAGATAATACTAAGATCATATACTAACTTTTTTATTTTTCTAAACAACATGTAAATACAAGCATTCAGAAGTAAAAGATAGTAAAGAACCAAAAACTCATAACCATCATAAGAAGAACATAGGGGATCAGGAATATGAAATAGGTTTATTAGTTTCTTTCTAGATTATGCTTATAGAAAACGTATGGGATATACCCTAAGGTAATGCTTAAAGGACTCATGGACTGAATTATCCTTAGTAGGGCATGATACTCACAAAAATTTGAACGGGGTGTACTTAGCCCTTCATACAGTGGTAAAAAAGGATGGTGTAGTAATGGAGGATTGACCAAGGTGATAGATGGTTGATCAACCCAGCCATAGATGTTGACACATTCAATCAATTTAAGAAACCTAGGTGCCAAGTGATAAGATAGATGTTTATGTATACCTAAGAACTTAAGAGTTGTAATCACACATGAAGCATACATAAAGATGAAGGGATAATTATTTGGATTAATCTAGTGATATAGCCTGCATTATGCAATATAGCAGTGGTGCCCCAAGTATCAACGGTTGGTTGAACAAGTTGGGCCTTTATGAGGTCCTACATTTGACTTCCTCCCAAAGGAGATGGTTCTTTAAATATAAGTAGAAGAAACATTAGGCCCTACCTTAATAGTGAGGTTTAAGGTATTTGGAGTTATAGGAAGAGGTTTCCTAGCTAAGAGGATTTCTCTTACCTCATCTTTTTATACAAGTCTAACCTTACCCTATCTTATAACAAAGTTAGAGGCACCATCCACCTTTTCTCTTACCTTTTATCATTTTCACTTTCTTTAATTTCTTCCAAATTTTTGTTTTTCAAACATAGCCTTCCTACCAAAGGGTTTCTATTTTCATTAAGCCATTAAAGCTTATATGGCTTAGAATATGGAGTGGTTTCTAAATCTAGTTCGAAAACTAACCTAATGTTAGCTATCATTATACAACTACCATCATCTATAATTAAGGAATTGTCACACCGTAACTATGACGAGACGACGAACTCGCTAAAATTTTAAAAGAGAATTGTTTGGATTAATGTGGAGTCGCCACCAAATTTTTATTTAAGGAAAAATAATTGGAAAAAAACCTGACTCGAGGAAGAGATTTAGGTTCGGGAGTCGGTTACGAGTGGGGAAGGTGTTAGGCACCCCACTCGCCCGTTCCGAAGAACGGTACCCTTAAACTGAGTGTGTAATTTGTGAAAATTGTTTGATCCCTTAATTAATGTGAAAATAAATAGATTGATGGAAGATAGCCTGACAAGACTTGATCCTGCTCCTATGTATTCCACGGTACAATGGGAAACTCAAGGCTTACGTAGTTCTGGTGTAAAGGCTTGACCTTTGGAAGTGCTTAAAAGGAATAGAGTATTTTTGAAAGTATTGTATTGTTTAAGAGGAAGGTTTAGTCCACATATACACAAGGTCCGAGGCAACTAAGGCTGCACTGGGGCCTATATGAATCTCTAAATATCGAACAGCAGCGAAAACCGCAAGTTTCCCATTTAGAGCTCATCGCGCGAGACTATTGATTCTAAAAAATATTTTTAAAAGAGTTTTATATTTATTTTTTTTTGAGTAGAAAGTTTTGGTCCACATATGCACAAGGTCCGAGATAACTAGGGCTGCATTAGGGTCTATATGAATTTTTAAATATTAAACAGCAGTGAAGATTGCCAGTTTCCTATTTAGAATTCATCGCGTGAGACTATTGATTCCCAAAAGGAATGTAATTTGAAGACAATAATAAAGATAAGAAAAGAATCGGGCTTGATTTGAAATAAAATGAATTTGGTTTGGAATGGATGTTACTCAACTAAAAGAAAAGAATGAAACTTGATTAAAAATGAACTTGATTTGAATTGACTTGAAATGAGCTTGATTTGGAAATTTCAGAAGAAGCATTGAACTTGGTTTAAATTTGAGAAGAAGAAAAAAAGAAAGAAAAAAAATGATGTAAAGATGAATTTGATTTTATTTAGAATTGATTTGGGGTTTAGATTTAATTGGCTTGAATTCGAGATTTACTTTTTGAGGGTAGGAATTTAAATTTGATTTAATTAGTATTTAATCTTAGAGAAAAAAAAAACTAGATTGGAACTTAGGCAAAAGGTTGATGGCTCGCGGCTTGGGGGCTTGTTTAATGTGAGTTGGCTTGGGGGAGTTTTCCCGGTGGCTCGTGGCTTGGTAGGCTCACGGCTTGTCTGGCGCGTCTAGTGGCTCGCGGCTTGCCCGGCGGCTCGCGACTCATTTGACGGCTCACGTCTTGTCATGCGGCTTACAAATATTAAAAGGGAAATGGATCCCCAGGGCTCGAACCCGCATTCTGGAAGTTACGGATTGCAAGTCACACCATTAGGCCATGCTTATGGTTGAGCCTATAGTGTTTTTGTTTTAATTTAAATCACTTATGAGCTGTATGGGATATAAATTAAGTTAACAAAAGCTGCATGCTGGGATGTGGCACCTACTCAACCCATATTGAAATTTGGCATGGGAGGAATTAAAACAAAAAGCCCGGCCCTAGGGGATCGAACTCGCGTCGCTCCCCTTAGCTTTGATTGAGTTAGCCACCTGGACCCCGCTTCGGGTATATTGACGCATTCCATGGATTAAATATGTGTAGTGTGTCAGGGGGTTTATTTCCCAAACAAGACTTCATGGGTGGCCCCTGCTACAAAAGATTCTACCCTACGTCCAGACGTTTATGCATGCATGAGGGTTTGATTGGTGTTTAAATGGAAGAGCTAACACGGCTTAATAACAAGACACCACTTCACATCCACCTAGCTCATTAATAAACTTGCTCTTGCTCCAAAATGGAAGTGAGCATTGAGGGCTCCATTGAGAACCAGATGTACCGAATTAATGGGTCTCTCTTGTCTTCTATCCGATTGTCAGTGGAGGTTTCCCTAGGCACAAAGTAATAGCTCTAACCCTGTGTGACTTCCCAGTTCAGCAGGTTTCACTCTAATTAATGCACCACGTGCTTTCCACCTAGAAAGTATGTATGCATGCATGCATTCTGTTAGAATTCAGCACTCGATCTCTGCCTTATGCCACTATTAGGTAAGCAATGGCTCGCCACCCCTGGACCATTTGGTTACTTTAATAGACGAATGTGTTATAAAGGATCCACACAAGATGCAATCATGTTCTATGCAGGCCTCTCGAATTTCCAAAATCCGAAATTCAGCAAGTCACCAAAGTTTTCTACATGGTTGCACATTGAACAACTTTTCTTCCTCATCCATATAATCCCACAGATACCCAGAGGTATGTTTAGGTGTTTCATAGAGTTGCAGTGTCAATTTAATCAGCCTTTCCCAACTAACATTGACCCTTATGACTTGCGTTCCTGACCAAATAATAACATCTCGCCCGTGATATGGCTTGATGAACATGAGAGTAGGACATGCAGCGAGGGACAATGATGTATATATGCATGGGGTTCAGTGTGACCGGATGGTATTTCCTTACCCAATGGCACAAATTGAAGTGGATTCTGGCTTTTTCTTGTGTTAAGAGTGCATGCTAAAGCTTGAGGGTATTCTGAGTGGATGGGAGATCTGGAGCCATATGTTGGAGCCATTTCGTTCGTCATGCCTGAGAGGAATAAGTGTCCCTGAAATTTTCTTGTCTCATTCAAGAATCAACGTTTATCTTCTTCACCCGCCTACTGCAGAGGACCGATTGTCTTTCTCAAGGCGGAGTGCATGGCCTCTTATACAACAACCATATATCAACCGTTCAAGCCACTATGCCGATCAGGTTACTCCCACCTCCTTTCCTCCACAAGTTCCCATGTCGTACAACTAACTGATTACGAACGACCATGCTCTACCCACATACACAACGAACCTGTATCCTAAAAGAGTGTAGAGGCGACTCCCTTAGCTACGATTAATGCACTGCTTCCATACTGAAAACATGGCACCAAGTCGTGACGGTTTTAAGCCAAGATTTCCAATAATATGGCAAGGGCGGCATCATCTTCCTGAGACTTAGTAGGCCTTTAAGAGATGTCAAGGTTCGAGCATATGACTGGGGTTGCCTCAGCACCTTCACACTAGAACTGATGGCCTCTTTTCTGTTTGCATGACCAACATAAACAGAACACTGTATTTCCTTTTACAATTTCTTCTTTTCAAGTGATTTAGTCTTTATTCTATGGACTTAGTTTGGGTTTGGAAAACCCTCTCTAACCTATTGGTCAATTGTTCTCTTTGCCTTCTATGAAAAACATTGTGGAAGCTTATTTACCAATCAAAATACCTCTCCGCACATGGTTGTGTGCTACTTTTAACTACAACAAATCAAAAAAGTAGCACACAAGCCTTAAGCTAAGCACACAACAATTCAAGAATTTTAGGAAATGATACTTAACCCTCTTGATCTTAAAAAAATGAACAAGTTGTATTGCTAACAATTATGGCTAAAAACTCAAGCAACAATTAGCACCCCATTATGCCTTCTTAAATGCACCAAAATCACCACACAAAGAAAAATTCCTTATTTGGTGAGTATCCTACACCAAGCAACTAAATGGACACTTACATATAAATAACAATTGAAATTGGAATTACAATTGAAAAGAACCTACTACAATATGATAATTGATAAGTGTCCAATAAGACACTTATTTGGAACATAATTCAATGTAATTGCAAGCAATTGAAGTATAAAACACCATTAAAACATGAGAAAATGACATAAAACTGAATAACTTATGCACAATCTGGAAAATACAGTTTTAGAGCCTTTTGGGTAATAAATTCTCATAAATCTGATGTGTTTTAATTTTTGAAATTTGTTACAAGGTTTCACGTTGGCAACGCAACTGAACTTACGTGGAGCATATGAAGAATTGAAGGAAAAGAAGCAATCCGTTATTCGCGCCGTGTTGGACACGCGACACTACAGACCAATAGTTATAAAAAGCCTAGAATAGAATGAAAACAGGGCATTAATCACACTATCCACTTATCTATCTCTAAAATGCAGACTGAGAGAATAGAGTTGTCGTTTTCCCAGTCGTTGGTTCTGTTTTGAGTGAAGGAGGAACCCTAGGGTTGAGGACAAAGTGCAACTGCAGCATGTCTTCATGCTCATGAATTCCCCTCTCTCCCCTGTTTTTTTTCTGTACTATTATGTGTAATTAAATTTCTATTAGGGAAGGAGGAATCCTTGACTGAACCTATGTAACCCGAATGCGTTATATGTATTCAAGATTATTTTTCTTTAATGTCGATTATTCATCTCTTTACTTCATGCTTCTATGACTTGGTCATTTATAGATTGAACTGAAATTCTTATTCACAATTGGGAAATTGGTTTTTGAGTTGGAACTGAGATTGAATAACATAACTGTGAAGACTCTAGGGATAGAGGTTCGCATTTGTGAGATCGTTTGAATTCTTAAACGTAATGCTCATATCAAATTAGGAATTACTAAGGGATTACAATTCCTAATTTGAGTGAAGAATTGATGAGTCAAGGGATTGACCTTCAATTAATATTTGTGAATTCGATCTTCGACTATATTTTATCTTGAATACCTGTAATGATTCACTATTGCATAGGGGAAGCTTTGGTGAAATCCAACCCTAACACCTTCCATACATTGATTTCTTACACATTCATATTGATCATTGAGTAGTAGACAGTTTTGAATCTATTTAGAAGTGTTTAAGCATACTGGAATAGCATTCCAGATCACAGACATAAATTTGTGAATCTTGTTATTTTTCGTTAGCGTTACCTACGCGCCTCAATTTGCGTTGCCTACGCGCTCCCATAACTGAGTTCAATTAGTGGACTGGTAGGAATTCAGTATTTGAACCAAATCCATGTGGAGACGATACTCTCATCACTCTTTACTCTGTAAAACGATAAGGTGCACTTACCTTCATACGTTTACACACCAACAATAATATTACTATCACAAAAGGTTCCTAAATTTGCACAAAATTTTCCTAATTCCCTATGCTAAACTTGAATACAAATCTACAAAGTTGGTCTTGATTTGTCTTGCACTTCAAGTCTCCAGGTTGCTAAGCTTCAAGTCCTTTCTTAGCTTATTTTCCTTTGCCTTTCCTCCACCAAAGCAACCTACAAAAACATACGAAATAGGAAGAAACTTGCTACCCTAGCTTGGTTAGTGACATAGAAAAAGATCTTAAGAATTCGGCTTACAACCTCACAAGTGTCTCACTATTCCCCTCAATTATCCTCACCACTAAACAATATTTCCTTATACCAAATTACTCAATTTTACTTTCTTGTTCCAAACATGGAAAAGGGAGAAAATCAACTCACTTTTGGTTCTTGATGTTACCAAAGTGAAGGGACAAGGAGTTTATTAAGAAGTAATATAGTGTGTGTGACAAAATTTTAGGCAATTTAAAAACAAGCAAGAAAAGCTCAACATAAAGGAAATCACACTCAAAGGAATGATCTCAAGATAAACTTTAGAGGCGAAATGATTTAGACAAACTATAATTAAAAGCTAAAAAGAAAGTAGGCACACATAAAGGAACTGCTAGAAATTTAAGAGAAACATGCATATGCTCATGCAAGATAGGTAATGTTATTCTGCCAAGAGAAAAGAATCATGCATAAACTAAGCACTAAGACCTAAAACTATAGAGCCTATGACATAACATGAGTCATGAATAAATAAGCCAGCAGCACTCAAGATAATAGACCTTTATGCCTTACCTTTTTCTATATACATTTGTTTATTCTTTTATTTTATTTTCTCTTATATTTCTTTGGTTCTTTCTTTTGTATTTTCTTTGTTCTTTCGCTTTGATTCTATTTTTTTTTTGTCAAGTCCTTTGATGCAGTATGGATGGTAGTTCTGGACTGTGTAATAGAGGCTGACTTCAGAGGTGGAAGATGAAGAAGAGCTCGATGTAGAACTTTGTTTGCTTGGGAACACCACTTCTATGGAAGGATAAGCTTCTTCTATGATACCCTGACCATCATGGATAAGGAGGATTCCCCTACCCCAAGCTGGTTTTGAGAGGGAGAGAAGAGAGGGTTTCTCACTCAAAATTCAAAAGAAATTTTACTAAATGACTCAAAGTGTTGAAAATTACACTTAAGATGCCTATTTATAAGTCAAAAGGTGCTTAAGGGAAGGAGAAAGCCTATATGGCTTTGGATCCACCTAAGATGCGTTTGGACTTGGATTAGAAACCCATTATGTTTCCTTCTTCTTCCTTTTATGCAGCCTCAAGTTGGGCCCAAAGCAGGCCTCCCAAAATCCTTAGCTAAAAATACAGTGAAATTGGCCCGTTGCTATACATATCTTGGGCCTTCTGCATCTAAAAAAATAATAATCCTAAGTCGTATTTTAAGATGTATAGGCCTAATGATGTGAGGTCCAATAAGCCCAAAGGCTCTCCTTTCTAGGATCCTCTGCAATTAGGACCTCTGCATCATCATTGGTCCAAGTCCAAATTTCAATAGTTCTCAAATAGTTCTTGTATAGGCTTTTTCAAGGTTCTAAGTCCACATAGTTCAATTTAGTGCATTTGCACTCTTCCTTTCATAAGTATGATAATCTAAGTTCTAGTGTGTTTGTCCAAAAAACTATAACTCCAAATCATGTCATAGAGGTCCAAAGGTATATTAAGTGTCCTTTAATGATGCTTAAAAATTTTAATTAAGCACACACTTAATCATATATCCTTAAGTACTTAGATTATACATGAATCAAGCTTAATCTAGCATTATGCATGCATACACATGATCATGAAACTCTTTTAATTTTAGAAGAGACAAACCAAACATAATTCAATTTATATTAAAACACAATTAAGAGGATCAAAATACAATGGAATCAAACCTAAACAAGTGCTACAAGATTATGATCAAAATTTGAATTCACATGAAGAGAGTTTTTGGCGCCAAGAACATGCATTCAAATTTCAAAAATTATTTCAAAATTTTGAAAGGATTTGAAAAAAAAAATCACTAATTAAATGAAGGATAGAGGTCATATCTTGTAAATAAAATCAAGTTTCAGGTATATCAGATGTGAATTGTTCAATTTATGGTCAAATTATGCACACTAAGCCAAATTTGGCGCCAAAATGAACATGCTCCAATAATCAAATAATTTTGAACTCATGTCTCCACCAAATTAAACAAATAATAGAACTTCAAAAACTAAACATTCACATGAATCCAGTCAACAAAAATCATGCAGATTGGAGGTTATTTGACTGATTAAAATAATGAAAGACAATAGAGTAGAAGAATGCGAGATTTTAGCAAAATAAGTATGAAATTAAGAGGATATTTAGAAGTGGATATTACCTCAATTGAAGGAGCTTTTGATACAACTTGGTGCAGCTTTCCATGGTTGATGAACATTTGGATCAATGGAGGTATGCTTTGTGGAGTTCGGAGGTGAAAAAGTGAAGAAGCTTTGAATAATAAGGTTGGAGCATCACTCTTGGAGTAGATAAGCTTCTTCTTTTCCAGCTTGGAGGCTAAGGATAAGATGGATCCCACTTGCAATTCCATCCAAGAAAAGGAACGAAAAAAAAAGAGAAAATCTTTTCTCAAATTTGAATTTTACTCAAAATGACTCAAAAGTTGCCAAAATACACTACATGAGGTCTATATATAGGCAACGGAAAAGGTGCTAAATGAGGAAGGCTTTGGGGCTAAAATGGATCCACCCAAAGAGAGGAAAATTAGATGTGATGGAAGCTCAATTTAGGCGCCTTTATCATTTCTCAATCCAACCTCAAGCAAGGTTATAACAAGCCCAAAACCTATATAAGAAATACATGGAATTTGACCTAAGCCTATACATATTTAGGCCCTCTAAAATTCTAGAGTACAAAAAAATGGATAAATCCTATTTTAGTAGTGAGGTGTAATACACATAGTTGTGTGAGGCTCCATAGGTCCAATGGCTTTGTAGCTAGAATCATCTACCACTGGGACTTCTACATCAAAAACCCTATAATTGAAACTAAAAATGCTGAGTTTTTATTAAATTTTCTATTAAAAATGTAAATGTTTCTAAAGTACCTACTCAAGATAATTTTGAAAATACTTTTCATGCATCTATGCAATATAATAATGATTTTCCACATGAACATTTGAAAAGGAGTAAGAGGCAAAGGAAAGAAATCGCATTAGAAAATTATTTTTATTTATACCTTATGGAAAATGATCCTTTAAGATATTCTGACATTTTTTCTTCTTCTAATGCTTATTTTTGGAAAAAGACTATTAAAAGTGAACTTGATTCTATTACGAACTATAACACATGGATCTTAGTGGATTTACCTCCAAGGGCTAGACCAATAGGTTGCAAGTAAATTTTTAAAAGAAAGTATAATCCGGATGGTTTTATTGAAAAATATAAAGTCTGTTTAGTAGCAAAAGGTTTTATTAAAAAACATAACATTGACTCTTTTGATACTTTTACTCCTATAACTAGAATTTTCTCTATTAGAGTTTTAATTGCACTGACATCAATTTATAAACTCGTTATTCATCAAATTGATGTGAAAACTACCTTTTTAAATGGTGATTTAGAAGAAAAAATTTATACGATATAACCTAAAAGTAATGTGGTTTCTGGTTAAGAAAATAAAGTACGTAAAATTCTTATATCCCTTATATGGATTAAAACAAGCACCTAAATAATGACATGAAAATTTTGAAATATATGTAAATGATATGTTTATCTTTGGTACTTGTGATAATGTAGTGAATAGTACTAAAATCTTCCTCTTTTCCAAATTTGTCATGAAAGATATGGGTGAAGAAAATGTAGTTTTGGGTGTTAAATCATAAGGAAATGTGATAGTATAATGTTATCTCAAGACCATTATATTGAGAAACTTCTTAAGAAGTTTGGTCACTATAACACAAAACTAGTGAGTACTCCTTATGACAAAAATATTCATTTAAAGAAAAATAAAGAACTCATTTCACATACAAAATATGCTCAAATAATTGGGAGTTTGTTGCACCTAATGAATTAATTTTAACCATACATGGCTTATGTTGTGAGAAGATAAAGTAGATACACACAAAACCCCAATAATAAGCATTAGTCGGCATTAGTAGGACTAATGAAATATTTGAGAGGTGCCATGAACTATGGTATATCATATAGTGGATTTCTTGATATATTAGAAGGATATAGTGATGCAAACTAGATTTTAGATTCAGATGAGATAAAATCCATTGGTGGTTATGTATTCATACTAAGAGGTGGTGCAATAACTTGGAAATAAGCTAGACAAACATTATTACAAAATCTATGATGGAATTAGAGTTTATTGCTTTAGAACTAGCTGGCAACGATGCTGAGTGATTAAGAAACTTCTTAGAAAATATTCCTTTAGAAATTAAACTAACACCCTCAGTGTTTATGCACTGTGATAATAAGTGTGCAATAAAAATGGCAAAAAGTAATTCTTATAATGATAAAAATTGACATATACATATATGTATAAGACATGATGTGATAAAGCAATTGCTAAAAGATGGAATTATTTTCATTGATTATGTGAAGTTAGAAGTAAATTTTGTCGATCCTCTAACTCAACCATTGGGTAGAAAAATGGTTTAAAAAACATTGAGAGGAATGAGACTTGAACCAATAATAAAATTAACAATGATAGAGATCCAACCTTTGTGATTAGAGACCCCATGTCATTTTTTATCCCTCTAGCACTATTAATTTTTCATTCCTATAATGTAAGGAGTGTTAGGTTACATTGAACAAAAGATTAAACTTAACATTTTTAATAACACTCATATCCCTTATGAGTGATGTAACACCCACAAATTTTTATAATGAACTCTTTAATAAACAAATACTCTTTACAATGAAACTAAGTAGGATTAGAAACCAAAAATAGAGAAAATAGAAAGTTGGGTGGAAATGACGAAAATGCCCCTACACCTGGGCAACTTAAATAATATGCAAGAGAAATGTAAAACAAGATTAAAACATATTATTAAGGATTATAGAACATCAAGAATGATCAAAGGTAATGAGAAAAAACTTAGAAAACAAAGAAGGGATGACAACACCCTCAGGAGACTCTTAAAACGCTTAGAACGCCCCTAGAAAGCTTTGTTTTCTGCACAGAGCTAGTTAGTTCCCAGAAAAATATCAAATGACCTTATATTAACTTGGAAACAAATCAAAAAGTGTTAGAATTGTTAGAAAAAATTTGGGAATTTTGCTGATAATGCTGAGAAAAATTATGAAAACGTCCCTAAAGGCTGAGAGGATAAGAAAGTGTGAGGAAGAAGTCAAGAGTGGGCCCCACATAGGTGCACGAAATTTTCATGTGGAAACCATGGTGATGAGTCACCAAATAAATTCAACTCAAGTAAACCCATAAAAAAAGAAAAAAATAATTAATCTTAAGATTCTTTTAACCATGATTAAGGCTAATTAACCTTGATTAATTAAAAGTTAGCTATGCTTAGGGTAAGATAAACATAATTAGTGAAAAACTTAGCTTCATTAACACTAATAAAATTCTAAAGGATAATTCCTTCAATTTTGAATTATTTTGGAAAATCGAAAATCTATACAAAATACCCTTAAGTGAAAACTAATCCAACTTTACCCGTGCTTGGCCAAATTCACTAAGCTTTATAGGGGACCTCATTTGGTTCATATTTTACTCCCTAAACACTTAGCAAAACTCTCCAAAATCTCTCCAAGTTGAACTAAGTTCAAAAACCTTAACCTTTCACTTTAAGCCTAAGTCTCCATCTTTGAGATTTAAGTTAAAATCAAGCCTTAAACACTAAGTCCCATCATTTTCACTAAGATATTCTTGTGTACCAGCTAAGGGGGACCAAGATCATCCACCACAGCCTCACCATCACCCCACACTAAGTCACCATCAAATAGGATTTTCTACTTTGTCTTTTTAAGCTTTAATCTTACTTTTTATGGTTGGTTTTCTTTCTTTTATGGATCCTTTCTCTAAAATCCATAATTCTCCTTTTTCTTTTGACACATAAGGGCTCAATGCTAAATTTTAATGGTTCAAAACGAACATCACCATTTTTTAGTGATTTTTGATAAATAAAAGGAAGTTTGGTTGGTTTAAAGTGCTTCTTAGTAACTTAGAAGAAATTTAATCGATGAAAATTCTTTTAAAATCCATTTTGAAGCTTAAGAAGTTTTGAGAAGTCATGAGGAAAAATTTTGAAGTGTACTTGGTAGGGGATGGATGGATTCTTGAATAGATCTTGTGAATCTACACTTAGTCGTTTGGAAACAAATGTTATCTTGCATATTTTTATGCTTAAAGATTGAAAGTTGTGAATTTTGTTCTCATGGTAGACTTGTGTATTATTATTTCCAGATATGAACCCATGGACTTAAATATTAAAAAGTGGAAGAAAAATTAATTTTTAAGTCCCATAAGCTTGCTTTTTGGGCATAGATCTAAAAACTACTAAGTAAAAGTTGAAACTTTGGATCCATAAATGACACAAGCCTCACAGGACACTTAAGACTCATTTTGACCATGACCAAGCTATGGAGTTTGGACAAGAATTATATGGATCAAGTGCTTAAGGTGCTACAAGTGCACAAAATCAAAGAACCAAGGTTGTATGAGAAGGAGATTTGAAAAGGTGATCTTGGCAAGCCAAAGGAGGAATTTAACCATTCTTGCAAACTTAAGGATAAAACATTTTAAAATTTTTAAAATTAAAGCGAACCATGTAACTAGATTCTAAATGATGTGGAGCAACTTTTGGATGAAGAGAATTTGAGCTAAAATGGCCTAACAACCACTACATGTGCATTTAGCCACATTAATGCAATTTAAGAGGAAAATGAGCTTAAAATTAGTTAATGGTGTATTAAATATTTTCATTAGGTAATTGGATTAATTAAAGGTGTAATTAAAGCCTAAAAGTGAGTAAGTCTATCAGAACCAAAATAGATAAAATAAGGTGAAGTCCATAATTAATACTTAATCTAGATTTCAAAAAGGCATAAATGGGTAACTAAAAATGAACCATGGATTTAGGTGGAGGAGGGTGTCATTCAGCCATGACTCTTATGATTGGAGAATAAGGCCTAAAAATTAACTAAAGTTGGTTAAAATTGTAGCCTAAACTTTAACTATAAGAATTGGTTAACCTAGGTCAACTAGAGATGAAATTTGAAACCCTAGACCTTAGAAGTGGCATTTGGCAACTATGATGTTAATTAGGTAAGGAGTAGCTTTAAGTCTTAATTAGGTTTAATTAAGAATCATTGGCATGTAAGTATAAGGTATTAAAAGTGTAAGGGAGTTGTGACAATAATTAAGAAACCATTCGACCACCATAAGGAAATTGATTCAAGAAGGAGATTTAATTCTTAACTAAAATTAAATAAACATCCTTGACATATAAGTAGAAGGGATTAAAATAGAGAGTAAGTTCAAAAAGGGTTAAAGAAGCCATTTGGACATATTATCTATGTTAAGTAAAAGGAAGTTAATAATTTACCATGATTCAAGACTAAACCTAGGCATGCATAAATTGAGTGATTAGGAATGATTTATGAAGTTGGAAAACTAATATAAACCATTCGGCCATGACTTTCAAGAATGGAGAAGAAGTCTTAAAAATTTCTAAATTAGGTATCAATAAATGAATTAGTCTTCAAATGGTAAAAATCAACTCACAAGATAAGAAAAAATAAACTAGAAGGCCTTCGGAAGCAAGAACTCACATTCGGCCACTCCAAGTTAAATAGTAAGAAAGGAGTTTAAAAACTTGGTTTAGGTATTTTAAAAATCCTTGTAATGTAAAAGTAAATAATTAGAAAGTTTAAAAGAAGCTTGGCTAGGGCATGAGCATCACTCGACCATGTTTAAGTAAATTGTCTTAAATAAGTTAAAAAATAGTATGAATAAGATATGCATAAGACTTTGCAAAATTGAAAAGCATAAAGAATAAAAACTTTAAAGCTATCATTCAGCTACCTAGAGAAAAAATTCCAATTTTTTAAAAATCATGTGAAGTCAATGACACATTGAGAAAAGGAAAGGTTGAGAAGTACTTAGAAAGTTAAGAGAATTAAGTCCCTTGAGTGATACCGAATATAAAGTTCAAAAGTTAAATAAGTTGGAACATGTATTAGGTACCTATAATTATGTTATTAAAATGTGATTTATAAGTTAATTTGTCATGTTTTATGAAGGCACTGTTTAATGTGAGTTAAATATTGAATGCTCATAAGTATTGAAAAGATGATGCTATGTATGATGAATTGATATGATAGATGATATGATAGAGTTTGAGATCTAAATGTAAATAGCATATTAGTTGAATATTGTTTGAGCATACATAATTATTTGGAAGCCATTAAAATAAACCTAAAGGGTTTAAGGGATCACTAAAATAAACTTATGTTAAAAGTTAAACTACTCTTAATATGCCTTGTGCACATCTAGGGGGCACCTAAAGCCCTAATGAAGAGGAGACAAAGGGTTCTCCAAAAATCCTTCTATTGTGAAGACAAAAGGGTTCTTCACCTATTATGAGGTGGTGACGATCATCTAGGAATGAACTTATATCCTTAAGAATAGAATGTAGAGTAGTAGGGCCAATGAGAAGATATTGTTTGATTGTTTAGAGGGTTTAACCAAAGTTGTGAAACAGAAATTAAAATTTTTCGAAGTTGTGGAATAAGACAAGGAAAGAGACAATGTGTATAACATAGAACAAGGTGTGAGTCAAATAATATTTGTATTGTGATCACAAATTTATGAAGTTTAAGACAGATATATGTTTTTGTAATAAGGTTGTTGTTGTATAAAAGTAACCCACTTTGGTAGGATGTTTTTAAAAGATTAAAAGCAACCTTGTATGCATATCATGATTTTGTTTAATAAACTAAAGTAGATGGGATAAAAGTGATGACACTAGATGTAGAGTAGAAACCTACTGAGAAACCTAGTTTCTCACTTCTTCTCTCCCTGCTTTCTTCATAGAAGAAGACCATGTCTTTCGCAACGGCGGTAGTATACATAGACATTAGCAATATGGACTAGACGACAAACCCTTATGGCCTTCTAATTACAGCCTAAGCCAACGTTAAAATATACTTCTCATTAAAACATCTCTTTCTTATAGAGTTTTGAGTCTGAACTTCACCACGACGGGTTCTGCAATTCCCCTAGAGGCCTTCCATCCTAACGAAGTTTTTCCACCTTCACCCAGCTATGGAAGACAACAAATTACCACGATGGAGGAAACCTTTTCCTCAAAGGGAGAGACCGGCCCTCAGACTCCATCTCACCATGACAGTTCATCACATATGTGGTCCTCGCAAGGGAGTTCACCATATTTGGTGCCATACCCATTTTAAGCTTATCAAGAGATGCCCGACGGAACATTCATGTCTTTGGACCAAAGCATGTGGCTGGAATGTTTTTACCACTAGGATTCAAGAGGTTTGTTGGTCCCATAATTTTTTTCAAGAAAGAAAAAGTTGAAGAGTCATACCAATAATGTAAATTTTTGTAAATATTTTGATGTAAGCATCCCAGTTATTAGTAAGTAGTAACATGCTAAATTATGTATAATATATGAATTGTAATGTATAGCAAATATGTATGTAAATTATGGTGTGTGATAAAATGTATGTAAAGGCCTTAGTGTCTAAGATTGTTTAAACATGTAAATGAACAGTGTAATTATATGATGTATTATGTTATATGAATAGGTTATATTTTATTGCTTACTGGATTAAAGATAAATGGAATAAAGCAACTGATACGTAATTATAATATTCTATATGCGCATAAGAACGTCTAGTAATCTATTTATTGATATGTACATTATATCGACGAGAGTCATAATTTATAACAAACAGTTTTTAAAAAAAATTTACCGTATTTTCTATAATAAGTATTTTCTAGAGAATTCTGCATCATGAGATAACAAACTAATAATGGAACCGAATGAATGACCTAAGTGTAAAATCGGTATTCATTTTTAGGGTATTATAAGTGATGTAGAATACACTTGATGAGGTCACCTATATGGATATCAAGTGGGGCCACTTAGATGAGATTAAGGCATAATCTCCAAAGCATTCATGAATTACCACGTAGGCGCATGACCTATTAGCGCAAAACTAGCGAAAATGACAAGAGTTACAGGGGTGTAGTGTCACAGATGAGCTCTAACTTACATCAAAGTGGTTTTGGTTCATATAAGCTTTGTTTCACCAAAACATTTTAAGTTAAGTTTATCAGTCTAGAATTCAATTCATAGTCCAAAATGCACCAAATTTTATGCATTTACGCTCATTAAGTAAACCCAGTAGAACTTTCTTCTTTCATTAAAAGTTTTATAAACCCTTTTGAATATGTGGAGGATTGTTGGAAAGCTTGTATTTCAAAAGGCTTGAGTCTCACATTGGTTGGAATAAGAATGTTTCTAGGCTTTGTATATATGGATGTGTTATGGGCTTGTAGGCAAGTAAGTAAGAGAAAATGCCTCCCGCACATGAGGTTAGGCTGGTCTAGTTGAAACCAATAATTCCCCTCCTTGCATACATGATCCAGTCCACACAATTTTTTCCTATTGGAATATTAAAAATAATTTTCCAAATTAAATTTATTACTTACCCAAAAAATCCTATATTTTGAGACTTCAAATTTGAATTAAAAGAATTACCTTTATTTGATGTGGATTTTTACCAAATTAAAAACGTGAATATTAACATAATTACAAAATTCTAAAACCATTCATTTATTAACATTATTAATTCAAATTATTCCTTTTAAACATGACTATGTACACTAAATCTTTTCTAAACATGACTGAGTACATTAAATCTAATTATCGTCTTTAAACATCCATTTAATTTTCGTTTGAATTTCAAAATGTAATTTTAAATTTAAATCAATTTAATTAAAATGTTTAAATGAGTTTTTAATTGTATTTATAGACAACTTTAACGGGTTTTTAATTGTATTCATCGACAACTTAAATTTTCTAAAAGTTTAGCTCCTATATAATGGAAGATTATCTTTCCATTTGATACACTTGCATAAAGAATCATTTCTGTTGGGTTTCCTTTTTGTTTGTTTGTCTTGCTAGTTCTATTCCTATTATTTTGTAAAAGGTGATGTTGAATCTTGGGAGATAACACAAATAGGCGATTAAATCCTTGAGAACAGTATAACTACATGCCTCAACCTACTACTGACTACAACAAAATAAAGGTGTCTTGGTTATACATCCTCATCCCCAATTGTTTGTCCTTTTTTTCAACACTTGATGCTTCTTGTGTGTCTTGAAGTAATGTCTTTGTTTGTTTATGTTTTTTTCTTGTACTTGGTTCAAACAACAATACCCCCTTATTAATAATGTTGGAGGAATCGTGATTAAAGTATGCATTTGATTGCTCATTTTTCCATACAATATAAAAGGTTTACCGCTCCTCTATGATTGTGAGAGAAGGATACATCAAGCATGTTTTCTCATTTGATTGAAAGGATATTCATTTTCAGCAAATACCATATCTTGACATACAAAATAATTCTTTTATCCAAGTGAAATAACTTCCATCCTTTTCCCAAATAAGGATACTCCACAAAAACACACTTTATACTTTTGATTGCAAACTTATCATTTTCCCTTCCTTGCTTATGTGTATATCATTAGACACCCAAATGTTTTCAGATGCTTGAAGATGGCTCCCTATGTATTATTTTGTATGGGTTTTTCCTTGCTCATGTGCATCTTGTTCTCAGCACACACTCTCCCCACAGCGCAAGTGGAAGATTTCCTTAGAATTACAGAGCTCGTGCAATATTCAAAGCATGATTAAGTTAATTTTTATTTTATTTTTTAAAAAATATTAGAGGGAGAATTTAAAATAAGGAAAAGAAATTTTAGAGAGAGAACTTGAGAAATAAAAAATCTATAAAGAGAAAAAAAATTAGACAAAAGAACATTTAAAAGAAAGATAAAATTTAGAGAGAGAAAAATTACATAGAAAAGCTTATAGAAAGAAAAAGATGAAGAAAGAGGAAAAACATTTTAGAAATAGAGAAAAAATTAGTAAATGAGAAAAATGTTCGAGCAGAACAAACAACTCATAAAGTGAGTTAACATGTGGAAGGAGTTTACCAATTCGTTTAAATATTGATAATTTTTAAAAATTTTACTCTATGAGTTTATTTTAGGCATAGAATTTGGTAGAATTTTGATTTTGATTTTTTTTTATTTTTGGGTATTTTGAGTTAGGTAAACCTATTTCGTAAAAAAATTTGAAATTAGATTAAAAACAAAGTTAAAAAATTATATTAATTTTGGTAAAAAGGATACTTTTATTTTAATATACTTATATTTTATCCTATCATTTTTTATTTATCTTTAATATTGAATAAGTACGATAGTCCTATCTAATTTATGATTTTGATATACACCAAACATAAGGTAGGATAAAAATTTATTCTACTCTTATCGAGTCTTATCATCATTGAACTTTATATCTTATCTTTTCTTATATTTTCATATTCAACCAATGTTTCCTCCCAAAATAAAAAAATTAATGGATTGAAAATAAAATAATATTATTTGTTTTGGTGAATAAAAGAATTTTTAAAAATGATTTTTGGTAATATGTTTGGTGTAATTATAAGAAATTTTTTTTTTCTCAATTTTTATGATCCTTAATCCTTTTAAGTTAATGCTTGATAAGAGATGAAAAAATGAAAAGATAATTCTTGCTAAAAGACCAAACACGGGAAGTGGTTTCTAACGGTGGTTAAAAGCCTTCTCCTTTGATGCTTTTAATATGGAAGATGTTACTCCTTAATAATTAATAATGGATTATTCATGTTAGATTTATTTAATCATATATAGTTTCACATGATTAAGATTATGCCTCAAAATATCTTGTTATCAAGCTTAATTTACATTTTCCCTGAAGCAAGATAAATGCCATGGTATGAATCTCTCATTTTCCTTCAGGTGACATGACACCTGTTATGTTTAGCACCATATTGTCTTTTTTATTGGCTTGCTAAAACTGAACAGAGCATTCATATAGTGTAACATTTATAATTTCTCATAATGAACTTTCTAGGAAACAAGTATCCTTTAGTAAGAAAAAAAGTAGAGATAAAAGAAAAAGTCAGAGAAATTAAAAAAATAGCAAATAACAAAAATGTCTCTATACTAGGATAATATAAATAATGTGTAGGAAAACCTAAAAGAAAAGGTTAAAATACATTATAAGAAATTAGAATACATCGAGGATGATTATAAAGTCATAAGAAAATAATAGAAACAAAGAAAGGACGAAAAAGTCATCAGAAAACTCTAAAAATGTTTGATACGCCCTTAAAAAACCTTATCTTCCATAAAGGCTAAACTATTTCTGGAAAAATGAAAAATGACATAAGAATGATCTGGGAATGAACCAATAAGTGTTAAAAACATCGAAGGAACAATTTGGGAACCTCCTAGGAAATGATGAGAAAAATAACTAAAATGTCCTTAAAAGGCCGAGAAAAATAAAAAATGACATAAGAATGATCTGGAAACGAACCAATAAGTGTTAAAAATATCGAAGGAACAATTTGGGAACCTCCCAGGAAATGATGAGAAAAATAACTAAAATGTCCTTCAAAGGCCGATAGGGCAAAAAATGCGAAGCAGAAGTCGAGCAGTGGGCTCCACCCCTTGTGCACAAAAATAGCATGTGGAAAATGTAGTGGTGACTCACCATATGAGTCATCACTCTATTAATATCATATAAGACAAAAGTAATAAATAGAAGAGATAAAATTAACTATGGTTAAAGTAAATTAACTTTATTTAATTAAAATTAACCGTATTTAAAAAAGTTAATCTTGATTAGTGAAAAATTTAAAATAATTAGCATTAATATAATCCTAAAATAATAATTCCTTACATTTACATTTAATTTGGAAAATAAAAATTACATGAAAATGGACCAAAATGTGCTTAAATGAGAATTTAATTCCCACATACCTTAAAGTGCACAAAATAGATCAAACGGCTAAGGAGGCTCATTTTCTGCATAACCAACCTCCTAAACACTTAGAAAACATCTCTAAACTCATTCAAACTTCAACAACTTCTCTCAAAACACCAAAATCTACACGAAGCTTAAACTTTCATCTTTGAAGTTTAAGACCAAGCCCCACTACCAACACTAAGAGATATTGAGTGGATCACTAAGGAGGAGGAAGGCCAGCCATAAAGATCCACCAAAACCATCACGAAAGTATTCAACAAGTAAGGTCTTTACCATATATTTTTCTAAAACTTTAATCATGTATTTATGGTTTGATTTTCTTCTTTTGGTGGATATCTCTCTATGATCTATGAATCCCTTTTTCTTGATTCTTTTGGGGCTCAAAACTTCCCTTGATGGTTAAAAATGAGCATCACCAAGTTTTTAGTGATTTTTGAAAGTTAAAGAAAAGTTTTGATGGATTAAAGTGCTTCTAGCAACCTTTAGAGAAATTTAATTAGTTAAAATTTCTTAAAAATATTTTTTAATGGTTTGGCATAGATTTGAAACGTTGTGTAAAAAATTTTGAAGTGCTAAAAGTAAGGGATGCATAGATCTTGGAGTAGATCTACACTTGTTTGTCTTGAAAAGTTCTTTCTTTAAGATATTTGTGTTCAAAGTTGGAAGTTTGTTTATATCTTTTATTAAAATCTCTAATCTTGAAGTTGGACTTTGATAAAATTCCAGATCTTGACTCATATGTTAAATATCTTAAAATAGTAAAAAATTTATGTCATAAAAACTATAAACTTAACTTAAACTTAAACTTGAACTTAAAAACTAGTACAAGCAAAGATGGGATTTTGGACCAAAATATGAAAAAGTTATTTAAGACCTTCCATGACCATGATCAAAGCTATGGAGTAAGGACAAATCATGAATGAATCTAATAATATATGATGTACCAAATGCTAAACTTCATGATACAAATGTCAAGAGGCAAGAACTTGAGAAAAGGACCCTTGTTTTGGTCACCTAGTGGATTTGGCCACCTTCTATGTAATTAAGGAAACATGGGTTTAAAATTTTAATTAAGGTGTAAATAGGAGTCTAATCAAGCACAAGGAAAGAATTATAAATTTGGAAGAAACTTGGAAATGGTCGAGTAACCATTCGACCATGTTGGTTAAAATTGGTGAAAACAAGCTAAAACCTTATTAGAACTTAAGGATAATCCGAAATATGCTTCATGTGGTGATTAGAAATTAATTGTAGAGTAGAAGGAAAAAGATGGACATTTGGCCATACTTACTACACAAGGAGGAAAAGCCTTAAAAATTTCTAAGGTTAGTGTTAATTAATATCCTAAGTCCTAACTAGTGTAAATCACCTTTTAATGGAAGAAAAATTGAACCATAATACCTTATAAGACTAAGGGATGTAGATTCATCCACCTAGGTAATAAATAGGAAAAGTAGGATAGTTTGGATATTTAAAGATAATTGAATATGACATGAGTAAAAAACTTTAAATTCATGAGCAAGGAGGCAAACAAGTAGGTTCAATAATGGATCTAACTTAATTAGCCAAGTTATTAGTCAAAAAGCACTAAACTTCTAACATTTAAACTTGGATTAAGTAAGTTGTGCATAAAATATTCAAATTAATGAACACAAAGAGTAAGCAACTGAATAGGCCATTTGGTCAAATAGAATAGAAATCCACCATTTCATAATCTTATATTAAAAATATCAAGAGAAACTTAAGCTTTGAGAAAAGGAAAGGTTGAAAGGTAACTTAGAAGAATGAGTAGACTAAATTCCTATGAGAGATTTTTCATAAATATTATGAAATAAAGTAAGATGGACAAGCTCTTAGAGGAATGTTGCATGCTATCTAAGAAATATACATTAAGCATAATTAAGAAATCTTAAGTAGAAAGTTGGTTTCGAATTAGAATAATTATGCCAACTTGTTGTGTTTCCTTATGAGTACTCAAAGATAAATGTAAAATGTATGTTATATACTCTTGATTGTTTAGAAATATTATATGGTGATCATGTGTGGATGATAAATGTGAAGATAGATTGGATTAGAGGTTATATGTGCTCTCTTGAATGGTGCGTGAAATTGATGTGAATTATGGTTCCATGAGTGGATAAATTATATAAGAAATTGGATGACTTGGATACTAGTTATGCATACCATATTGATTGAATATTGAGCATGCATATTGTCATAAAGACTTAAAATGGAACCTAATAAGTCAAGAGATCACTAAATAAAATTTTATGTGAAAATGTAAGATATTACTCTTACCATGCCAAGTCACAAGGCTTGTGCACATATGGAGGTCACAAGACTTTCCATATACAAGTCATAGGGCTTTAAGAAATTATGATTGTGACGAACATCCAGAATGAGCTTATATTGTAGAATAGAAGGTAGAGTATGTGGGAAGTGAAAGATATTGTTTGACTAAGAATATGAATGATATTCCTTAAATTAAATTGTTATAGAAATGGTGACTAGAGAATAATAATGAATTATGAGTAAGGCATGAATGAAATGATAGTCAAATAATATTTGTGGTGTAATGTAATGTGATCTCAAGGAAATAAATAATGTATGAAATTCAGAATAAGTGTCTTGTATGTTTGCGACTGAAGTTAATTTCTGCAACTATAAAAGAAATCCATATTAGCTAAAGATTTTCTAAAAATTTAAACGTGGACCTGTATGCATGTCATGTTTCTAAATAAATTGAAGTGGCTGAGTTGAAAATATTAACATTATAGTTAGGGTAGAATCCTATTGAGAAACTTAGTTTCTCACCCCTCTCCCACCATTTTCTTTCCAAACCCCAATAATGTTGTTCGTGGAAGTAATGATATTCTAGAAATTGACAATGTAAGCTAGATGGTTGGAGCCTTGGGGTCCTCATGTCCAAAACACTAATGGAAATTTAGCACCACCCAATAATGTATATTTTGTTATTTAGTTGGATGACTGTATTCTAATTATTTAGTATGTAGTTTTGTATCATAGTATATATGATATATATATATATATATATATATATATATATATATATATATGTGTGTGTGTGTGTGTGTGTGTGTGTGTGTGTGTAATTCCTGACATGTCTATATTTATGATAACTTGTAATTCTGCTATATAGAGATAAATATAAAATCGATAAAAGCAACATAGACAATTTATTAATTAAATGTGAGTGGGGACATCTACTTATTTATTTTCACTTATACTTATTTTCTAAAGATTTTGCATCATGAAGTAATAGTCTAATAATGGAACTGTGTACGACTTAAGTGTAAAAATGAGCTTCATTTTTAGGATGTTACATATAAAATAGAATAGGGAATAAGTATTTAGACAGAATAACTTATCGATAACAATGAGGAGCACGATTGGAATGATGACTATTATTTGGCTGATAGAAAAAAAAAACGAAGCAAATTAGATACCTTGGCTACTTAGAAGATGAGGAGAAAATTAGATGATCCCAAACCTTTCTATTTTAATTTTCATATTTCAGATAGCCAAATAATAATGCCTTTTTCAACATACACATGAATTGAACCAAATCGAATCTTTCCAACTTAGCCAGTTCATTGGTTCTCTATACAACTTGCCAAGTTCCATAAGTTCAAATTGGTTCTTTAACGTATTTGATTTAATATACATTTTAAAAACTAGTCACTTGATCGGTTCAACCGGCCATTTCAATCCAGATTTTATAACAATGTATTTAGCAATGCATGTCTTAAAGACATTTTTCAAGGGATTGGAAAGAAAATTTTCATAGAAATGTGTTATTAACAAAATTTTAGTTAATTCTTCTTATTTATTTATTCTTTAATCAATACTCTTACACTTGATTTGATGAGAGATAAAAAAGAAAAAAATGAAAAAGTAAAAAGAAAATAGTTAGAATAGAAATAAAGTGATAGAGATCTAATTAATCTATTTAGAGATTCTTTGTATAGGACTTTGATCTAAGAAAATAAAATTCAAGAAGCAGTAAACACAATCTTGAAATTACTTGTACAAGTCCGGATAATTAATTAAAGATTCTTAACAAAAGTACAATATTAAGAGTTATCATGATCAAATCATTATATCCAAAAAGTTGAATTTATTATATGCAAATCAAATTAAGATTTGAAATTGATTTGCTACATATTACATTAGGATTTGAGATTTATTTATTGGTGATTTTTTAAAATTATTTACAAATTAAATTATGATTTTAAAATAATTTATAATTCTTTAGGATTTGTTTTCCATTATTAGATTTTCTTTTAAGGATAATTAGAATTTTTATATAATAAAATTTAGGAATATAATATAAAAAGTTTTATGATTAATAATATTTTTTTTAGAGTCTTCATTCTTATGTGTGTTAATTTACTTGATCTTTTGGTAAAGAACTTAGCAGATTACAATGGAGGTCACATTTCTCTTTGATAAATTTGATGATCTTTGATATGTTGTAGCTTATGTTGGATTCCTTTATTCTATCTTAACTCATGAGATGTTTCAAAATTAATATTTCTTCATTCCAATTCATTCTGCATAAATTATATCATAAAATGAAAAATTATATTCTTTATTGATGAAAGTGATATCGAAAATTAATCTTTGGACATCAATTATTTTATGACAACAATGTTTTGTTGAGAGATTTTTGCAATGATTCAAGTAAAAGTGTCACTAATGATGATTCAGTAAAATGACTATATAGTTTTTAGGATATTTTTATTATTTAATATAAGATCCAAATTTAAAGAGTATTTATTGTTCTAAAACATTAGATAAAATTTATTTATAAAAATTAAAAATAAATATTTTAATTTTAAAGAAAAAATTATTTAATTAATAATATAAATTTTATTAAAAGAAAGATAAATAAATAAAATTTTCAAATCTACTATTTTATAATATTCAAATATTAAAATAATTATAAATTTATTTTTATTATTTTATATTATTTAAGATATATACATATAAATAAAAATAAATTAATAAATTTCATTATCATATTTTTAATATAATGATTTAATTTAAATTAAATTAAATATTAAAAATTTATAATTAATCAAAATTTATATTTCTTAATTTATGGTGATTGAATGATTATATTTTTATTTATTATTTTATCTTTATGAGTTATTTCAACAACTAATTTTATTAAATATTTTTAATTTAATTAATAAATTTTTAAAATTTATTTTTTAACTAATTTTTTAAATTTAAATTATTTATGTAATAGTTTTGCTAAAAATATATTTTTTTATTTTCTTAATTCTACATTTAATAACAAATAAAAAAATCTTGCCGGTTTACCTAAAGAATAAAGCTTCCACTTCACTTGTCTCTACAAATGGGGTGGAAAAAGGATGAGTTGGGCTTCAAGTTATTTAAAAATTTTAAGGTTGGAATTGAGTCTATTATTTTTCATAGATCTTTTTTTTTTAATGTTTAATTTGTTTTAAAGCATACAAGTCTATTTAAAAGTTTATAATACAAAAAGGTTAATAAATAAACTTAAATTTTATATAAATGATTGATTAAAGATGACTAAATCTTAAAGTCAACAAAATAAAATGTTCGTAATTTTAGAGCATATATATATACAATAACATATAAAATAAATATAAAGCACACATGTAATATGTATGTACGTATATACAAATTTAAATACATATAAAAATTAAAATAAAATATAAAATACTTATTTTAAAATTAAAATAATATAAACAACTTGTATAATAAATATTAGAGAATTTTATAAATATAAATTTTTTTTTGTTTGAAATTAAAAATTAAAATTTTTAAATTTTAATAAATTATATAAATATAATAAATATAAAGATATGTAGGCCTCTGAATAGGCTAAATAGATTTTTTAATAAGCTTAAACCTGATTTGTTTATTAAAAAAAAAATTTTCAAGTTTGAACCTAGGGATAGAAGTGAACAAGGCTGTCCGACAGGGAGCTACGGTTCGGCCCGTTTAAAGCCTAGCTTGGCTCAACTCGTTTAATAAATAGATAAGCTCAGACTTATTAAAAAGCCTTTTTAGATAAACAAGTCAGGTCTAGGCTTATAAAAAAGCCTATTTAACTTATTCAATGGCCTATTTATATTTATATATATTATATATTTATATCTTATATATTTATATTTATTTAATATATTATATTTATATAATATTTATTTTTTATTTTATTTACATAATACTAATATATATATATATATATATATGTTTTAAGTCTATTTAATGACCTTTTTATCTTGTAAACTTTAAGTTTGCAAACCTTTTTAATCAATTATTTATATAGGCTTTAAGTTTATTTATTGATTTTTTTTGTTATGTAGGCTTTTAAACAGGCTTGTAGGCTTTGTAAGCTTTAAATTAGGCCAGACCTTGACAAAAGAAAAATGCCTTTAACAGGTAACAAGTCCAAGCTCAGGCCTCAAAATTTTTAAACAGACCCGACTTGAACACTCAAAGGCTAACTCGGCTCGGCCTACTTCCATCCCTATTTGAACATATTTATTTATTAAACAAGTCAAAGCTAGTTAAGTTTTAAACAAACCGAGTCGTAGATCCATGTTGAAAGACCTTAATCATTATCATCTCTATCTACAAATATACAATAATCTAACTAAAAATTTAATATTTATTGATGAATTTTAGTTCAATTTTACATTATGCTTTAACGATTACTTAATGTTATTGTTCATTTAAAAAATAAAATTAAACTAATTAAGGTGAAACAGTGATGTGTTGTCATTAATGATACCAGATTGTCCTCCTTTCTCACATAGGAACACATCTTTGAACTCCTTATTAAGAGTGCTTTCCAATGGTGTGCCTAAAGTTTCATTTTGACGTCATTCTTTTGTTCATTTTAGTAATCGTTGGTGAGTAGTTTAATATTCATTCAAAATTCATAGTTAACACATTTAATAAATTAAATTCGTAGTTAGCACATTTAATAAATTACTTTTGTTAAAAATTTTGATTTTTTTCATATGTTATTCGTACCATAGGAAGCTAAGGAAATGAAATTATGAAGAGTTCGAAATTTGATCCTGTCTTCAAAATTTTAAGTCATTAAGGTAAAAGAAGAAGAATTTTCTATAGGCAATGGATTGAGTATAGGACTTCCTTAAGCCCTATGTTTGTATGATTGGTTATATATTTAGAAATAAAATACTATTATACTATATGTGGTTGTTGATTTGATGATTAGATTGGTTAGAAATGAAAGTACAATAATGTGATTGAATTAAAGAATTATTTAAGTTGAAGCAAAATAATATATGAAGTTATAATGAAATCCTAGATTTTATTTTTTAATTCTCACTCGTATATGAGACTTTAGGATGTGGAACTTTATGTGCTTGATGATGTGTATTAGAAATTTGTATGATATTAAAAATGATATCAATGACACTTGATGTAACTACTTATGATAGTTTATTTGACCAATTTTGCCACACTTGATATGTTGGTTATGATGATTCTTGATGGAACTTTATTTGACCATCTTTCCATATTTGATATGTGGTTATGATGATTTTAATAACACTTGATGTGATCGTTTATGGAACTTGACGAGACCATCTTATCATATTTAATGTGTTGGTTATGATGATTTTAACGATACTTGATGTGATTGCATTAACACTTGATGTGACCATATTTACCGCACTTGATGTGTTGGATTGGAGAATTTTAATACAGAAATTGAGTCCACATGCATAACAAATCATACAAAAATGACAGAGTCAAGATTGATAAAATATAATATGGTATGAGATGCACTAGATTTTGGAATAATCATAAATCAATCATCATGTAAAGAATGTTATATTACATTTATAATTGAACCTACATACATGCATTGCATGATCTTATATCATCGTTTATTAGTTATTTTTAAATTTTATTGGGTACGATGACTTAAGAATGATATAATCATGTACTTAAATATTGACTAAAACTTTTGTATAATTATGTTTAATTTTAATTCTTTGTCTTACATTATTAAATAAAATTTGTCTCACTCCTTCTATTTGGGTTGTTATGCACATATATTTTTATGTAATTCACTTATAGGATGAATCGTCCTTATCTTTCGGTAGATATAGAAGTAGATATTGATAACAATTAAATTAGTCATCAACCTTATCAAGGAGGAAACTTTAGAAGTATCTACTCTGGTAACTTGATTGGTTATCATATTTGATTATTGGAGGCTCTTGACTCCAAATCCCGCTTATTAATCCCATAGAGCTGACTATACCAATTCCACACGGTGTTTATTAAAGGAGGCCACCTCATCCATCCCTTCCTCCTTTTATTCTCCTGCATCTCTTAGGTCATTCTCAATGCATATTTTGTCATCACCAGTTATCTCTGTGATCCTACCTTTACGTCTTATTAAAGGTTCATTACATTTTTCTACTGAGCCTAGACATAACCCTCACGCTCATTTAATGTTTAGGAAATCAAATATGACATCATTTTAGAATCTTCACCTAAGAGAGGAATGGAATCGATCACTCTCGAGTAGTAGGGAGAGATATGGAACTAGAAAGAGAGTGGTAATGATCAAGAGGGAGATGATATGAGGAGAGTTGGTGGGGCTGAGAATAAAGAAACTCGAGATAATGGTGAGTAACATGATGGGATGGATGGAGTTTCATTCAAATACATTTCATTATCTTGAGACTAAGTACAAATGATATACCTCTAATATCGAGGATGAAAAACTAGATAGGAGAATTTTGTAGTTATGTTTTAACTTTGTTTGTCAACTCTGAACTGATGCGTACATGTAAGCTAATGGTTATTATTGCACTATTGTTGGAGAAACAATCTAAAAATCTTATATTAAATGTGATGTATGCCTTTGTAAGTAGATGATATGTTATGACTATATCTATATATGCATGACCAAGTTCATATTAATTATATGTTGATTTTCACAAAGAAAAATATTTATCATGTCATCAATTTTTAAATATTAAAAAATAATTAGAAAACAAAATTATAAGGAGAGCAACAAACAGTTAGACAAATATTGTTGGTAATATTTCAAAAGAGAATAAATCCCACATGATTTGAAATAGGGACCAACTTTATATACTAGGATATCCTTCGAGCTTGTAAACAAGTAAGAAAGGGATGTGACCTTGCATGCATGACATTGAACCAATCTAGTTCAAAACAAAAAATTCCTCCTATGTGTCATAAATGTGGTTCGCATAATTTTAGATTTTAATATTTATTTTTGAAAACTTTAATTTTTGGATTTACCTTTCTTTAACACGAAATTTTTTTCTAGTTTTGCTGCTGGGTTATTTACCTTTTTTTTAGTCTTGCTCCTTCTTTTTATTTGCAGACAGGTCTTAAATCCTAAAAAATATCGCAATAAGATCTTAGAAGATATTGCAATAAAGATGAAAATATCCTTATACATTGATCCTTTCCTCTTTCCTCTCTTTCTATTACGTGTTCCGTTTTATTTTAAAAAATATATATTTTATTGTACATTTTATTTCATAGAATAAAAACAAAAAATAAAAAAAAATATAGTATATAATATAATAAATATATATTAAAAAAAAATTATATAAATATATAATTATTATTATTTTTTATTTATTAATACAAGATATTATATGTAAATATATGTTAGATCTAAGTGTGAGTATGCGATATGGTGTCATTTTAAATTTGTGAGATGATATAGCTTTATGTCCGGATCATAAATAGTAAAAAGGATAAAAATGTTTTATATAAAATATTTGAAATGTAGATAAAAAAAATATCAAAAATAAAATATATTATGATATAAATAATGTTGAAACATATATATATCACATTAACTTTAGCTTAATCAAAGAAAAACACCCACTTTTTATTTTGGTACAATAAAAATATCTATTTTTTCAAGAATTTTTGTTTGAGCCACCTTATTTTTATTTTAAAAACGATCATATACCATTAATTATATTATTTAAATGTATAAAAAATGAGAAAGTAATTTTTTTCTATTTATTAGATGAATAATTTTTTTTATACTATTACAAATAATAATTTAATAATTAAAATAATATAAAATTTCTTGAACTATTGAAAAAAAAATTAAATAAGTTATTATACTTTTTAAGTGGGTGTTTGAATTTTTAAATTATCCCTACACTAGGATTCTATTGAGTATGTGGATTTAATTGAAAATTTTTAAATAATTTAAAGATTAGGTCACTAGTTTAATTAATTACTAAGTTTTAAATTATTTTAATTTTTAGTTACATAAAAAAAATAAAAAATTATAAATAAAAATGATGAATATAATAACATATGCTACAACCAATTACTTAATTCTATCAGATAAGAGGTTAGAGCAATACACTATTTAACTCAAAAAGTATTATTTTATAAAACAAAAAGCACAAAATTGACCTGTCTTAGAGAAAGTTGAAAAAAAATAATTCAATTTTTTATTAGCATCTCATAAATATTAAGAATAATAAATATATATCTATAAAATGGAGTAAAATTTTTTCATTAACAAATAAACTACATTTAAACAATAAGGAAAATAATAAATATTATGATAATCAACATCTTAAATCATCAAATTATTGAATAAAACAAAAAGTGTATATCCTTAATATTATTTACACGTTCAATATAATTAATAAAAATTTATTATAAAAAAGTTAAAAAAAATTCCGAATTAGATTATTAATATAAATAACATTAAGGTTATTGTGAACACCCCCATCAATTTTGAAAGGAACTAATCCTTTTAAAATTATCATTTACCTTATTCATCTAAAAAAATATGTTACAACCCAACATAACTATCAATTTCACCATTTTTAGAGTTTGCAAAATCTATTTTTTAACAATTTTCATATCAATAAAGATTTATTCAATTGGATGTTTGTTTTGATATTTTATAAGATAAAAACGAACAACTTCTCATTAAAAAAATGTTTTTTTTTAGCTAAAGCATTAGATCTACTAAATTATTTAATAGATGATATTACATAGAATTCAAAAATATTTTTCTAAAACAATAATCCTTAATACAATGATATAGATAATATTGTATAAAATTTAAAATTATTCTTCTAAAATAACAATCTCTAACACAATAAAAATAAAAATTTATCTAAGTATCCTTTAAACATCTTAAAATAGTATTACTAGTATATAAATATTAGATAAATCAAATTTTATTATAAAGAATTGCCCCGCTACAAATAAAACTAGATTAAATTTCTATTTTTACCATAATTTTAAAAAAATATAATTAGAAATATATTAAAATATAAATAAAATATTTAAAAATCTAAGTACAAAGTTTTAAAATATAAATATATATTTAAATTATTTAAATTATTTAAATATTAACAGGTTAATTTAATTTAATTTAAATTAACAAAAATTTAAAAAATTTACTATAATATTTTTAAAATATTTTTAATTTTTCATATTTTAATTTTATATAAAAAATTGACACTAAAATTTAAATTTTCACATTCATTCCATCAATTTTTTTAATTAATTTTTTTTTCTTCTGTAGTTTCAATTTCATTCTCTTTCTCTTATTTGTTCTTTTCAATTAAATGAAAAATGTTTGTTATTTTTTAAAAAAAATTTCCTTCTTATATTTTTTTTTCAACCAAGCAAATTTTTATAATTAATATAAATAATAAAAATAAAAAATATAAACAATGGTATTTTTTATTTAATTAAAAATTAATTTTAAAAAATAAAAATTTTCTCTCACTTTTTAAAATTAATTTTTTCTTGTTAAATAAATACTAGAAAGTTAAAACACTAAGATGCAAAGGAATCAAATTGTGACTTATAATTTAGTTTATTTAAAATTTAACTTGTTTAGATTAGTTTAATAAATAGTCAAACATAAATTTTAAAAATAATTTTTAAATAAATAAGTTAAATTTAATTTTATTAAAAAGTTCGTTCATCTTATTAAGTAACTTATATATATATATATATTAATATAATTTGTAAAAAATTAAAATTTTTAATTTTTAATTTTTAATTTTAAATAATTTTTTTATATTTATAAAATTTTCTAATATTTATTATAAAATTTATATATGCCATTTTAATTTTAAAATAAATGATTTATATTTTTTTGTTTTTATATATATTTAAATTTATATATACATGTTTATATTATAATTTTTTAATATATTATTATATTTTATATAATTAATATTTAACATACATATTTTAAAATTATATAATAAATTTAAAATTTTTTTATTTTATTAATTTTAAGATTTAAATTTTTTAATTAATTATTTATATAAACATTAGTTAATATTTTTTATATTATATACTTTTAAATCTATTTATATCTTATAAACTTTAAAACATATCATTATCTAAGTAAATTTATTTTCGTTACTAAACACTAGGCAAAATGTTCAATAAAAATTCATTTAAAAATTCTTTATTGCCCTTAAAAAATAAAAATCCTGCGTTGCACATGCAGTCAACTAGGGCATGGAAAATATAAAATACACCTTTATTCTTTTTCTGATCAGTTTTATTAATTACACCAGACTAGAGTACTAGACAAGCTTTCTCACTTTCAAATTGAAATAAGCCCAAAGCTTTGGTTCGATTCAATCCCAATGGCGCGCGTCTCGAAATCCCAACTTTCCCTCCACATTTTCAAATCAAAGCCACGCTCCCATTACAGGTTCTATAAATTTCAAACTAGTGCGGTCCCCTTTCACATCGAACCCAAACACGCTCTTACTCATTCAATTCAAATTCCTTTCTCCATGGCTTCTTCTTCTTCCATTCCCTTGGACGGTGGCAGTGACCAGTGCCACTCATCCGGTGAGGTCCATGTTATTGTGGGTCCCATGTTCGCTGGCAAAACCACCACCCTTCTTCGTCGTATCGAATCCCACCTCAACACTGGCAGGCAATTTTTTTTCCCGTCAATTTTCACGCTTACGTTTTGATTCTGAAATTTTAAAACTTGTCTGTAATTCGTTATCCCGAATGAAATTAAATAAAATAAAAATCTTCATGTTGATTTGATTAATGATTTGTTTTGACTATTTCTTTTAATGTTACTAATAATTATCTTGTGTTATAAAGGAACGTGGCCATGTTAAAATCAAGCAAGGACACAAGATATGCAATTGACTCAGTTGTGACGCACGATGGGGTTCAATTTCCTTGTTGGGCATTGCCAGATCTGTTGTCCTTCAGGGATAAATACGGCCATGATGCATATCAAAAGGTCAATGTTGTAGCATTTTTTTATTATTCTTTCTTGAAATTCAACTTCAACCATATCCTAATCATAAATCAACCAGGAGAAGTGATGGTTTTATTCATGTGATAATGTTTATTCTAATCAGCTAGGCGCAGCGGTGGTTTTATTCATATTATAATTTTTTGGTGAATGTGTTTTGGATTCAGTTGGATGTGATTGGTATAGACGAGGCTCAATTTTTTGAGGACTTGTATGAGTTTTGCTGCAAGGCCGCTGATGAAGATGGTAAAACTGTAATTGTTGCAGGCTTGGATGGTGATTACTTAAGGTATTCATTCTTTAAAAATTAACAAATCCAATAGTGGTTTTTAGTTTTTCTTAAATTCTTAGTTTTTAGCCTCCACCCCTCTAATGGCTGTTGTACTGTTCTCCAGGAGAAGCTTTGGCTCAGTACTTCACATAATCCCACTTGCTGATTCTGTAACTAAGTTGACGGCCCGCTGTGAACTGTGTGGCAAGCGTGCTTTCTTTACCTTGAGGAAGACAGAAGAAACAAAGACTGAACTAATTGGTGGGGCTGATGTCTACATGCCAGTCTGTCGCCATCACTATGCGAAAATCCAAGTTGCTGCGCGGAGTGCTTTGGAATCTGAATGTCATAAGTGATTCCCTTCTTGAGGAATCTCCCAATTGTTTGGGGATGGTTGGAAATTGGCTTGGGTGTGGCCTCACATGTTTACTTGAGAGTTGAGGGTCTATTCTGCAGTTCAACCAGTTGGTTGAAGTGAATGTTTCACAATGCATTAGTTTTATGTCTCTTCTGATCATATGTAATTACTTACACATACTTGAGTTTCCTAATTTTCCTTTGTCACATGTTACTTAAGTTAAATCAATAATGCATTCCTTACTCATTAGCAATGGTTTCTGATGCCTAGCAAAAAAGTTTTGGTGGCTCAATGTTGGATGTATTGTTTATGCTTTTTCTTGAATTAACGAAACTGCAAAACAAGTTGAGGAGGGAAATCACTTAAATGTAGGTTTATAGGTACTCCCTTTAGACAGAAGCTGGCAAATCAGTCTCTTAATCCTCATTAATATTGAACTGGACTATAATGTTGTGAATTTGTGAGAAGAAAGAACTCAAGGTTACTAGGATGGTAAATGGTGTCATTTGACTGTTTAAAAGCTTCATTTGGAGGTTATTATTCACTTATTTGTGATATTTCCTTTGCCTTCTGCATGCCATTCGTGTAGTTGCCCTTGCCACCAGCTTGAGCACCATCCAAATGATTCTGTTACGAGTTGACAACTAATGACTGCATTGCTTTCTACCATAAGCACATGGACATCTCTTCCATTATCTTCACCCCAACTTATATGAATCCACTGTCTCTATTGTTGGCAGAGACATGGGTGCATTGATTATGAGGGCTGATCCCCTCCCCTTTCCTGAAAATGTGTAGGGCCGACATAACTGCTGTTGCTGATGTCAATCAGAAAGTCATCTTGCTACCTTACTACTGAGTAATATTCTAGTTGTGTCCCCCTGCTGCAAAGTAGGTAGTACATATCCTATTTATTGTTGTTTAGTAGACCCGCAACGCTTAGTTTTAACAGCTTGTTAGAGAGAGAAAGAGCAGGATATAAATGAAAGGGTAATAAAGGTAAGTTTTGGTTACAGGAATACACATTGGGTGGGAGAACCTGAACTTTTGGATTTCCTGGGATTGAGAAAGTTAATTTTCAGTATTCAGTCTTTTCTATCTTTCCCCTGATTCTGCCATCACCTTGACTTAGAATTGGGAAGAATTCATTATTCGTCACTTCCTATCGGTTGTTTTTTTTTTCTCCTTTTCCACTTTCTTATAATTGGTATTAGTGCAGTTCTGGTCTAGAATTCCTTGGAGGTACTTTTTCAATGGGTTGAGGTAAAAAGTCAAAGTTGAATTGAAGTAGCATGCACCCAGGAGAATCTTGGTCTGAGGCTACAAATTATGTTTAGTGTATTATAAGAAGACTTGGGTACTAAAGAAAAGATGGGGTTGCTTACTTGCTTAGACAGTAACCATGGTGCAGTATACAGGAGTTACCCTTCTTCCAAAGCAGCTACATATGAAATTGAGTCAAGGCTACCTGCATAGACTAATCAACAAGGAGGCATATGATGGACTCTGCAACCATCAGGTCCAATCATTGGATTCCAATGATACTTTTGGAATACAAGGTGGGTAGTTCGAAAATCTTTCTGATGCAGATGGAAAAAAAGAAGGGAGGTGTTGCTTTAGGTGTAATGAGAAATACAATCTAGATTATGTTTAGGAGACCAAGTAATTTCAGCTAATGTTTCTTGAATTTGGACGGGGCCTAATTCAACTCTTAAAACCAGCTTATGAGATGAGAATTGTTTAAATCCTTGTAAGCTTTACTTTGACAGTATTAGTAATTAATATGAGATCTCAAGACACCTCCTTCACATTTAGGATTGTACATTTTAAGTATGGTGATAGAATTGGAAAATCTATAATCAGGTTGAGAGTATGAGGAAATATGTTGAGCCAAGTTCATTTATCGACACATGAGGGTAGCCCAGTATCAGATCTATAGTAGGTTCTGATAGAATCTTAAAAAATGTATAGGATAGAGGGTTTGTGGGATCGTGATCCTGGCTAGAGAAATTTTCACCTAGAGGACACAAGTGTAAACTTTTGTAAGGAAGTATTGCTATCAAATCATGGAAGAATTGAAAAGAGATAAAATGGTAGATAATGAGGAGGGGTAATGAGTAATAAAGATCAATTTTGATTTTGGAAATGGAACAAAGGTTGGGAGGGAAAGCTAGGACTCAATTTCCTAGGACTGGGAAAATTCTCTGTTTCTATCTTTTCCATTTTTTCTTGATTTTTTTAATCACCTTGTTTTAGAATTAGGAAGAAGAGTGTTATTCATTAAAAATTAATTCCTTTCTGTTTTCCACTTTGTTTCTAGTCCAGTTAATATTACGTTTCTTTGTTTAATTAACCTACTTTGTTCGGTTACCTATAGGTAAGGGAATGATTAGTTTGCAAAGGTAGAAAAAAATACACCAAGGATGATTTCTCCTAGCTAGTTTAAGAATGTTGATTCTTCCTTTGTTTGTGTGGATTGTGGTTGATAATTATTCGTTTTGAGAAATTATTAATTATTGAGATTGTAAGTTCTAGATGTTTGGTTGATGTTGTGGTGGTTTTGATGATGATGTTTTGCTTTGATATGCCTTGGGAAATGTTTGTTGATATTCAGGATTGAATGTTTGATTTCACAGCATTTAGTTGGGCCTTAGAAATATGGATGATGATTATTGTGTGTGATGATGTTGAATTATTATGTATGTGCATGAGTTGGTTTTTGCCTTGATTGAGGTGATTATCTGTAGTTAATAAATGGAAAAAACATGATATGATCAAGGAAGATTTAGACTTATGCAAAATTTGTTATCTGTAAAATTGGTTTAGAAATATACAATTTATGACTATTTTTAAATAGATCCTCCGTTATTATTTTGTGGTAGATGGATTTTTGGACCATGTTTTTGGGGTCTATTGTTTTGAGGTAACTAGAATAATAGAGCTCAAATAGCGTTGGGTTTCTTTGTAAAAATTGTATATAAATGAGTCTTAAATTTTTCTACTAGTCTTATGTAAAAATTGTTTTTGTAAAAGTTCTATGGAAATAGGTTTAAGTTGTCATGATAGTATACCGAGTCACTTTTAACCTGAACCCCTCTCACTGTAGAATGATTTTGATCTGTAATTTTGTTTGAATCTTACCCTACATGTTTATAGAATTTATTAAAAATTTTACCATTTAATTCAATTTATAAGATTTTTGGTAATTTTTTTATTATATTGTATTCATAAATAACCTTGATGAAAAATAGTATTGATTAACACTTTTGTTGCCTCTTTAAAATGTAAAAAGAAAAATAGTATTTTGAAAATATATATATCAAGTAGTTAAAGCAGAAAATTTTGTATAAATTTACCACCATTTATTTGAATGATAAAATGACTTAAGTGGTTGAAAATCGTATGTTAGAGAATATTATTGATCTCGATGTTAATAAAAGATTTAACAGGGAACAGAGGATTTGAAGGAAAAACAAAGCAGAGTAGAGAAAAGGGAGGGAGAGTAACCATATAGATCACGGGAGTAAAAGATCAAGATTGAATCTATTTCTAATCTCGTGGTTTTTTTTCTTTCTTTTTTATGGGATGTCTTTTTAATTGTTTATTAGGGTTTATAGGAAGTATGAATTTCTAAATAGTTTATTTTTAGGATTTGGAAATATTAAGATTCAGGATATTTAGATTATGATTTGATGTTCTGAATTCTGATTTCTTTAGATCTTCGATATTTGGTTAAATTATTTGGAATGATTGTAATGTCTGTATGTGTTTTATACCTCATTATTAAGTGGAGCATCAAAACGTGAAGTTTGATACTAAGATTTTTAAAATTGAGCTTGAAGTTGTAATTATGAAAATAGATTTTAATTCTTTGATGAGATGAATTAATGTTACTAATCTTTAAAAGTTTAATTGAATTATAATCTCACAAAAGTAGGATAAAAGCCAATTAAATACATCATCGAACTTTTAAAAAGAATTTTTGATTAGTTTAAAAAAGTTTTCTTCAATGGATCATAGAGATCAGGAAGACAGATAATTTTTAATGTATCACATTTTAAATTATAATAAACTTAAATTCTAAGAATTTTTTTATAATATTTTCATCATTTCATTCTTGTTTGAATTAAAAATTTTGTACTTCTTATTAGATTATATTGAAATTAAAATTGTGTGATAATTAAATTCAAATTTTCAGTACCTAACGGTACAATCTTTATGGATATAATAATACATGATAAACTGTGAATTTCTAGCTCATCATTAATGTTTTTAAAATTATTTTTTATTTTTTTAAAAAAATTAATTTCAAATAATATTTTTGATTAAGTTATGATATTTTTAATACTTTTATTTTAATTTTTAATTATAAAAAAATAATTTATATTAAATATTACGTTCTAGTAAGATTAATAATCTTATTGAACAAAACCTTCAAGATAACTAATGGTAATAATAAGAAATATGTAGTAAATTTTTTTTTTAATTAAGGATGATTGATGGACTAAAGTATGTGATATTTTCATAGCGTGTGTGAAATTTGAGGAATGTATAATTTATAACAAATTTTTTTATGAATTTATGGGGAAGAATTTATGAAAAATAAATAATTGAATAGTCATGATAAAAATATACATCATATGCGATAAGGATGGTGAGATGGTGTTTGGAAAGATCCTATGTACATTGAGAAATTATAGAGGTTGACTAATGTAAACCTATAAGGTACGTGTGTTGATGTTAAGATGCCAATTGGACTAGGGTAACTTCATCGGTAGATATGGACTCTTATAACTGAGACTTGATCACTTTGATTAGATATTGAGAATTATCATGATTTATTATGAAACATATATGCTTGATTGTTTTATTAAATATAGGTTAAATCCATATGCATTACATTACATTGTGTAAAAAGAAAAAGCTCAATATTCACCTAATGAGATACGGTACAAAATATTTTAGATCTAAGAGAATGTACATTTAGTGTGAGATATATTATATAATATTAAAATATAAAATTGATCATCATAAAACTGTAGTTTAGATAAGTTCACATATTATATTATATTATATTATATATATATATATATATATATATATATATAAAATGATAATTATTTATAAACTAAGGATATGAATATTATGTACAATTGTTTTATTGATATTTCTTGTTTGAAATCTAGAAAAAGAAATTAACTTCCTAAAGAATGAAAATAAAATAAAAAAGTAAATAAAATTATAAAGAAAATCTCTAATTATAAATTCTTTTATCCTTTTTAACAGTTTTAAAAAAATAACCTCTAATTATACACAAAACATCTACAAGTACTTACAAATAATTGTAAATTCTTCTATCCTTTTTAAAATTTAAATAAAAACTATTGTTTAAGTTTCATCTTTGATCTTAAGTCATTGTGTTTGCATCTTTTTTCAATGGAATATCTACTTAGGAAGTATCAATAAAATTAACTAAAAAAATTAATGACACACCTTTAGGTTTTTAATAAAACTAATTTTGTGGGACTAAATAGTTGTAATTGCGTAGTTATCATTTCCTTAATTAGGATGGTTCAGTTGTAATGGTATACTTAATTTTTTGGGATTATACAGCCACAATTATAATTATGTAATTATGTTCTTATCCCTTTAATTAGGGTAACTCATGTGAAGAATAAAATTTATAACAATTTTACTATTTTTAGGATTGAATATCAATTTATATTGTACTATATATATTAGAATTTTTCAACAAGAATACACATAGTTTTTATCTATTTTTCTTAGATTTTTAACATGGTATTAGTTTGGGTTACAATCCTAGTCTAGTCCAATGATCCTAGCTTCTTGCCTTTTTGGTCTCAAGTCAATCTTTCCCTAAGTTCTCATATGTACTGAAAAGTATGATGTCCTCTTGGTTCGTCTTAATGGAAAGAACTATTCTATTTGGACAAATATTTATCAAAGATGAGGACCTTTGGGGTCTTGTTGATGATAATGGTCCTACGTAGGATCAATGAGGGTAGTATCTAAAAAGGAGATTATTACTATTGGCAGATCAAGAAGTTGTATTAAAGTAATGTAGGTGGTTAGCTATTGAACAAATTAGGAGATTGGGGGGTAAAAGTAAGTAAAGTCAAAAGGAGATCCTATAAATTTTCCATAACTTTGACCATACTTTTATTTATCATCCAATAAAAATGTTATTTCTATTTCTTTTATTTTCTCAAAAAAATCCTTCTTTTGGCGAGCTCAAAAATTAGAGTTCAAACTTTATACATAAATTGTTGATATAATCTCTGTGGGATTAAAACTGGAGGTCTAAAATACCTGATAAGTGCCCAATATGACACTTATTTGGTGTTATTTCTGATGTAATAACAGGAAATTGGAACACAAATGATTACAAATTCATAAGAAACTGAATAAAAACTGAGTGTTCTTTGTAAATTCTGAAATATGAAATTTTAAAGCTTTTTAATGATGAATCCCTGTAAATCTGAAGTGTTTTCACTGTGTGCAGTCTGTCACAGGATCTTACATTGGCAACATGAACCAGGGGCGTGTTGAGCACACAAAAGTATGAAGAAAATTGATACATTCTGTTACTCCCTGTGTTGGCAACGCAGACTGCAGCTACGTTGGGCACGTAGTAAGCAGAACAGCAGCTATAAAAAGCCCATACCTCCACAACAAATGACAGCTGGATATAGAATTTAGCCTTTCTCTCTCTTGGTAGTTAGGGCTCTTACAACTCATACCTTTCCTTTTTTCCTTTTTGGGCGTTGCAGCTCTTGAAGGATGGAATCCGCAAAGTTGAGGAATCAACGCGCAACTTCATGGAGTTCTCCCATATTTCCTCTTCTTTTTCTCCTTTTTCTTCATCTCTTATTATGAGTAGCTAGATTTGTAGTTAGGGAAGGAGGAATCCAATTCTGAACTTATGTAATATGAATTTGTTCATTAATTCAAGCTTGTTATATGGGAATTGATTATTCTTCTTTCACTCTTAATGCTTCTATGTGTTGATTACTTATAGACTAATTTTAAATTCTATTCACAATTGGAAAATTTAAGTATGAATTGAAAACAAGAAGAATAACACAGTTGGAGATATTCTAGGAATAGACTTCAACAGTTGTGAGGTCTTGTGAATTCTTGAACTTAGAGCTTGATTAAATTAGAGATTGCAAAAGGAATTAGGGTCTTTAATTTAGGGAAAGTATTGATGGATCAAGAGATTGACCTTCAATGAAAATAATGAATTCGATCTTCAATCATATGTCTAATGCTTGAATTAAGTAACAACTTAAGATTACTCAGGTGAAGTTTTGGTGAACTCCATCCCTAACGCCTTTATAAATTGATTTTCTTATACTTGTTTGAACATTAAATGTTAGGTTTTCTACTGAATCTGTTCTATTCAGTTTATGCATTTTGGAATAGGATTTTATAGCATTAGAAATTATAAATTGCCGCTCATTTAAATTCAATTCATTTACAATCTCTACATAGCTTTAGTTCGAATAGTAGACAAGTAGGCAACGCAGTAATTGAACTAAATCCCTGTAGAGACGATACTCTTTCTCACTCTTTACTCTGAAAAACGATAAGGTGCACTTGTCTTCCATTTTTTATCAACAATACCCCCTTTCTACATCCATGGATATATCGTGGGTAAACTTGACAAATAGTTTTATACTCATGTTTTGGAAGCAACAAGGTTTTGGCACCATTGTTGGAGATTATTCCCCATCAGGCTTTGAAGTTTGATTTCTGATTACTTGAGACATGTACATATTTAAAATTTTCTTATATATATATATATATATATATATATATATATATATATATATATATATATATATATATATATATATATATATATATATATATATATATATATATATATCGCAACCGTAATTACGATGAGACGACGAACTCGCTAAAATTTTATAAAGAATTTTTGATTTGACAAAGTGGATTGTGGAGCCGCCACCAAACTTTTATTTAAGAGAAAAAGATTTGGAAAAACCCTAACTTGAGTAAGAGATTTAGGTTCGGGAGTCGGTTACGAGTAGGGAAGGTGTTGGGCACCCTACTCGCCCATTCCGGAGAATGGTACCCTTAAACTGAGTGTGGTTTAATACTTTTTGAAAACTATTTGATCCTTTTAGTTTAGAATGAAAAAAAATAGGTTGGGTGAAGATATCCTGACAGGACTTGATCTTGCTCCTATGTATTCCCTTGTGAAATAGGAAATTCAAGGTTTACGTAGTTCTGGTTTGAAGGTTTGACCTTTGGAAGTGCTTGAAAACAGAGTATTTTGAAAATATTTTAAAGAAAAATCCTTAGTCTACATATGCACAGGGTACAAGACAACTACGACTGCACTAGGACCATATGAATCCATAAACATCGAATAGCAGAAAAAGCTACCAGTTCGTGCTTACGGTTCATTGTCTGAGGCCTAGAATTAATGAATTTAATTAAAAAAACAAAGATCTATGCGGATTAGGCTTGACCCAAAATTAAATGAGACTTGATTTCAATTTGATTAAAAAGCGGATTGAAAAATAGGTTATACCCAGATTAAGACTTAATTTCAAAAATGAAAGAACAAAATCGAGCTTGGATTAAATTTTGAGGAAAAGAACTGACCCTACCTTAAGAAAAATTGAATTTAACTTCAAAATTTAGAAAAGACTAGGTTTGACCTTATTTATAATAGATTTGAAAATAAAAAAACTGGGCAAATAAATAATAAAAAAAAAATTTGATTTTGATTTAAATTATTAATATCATTTGAAGATTTTTTCTTATTCGGAATGATCCGGTTTGTAGGTGTCCAAATTGAGGAGATGGAGTTACCACTGTTGGGCTAATTTTGGCACATAGTTTCATTAATGCATGTGGACGTGAATGTGGGCAATCTGTTGGGAGGTTAAAACTGGCCCAATGCGGACGTGGGCTATGGGAAACTTGCTGAGAGATTAAAGCTGGCCCAATGTGGACGTGAGCTATATGTAGCCTGTTGAGAGATTAAAAATAAATGACCGCCTCTAAGGTTCGAACCTGTAGCCAAGAAATTATGAACTGCAGGCTTACCATTGAACTAGGCTTCTAATTGGGAATGGGATGTCTCCAATTAAATTTAAGTTACTTCATATGCGTAGGAATGCACCCTGCATGCAAGCTTCATGGAGTGCTCTACAACAAGTGTCTCATCCAAATCAAACATTGTGCTTGAACATCTAGGATTTAATATCACCAGACATGGGTCAATTACAATTCTGAATACTCACTTCTCCGCCGAATCGATTGTACTATGGCCATGCTCCATATCCTGCATACGTGAGTAATCCTGCCCACGCTAGAAGGACCCCTTGTAAGAGGCTAACCCTAGGCTTTGATTCTTTAGTATTCTGTCTAACCATAAGAGGATATTTTACCAAGTCCTGGCATACATCCGTATCTTCGGCAGCCTTTATAACCTCTAAGAAATGAGGTGCGTCATCTGTACGATCCATATTTTCCACCGCCAACTCTCCAACGTTGTCTAGCTCGTTTATGCACTCCATGACTGTTGGAAGGATCAGCCTTGATTGCAGTAATCCAGGTGTTTGAATTCCACCTACATCTAGATCAAGATTCTGTGATGGTGTTAGGCAACTCGAGCTGTTTCCTGAATGTTACCTCCATTAAGAAGCTCTTTCTTGATAGCTCTCCATGCTTAAGGTACTGGGAATTGGAAATCTGTATAAGAACTACAGTCGGCATCAACCTTCCAGTAACAACTCCCCTAGCCCTTCATGTTGATCGCACAACATGGTAAGAACTGCACCTCGTGGAGGCATGGCAACAGGCATATGTACGTTCAAATTAGTTTTGTTGGGTTCGCCGATCACCTTGCATCGTTTCGTTTAATTACATATGATGGAGATAGCTGAAGCATCTGTATTCTTGTGCAACGTTTACCTTTTGAATGTGCAACTGTCTCAATCCACCAGGCTAATATCTCCCACGATCTCGCTAAAATATCATGATCATTACCTAAAGCTCCAACTACAACATTAGAGTAAAAGCCAAGGCAGGAAGGGTCATTATCTCATCCGATACAGACAGCTTGGATAGATCTAGGAACATTGATTCCTTTTGGTTTGTAGACACTCATGTGCGACAGCGTCTCTAGGGCATTCTCTCAAGCTTAAGGGCAGCTTCTGTTCATGACAATTGTTGGTGTTTACAGAGAATACACACTAAAGTTGGTTGCTTGTTTAGAAGGAAATGGAGAGAAGAGAATGAAGTTCTTGCTACGAGAGTTTGAAGTCTGAAAAATCTATTTTGTATTTGAAATACTTCAGAACTTAAATACTGATATCCATGATCCTTAACCATAACTGAAAAAAGGATTGGATCCTAAAAATAAGCAATTATCAGATACATGATCAAATGAAGGGGAATAACTAACTCCTGTAATCAAGGAGCACTACTTTGGATTATTCAATCATTAACAAAACAGAAATGGAAAAGTGGCAGCAATCTTGAACACGTGACTAACACTCCTCTTTGTTTAGATGCTGCAAAATCCAAGTTTCTTCCTAAAGCTTTCGAACTTGCTAAGTGGCAATGGTTTGGTGAGAATATCTGCAACTTGACTTTTAGTTTTACAGTAACAGAGAGACACATCACCATTCTTCTGAACTTCTCTAACAAAGAATAACTTAATATTAAAGTGCTTAGTTTTGCCATGAAAAACTGGATTGTTGGAGATTGCAATTGCAACTTGGTTATCAACAAGAATCTCTGTGCTTTGCTTCTGCTCCAGGTTTAAATCAGTCAAGATCTTCCGTAACCAGAGAGCTTGATTCACAGTAGCCATTGCAGCAACAAATTCTGCCTCAGCAGTGGATTGAGCTACAGTTTCTTGCTTCTTTGAGCTCCAAGAAAACATCCCTGATCCAAGGCTAAAACAATATCCAGATGTACTTTTCATATCATCAATTGAGCCTCCCCAATTGCTATCAGAAAAACCAGTTAACTTGATCTCTCTATGCTTCAAGAACTTAACTCCATAGTTCCAAGTTCCCTTGATGTATCTGATGACTCTCTTTGCAGCCCTCATGTGAGTCTCATTTGGACAATGCATGAATCTAGATAAAATGCTTACTGCATTTAGAATGTCAGGTCTGGTTGCTGTCAAGTACATTAGACATCCTATCAAGCTTCTGAATTCAGCTTCATCAACTTTGGCTGAACCATCTTCTTTGACCAGCTTCTCCTTTTGATTCATAGGAGTATTCATTGCCTTGCAGTCTTCCATTTGAAACTTCTTTAGTATTTCTTTCGCATACTTCTTTTGACAAACAAACACTTCATCTTGGCTTTGCTTAATTTCCATCCCAAGAAAGTAAGTCATCAGGCCAAGGTCTGTCATTTCAAAGACCTTCTTCATTTTCAGCTTGAACTGATTAACTTGATCAAGATTACTTCTAGTAACTAATAAATCATCTACATAAAGAGAGATGACTAGAATGTCTGCATCATCACGTTTGACATATAAGGTGAGTTCAGATAGACTTTTCTCAAACCCCAAGCTGATTAGGTGATCATCTATTCTTCTATACCAGGCCCGTGGAGCCTGTTTCAGACCATACAATGCCTTCTTCAGCGAGTACACTTTGTCTTCATTTCCTTTGTCCACAAAGCCTTCAGGTTGTTCAACAAAAATTTCTTCTTGTAAAATTCCATTGAGGAATGCTGACTTGATATCTAACTGAAACAATTTCCAATTTTTTTAGCAGCCAGAGCAAGAAGCAATCTGATTGTGTCAAGCCTAGCAACAGGTGCAAATGTGTCTGAATAATCAACCCCAAACACTTGAGCATATCCCTTGACCACTAGCCTTGCTTTGAGCTTGTTGACCGAGCCATCAGGATTTAACTTGGTCCTAAATACCCACTTCACTCCTATTATTTTCTTGTCATGTGGTTTATCAACCAGCTCCCAAGTTTTGTTTTTCTCAATCATTGACAACTCCTCCTTCATTGCAGCCATCCAATGTTGATTATGTTTTGCATCATGATATCCAGCAGGTTCACAAACAGCTACATTGCATCTCTGGTATATATCAGAGAGCAATCTTGTACCTCTAATCGGTGTATCATCTGTTAGTTCATCCTGCCATTCTTCATCTACGTGTTCTTTTAGAGTGTTGACAGTGGGTAAATGCCTTGACTTACTTGAAGTTTGATTTTCCCTATTTGAGTCTGCCCAACTCCATTTGTCATCTTCCATAAAATAAACATCTCTGCTCGTAATAATCCGTTCAGTTTGTGGCTGAAACACCCTGTAAGCCTTGGAACTGGTACTATAGCCAATAAAAATGTCAGTTGTTGCCTTCTTGTCAACCTTATCACGTTTGATTTGTGAAATATAAGTGAAACACAGGAAGCCAAACACTTTAAGGAATTTGAGAGATGGTTTGTGTCCATACCAAGCTTCAAAAGGTGTTTGATCTTTCACTGCCCTTGTTGGAATTCGATTTTGTAAAAACACAGCAGTGTTTGCTGCTTCTGCCCAAAATTTTTTTGGAAGAATCTTCTCATGAAGCATGCAACGAGTCATTTCCATTATGAATCTATTTCTCCTTTCGCTGACTCCATTCTGCTGTAGAGTGTATGGGGTTGTTAATTGATGCTCAATTCCTGCCTCCTCACAAAAACGATTGAAAGTTTCTGAAGTATACTCCTTGCCATTATCAGATCTTAGAATCTGAATTCTACAACCACTTTCATTTTCCACCCTGGCCTTAAACTTCATAAATACACTAGCAACTTCTTATTTTTGTTTCAAAAAGAAAATCCAACACATTCTTGTTAGATCATCAATGGAGGCTATATAATAGAGGTTACCATTTAATGATGGTGTTCTTTGAGGACCACAAAGGTCAGTATGAATAAGCTGCAATTTCTTCGAAGCTCTCCAAGCTTGTTTAGGGAATGGTTGTCTGTGTTGCTTCCCAAATTTGCATGCTTGACAGTAGGTCAGTTCATCATCAAGATCAGGAAGTCCTTCTACCATCTTCTTTGATTGCATTTGAAGCAGCCCTCGATGATGAAAATGCCCAAGTATTTTGTGCCAAACTTCAGTGATACTTTCTTTGGATTTAAAGGCCATGTGCTCCTCCTCCATTGGATTGAGAGCAAAATTCTTTCCCTTCATTTCAATTTGAAACAAATCTCTGCCATCATTATCTTTGATCAAGCACTGTTTATTTTCAAACAGCACTTTGTAGCCCTTTTCCAACAATTGACCAACTCTCAAAAGATTTTGATCAATCTCTGGCACGAAAAGGACATCTGTAATGGCTTTTGTACCTTTATAGCTTGTGATAGCTACTGTGCCTTTTCCTTTCACCACTAGGTGTTCACCATTTCCAATCCTCACCCTTTTAATCTCGGTAGTTCTCAATTCCTTAAAGAGTTCCTTGTCATGTGTCATGTGGTTGGTGCAGCCACTATCAACTAGCCAACTCTCACTTGATTCTCTGCTTGAGAAACAAGTGGCCACGAACAATTGATCTTCCTCTTCTTGGTCAGCAACTTGAGCATCTGCCGCTTTCACCTGATTTTTGCATATCACTGCTTCATGTCCAAGTTGGCTGCATTTGGAACATTTAGCATCAGGTCTTCTCCAACATTTGAATGGTGGATGGCCTTTCTTTCCACAATGTTGGCAGGGTGGATAAGTTTTCTTTGAGCCTTCTCCTTTGCCCTTTGGTGATTGCTGAATGAATTTCCTTCATTTGCTGGCTGGTTATTCGAGTTCTTCTTATTTTTATACCTTCTGTTATCTTGATGTGTGGCTGGTAAGACTCCTTCTACTGCTCCATCTTGTCTCATGGCCCTTCTTTGCTCTTGTGCTTGCAAAGCATTTAAGAGCTCTGCAAGAGAAATCTTTGATAGGTCCTTTGTGTTCTCCAGGGTTGTTATGGTGGCTTCAAATCTCTCTGGAATTGTTACAAGCAGTTTTTCCACAATTCTTGAATCATTTAACTCAGATCCAAGCAACCTCACTTTGTTGGCAATACTTAGAAGTCTGCCAGAGTACTCTTTTACTTATTCTGACTCCTTCATTCTCTGCAATTCAAAGTCCCTGATTAAATTCAGCACTTGCATTCCACGAATCCTCTCATCACCTGCATATTCTGCCTTGAGGTAATCCCAGATTGCTTTTGCTGACTTCAAGGACATTATTCGCATAAATATCATGGGAGATACAACTGCAAATAGACATGCTTTTGCCTTTGATTTCTTTGTCTTCTTCTCCTTATGTAATTTCATTTGTGCCACGGTGGGGTTTGCTGGAAGTGGCTGAATTTCATAGTCCTCTTCTACAGCTTCCCATAAATCCAATGCTTCCAGGTAGGTCTCCATACGTATTTCCCACATCTGATAGTTTTCTCCATCAAAGATTGGTGGTGCCATTGCTGAAAAATTGGATTCTCCTTCCATTGATGCACTTTACTAACCTCATAGATCCTCAAGAAAAGAGCTCTGATACCAATTTTTTGGTGTTTACAGAGAATACACACTAAAGTTGGTTGCTTGTTTAGAAGGAAATGGAGAGAAGAGAATGAAGTTCTTGCTACGAGAGTTTGAAGTCTGAAAAATCTATTTTGTATTTGAAATACTTCAGAACTTAAATACTGATATCCATGATCCTTAACCATAACTGAGAAAAGGATTGGATCCTAAAAATAAGCAACTATCGGATACATGATCAAATGAAGGAGAATAACTAACTCCTGTAATCAAGGAGCACTACTTTGGATTATTCAAACATTAACAAAACATAAATGGAAAAGTGGCAGCAATCTTGAACACGTGACTAACAACAATGTCTAATTCATTTTTAGTACCCATGGGAACTGCATGGGACATGCCGAAGTGTTGAATATTGCTAGTTTTACTCCAGTAATTAGCTGATGCATGCATGCATGGAAGTGAGTCTCAGCCATGTAACGCACGTACTACGTCCCTTAACATCACATTAGCTCGGTGCGAGTGCAAATAAAAGCATCATATGTGCAGTATTTTATGTGACAACTTGAACTGATCTTTTGACATTTAAGTTCCACAATACCACCCATTAAAAAGACATGGAGGCCCATGATTTGCATGTGATATGAACCAAAATTTTAACCATAACCATCAAGTGTTCAGTTGATTGCTTCACAAAAATATGATTACTATGGTAAGGGATCCACCAGAATAAGCCAATCCAGGTTCAAACCATTTTCATCAGACGCCATTCATGGTCATTCATAGGTTGATTGTGATACACTAAGCCCAAGGCTTATATGCCAAGATATCAATAGCCCTTGAACTTGTCTGTTAACAAAGAAATCTTCTACACGCTAGCCATAGAGAATACCTTTTCATACGTGTTGTATTTCTGTTGATTATGGCGGCAATATAACGTCAACAACTAGAACGTCTGGGGCGTGATAAGCATAAATTTCATAAATAATTATCTCTTACTTTTATCTCATTAAGACTTCTTATATGTTCAATTAAGTGGTCTTTGTCATATTTTATGAGTTTGGGTTCATATGAAGTTTAATTGAATTTCTTTGCTTACCCGATTAAAATGACACTATTATAGTATTTTGAGCATAATAGGAGTTTTAGACATCCAAAAATCATGAAATCTATCTTGAATGAAAGCTTAAAGAAGTATCCACAGTTACAAAGCAAGAGCAGACTCTAAATGGGATGTTTAGGACTCCGAAATTATCTCAAAAGATGAGATAGTGTTGCTGACATGGAATTTGAACAGTGTGCAAAGATCTGGCCATATCTTGAGATACAGAAGTCATATTGAGATGAAATAAGATTCTTTGGAAAGATAAGATCCGGGGCTACAACTTTTGTTCAGAAGTCAAGCTCTAATTCGGACATGTGAACATCCGAAATTGCGGTGCAAGAAAGTCAAAATTGTTGTGCTAATTGGTGACAAAAATTCAAAAGTGTTTTGTATTTTCAACAAAGCCCATGTGAAAGCAATAAAAGGGTGGAAAAGTAATATCCTAGTTGGTGACTTTCTGAAGATGATGCCTCAAAAATCCTCTATAAATAGAAGAGTTTACAAGAGGAGAAACACACCATTTTGGAGATTAACTCCAATACCATTTTCTTTCTTTCTTTCTTTCTTTCTTTCTTTCTTTCTTGTTAGTTTTGCCTCCTTCATGGAAGGCTTAGGTTTTCTTTCTTGTTATTTTGCCTCCTACATGGAAGGCTTAGTTTTTCTTTATTGTTAGTTGCCTCCTACATGGAAGGCTTAGGATTTATTTGTTGTTAGTTTCCTCCTACATGGAAGGCTAGGTTTGTAGTTTCAATTCAAGGATTCAAGCTATTTTCATTTTAACTTTGAGGTCTTGATCTTTATTTACATGCTTATTAAGTGGTTTCTACTCTGCTTCACTATATTCTTCAATTTTATTCTTTAATCAAAGTTTGATCGGTTGACGTATTTTGATTAATGCATAATTGATTTATAATTGGTTTTTGATTGGTAAATCATTTTCCAAAAGTTTGAAGAGTAGAAATTAAGTAATTTAATTGAAGGTTTTCATTTTATTACTTACCTCAACTGAATTCTGATTATAAAATTGGTTTAGATGAAAGATTAAATGGTTACTAAATCTTGTTGATCATAATCAATTAAATTCTGAGAGGTTTCTCAGTAGAGAATTCAAGGATTATTTTAGGGGTTCCAGATGATCCTAGGTTGATAAACACAATGCATGATTTTAGTGATCAATGATTAGTTAAGAAAATAGCCTCTGAATTCCTTGAGTTGATTATTGTTAAGTCAAATTAATTTCATTCTGTATTTTGTGTTTAGAACTCAATATCAAATCTTTACAAAATCCCCTTGTTCTAACTTTCTCCTAATTTGCTTAAGAATATGAGATGGTCTTTGAGAGATGACCTAGGTTGCACCTTATACTATACCAATAGTTTGGGGAAAATCTAGAAATTATTTTTGAGCGTTTGCGACGAGCGTGTCAGGGCGTCATTTATTATTATTTCATCATACTTTCAAACTCAAACTATACCTGAACACCTTTATCCATATTTCCTCCATGTATCAGTCAATCCACACCAAATATGGATTTGGTCCATGAGTCCACAGGAACCACGTGGATCTTGGATGGAGAAAAGGCACTTACAAAGCTACATTCCTTGTTCGAATCGGAAAAGACGATTAAATAGATGAATACCCCAGGAGTTCATGATCAGACTTACTATCAAATGCAAATCAAGAATAAAAGCTAACAAAGATAATCAGTTCTTGACTAGTTGCAAATCACATTGAGAACCAGATTTTCCAAGACACCGATATCACAAATTGACATGCAGTTTTCTAATTCTTGCATACTCTAAATAAAGCCACACTTATTTCTTGATTCAAAATCAGTAAAAAAAATCATGGCTAACCTGTATGATGTCACTGCCTGGTGTGTGTCGAGATTTTCTGCAGAACTTCAAGGAAACTTGTCTCCTCCTCCAACATGATGCATAGATTTTCCTCTGGTATGGTATCTTAGTGCAAAGTTGCAGGAACAAGGCCTGGAATTTGACACTCTCCAAAAGGCATTGATGTTGCTAACGCTGCCCCTATTTTCTCCTCCACTCCATGGAAACCCAACAGAGTTACGAGAGATCCTCCGATCAAAGGATATCTGAGCTCTCCCGAAAACCGCTTTCCCCATAAGCCTTGGCCCCCTATTATTTTGTTTTTTGTTTATTAATTTTGTTTTTTTTTCTTTTTGTTTTTCTATTTTTTTCATTCTGTTTTTTTATTTTGCTTTAGTTAGTTATTATTTTTTCATTTTCTACTTTTCATTCTTTTTCATTTTATTTTTCTAATTCATTATTTAAAATATTTTTTGTTCATTTTTTTGTTTTATTTTTATCTTTTATTTCTTTTTTACTATTTTTTAGTTTTTGCTTTGTTTTCTATTTTTCTATTTTTCTATTTTTTCTTTCTTTTTTTTGTTATTTTTATTTTTATTATTATTTTAAATTTATTTTTTAGATTTTATGTTTATTTATTGTTTTTATTTTATTATTATTTTTTTGTATTTCAATTTTTTCCTATCACTTTGTTTTATTTTTTTGTCTTTATTTATTTATTTTTGTTATTTTGATTTTCCTTTTCTCTATTTTATTTATTTATTTTTTATTTTGTTGTTTTCTATTTATTTGTTTTTCTGCTTTCTGTCTATTTGTCTGTTTTCTATTTATTAATCTTAATATTTACCTATTATTTAAATTATGATTTAATCATTAATTAATTTTAAAATGGAACCTTGAACATAATTGAGTGTTTACAATATATATATATATATATATATATTCCATTTTCAATTTAGACAATTCTCAAAAATAAAATAAAAGATTCTCTAAGCTTTGCTTGCTTTGATCTATATGTTTATGCTAACATGCTCACAAGCTTCTAACATGTAGTTTGAATATAAAATAGAAGGAGGAGCTAACAGGTTGAGACGAGAGATGAGAGCACGAAAAATGGCAGCGCAAGGGAGAAGAACATTACTAGACTATATGATCCTTACTGATAAGGGTCTGAAAAGCATTATATCCATTCTAGTAATAAATGGTGTTCATAATTTTGAGTTGAAACCTGCACTCATCAATATGATACTAAATTCACTTCAATTCGGAGGGATGACCTCAAAGGACCCACACCTTTGCATTATAAAGTTTATAAGACTAACAAACACTATCAAGATGAATGACATCTCACAGGATATCATCAAATTACAGTGGTTTCCCTTCTCCATCACTAAGAATGTGAATGAGTAACTCAACTCCTTGCTAGAAGGATCCATCATATCTTGGGATCGACTACAACATCTCTTTGTAACACAATACTTCCCAAAGTCCATGTAGTCCAGGATCATAGCGGAAATTTTTAACTTCACACAACATGAAAATGAGTCCCTATACAAGACATGAGAGTGTTTTTATAATCTTCTCCGAAAGTGTCCACATCATGGGTATTAAACACCCTATCTTGTGCAGGTATTCTACAACAACCTCTCCTTTGCCAACAAAGATGCAATCGATGCAGCCTCTAGAGGAGCATCCTGCACAATCTCCCGAAAGATAGATGGGAAATCATAGGAAATATGGCTGTTAATAGCAACCAGTGAAAATCTACCAACAGATATGTAAAAAAGAGGGACTCACAATATGTTGGAATGTACCAAGTAGACCACAACACCCTACTGGCCGATCAGATTGAGGCCCTCAACAAAAAGATGGAGGTGCTTATGCAAGTAAGGGCACAACTTGCTTTTCTTGTTGGAACTCTGGCCACACCTGAGCCTAATTCGTGCAACCTATGAGGTCCATACAGCACAACCTAGAAGGATTTGTAGTTGAGGGGCACATGACCCAACAAAATGAGAAGGGTGTCAAGGTTATAACACTAACAATTTTTCAAATGTTTACAAGGTCCCTCATATACAAAATCAAGGTGACTATAAGAAAGAGAGGAAGGAGTTAACATTCTTGGAATGAAAGTTTCAAAATATGGAGGCATGACTACAAAACATAGAGACACAAATTTTTTGACTCTAAAATATGCAATGGAAAAGATCCTAACCCTTTTAGGATAACAAACACTAAAAACACTACTTAGTTAATACGAGATGAATCCAAAGAAATAGGTGAATGCAATCATCTTAAAAAAATAGGATAAAAATAGAACCCACAATATCACCAGTCTTAGCTCCCGTCATCACTGTAGCAACATTAGCCAAAAAAGAAAGAAAAAGAGGAGAAAATGGACGATATGAGGTCAGCCTATGTTGGTCCCCTCCTTCTATAGTTTCCTTAATCACGTAGAACTACAGGTGGAAGGGCTCAATGATTGTCTGGATACCTAGCTACAATACACTGAACATTGATGATATCACAGGAGGTATCTTTTGTATAGAAAAACTGAAAGATGAAAGCTGAAAATTATTAATTATTTTTTAAAAAATCTTTCAAGTTGTAAAAATAATTAATTTTTTTAAATAAGTTGAACCAAATAGTTTCTTTCCATGCATGTTCATGGTTTGTAGCCAGTAAAAATTTTGTGCTCTTTAATTTCATGAGTTTAATGTTAATATGTTTTCGTTATAAAAATTTGTACTTTTCTTAATTAATAAAAAATTATTTTAAAAATTATTATTATAAAAGTTAATAGTTATTAATTATATAATAATTCACGATTCAATAATAGTGTAAAAATATTTATAGTATCAATGTATTTTAATTATTTTTTAATAAAAAATTATTCGGAGTAGAAGAAATAATTTTTAGTTTGACCATTTTAGATTGAAATAGGATCAGGAAAAGGGAAAATTATCAATGTAAAAAATAAATACTAAATCTCGAATTGAAAAATAACTAAAATAAAAAAAATACTCGATTTCAAATTATAATTTTTATATTTCTTAGATATGCTTAATTATCATTTTATCATTTAATCATTAATTCTACAAATTATTCAATACTTACCTGTCTTTCTTAAAATAAATAAAATAGTCCTACAAAATACATTAGGAATAAACATTTTATTAATCTTGTATATTTATAAGTAATCTTAATTTTTTTTGAAGTGTCTTATCTTAAATTTTTATATTATATTTTATGAAAATTTTAAGTGTTTTGAATAAAATTTTATAGTTTAAATAAAAATATTAATTTAAATTTCACATCTTATCAATCTTTTATTTTAAAACACTTAGTTATGACAATTTGAAATCTTAAATTTTCACACTATTTTATTAAAACATTTAGATCTGTTTTGAATAGATTTTGTTTTAAATAAAAAGATTAATTAACATAACATGTTACTAATTTTGTGGTTCTAATTATTCAATGATCTTAAAAGTTTTACACTACAAGTTTTCTTAAAAAAATTAAATGTCTTAATTAAAATTTTGTTTGAAATAAGGACTAGATTAAATGTTCATACCCAAATTTTACATTTTTTATTTTAAAAAATATTTTAAAATTATTCTCCACCACCTTCAGGACATGTTAAATTAGTTTCTATATTTTTTTATCATATTAATTCTTAAAAAAATTAGTGTGATAAAATGAAGTTGAAAAATTAATTTGATAAAATAAAAAATAGTTTAATTTTTTCTATTTTCCCCAATTAAAATTAATTTAACATATACTAAAAAGAATAAAAACTAATTTAAAGATTACCTCTATTTAAAAATCAATTAACATACCCTCATTTTTGAAAATTACGTATTTTTTAGTTCTCCATTGTATTAATGTAAGTTGGAGCATGTCCTATCCCCTTAAGTTAAAATCAATATTTAATTATTTAAATATTTTCAAAATAATTATTTCCTTTCAATGTATTGCAATTTTCATTACCTCATTTCTTAAGGATGTGTACATCTGTAAAATTAAGTCTCCTATGTATAAAACTTTCAAGCTTATCCTGATTTTTTATTGTCTTCTAACAATCTTAACTAAAACAAATGACTTCACAAGAAAAGTTGAGAATCACATCAATCATATTAATAATGTAAAATATTTATAAATTCTTATTTAACCATTTATTTTCTTAATTTGTCATAAATATTCCGTATATTTGATGTACCCCACTTAGTTTCAATTTAGGATAGATATTTGTTATTTCTGAATGAAAAATGTTAATACATTCTTTTAAACATTCTTTATGATTATAAAAATTCATACCACTGATTTCTCAAATTGACCACAATTTACGAATTATTAACTTTTAAACAAATAAACCAACCAAAAAATTATTTAAAAAACATATTACTAACATTCCTCATTCTTGAATAGCTGTTTTACTTTACTGTTTTCTTTGTTGGCAGTTATAAATATGAGACAGGCAAATTACATCATTTTAAATATGCATACTATTTGATTACTGCGAAAAACTCAGTCTGACCTTATATGTTCCACATCAATTAAGCACTTGTGATAAATATTATTAAATGGAACCTTAATTCTAGAAATAAAAAGATTTTTAAAGTTAGAGAGCCACGCAGTGAAAGTATTCATGGTTAGGAAAGCTAAAAAAACAATATGACGAGAACCTTAAAGCAGCTCAGAACCAGATCACAATATTGGGTTGGTACTGTGATCACTTCCAATTTCACATCTACTTCCAAGAAGTGAAGAGCTTCCGTATTTTTTTGAATAAATTATTTGAGTAAATAATTATTTTGATCTATTAAAAATTATAAATCAATCATACAAGATGAAAATTATCATTTTGATCCCCAAAAGACAAATAATCAATTATTTTAATTCTTAAAAAATAAAGTCAATTATGTTGATTTTAAAAAAAATAAAAATTTGATCATTTTAATCTTTGCAAAAGGATTAAAATGTTCTATTTTTTATCTTTTAGGAATGATAATGGTAATTTTTATCTTCCAAAAATTAATATAACCAATTCTTAATCTTTTGAAAATCAAAATAACTATTTACTGAGCTTATTTTCTTCAACATTTGGTTTAGAGTGTTCAAATGTTCCAACTCAGCCTTGCTAACTTTAAATTGCAAAGTCCTCTTCACTGCTGAAAGTCCAAATCTAACTTAAGTCAAAATATCTGCTTGAATTTTATTTAGTTTTGCATAGAGCCCATCCTTGAGCAGAAGCTCTTCATGATTTCCCATCTGAGAAAAAGACACAAAAAAGAAACAAATTGATTATATACATCGGTGTTAAGCTGTCTATAAGAATTGAATGAATATGATAAGGATCTTGGAAGTACACCATAAAAGCTAGTCAGAGAACCAGAATCGTGTGGTACCGAGACATTAACCATTTCATTTACTTTTTGGACGGGAATGGAGCGTACATAACCATATAATTCCACAATTGTTTCACGTCTTATCCATAAAATGAAAATATTTGGACTAAAATATAAGCTATAGCAACTAAGTTCTACAGTAAATCACCTCAATGATGCAACCATCATCCATAACAAAGATCCTGTCAGCAGCTTTTATGGTAGAAAGCCTGTGAAAATTCAGTGTTTATAATGAAACTATGTTTATTAATATAGAAAAAAAAAAAGCAAGATGGTTAAGAATTCACCTATGTCCTATGATAATGATGGTTCTTGTTTTAGATTCATCTTTTAATGCATAAAGCACCTCCTGCAAAAAGAATTACATAACACTTAAACAGCTGCATGCTCCTATTTTCTTAGATAAATATGGAAATTAGATTTACCAAAAGAATGGAAATTATAACTTACAAAAAGTAGAATTTGACAAATATACCTTGATATAATGCTCACTCTCAGCATCTAGAGCACTGGTTGCTTCATCGAGTACCATAATAACTGGGTCCCTAAGAATGGCCCTGGCGATGGCAATTCGCTGTTTTTGTCCACCACTAAGTGCATTGTCATCAACAAGGGTTTCATATCCATTAGGAAGTGAAGAAATAAAGTCATGGGCATAGGCCTTTCTTGCTGCTTGCTCAATATCTTTTTGTTTTATGTTCCTAGGGCAACCATACTTTATGTTTGACTTAATGTCCATGTGAAAGAGATGAGATTCCTGTTTGAAGCAAAAAAATTCAGGAATTGAATTCTTAACTACATATGAACCACAGTTTTAGTTGTCTAACCTGTGCAACATATCCAATGTTCTGCCTCAGCCACCTGATATCCAACTCTTTCAGAGGCAACCCATCAATATATATCTGTATATAAATGTAGATATAGGTTACTTAAGAAATTATTACCAAGAATGTTTATGTATATAAACATGATTGAGTGTGACATCACATTTCAAATTAGCCACAACAGGTCGATAAATTTATGCCATGAACATGTCAATGCAAAAGTTATGCACTTTTCTGATATATACAGTTGGAGAGAAACCAGTATTTTCTAAAATCATACTCATTCTGAGATAATTCCTTTCCCTGTTTGATCAGTGTTTCAGCCACAGCAAATTGATAGCTTAAATGTATTATATATGTAGTCTTCAACTTGTATTTTCACTCCTCCTTTCTAAACATTAAAGAAAAACAACATCCTCTGTTTCTAACTCACCTATGTAGGGAGATCAAAGATGCCAAGATCAAAATGAAATATAAATAATAAATAAGAAAGAAAATAATGTCATAATAGTGAGCTTTAGACATTGTAAGCATAAGTTAGCATAGAATGCTGGTCTTTGCCGAGTCTATTAACACAATTTCAATTAATAAACAATAGCTATTATGATATAATAGATTGGAAATATGCCATTTCTAGTCAATAGTCATCACTATCTCAATGGTGCAGAATATTAAAAACAAAGAGGCTTTTCAACTCAGGAGCAACCACTTAACAAGATCACGACTTCAGTGGATTTGCTTAGAAATTAGAATACAAGCTGATAACTTGCACCAAGAAGGTAGGAAAGAGTTCATTGTAGTTGTAATAGAGGCTTACTGCAATTTGTTACAATGTAAATGTGCATAATGACTTTAACCAACAAGCTAGATGAATGTGGAAGCAGCATAAAAAAGATTCAAACAAACAACTAATCAAAAGGAGAATGAGGAGCATGCAGCTATTCTTTTTTATATATATAAATTTAATTCCAATTACTAGGATTGAAAGATATTAAGATATCAACTGTTTACCTGACCACTACTAGGCTCATAGAGACGAAGTAAAAGGTTGAGTAATGTGCTCTTTCCACTACCACTCAGACCAACCTGGGCATGGTAGAGATTGTCCAGTTAATATTTGAGTATCACCAACATCAAGTCACTAGGAAAGAAGAGAAATCTTACAATGGCAACGACTTGATTTGCTTCAATGGAGAAGTTTAAGTGTTCTAGAACAGGCATCTGTTCAAATGTTGGAAGCAATTGAAATCTAACAATTAATCAGCTACAAATACATTCATGCCTCAGAATTGAGTAGTAAAAGGGGTGCAAAGTAAAAAGTCAGCATTGAAAAGGATTATAAGCATGTCAAATATTACAAATTACAATGATCAGTAACAGGGTCATAAAATTTGTTGTGATGAGTCCAGTACCTATGATAGAGACTGACTAACCAAAGTAAAATGAACTGAGTTTGTATATAATGAAAAGATCCTTAATTAAAGAAATAAAGAAATGTAACAGTAACTGGATCAGAAACAAAGTACAAAACAGAGAGATGAACTTTCATTGAATATCACTCGTCTCTCCCTAATTCTGAATCAAGGTACATTGCAAAATCAAGAGGAAAGATGGAAAGGAAAGAATACAGAGACTTTTCGCAGTCCCAGGAAATTATGAGTACTAACCCTGCCTCCCAACCTCCATTTCAGTCCCAAAACCAAAATTGATCTCTAGCACTCCCCCTCCCCAATTATTTATCATTTATCCCTCTCTAACTACTATGGGGTCTGCTAACAATATTCCTCACAAAAGTTTAAACATGTCCTCAAGGTGAAAAACTCTTCTTCAGCCATGATCACAATCCTACAGTCACCCAGCAAACTTCTGAACATTCTGATAGATATCCATTAGTTGTTGGTCAGGGTTCTGTTTTACAATCAATAATTAGTTAGGTTATTACTGGTGCAGATTCAAGGAAGGTGGCATTAACATGTTGGCTCAACTTTCAAGGTCAGAAAGACAGCAGAAAACAGAACCCTAACTAACAACTAATGGATATCTATCACATTAGCTGAAATTACTTGTTCTTGCATACATGATCAAGATTATATTTCTCTCTAATTCTGCATCACAAAGACTTCTGAACCACCCTCCTAGGCTTCTAAAAGTATCATTGGAGTCCAATGATTGGACCTGCTGGTTGCAGAGTCCATCACTATGCCTCCTTGCTGAATAGTCAGTGCTGATGGCCTAGACCCAACTTCATACATAGCTGCTTTGGAAGATGGATGACTCTTAAAAGTATGGACTGAGACTGACACCCGACACCAATACTCCCAACATAGCTATGCTGGGAGCAAAAAGAGAAAGAAGAAAAAAGAAAGAGGTGACACAAGAATTTAACATGGTACACATTGTTGTGCCTATATGGCTACACTAGGATAATAATTTTTATTAGCACACAAGGTTTACAAGTTGTTGCACATATATGGTAAGAGTAAAAAGTAAGTCTCTTAAAAACAGATGTGGGCGACTACAGAACCTAATATTGACTCAGCATTCACAGCTGCAAGGAAGGAGAACAAATCTAGAATGTTTAAACCAAAACCAAACAAGAACTCTTCTTGTGATGACCTATGTTGTACCCATTGCAACAAACCTAGGCACACTAGGGAAAATTGCTTTAAGCTCCATGGTAAAGAAAGAGTGCTGAATCGCATAAAACAAAGAAGGAATGCAGCCAACTTTACAGTTGTAAAGAAGGAAGTAGAATCTTCAACTCTAAAGAAAGTGGAGGTTCAGTCCCTCAACAAAGAAGAGATTGAGAAGTTGCGGCATTTTCTTGAAACCATAAATAGCTCAAGCTCTCTAGCACATTCAGGTAAGTGTCTAGTTTCTAATAACCTTAAGGCACTTAATACTGTCCTCAAGTCTTGGATTATAGACTCAGGTGCAATTGACCACATGACCCATTCTTCACATCTTTTTAAAACTTACATGCCAATCTCTAATAAAAATTCCATCTTTGTTGCTGATGGAAAATCCATTACAACTAAGGGACAAGGTAACATCAACCTTTCACCAACAATCTCTTTAAAACTTCCCTCCATGTTCCATAAATTTCTAACAATCTTCTCTGTCCACCAACTCACAAAGAACCTTGATTGCCTAGTTATTTTTAATCCATCCTACTATGTGTTTCAGGATCAAAAATCGGGGAAGATGATTGGATATGCTAAGGAACAAAATGGACTATACTATCTTGAGAATATAGACCCTTCCTCTCTCCAAAATCCTATCAACCAGTCACATTTGTCCTCTCTATTTGCTACAAAAAAATTGTCAAAGAATGTTATCAATAATGTCTGGCTAGAACATTATAAGCATGGTCATCCACCATTTTCTTTGATAAAATCTATGTTTCCTACTTTGTTTAAGAATTTTGATCTCAATACTTTACATTGTGAGTCTTGTGAACTTGCCAAACATCATCAAGTAAATTTTCTTGTGGTCAATAAAATTTCAGATACACCTTTTTCCTTGATTCACACTGATGTTCGGGGATCGTCCAAAATTTCAATTGTTAATGGAGCAAAATGGTTCATATCCTTTATTGATGATTGTACCAAACTACCTGGACTTATCTCCTGAAAAAAAAATATGAAACCAGTCAAATTATTCCTAAGTTTTGTAAATTGATCTTTAACCAATTTGGGGTTTCCATTAAAAAATTCCGTTCAGATAATGCAAGAGACTACTTCAATCAATGTCTCAATTCCTTTTTCGATCAAGAAGGAATCATACATGAATCCTTATGTGTTAATACCCCGCAACAAAATGGTGTTGCTAAACGAAAGAACCATCATTTGCTGAATGTCACTCGTTCCTTACTTTTTCAAATGAATGTTCCTAAACAGTTTTGGGGCGAAGCAGTACTCACTGCAACATTTCTTATTAATCGTCTCCCTCAAGGTAGTTAAAATCGAAATTTTACCTAAGATCGAAAAGGGGATGTAAGATTGTAAAATCTAGGATCGTAAACTCGGATCGTAAGATCCTACCTAAAATATAATTTTCCATATATGCATATAAAATTTATATAAGTGCATGTAAAATAATATATATAAATATTTAAATCACACAAACACTTAATTAAACATACATTCATAGAGATAATATCCTTAAAGTCACCATTTGTCTCAACTCAAACAACAACTTAAATATAAAATAATTAGATTCTCAATTTCCTAGAATTTCATGATAGTTAAATAAATCATCCTCTTGATCCATTAGATCTTCATCTTCATCAAGTTCATTATCACCATCTTCATCAAATTCATTGTCACCAACACCATCTTCATCTAAATTAGCCATTCTCACCACATCTTGAGAGGAACCACAACCACCACCAACATCCTCTCCAACTTGGTGTTGATCCAACTCCACCATCCTCTCCACCGTGGCGGCAGCAGCGGTAGCAGGTAGCGGCAGAAGCAGCAGCAATGAGAGTGGGTGGTAGCAGCAGCACAGAAAACAAAGAGAATGATGAGAGAGATGAGAAATGAGAAACAACGGGAATGGGTGGCAATTTTTGTATACTTAGGGTTTTATAGGAATTGGGTCGGGTCGGGTTTGGAGTGGGTTGGGTCGGGTCGTAAAATCGTAGAATCGAACGATCCCACCGATTTTACGGCTCGGACATGCGATTCTGTAGGATTCCAGCAGATTCTGATTTCAGCTGCGATTTGAATTGGGGACGGGGTGCAGAATCGTAAAATCGTGCGATTCTACGATTAGGATCCCGATTTTAACTACACCGGTCTCCCTTCTAAGTCCCTCTTAAATAAAAGTCCTATAGATGTACTATTAACTCACCACCCAAATTCTATGTCATTAAACAAACCACCTCCAAGAGTCTTTGGTTGTCTTGCCTTTGTCCATATTCATAAACAACATCGTGACAGTAAACTTGATCCTCGAGCTCTCAAATGTATTTTTTTAGGGTACTCCAATGTCCAAAAAGGATATAAATGTTTCCATCCTCCAACTAGAAAGTTCTATGTCTCTATGGATGTAACCTTTTGTGAATCTCTTCCATACTACTCATCTCATCATCAAGTACAGCAGGTTTATGATCCTAACCCATTGCAATCATCTTCACCCACTCTTCAACTTCCTCAAATTATTTTCCCTTTATCCTTTTCATCTAATCCAACCAAACTACTTGGACCCATCCCTACACTTTTCGATCAATAACTAGAATCTGTCTCAAGGGTAAAAACTCCACTTAAAGTGTACTCAATGAAGAAAAAGTATAGATCTACCCCTCAACATGTTCAATCATTGGATCCAATTCTCACCGAAACTCACAGAGAACTAAGGTATGGAACCCGAACCTAGTCCTTTTGAGGATGTTGCCCCTTTACCTTTTGAACAAATTTCAGATCTTAATCTGCCCACAGCTCTTAGAAAAGGAAAAAGAAGTTGCACCTAGCACCCTATATCTAATTATGTATCTTACCATAACCTGTCAAACAGTACAAAGCCTTTTTGTCAACCTTACACAGCATAGATATCCCAAAGATAGTGCAAAAAGCCTTAAGGAATAGGAATTGGTCACAGGCTATGAATGAGGAAATGACAGCTTTAGTGAAAAATAACACATGGGATGTCGTTACTAAACCTTTAGGCATAGTACCCATTGGATGTAGATGGGTCTTCATAGTAAAATACAAGGCAGATGGGACATTGGAACGTTATAAGGTAAGGTTGGTGGCAAAAGGGTACACGCAAAAACAAGGGATAGATTATGTGGAAACATTTGCCCCAGTTGCAAAAATGAATACTGTTCGGATCCTATTAGCTCTTGTTATCCATTTTAACTTGTCTTTACATCAATTTGATGTAATAAATGCATTCTTGCATGGTGATTTAGAAGAACTAGTGTATATGGAGCCACCTCTCGGTCTTAGCACAACCTTTGGTAAAGATAGTGTGCAAACTTAAAAAGGCCCTTTATGGCCTAAAACAATCACCAGGAGCATGGTTTAAAAAATTTACCAAGGCAATGAAGAGGATGAAATATGCTCAGAGTAGGGGAAACCACACACTCTTCATTAGGCATTCTTCTAAGAGTGAGCTAACAGCTTTGTTGGTGTATGTTGATGATATAATAGTTAGTAATGACATGATTGAAAGAGAAAAAACTCAAATCTGAATTAACTCGGGAGTTTGAAATGAAAAATTTAGGAAGACTCAAGTATTTTTTGGGAATAGAATTCGCCTACTCTAAGGAAGGGATTTTTCTGTCACAATGGAAATATATTTTTGATATGTTAAAAGATACAGGAACTTTGGGGAGTAGACCAACAAGTACCCCTATTGAGAGAGATCATAGATTGAGTGAAAGAAAAGATGTCATTGAAGACAAAAGGAGATACCAAAGATTGGTTGGAAGGCTAATATATCTATCACACACTAGATCACATATAGCGTATGAAGTAAGTGTTGTTAGTCAGTTTATGCATGATCCAGGGCAAGAACATATGCAAGCAATCCAAACAATTTTGCAGTATTTGAAAGGGACACCAGGAGCAGACATTTTACTTAAACCTAGTAAGGACCTAACAGTAGAAGGGTATACAGATGCAGACTATGGTGGATCCTTAGTTAATCGGCGTTCAACAACAGGATATTGTACCTTCATTGGAGGTAATTTAGTAACATGGAGAAGTAAGAAACAAGATGTAGTAGCAAGATCAAGTGCAAAAGAAGAATTTAGAGCAATGTCTGTGGGAATTTGAGTTATTATGGTTAAAAATAATTCTAGATGACTTGGGAATTGAGAGAACAAAATCAATGAACTTGTATTGTGATAATAAGTCAGCAATCAGCATTACACACAACCCTGTCCAACTTGATCGTACAAAACATGTGGAGATTAATAGACATTTCATTAAAGAGAAGTCAATAGATGGCATCCTTAATCTTCCATATATTCGGTCAGAGGATCAAATTGCAAATGTTCTTACTAAAGGCCTGGCAACTCAAAGATTTCAAGAGCCAATTGGCATGCTAGGACTAAAGGACATTCATTCACCAGCTTGAGGGGGAGTGTTGCAAGATCTCTTATTTGGAGGGATATTCTGATATCTCCTTTGTTTTCTAATAAAGATTTTTATAATTATTTTCTTATTATTTGTTGTATATATTATTTCCATGTATTTTATAGATTCCTTTCCTTATTTTGTTTAGTCAATTGCTATTGATTAGGATGAGATTTATTACCTTAATTGTAACCATCAATTCTCCTTAATTATGGGAGAAACCCTACTGTACATCCTGTACATATATATATAGAGGCAGATTGCCTCTAAACAATACATATAGATTTAAATTCCTCAGAACCTTCATTGTTCAGTTCTTCATCACCACTCCATTTTTTAAGCTGTACAAACAGCATCCAGACTATCAATTTCTTAAAATCTTTGGCTGTTCTTGCTTTCCTTTTCTACAACCTTATCAAGTGACCAAGTTGTGGTATCACTCAAGAATGTATAGTTCTTGGATATTTCCCATCTCACAAGGGATACAAGTGTCTTGATACCTCAGGACGAATTTTTATCTCCAGGATGTAGTGTTCAATGAACCTTACTTCCCTTAACCTGAATTGTTTCCTAAAATTTTTTAGCTCACCTCCACCTCATCTCCTATTCCAGCAGCACCTATTCTCTTGGTGCCTACAAGGTCATCACCACTTACTCATTCTGCACACAGTTACTGGTCCTAACTCTCCTCCTCCTACTGTGGCAACTACTCCAGCCCAACCATTGTCTACTGCTTCAACTGATAACACTCATGTTCCTAGTTTGAATCCTCTCAACACTCACCCTATGTGAACCAGGGCAAAGTCTGGTATTATTAAACCTAGACTTCAACCAACTCTTCTTTTCACTCACATGGAACCAAAGTCAACCAAACAAGCCTCAAGTGATCCAAATTGGCATGCTGCCATCCAAGCAGAATATGATGCACTCATCAACAACAACACTTGATCCTTGGTAACCTGTCCTCCTAATAGATTGCCCATTGATTGTAAATGGATCTTTTGCATTAAAGAAAATTCAGATGGGTCTATAAATAAGTATAAAGCCCGCCTTGTTGCTAAAGGTTTTCAGCAACAAGCTAGCTTTGATTTTTCTGAAACATTCTCTCCTGTGATCAAACCTGTCACAGTTCGCACAGTACTCACCATTGCTATTTCTAATCATTGATACATTCAGCATATTGATGTGAATAATGCTTTTGTAAATGGGCTTTTAAAGAAAATGAAGTCTACATGGAACAACCTCCATCAAGTTTTGAAGCTGCAAATCTCAATCTTGTTTGCAGGCTTCACAAAGCCATTTATGGTCTAAAGCAAGCTCCTCAGGCATGGTTTGAAAAACTCACTTCCAACATGTCACATTAGGATTTTTCTACAATCACAATTCTCATAATATTTTTCTTCTCATCTATGTGGATGACATGATTGTCACTAGTGATTCTCTTACTCTTACTAAACTCAATGCAGCTTTTGCTCTCAAACAACTTGGGTCCCTAGATTATTTCTTAGGCACTCAGGTCCATCATCTCCGAGATGGATCCCTTTTACTATATCAATCCAAATATATTGATGACCTCCTTGTCAAACCTCACATGGAAGATGCAAAAGGAATTTTCACTCCTATGGTTAGCAATCTTAAACTCACTCATTTTGGCAGTGACTGACTACTTTGAGGACCCCTTACTTTACAGATCTATAGCAGGAGTGCTCCAATATGCAACCATAACTAGAAGGCTGTCAAATGCATATTACGGTATCTCAAAGGAACTATAACTGATGGGCTATTACTACAGAAAACACCACTTCATCAGCTTGTTTCCCTCACATGTTTTTGTGATGCTGATTGGGCATCCAATCTAGACGATAGGAAATCTGTTTCTGGCTCCTGTATCTATCTTGGACCAAACCTAGTCTCTTGGTGTTTTAGAAAACAGACCCTGGTAGCAAGGTCTAGCACAGAGGCTGAATATTGTAGTCTTGCCAACACTACTGCTGAGATGATGTGGCTGCAATCTCTGCTCACCGAGCTTAAAATTCCATTCAAAACACCACATATTTTCATGAAAATCTCAGCACTGTTTCTCTTTCTCACAATCCAGTATTGCATGCTCGCACCAAACATATGGAGCTCAATATTTTCTTTGTTTGAGAGAAGGTTATCAATAAAAGTCTTCTTGTCACTCACATTCCAACTTTAGACCAATATGCTGATGTTCTCACCAAAACACTGTCTTCATTATGTTTTTTAGCTCTTCGGTACAAACTGAGTGTTTGATGGACTCTCTCTTACTCACCCACTGAGTTTGAAGGGGGAATATTAGAGTATTACTTTTTGTTATAGTTAGTTATAGTTTCTGTTATAATTAGTTAGTTTTTTATGATATTAGTTACAATTTCTATCACTGTTAATTTCATTGTTAGTCGTAGGTTGTCATCCCGTTCTTGCTCAGAATGACAGATTGAGGGCAGTTAAGTCTTGTCCTTTATAGATAGAAACTCTCGTATTTCTTTCAAGAACTGATCATAATATTCAGCATTCTTTACCTTTTCAACTGTCAGTTTTCTCTCTATCCTTCACTTGTAAAATTTCAACACATCTCATCTTTCATTGTTAGCTTCCACTTAATAGAGTTGTTCTGTTGCAAGACCTCACTAAAATAATCTGACTATCCAATATCAATTAACAACAGATAATGTAATGAAGGAGAATACCTCTACGGTGCTTTAGTCACCCTACTAGATCTTCTTAATTGAATCATAGGGTTTCTAGCATTGTTGTTGACTTTCAGTTGACTTAGTTCTACCTCTATGTCCTTATTTTCTAGATTATCCTGATTTCTATTCAACACATGACTTTTTGAACTGTTGGGCTTCTGTTGCAAGACCTCACTAAAATATTCTGACTATCCAATATCAATTAACAACAGATAATGTAATGTAGGAGAATACCTCTATGGTGCTTTAGTCACCCTATTAGATCTTGTAAGCTGAATCATAGGGGTTTCTAGCATTGCTGTTGACTTTTAGTTGACTTAAATTCCACCTCTATGTCCTTATTTTCTAGATTATCCTGACTTCTATTCAACACATGAATTTTTGAACTGTTTATCTACCTACACTCAGATTTTGCAAAAAAAAAATTATCTAATAAAAACATATGTTTATTAAAAGTGACATTTTTACTTCTAATGATTTTATTATTTTGAATATCCCAAAATTTAGTGGTCGAAATTATTAAAGTGATATGTATACATGTCATATCTATAACCAATAAAAGCAAATTTCTAGCCTTTCATTCAAGGTTCTGTGACTGGTGTTGTCTGGATCATTTTGATTCCATTTTTTGAGCAAAAGTCCTTAAACTCGTTGCTATCATATTTTCCACCATTGTCAGAGATTTTAGGCTCTTAATCTTTAAACATGTTTGATTTTCAGCTTCTACTTTCCTCCTTTTAAACACATAACACATTAGATTTACTTTTAATAAAATAAAGTCAACTTTCTTGTGGAATCATCAATGAAGATGACATAACAAGGTGAGTCTCCAAGATCATTATGCACCAATTCCATCTTTTTCAATTTTGAAAAGCTAACTCTTTTCTGCTTTCTAAAGCTAGTGTTCACATACACCATAATCTCCATTCCTTTTTCACTCGGGTCAAGTCTTTGATGCCATAAGGATGAACTATTGACAACCTCAGTACTGAAAGATTCCCCTGAATCTCTTTTTTGAACATCCTTGCTTAAGATTAGATCTCGGATTTCATCAAGCTTTAGTTCATTATCCTGGCAAAACTACTGACTGCATAGTAGGGATGATAATAGAATCAAAGTCTTCACCTCATCATAAAAAGTGATCTACACTGACACCAACTAGGCAAAAATTGTATTATATTCATTAATATGATCAATCAAAAAATCACCTTCTCTCAGTTTGTAGTTGAACGACCAATGCATCAAGTGTACTTTATTAGCTATCAATGACTTCTTATGCATATTTGATAATGGCTTAATTAGATGTACTTTATTGTTGAAATTGAATGCCACATTCTTGGCCAATGTCAATTGATTATGCTAAGAGTTTGCCAACCTAACAATTCCCAAAGTGTGTGCTTCATGTTGTTTGTCTTCTTTCATGTCAAAAGTTGATACTACTTCTTTTGCTATAGATAATCCCCATGTACATCTTCCAAAATTGGAAGTCTCTGCCATCAAACTTCTCAATCTTAATCTTCCCTTCTTCCAATGTCATCACTCCCACTACTTCCCCTAGATTGAGGATCCCATGAAAAGACCAACAGGTCTTGATACTAGTTATTAGGAGCAAAAGGAGAAAAGAAGTTGAATGAGAGAAATTATACAAGAAAATAATTTTATACACTAGGAAATAATTTTTATTAACACAAGAGGTTTACAAGTAGTTACACATTTATGGTAAGAGTCAAAGAAAAGTCTCTTAAAAATAACAAGACTAATCAGACTACACAACTCTAATAGGCTAATATCTAAAATATAGCACACCAAGACACTGCACACATACAAGAAAAAAAAAGGATATTGACAAATTATTTTACTATGTCAGCACTTGGTCTCTTTACAAATTATCCTAAAACAGGACGAAATTATATCTTTCGAAAAAGGTTCACTCTCAAACCAATATGCTAAGTTTTATATATTTATATGATAATGACCCTTCCAAAAAAAGTGAGGCATTATTTTTTAATATTTATTATATTTCAAACTAACTTTTCTAATGGTTTAAAAAATGAATATTGTTTTAATAATACTAGTATGTGTTCATCGATACTAAAATGTTGCCTAAGGTGTCTTAGCCAACAAAAGTTAATTTTTTAATTAGACACTGGCTAAGGAGTGTCCGACATGTGTCAAACAAGTATCGGGGAAGTATCAGCATCAAAAACGTGTCTGACACTGCAACACTTCAAACAGAGAGCTATCCATGTTTCATACATCTTGTATATCAATACTGTTTGAGCAACTCCATCCTTTCTTTAGTACTTGACTCTTCTCATTGATACATTAAGCATAATTCATAACCTTAAGTAAAGATTCTCCAAGGTGCATGCAATTTCAATTCAGCTGACTTCTAGCCTCAACATATTCAAGAAAATAACACCAAGGAATTTTGTATCAGAGCTGTACATAGGACCCATATATAACTCTAATTGATCTTTGTAATCTTTGACTGGTGTCATCTATTTCAAACCCAATAGCAACTCATGTAGTCTACATCAGAGGATTGAAACATCCTAATCACCACTACCAGGAACTCTTGCTCATGAACGATTTTATAAACAGAATTCTCACTGTTGGAATCTAGAAAGAGGTCTAGGGTTTAGGGTTTAGGGTTCAGAATTCTTGGTTGATCCACCTTGTGGCTTCTCCAAAAAATGGGAATTCAGTCTTCTCTTGTCTACAATCTTGAATCAATCCTTAGCCAACTAACCACCCCAGATCCATCCAACTACACTGCTTTACCATTAGAAGTGTCTGTTGGACATTCTTTCAAGAATATCTTCAAGCTTCTTCAATTGATCCCTTCTTGTCCCTCTCAATGCCTATTCCTGTAACCAAAACCCATCTCTATTACTTCCCTCCTATTATTTTGATGTTGTTATTTCTCTCTTAACTAACAAATTGATGTAGATTAGGTTATTTATTTCATGCCATTTAGGGCTTTTAATTTGGGATTATTTGTTTATTTTGATTTTTATATTAGAGTTTTTAATTTGGGATTATTTAGTTATTTAGGGATTTCACTTTATTTCAGTTCTGTTTATTGGGCTTTTATGTTTAGGCCCCTCATAGAATTAGGGTTTACTTAACCTATAAATATGTTTTCATTATAAACAATCATTGGCTTGTGATAATTATAGAAATTTCACATTATTTTAAACTTGAGTTGGGAAGCACCCAACCTTTGGAGGAGTACTCTAGGAATATTTGAGGTACCCTGCCAAAGGGAGCACCTTTGCTGGTTATGTTCTGCACCAATTTGGTATCAACAGCCTACCTTCCGGGTTGCTGATTCCTTCTGCTCTCAGCATTTTGGGTCATCATGGACCAAATACACCCCCAAAATGGTGAAAACTGCAGCTGCCAGTTCACCAGGTCTGAGATGTCATTTAAAAAAACCAACCACACCATGACATTCAAAAGGTGCCAAACTGCCAAAATGTGAAATTTCTATTACTATCATAAGCCGACAATTGTTTACAAAGAGAACCTATTTATAGGCTAAGTAAACCCTAATCCCAAAATGGACCTAAACAAAAAAGTCCAATAAAAAAGTGAAATTCCTACATAGAAAAATAATCCCAAATCAAACCTTAAATAGCATTAAATAAATAACCTAACCTACATCACAAAATGTTATAAATTACTGTTTGGCATCCTCTAACAAAAGGAGACATCAAAATCCTGACCAACCCCCAGTCCAAAAAACAATAAACAGAATATGTGCTTTTAATTTTGGGGTAGGGGGGCAAACAATTGGTATATTACTCAGTAGTATGTAAGATAGCAAGATGTCTTTCTAATTGACATCAGCTACAGCATAGTAAAGGTGGCTTTGTGCACTTTTGGGAAAAGGAAGGAGAGAGGATCAATCACCATAACTGATGCACCCATGTCTCTGCTGACAATAGGGACAGTGAAGTCATGTAAGTTGGAGTGAAGGTAATGGAAGACATGTCCAGGTGCTTATGATGCAAGCAATACAGTCATTAGTTGCCAACTCATAGTGGAACTGGAATCATATGGATGGTGTTCAAGTTGGTGGCAACTACATGAATGGCATACAGAAGGCAAAGAAAATATCACAAATAGGCAAACAATAATCACCAAAATGTAGCTTTTAATAGTCAAATGGCAGTGATTAATGTTGATTCACAGCTTCAGGAAGTTATTAAATGTGCATCAAGCTAGCTTGCAATTAATGTGACATCAAATTCCCTAAAGTCGACACACAACCATATGCATTTTAATTTTTCAGCAGAAGTGAGTAACCTAAACATATTTTTATAACAAATAGAGTAAAAGACACTCAATAACGAAACATACCATTCTCCTTGTTGGATAATGAAATGATACATTTGTAAACTGAATATGCCCTACTAACCTCTGCAACTTCACTCCTGTATCCAGTGAGAAGCTCAATTAAACATCCTACAACTCCATACTTGAGAAGTAGGAGGAGCAGTAGACTGAAAGGTACTTGCCTTTGGCTAAGAATTGGTCACTGGGCAAAAGACGCATCAGCTGGAAAATTTTCTCAGATGCTCCAATGGACTGCAGTAACGATGTTAAGCTGTTTGTCACCCTCCAAGTAGCATAAATCAACCACTCACAGTATAGTACATACTTGATAAGTTCTTCCACAGTCACACAATATCTGAGAACAGACATCCCTCCTAACAATACAGCAAATATCTGCAAGTTTCAATTTAACAAACAAAAAATAAATTGGATATTTATCTATTATATAATGTCCCATGAAAAATGGGCAAAGCATAAGAAATTTCCAAACCATTGGTCAGTTTATGAAAGTCTATGTTTAAAAATCTTTAATAATACTCAAGATCGACATCAAACTCAAATTTATCTGGTTTAGCTGTATAAATATGTTAAAAGAATTTGGTCCATGGAATGCCTGGTTCTAACAGTGATGAAGAATAACTTGGAAGGGTTTTTATACTAATTTAATCATAAATCAGAACATAAAACAGAAACACTTGACTCAAGAGATAGAGACTACTTACAAGTAATTGGACTACAATTCAAGAACCAAGAAGTTCCGCTAGAAAATTGTAGTCATACAGTGACAAAACCTTTGGTCCTAATGCTATGGTAACAGGGCTAGGTTTAGATAATGTGGAGGAGCTGAGTAGGCAGGTTGTCAACCTGTAAGTATGGGGGCAAGGTTAGTGTGAAACAGGAGGAGGATTATTTTGGTTGTTCGACTTTTGGCTGGGCAGAGAAAGTATTTTCTTTAAGGAGCTTTTGCTCTAGGAGAGGAAGTGATTCCTTTATTGTATGGATTCATTGTGCTTGTTTGCAGATTCAGAAAAGCCATCATTTCTGTTCTATTTCCAGCATAATATTTCAGATTATGCATTTGGAAACTTATGCTTCTCTGCCAGTAGCATCAGCAATTCATGGACAAGGATGAGGGATGACATCTTCATCAACACAGCAAATTTTTCAGGAGTATCATGTCACCTTCATTTGGTTGCACAGGCAGCTCAAAATCATGTCAGGTAATGTAGAGCTGTCAGAGGAACAAAGTTTGATAAGTCACAGGAATCATTGGTTAGGAGAAAATTGAAAAAAAGTTTGGAGTTGTAGTCCAGTATCCTGAACCATAGGTAATGCAGGTAAAAAAGAAGAGTTGTTTGGAGAACTATTGGAATTTGTCTTACAACAACATTCTGCCTCATATCTTTGTGGGATTTGGATCAAGCAGCCTTTAGACCCATTTTGGGTTGGGCCTGTCTCAATGAAATGCTGCTTGGAATTGACTCATAAGTTACTTGGGAGGACACAGCACTAAAATGGGTTTAAGTAAATTGGGTCAGATCAATAGAATGGACCAACAGAGTTCTTTGGGCTGGATCAGGCTATAGTATGACCCAAAATCCTTTAAACCCTGTTTCTCCAGCCTGCTTGCAAGTTTGGGCTTTGAACGTAGTGACAACAGCAGAGCTAAATAAAGAATGTCAATTGGAGATTGAAACCATTGAAGAGGGGAGAAATGAGGGTGTAAGACAGGAGATGATGGCGGAAATCAGGAAACCCACTTGGTGCAATTTCTGCCAGCACCTCAAATTCCATTGTTATTCATTCTGTTATCTTGTCTTGCAAATCCATAGTCCATTTTCTGTGCCAATAAGTTTACATGACTTTGCTCCATTGAGGATCCAAATTATGACAGCGCTGGAAGATGCTACGAAGGTTGTCAAGGCTATTATAGATAGTCCACTATGATTTGCTGGATGCTTCAATCACTGATGCAAGGAAGGTAGTAATGCTAATAGACAATGCTGACCAGGTACCAGAGGTTGGAAGGATGGCAATAAAAACTAACTTCTACATGGATGGGAGAGAAAGTATTTTCTCTTAGGAGTTTTTGCTCTGGGAGAGGGAGTGATTCCTCATTTGTATCTACTCATTGAGCTTGTTTTCAGATTCAATATGTAGCATTCAGATTTTTGTTTAAAGAAAAAAGAATGGATTAATCTATACGTGGAGGCATTCTCCACCTCCACCAACATTTTGTTCCTTCCACTTAAGTGCCAAGCAGCATGCCACATTGTGGCAAAAAAAAAATTATTTCTTTCTTATTCAATTAAAAAAATAATGAAATGACAACACTAAAGTGTAAGCATACTACTCACGTTCCCTAGCCTTTGATGTGGACTTAACATGCAATAAAGCATTTAAAATTGCCACCAAATGTAAAAAATCTGAGAGAGGTTTTAGAAGCTTTGTAATTCACCTTTGGTTACTCCTCTGTTTTCTCCGTCCAATTCATTTTGTCTTTCTTTGATAACATTTTAGAAGCTTGAAATTTGAAGATTAATTAAGTTGAAGCATCCACAAAAATAGAGCCTACATCAAACTTCAGTTCCAGGTAGAAGAAGCAGACTCAAGTAGGATTAAGGAGTAGTCTATAGCTTCCCTTGGCTCTAAAATATATCTTTTAATTATTGTTTGAATTCTTGTAAATTTATTGTTTATGTTTGTTAGAAATTGGATTTTTGGACCTAACTTGTAACATCCATAATTTCTCATAATTGACTCTAGAATACAAATATGCTCTAGTAAGAAATATAGCAAAAATAAGAACAAAAACCAGAGAAATTAGAAAATTTTTAGCAAATGACGAAAATATTCTTGCACTAGGATAACCCAAACAATGTGCAGGAAAAACCTAAAACAAAGGATAAAAGACATTCTAAGGAACTAGAATACATCAAGGATGATTGAAAAGTCATGAGAAAAAAATAGGAACAAAGAAAGGGCAAAAAAGTCATTAGAAAACTTCGAAAATACCTGAAACGTCCTTAGAAAGCTCTGTTTCCACAAGGGCTAAATTGTTCCGAGAAAAAATGTCAAATGACATTACAATGATTCGGGAACAAACCAATAAGTATTAAAAATATTGAAGTAACAATTTGGGAACCTCTCAAGAAATGCTGAAAAAATTACCAAAATATTCCTAGAAGGTTGGTAGGGCAAGAAAATGCAAAGAAAAAGTTAGAAAATGGGCCACACCCCCTTGTGTACGAAAATATCATGTGGAAAATGTGATGATGACTCACCATAAGAGTCATCACACCATTAATATCATATAAAACAAAAAAATAATAAATAGGAGAGATAAAATTAACCATAACTAAAGTAAATTAACCTTATTTAATTAAAATTAACCATACTTAGAATAAATTAATCTTGATTAATGACAAATTTAGAATATCTAGCATTAAACTAATCCTAAAAGGATAATTTCTAACATTTACAATTTTTTTAAAAAATGGAAATTACTTTCAAATTTACCAAAATGTCCTTAAGTGGGAATTTAATTTCCACTTGCCCTAAAGTGCATAAAATTGATCTAAGGGCTAAGGAGGTTCATTTGTTTTATATTACATCTCCTAAATACTTGGACAAAATCCTCTAAACTCAAACTATTCCTAAATCCAAACATTTATACTAAGCTTAAACTTCCATCTTTGAAATTTAAGTTAAATTAAGAGATATCAACCAAGTCCCACCACAAACACTGGGAGATCTTGTGTGGACCATCAAGAAGGAGGAGGAGCAGCCATAAAAACCCACCATAAGAGGATAAAGTTTAAGGAGACAAGACAAACACTTTGACATACAATTGTAAGAATATTAGTAAAGTAATTCATTAGATAAAGGAACAAAGGTTCATTTTTAATAAGATTTAATTTTAACATATTGGTCACAAGGGCATAGAAATATGAACAACAACCTCTTTGAAGCTCACAAAGACATTTAGCCAAAGGAGGAAGAATTAGACACCATAAGATTTTAACGGGAAAAACTTAAGTGCTTATCTCTCCTAAGAATAAATTTTAAGAAACAAAAGTGCCTATAAGGTTTAGATAAACATAAATTTTGATGAATTAGAAAGGATCATTTGGTCAAGGAGGATTAAAATTAGTTAAATAAGATTCATGCCTACTTAAGAGACATAATGGTCATTAGGCCACCATAAAGTTAAACATGAGAAGAACATAACCAAAATCTTTGAGAAAAAAAAAAGGTCGAGAGGCAACTTAAAAGGATGAGTGGACTAAGTTCCAATGAGAGATTTCTCATAGAACATAAAGAATGAGGAGTTGAGGACAACTTGACAATTTTAGAAAAAATGTGCATGCTGTCCAAAATTTAAAGACCATGCTTAAGTGAACATTTTTACTAAGAAAAAGAACCTTTGGATAACTATTAATGCCCCATTTATCATGGTGATGCTTGCACATGTCCTTATATGTGTAAATATGTTATGTGCTCTTTTGAGTGATGTAATGAATTGTTTGATCTCTTGGATGACATGATGACTTGTGTATGTTTATATGGTTCCATGATTTGATATTAAATGGATGAATTTGGTGCTATATGTACATAACATTTTGAATGAATATTGAGCATGCATCCTATCATGAAGACTTAAAATGAAACATAATAAGTCAAGAGATCACCAAAGAAGAACCTTATGTAAAAACTTAACACTACTCCTAATGGGCTAAGTCTGAGACTTATGCACATTCAGAAAGCGAGAGGTCCTTCTATGCTAATCAAAAGGTACATAACCTTCTATGGTAAAGCAATAGGGCTTCAAATAAAGCCTTCTGTGGGGAAACAGTAGGCCTTCCAAATTTATGATGATAACGATCATCCGGAATGAGCTCATATCCAAAATCAGAAGGTGGAGTAGTAAACAAGCGAAAAATATTATTTTACTAAATTGTTAATGTTATGCCTTAAATGAAACTGTCACTGAGAGGGTGACTAAAGAATAAAAATGATTATGATTAAGGCATAAAATGAGTAAGAGTCAGACAATATTTATGTTATGATAAAAACTGATCTAAAGAATATAAGACCCTAATTATGAACACCGACTTTATGTTTAAGTCGTTCATTTGGTTCCATTATTAGTTTGTTATCTTATGATGCAGAATTCTTTTTAGAAAATACTTTTATGAAAATACGGTAAAAAGTTTTTAAAAAACTGTTTGATATAAATTGCGAATCTCGTCGTTAAACGTATATAGCGGTAAAATAAATCACTAAATGAATTCTGCACATGTTCAAAACGTTAAGAGCATAAATTACTTATCTTATTCTTTTTTATTCTAATTCACATGTAAACAGTTAAACATAATTTGAACATGACATACATATCATAATATGATTATACATACTATTCATACATCACATAAGTCTTAGGCCCATGGGCCTTATCAGACAATTATTACAAACCTTAATTTATAACAGTGATACCACATGTTCGGGTCTAATGACATGAACATTTCATCTGGCATTTCTTCATAGGCTTAAAAAGGATATGGCATCGATTGTGGAGAGCTTCACTGTGAGGACCAAATATGTGACAGACTGTGTTAGTGGGTTGGGGTCTGCGGATCAAATTCCCCTTCTGAGGAAGAGAAATCTAGAGCAGGAGCCGCTCGCTACCTTTGATTACCACGTGGGGTTGGAAACACTTTGTCGGGGTGAAACGCCTCTAGGGGAACAGCAAATCCAATTGTCGAGAAGTTTGGGCTTAGAACTTTAGAAATAAACAGATGTCCAAGAGAGAAATAGATGCGAACGTTGGCCTGTGTCATTATCAGTAAACCGTACAGGTTCGCGGTCCAGTCGACATTGTTAATGTCGACGAATACTACTGTCGTCTCAAAAGACGTTGGCGTCGTCTGGGAAGAAAGTGGAAGTAGGGGTGAAAAACTAAGTTTCTCAATAGGCTTTCTACTCTAATTCCAACATCATCACTTTTATCCCAGCCACTTCGGTTTATTTAAGAAATCATTTCATCCATATAAGGTTACTTTTAATCCTTTAAAAACATTCTTCTGAAGTGGGTTAATTTTATTCGAAAAACATCTCAGAGTTTAAACATACATTCCTCTTATCATTCATAAACTTTGGGATCACAACAAAGATATTACTTGACATACAAATTATTTTAGTTTCCATGTACGGCTCACTCGCTATCTTGACTTGATTCTTGAAGATATTGGGCAACTTCTGGTATTTTATAATATAATTGCAAATGCAAAAAAAGTCACCATATTCTTTTATAGAAACACATAGGTCTTAAACCTATTTAGAAAGTATTTTAAAGGAAAAGACTTAGGTAGACCAGCAACTACAAGGTTTGTTCCTGCTTTTCTCACCCTACGGTGTATAATGCAACAGAAAAATGGTTTTCAATCTATGTTTGCTTCAAAGGAGTGGGCTACTAGTAATCATGCTAGTAATAATGAGGCTAAACAAGTAATGAATTTAATGTTATGTGATACTAGATTTTGGAAGTCCATTCAATACTGTTTAAAGTGTGTGACTTTGTTTGTGAAAGTTTTAAGGCTTGTAGATGGAGATTCAAAACTTGCCATGTCATATATTTATAAAGCTATGGATAGAGCTAAAGAACAAATAACTACCAACTTCAAAAACCACAAGTCAAGATATAAAAGAGTGTGGAAAATAACTGATACTTGTTGGAATTAGCAATTACATAAGCTTCTTTATGCTGCCTACTACTTTAATCCAAAGCAAATATAATTTTTAATGGATTGCAATTACATAATTTTTTTGTAACTTAATTAAATTGTTAATTTTTCTTATTTTATTAGATTTCATCAAGACTAAAACTTCAATCAGGATGGTGAAGTTTCAATTGGTTTATATGAGACTATTGAGAGAATGATGCCAAATAGAAGGACTGGAGTTATAATTGACCAACAACTTGATAAATTCAAGATAGACCAGAGACTCTTGGGAAAGAGCATGGCAATAGATACTAAACATGTTGGTAAGTTTTATTATAATTTTTATGATTTTGTGAAGAGTGTGACAACTAAGTTTGATATATGTTATTTTGGATTTTCTTTTGATAGCTCTTTGGTGAGAAAGTTAGGGTGGACAGAGGTGAAAAAGTTGAAAAAGCTACCAATGAGAGTTCTAAATCTTACCTAACTGGGTATGAAAGAAATTAGAGTATATTTGACCAAATTCATACTAAGAGAAGAAACCGCTTAAAACAACAAGGATTAAATATTCTTGTCTTTGTCAAGTATAATCTTCAACTTGATCTGAGAGAAAAGTTTAGAAAAGATAAGGGAGATACTTATGATCCTATTTGTCTACCTGAGATTGAATTAGATGACAAGTGGATTATAGGGAAAGAGGATTCTTGTTTACCAATTGATACCTTATGGATGGATATATACATGAGTCCTTTATTATTGAAGAAGGAACTCCAAGTAAGAAAAGGAAGAGAGGTATTTATCCATAAAAAACACTTACTATTATTTATTTATGTTTAATAATATATTATCCTATTTATAATTTATTTTATCTTTTATCTATATGTGGCCAGTATAAATTGGGCAGAGAGATTCGAGAATCGGCATGGAAGTTAGGGAAGGAGGGGCTACATATGACGTGAAGGAGAATGAAGGAGGCAAGAAGAATTTGAGTGAAAAAGGTGTACTCAGAGGGGCTGTTTCTGCATTTCCAGAATTGTTCTTCACTTTTCTTTTGCTGTTTTCCATTCAGCACGGAGCTGTGCTCCAGTTTTCAGAATTATTATACAGGAGAATTAGTGAAGTTTATCAAAGACAAAAATGGGTATCCTACTTTGATCAGAGATTGGTTTCGGGGGAGAGATCTCAAGCTCTTGAAATCCTCAAAGGAACCTTCTATTCATCCTTAGAGCAACCATTGTCTCCATTTCAAAATGGGCTCACCATTGCTCCAAGGCTGAGAGAGGTTTCAGTAATAAAATCCTATCTTTCGTTCTTTCTCCTATTTCTGAACTAGTCTCTAACAGAAACAAACCTTTAAATTTTGAAATGTTTTGAAACTTTTCAAAACAAATCAGAATACTGATAAGCATAAATTTCATAAATAATTATCTTTCACTTTTATCTCATTAAAACTTCTTATATGTTCAATTAAGTGGTCTTTATCATATTTTATGAGTTTGGGTTCATATGAAGTTTAATTGAATTTCTTTGCTTACCCGATTAAAATGACACTATTATAGTATTTTGAGCATAATAGGAGTTTTAGACATCCAAAAATCATGAAATCTATCTTGAATGAAAGCTTAAAGAAGTGTTCACAGTTACAAAGCAAAATCAGACTCTAAATGGGATGTTCAGGACTCCGAAATTATCTCAAAAGATGAGATAGTGTTGCTGACGTGGAATTTGAACAGTGTGCAAAGATCCGGCCATATCTTGAGATATAGAAGTCATATTGAGATGAAATCAAATTTGTTGGACAGCTAAGATCCGGAGCTACAACATTTGTTCAGAAGTCAAGCTCTAATTCGGACATGTGAACATCCGAAATTGCGGTGCAAGAAAGTCAAAATTGTTGTGCTCATTGGTGGCAAAAATTCAAAAGTGTTTTGCATTTTCAACAAAGCCCATGTGAAAGCAATAAAATGGTAGAAAAGTAATATCCTAGTTGGTGACTTTTTGAAGATGATGCCTCAAAAATCCTCTATAAATAGAAGGGTTTACAAGAGGAGAAAAACACCATTTTGGAGATTAACTCCAATACCATTTTTTTTTCTTTCTTTCTTTCTTGTTAGTTTTGCCTCCTTCATGGAAGGCCTAAGTTTTCTTTCTTGTTAGTTTGCCTCCTACATGGAAGGCTTAGTTTTTCTTTATTGTTAGTTGCCTTCTACATGGAAGGCTTAGGATTTATTTGTTGTTAGTTGCCTCCTACATGGAAGGCTTAGGATTTATTTGTTGTTAGTTTGCCTCTTTCTTTGTTGTTAGTTTGCCTCCTTCATGGAAGGCTAGGTTCGTAGTTTCAATTCAAGGATTCAAGCTATTTTCATTTTAACTTTGAGGTCTTGATCTTTATTTACATGCTTATTAAGTGGTTTCTACTCTACTTGACTATATTCTTCAATTTTATTCTTTAATCAAAGTTTGATCAGTTGACGTATTTTGATTAATGCATAATTGATTTATAATTGGTTTTTGATTGGTAAATCATTTTTTAAAAGTTTGAAGAGTAGAAATTAAGTAATTGAATTGAAGGTTTTCATTTTATTACTTACTTCAACTGAATTCTGATTGTGAAATTGGTTTAGAGAAAAGATTAAGTGGTTACTAATCTTGTTGATCATAATCAATTAAATTCTGAGAGGTTTCTCAGTAGAGAATTCAAGGATCATTTTAGGGGTTCCAGATGATCCTAGGTTGATTAACACAATGCATGATTTTAGTGATCAATGATTAGTTAAGAAAATAGCCTCTGAATTCCTTGAGTTGATAATTGTTAAGTGAAATTAATTTCATTCTTTATTTTGCATTTAGAACTCAATATCAATCTTTACAAAATCCCTCTGTTCTAATTTTCTCCTAATTTGCTTAAGAATATGAAATGGTCTTTGGGAGATGACATAGGTTGCACCTTATACTATACCAATAGTTTGGGGAAAATCTAGAAATTATTTTTGCGCGTTTGCGACGAGCGTGTCAAAAATTTGGCGCCGCTGCCGGGGTTCATTTTAGTTTCCTAGGCTCATTTAGGAGTTTGTATAAAATTTTTAATCTTTCTAACAATTTCTTTTTACTTTAGGTATATATTCTTGGATTTTCTGTATGAATTCACCTTTTTGTGTATGACCCGATCCAATCCTAAAAATTTATATGCATATGATCCTGAGATTGATAGAACATTCCACCATTTGAAAAGAGCACATAGAAGGAATTCATTCAGTAATAACCAAGAAAGTAACAGTAGTGATTTTTCATCTTTAAATTTCGGTAGTTTCAAATATTCTGCTAGGAACATGGCTGATAGAACCCTAAAAGAATTAGCTGCACCTGATGTTACTTATCAACCGTTGTGTATTCAATACCCTGATGTTGATGCACCATTTGAACTAAAGTCTGGATTAATACATTTGCTACCTAAGTTTCATGGCCTTGCAGGTGAGGACCCTCATAAACATTTGAAGGAATTTCACATTGTGTGTTCCACAATGCGGCCACAAGGAATTCCTGAAGATCATATCAAGTTGAAGGCATTTCCTTTCTCCTTAAATGATGGAGCTAAGGACTGGTTGTACTATCTACATCCAACATCTGTTACAAGCTGGAATGATATGAAGAGATTATTTTTGGAGAAATTTTTCCCTGCATCCAGAACGGCAGCTATCAGAAAAGAGATTTGCGGCATCAGACAGAACTCCCAAGAAACTCTCTACGAGTATTGGGAGAGATTCAAGAAACTATGCGCCACTTGTCCACACCATCAAATCAGTGATCAATTACTGATTCAGTATTTCTATGAAGGACTCATGCCAATGGACAGAAGCATGGTTGATGCAGCTAGTGGTGGAGCACTTATGGACAAAACTCCTACAGCAGCTCGAGATTTGATTGCCAACATGGCAGAAAATTCTCAGCAATTCAATTCTCGAACTAATTCCTTGTCTAAAGGAGTCCATGAAATGACCACCAAGACAGACCATACACGATTGGAGAACAGAATTGAAGAACTAAGCTCCATCGTAAGACAGTTGGCCATCGGACAACAACAACAACTTAATGTTGTTGACAAAACCAAAACACGTGGCATCTGCACTTCTGCAGATCATCCTACTGATGCATGCCCAACATTGCAAGAAAGTGAGACACCTGAGGCTGCAGTAAATGGTATTTTTGGCACAGGACAACAATACAGGCCTTCTCAACATTATCAGCAACAGAAGTTTGAACCACCTTCTGGATCATACAATCCTAGTTGGAGAAACCATCCTAACTTGAGATATGGTCCTCCACAACAACAAAGGATTCAAACATCTGACTCCCAAAATAAATACCAACCACCGCCATTCAGACAACAACAACAGCATATGCAGCAATCTGTACCCTCTAATGCTTCTGAACCCTCTCTTGATGATTTGATGAAGCAATTAGCAACCAACAATCTTCATTTTCAACAAAATGTAAGTTCTACCATTCAGGATTTACAAACTCAAATTGGGCAGTTGGCTACCACTGTCAACCAATTGAAATCTCAAGGTTCTGGTCAACTACCTTCTCAACCTGTCATAAATCCCAAAAGTGTGAATGCCATGACCTTGAGAAGTGGGAAGAAAATGCAGACAGACCCTACAATTTTAAAGCAACAAAGCTTCAATCAGACTAATTCACACCAAAAAGAAGCATTTATCTCCACACCTAGAGACATCTCTGATAAGCCATCTGAATCAGAGGGAAAGTCTGATGAAAAAAGTACATCAGCCTTCGATAAGACATCGAATGATCAACAAAAAGAAGCTTGCCACAAACGATCTGCACTTGAAGCATCTGATGAGACAAAAACCCCAAATTGTGCTGATAAGAAGGTATCTTTACCTTTTCCAAATAGAATGGTCCAATCCAAGCCCAATGTTCATACAGAATTGGATAAGGAGCTTCTAGATACTTTCAGGAAAGTGGAAGTCAACATACCACTTCAAGATGCTATCAAGCAAATTCCCAAATATGCCAAATTTCTAAAGGACTTGTGCACACATAAGAGAAGACTCAAAGGGGATGAGAAGATTAGTGTGGGACGAAATGTTTCTGCCTTAGTTCAAGTGAATAAGCTAATCTTTCCAGCTGACTTCTACATTTTGGATATGGAAGATGAGTCATCCATCAACAGAGCAACCTTGATCCTAGGGAGACCTTTCCTCAAAACTGCAAAAACAAAGATAGATGTGCATACGGGGACTCTCTCTATGGAATTTGGAGATGATATCATCCAATTCAACATATTCGAAGCCATGAAGCATCCCATAGAGAATCATTCACTCTTTCAACTTGATGCCATAGATATTCTTGCGAATGATTATTCTATTGACAATCTACTTTTGATTTTGATTTAGATTACTTAGATAATTTTACTTGCACATGTGATGAATTTGATCCATGTATTGTCTGTTCCAGGATTAATGCTGCAGACCAAACTTCGTTGAAAGATGACATGTTAGATGCAAGTGTTGCAGACATTTCAATCTCAGATAGATCCCTTCCTTCCATAATACAACCACCTCCTTTGGAATTGAAGTCTTTGCCTGAACATCTAAAGTATGCTTATTTGGGGGAAAATGAGAAGCTTCCTGTCATTGTAGCAAAGAACCTTCTACCACAACAAGAAGAAAAGTTGTTGCAAACCTTAAAAAGCTATAAACAAGCAATTGGATGGACTTTGGCTGATATTCCAAGCATTAGCCCATCTACTTGTATGCATAGGATATTGTTGGAGGAAAACACCAGACCTGTTAGACAACCATAAAGGCGTTTGAATCCAACCATCCTAGATGTGGTAAAGAAGGAAGTAGGTAAGCTTTTGGCAGCTGGTATCATCTATCTCATCTCAGACAGTGATTGGGTAAGCCCGGTGCAAGTAGTTCCTAAGAAGACTGACATGACTGTAGTCAAAAATCACAATGATGAACTAATCCCTACCAGAATACAAAACAGTTGGAGAGTGTGCATAGATTATAGGAAGCTTAACCAAGCTACTCGCAAGGATCACTTCCCTTTGCCCTTCATAGACCAAATTTTGGAAAGATTAGCAGGAAAATCTCACTATTGCTTTCTAGATGGTTTTTCAAGTTATTTTCAAATACATGTTGGTTAATTGAAGGTTGCAACCATGCATGGCCGTATGAGACACATGTTGGTTAATTCTAATGCATTTATTGCATTACCTGGTGGTCTTGGAACAATGGAAGAAATTTTTACCATTATATTTTAGGCCTATCGGAATTTTCATAAAAAACCTTTGGGCTTATTGAATATTAATGGCTTTTATAATGGTTTGATATCCTTTTTAGATCATGCAGTAGAGCAGGAGTTCATGCCACAATCCATGCGCAACATCATAGTATCTGCTTCAACCGTTGAACAGCTACTTGAGATTTTGCAAAATCCTACATCTGAGCTCAGTCAAACAATGCAGCTGGTGAACCAACCAAATCAAGATGGCAGAGACAAAAGAGAACCAGATACCACTCTTCGGTTATAACTTTTCCTTACTTTGGTGGTTTTCTCACATTTCTTTTCCTGTTTTATGAAATTCCATCTAAGACATTGGGGACAATGTCTTGGATAGGTTGGGGGGAGGATGGTCCGATATCTAAAAAAAAAAAAAAAAACAAAAAAATTAGGTTAGAATCATAAACTTGCTTTGAGTAAGATGGCTGAGTAAGGAGTTACACTTGACTCTTGATACGCATCTTATGATTAAAAAAAAATAAAAAATTTGGATGTGGAAGTTTGTTGTTCTTTAGATTTCATAAAATAATTGAAGCAAAATGATTTACATTTCGAGATTAATTAGTTTGGCAACACATATTTGAACTGGATAGATTAGATTTGATAAATATATTACCTGTGAGATTTTGAGTCTTATTATTATTTTCTTTCTTGTGTGATTTTCATCCATGGAATATGTTACTTCAGAACTTGCATTGATTCTTTTTGAAGCTAAATTTTCATATGAATTGTACAAAAATGATTGAGGCACTGTTTTTCTTGAACAAACCACTTGGCCAAATAACCAAACCATATAATTTTATCCTTTGATCAGCCCTTTGAGCCGATTAGTCTTTTCTTCTTTTTAGCTCACCACAAATCAAAAAAAAAAAAAAAAAACTTTGTCTGACCATAGAAGGTGAGGAATACTGGATTTATCATACCATAAGTGTTTCAATAAATGTGGGGGAGATTATTGTTGTGTTCATCAATATCATGGTTGAAAAAAAAAACTGAAGCAATAAATTAACAAATAAACTTTATATTGAAAAAAAGAAAAGAAAAAAAAAAGAATGAAGAAGTGATATCTGTTTCTCACACTTGCACTTAGACTCAGTTCTCAATCCTCACCATTTTCCTTGGTCTAACATTGTATCTCTTCAATATATCATTTCATCTTTCTAATCCCGTTATAACCAAAATAAAGACCTTTTGATTTGTGCATTGCATGTGTACATAGTAGTAGAGAAGTAGAAGATATGCAAGCCTATGATAGTTCATCTTTCATGGATTGAATTTGAGAGAAACACTTACCAAATCAAACACTTGAGAGATTCAGAGTGTATCATGTGAGGTTTTATCTTTCTCAATCTATGTTTTTCAAATTAAAGTTGTCTTTCTAAGTACTTTCAAAAATGTGATGAAAGAATGCTTCATGAAATTTTGTGAATTCTTCAGAAATCAACTCAAAACTTTGATGTTCTTTCAAAAAAAAAAAAAAAATAGTCACCAATCCTTAACTTAAGTTTGCCCGAGACGTGCAACAGATAAGTGTGGTGGAATTTGATAAGCAAAAATTTCATACATAATTATCTCTCACTTTTATCTCATTAAGACTTCTTATATGTTCAATTAAGTGGTCTTTGTCATATTTTATGAGTTTGGGTTCATATGAAGTTTAATTGAATTTCTTTGCTTACCCGATTAAAATGACATTATTATAGTATTTTGAGCATAATAGGAGTTTTAGACATCCAAAAATCATGAAATCTGTCTTGAATGAAAGCTTAAAGAAGTGTCCACGGTTACAAAGCAAGATCAGACTCTAAATGGGATGTTCAGGACTCCGAAATTATCTCAAAAGATGAGATAGTGTTGCTGACGTGGAATTTGAACAGTGTGCAAAGATCCGGCCATATCTTGAGATATAGAAGTCATATTGAGATGAAATCAAATTTGTTGGACAGCTAAGATCCGGGGCTACAACTTTTGTTCAGAAGTCAAGCTCTAATTCGGACATGTGAACATTCGAAATTGCGGTGCAAGAAAGTCAAAATTGTTGTGCTCATTGGTGGCAAAAATTCAAAAGTGTTTTGCATTTTCAACAAAACCCATGTGAAAGCAATAAAAGGGTAGAAAAGTAATATCCTAGTTGGTGACTTTTTGAAGATGATGCCTCAAAAATCCTCTATAAATAGAAGGGTTTACAAGAGGAGAAAAACACCATTTTGGAGATTAACTCCAATACCATTTTCTTTCTTTCTTTCTTTCTTTCTTTCTTTCTTTCTTTCTTTCTTTCTTGTTAGTTTTGCCTCCTTCATGGAAGGCTTAAGTTTTCTTTCTTGTTAGTTTGCCTTCTACATGGAAGGCTTAGTTTTTCTTTATTTTTAGTTGCCTCCTACATGGAAGGCTTAGGATTTATTTGTTGTTAGTTGCCTCCTACATGGAAGGCTTAGGATTTATTTGTTGTTAGTTTGCCTCTTTCTTTGTTGTTAGTTTGTCTCCTTCATGGAAGGCTAGGTTTGTAGTTTCAATTCAAGGATTCAAGCTATTTTTATTTTAACTTTGAGGTCTTGATCTTTATTTACATGCTTATTAAGTGGTTTCTACTCTACTTCACTATATTCTTCAATTTTATTCTTTAATCAAAGTTTGATCGGTTGACGTATTTTGATTAATGCATAATTGATTTATAATTGGTTTTTGATTGGTAAATCATTTTCCAAAAGTTTGAAGAGTAGAAATTAAGTAATTGAATTGAAAGTTTTCATTTTATTACTTACTTCAACTGAATTCTGATTGTGAAATTGGTTTAGATAAAAGATTAAGTGGTTACTAATCTTGTTGATCATAATCAATTAAATTCTGAGAGGTTTCTCAGTAGAGAATTCAAGGATCATTTTAGGGGTTCCAGATGATCCTAAGTTGATAAACACAATGCATGATTTTAGTGATCAATGATTAGTTAAGAAAATAGCCTTTGAATTCCTTGAGTTGATAATTGTTAAGTGAAATTAATTTCATTCTGTATTTTGCATTTAGAACTCAATATCAATCTTTACAAAATCCCCCTGTTCTAATTTTCTCCTAATTTGCTTAAGAATATGAAATGGTCTTTGGGAGATGACCTAGGTTGCACCTTATACTATACCAATAGTTTGGGGAAAATCTAGAAATTATTTTTGCGCGTTTGCGACGAGCGTGTCAAATACTATTAATTTCTATGTTCCCCATGCCCAAAAAGAAAGAAATTAAACAAAGATGAGTGATAAAAGAAATATTGTTTCTTTATTCTAAATAAAAATTAAAAACAGGGAAAGGATAACTTCTCTCTTTCCCCATTTTTTATTAAAAAATATGTAGCATGAAGGAATAGCAGCATACAATTATTGGTTTTGAATTTTTAACAAGGGGTCAAGTGAGCCAAACCTGAGTTGAACGGTATAAGGTGTTAAAGATCAGGTTCCAGAACCCATTAGCCACACTCTGTCGACTATTTATAAATGCTAAGCTCTGTAGCCTTTGCTTGTACCTGATTATATATAGAATGGCCAGGGTATTATGGATATCAGTATTATTGCAGCAGACATAACCATTTACCAAAATGTATGATAAACTTGGGTATACAATCTACTATCATATGCAGGAAATGATTTCATTTCCTATCAACAAAAGCTTTCAAAATAGTTCCTGGTCAGTAGTTTATCACTATTATAATGTGACCAGAAAGGTGGTCAATAATTCTCCTTTAGGCACATCCTTTACAGCTATTGTAATTGAATCAGTATGTCTTTCATGTAGTTCAGACCTGTAATTTATTTAATTTTGTGGTCCAGCAGAACATGAAATGAAGAGTGTACGACAGCAAGAGCCTTGAACTTGGCATATATGGTTAGGTTCCTGTCTATTACATTAGAAGCTTCAGGATGATCATGACAAAAGGATATTTTACTATGCCACTAAAGTAAAGAGAGTAAAGAGACTATGAACAATGTTTACTTGTGTATTGTGGTGTATTACAATAATATGTAATGTAATTGATAAAACCTAAAGCACACCCAGTTAATACTAATAGTTCAGAACTAAATAAGGAAACAAATCATAAAATATTAGAAGACATGGAAATAAAACAAGGGGAAACTAATCTTAAGAGATAATTTCCACAGTGCTCAAATATTCTAGGGTATAATATCAATATTATGAGATACTTCAACACTAACAAACAATTCTAAATATAGATTTTCAACTAGAATGTTTAGTAACATAAAAAATAAAATAAAGCACGACACCTTCCAAATTCATCTTTTCCTGTTCCACAAGCTCGGACAATCCTTATTGAAGAAAATGTCTCCTGAGCTACCTGCAATAGAAAAGGTATTATTAATTAAAATAAGATTCTGGTAACTAAGTCAAAAACAATATCTACCAGTATAATGTGTATACATCATTGGCAGAAGCTGTGAAATCTTGGATTAACTTTGCAGTTTTTCTTTGATACCTATTAAGACAACAAATACATGCTTCAGACCATCAGCAGTGCATATGTGTAAATAAAACCAGAGAGATGAATATCTATGACTGATTCAAATTTGTAAATATTTAAGCACATGCATTATCACCTAAGACAGAACATATTTTTCATCTTTATCTCATATAAGATGGTTTCTGGAAAAACTTAAATTTTATAAAGTTCATTATGCTGTACTATACAAAATTTAAACAAAATAGAACTAGAATGACTCAAAACTCAAACTGAGAAAACATGATAATGTGTGTCAGCAGCAATTTACAGGCATAACTTCACTGCACCAGAAGGTTATGCAATAAAATTTATTTCTAAATTTATATCAATTCACTAAGCAAACCGTCAAACTGTTTTCTGATATGATTTCATTTAGAAGAGCAATTCCTCTTATAAATAGAATACACAAGGTCTAATAAAGAAAATTCCTAAATTGTTGCGTACATAGTTAATTCCTACATTTAAGGCTCAATGATTCCTGTGCAATAAATACAAAATCAGGCAGCTAGCTTGTTCCACTAATTAAGGCATTTAATTCTGTCTATACGAGGAAATATTCTATTCTGGCCAATTCTCAGGGATTCTGACACAAACAATAACAGAAAGGATATACAATGTAACCATTTACAAAAGCCAATCACAGGGAAGGAAATCATAATCAAATTAAGCATGGATCAGAATATATTTAAATAAAATAATTAGTCCACATGCTGTATCTCTGTAAAAATAAATATAATTAAAGAAAAAAATCTGGGGCTTGAAAGAAATTCACAGAAGCTTGAAATGTTTTCTTGGGTATAAGAATAATTTCATTAAGATAAAAAGAAAATGAATACAAACAGATAGGAGGATACGAGATTCTCTTACAATATATATAAACAAAAGTGAATCACAAGAATAAAAAAATAATGAAGTAAAGATACACATTTAACATAAAGCAGATGTTACTGATGCTTACTGGCCATAAACCAGGAAAACTGCAGATAAAATAGAACAAATCACCAAGGCAGATAATGCCAGAGGCCAAGATAAAGCCATCAAATTAATTATTGCCCCTGTTCCCTAGACACAATAAAAGAACAGATAATACCAGAGGGAAAGATGAAGTCATCAAATTAAATTCAAAGATTAATATGTAATGTAAGAATTAAAACTTGTTAAGACCTGACAAGTGTTGCGTAATATCAACTGAAGATCCTTTCCTATAACATGGGATAGTTGTTGACAATCTGCTGCAAGCCTGCTTGTCAAGTCACCGACTCTTTCTTCATCAAAATAGGATATATCCTACATCACAGTTAATACAAACATAGGGTAACCAGAAGACAAGAAAGAATAGAAAAACAACACAAATAAATAACCCAAAAAATTCTAAAGCCCCTTTACCCTTTATATTTTCATTTTCTAAAATGCATACCTGAAAAAGAATCGCTGTGTATAAATTTTCTTGTAGACGCTTTACCTGAAAAATAATGTATGGAACATTGGACAGTGACATGCTCAGAATCTTAGAAAACAGCAGCAGCACTTTAGAGAAAAAACCATAATATTGGAGGGTAAATAAAATTCTACAATAGCAATAAGACAAGAAGAGGGCAATCCCAAGCAGTTATAGTAACACAAGGAATTGAAATTATACTATGAAATAGTGAATATAGAAATTGAATTTCTTTATAAAAAACGCAAGGGATAATTCTCAAGTCAGATGTCTTGGTGCAAAAGTAGTAAGTTGGAACAAGAGAGAAATGGCTAATAAAAAGTTGTTAATTATGTCAACAAGCAGTTTAACCATTTTTGTATCAGTCCAACACTCGCCATGGCTTTCTGCTTTGAAAAACCTCTTGAAAAGCATGCATCAGAAAATCCAAGATATCATAACATCATTTTTTTTGGGGATAAAAAAAATAATCATAATAGACAGGGAAAAGTATGAGAAAGGATAAGAAGTCCTTTAAAGGAAACCACAAAGAATTAATGGAAAAACTCACAAGAAACCAAAAAAGAGTCCCAATCAATAAGGTCGAACTGAAAAGCACATCACCAGCAAAAAAAAACCTCCCTTAATGAAAATTACCAAAATTTCTGCACAAAAGGGAAGATTTGAAACTAAAGATAGGTTCAAAACAACTCTCCCTTAACCTCCAAAACTGAAACCAACTTTAGAAGTTAATGTAAACCTATTTAAACCTTCTGTTTCCTTTAGGTCATTCATAATTTGCTGTGGTGGCCAAACATTGAAATTCCTTTTCCACCTTCATAACAAGGACATTGGTGAAAAGACCATTGTAGCATCTTTACCAACAGGTAAACCATGCAAAAAATGTAATGAATGAATGAATGAATGTGTTAAGCACGTATCTCATGTTAATTGTAAAAGGAGGCAAGGACTGAAGTGATGGATAATGGACCAGAAGGGGAGTCAGTTATGGTCCAGAGAAGGAAAGGTGAGCAGAACGATGGGAATGCTAAGCTGGAAGATAGGGGAAACAGGGAATCCTACCAGGATGAGTGCAAAGCATTAAAGGATCCCAGAGTAGTGGCAAGGGGAGGGGAAAGAAATACTAGACAGAGTGGTTTTTCATTGGGTTGGCTGTTACTAAGGCCATTATTCTCCTTCCTTCTTGCAGTTTTAACTTCCCTAGAATTTCATGAACATCTCTAGTTCTAAGGAACTTAGCTCTCGTTCTCTATTAGTCAGTGCAGTTAACAGTACCTAAAAGAATTTATACAAACTGCAATAAACATTATAGGAAACATAAGATCAAAACAAAAAAGGGAAAGAAGGAAAAAGCATGGCCACAAAGCTTTGATTGCACTTCACCACTGCATAGTAAAAGCAACTGAATAATTAATCCAATGGAAAAGGACTTCAAGCATCTAGAGGAAAGACCACCTGTTGGAAAGGAAAGCACACAGACAGAAAAGCCATGTACCTAAAGAGAAAAGGAAAGAACTTGTATTTGAATGGAAAAAGAAACTTTGAAGTCCATAGGCAATATAAGGAATTTGGATTCCTATTACCAGACCATACCAACACTAAAAGCTAGAAAGAATTTCCATTTGACTACTTGAACAACAAACAACTATATCATATAAACCCACCAACAACAAGAACAAGAATGCCCAAAGTTGCATGTATCATCTTTGATACTTCTTTATTAAAAAAGTTCTATCTACTGTCAGACATTGACCTGAGCAGCATCCAAGATGAGCTCCACCGACTATTGATCCAGCACAAAATTCACAATGATTCATAGCAATAGCACAGGTGGAAGGACAAATGATGAGAAAAGAATCCTAGCATATGAATGTTGAGCCATCCAAAATGTCATATGAAAATGGCTTGAGATCAAGAAATACTCACCAAAGTTATATTCAAAATTCCAAAGCAGCCACTTCGCAGACCACTGAAATTCAGATAAGAGAACAAAATAACCAGCTAGTCAATCTTAATACAAAAACATAAGACAAATAGGTAATATTAAGATGAAGCAATAAATTAAGTCAAAGCATTCCTTGTTTGGGCAAAGGCAGAATTGGCAGATACAAAAATGCATTAGGCTCTTCACACAAGGTTTTATCTCAAACAATTAGGTCCTGTGTATGAAGTGGCCCTGGTTACCATGGACAAGCTCCTTGATAATTTTAGGGAGCATTAACTTGGTCCTGCTGTAACTTAGATAACCCTTTTGCTACTCATTATAAAGGTATGGAGAAAAGTGCCTAAAATAATAGGTTAAATAGAAATTAAGCTCTATAAGAAGCACCTGCATATGCCTGAAGTAAAACACAGAAGAACCAAAAACAGCGCATTCCTAGAGAATGCCATGGTCTCACCACTATGTGCTGAAAATATTGATGCTGCTAATATACTCGGCATGGTGATTTCTGAAACCTGAAGCAGCAGAATAAACATTGAGAATTAACATACATTGGGGAAATACATTGGCAAAGTGACGAAACTACAATGCCGCACATATGTTAAGAGCTTGTTTGGTTTGACAGAAGGACAGAGGTTGCACAATTTACGATTCAAATATTCACAGTGGAACGGAAGTTTTCCTACATCGAAAATTTTTCAATTCTATCATAACTTCGTTGGCTGCATTACACAAACAGGCTCTAAGAAAAGCTTCTTTGTTTTCACAACACTAAGTAACCATTTCAATTAAAGTTCCTAAGAAGAAAGGACATAAAATTCATGGATTCTACGCTATCACAATTCACACTCACTGCAGCGACTACGAGGGACCCAACCGCCACAAACGCAACCCATCGTTCATCGGCAACTAATTCCCACATTCGCCGGAGAGCAAGCATCGCCACCATCGGCTCTGCGCCGTGTTCCCGGTGCTCCGGCAAGGCCCACCAACTACCTCCGGGTAAAATGGAGGCCACAAACCCAATCTGTTTTGCGAGAACATTCTGGAACTGGGGACCAGCTTCCCCGTTCTCTGACGTGCCGAGTTGGCAACGGGTTTTCGGGGTCCTGACCCGGAAGGTTTTGGAGCGACCCGATTCGGCGAAGGAGAAGAGAAAGTGGATTTGGGGTTTGTTGTAGTTGCAGGTGCAGGTGTTCCATTTTGGAATGTGGGATACGCCAAGCTTGGAGTAAGGGAAATGGAGGAAATTTGAGCAAGGGGACTTCATTGTTGCTTCTCTTATCTTTCGTAAACTAAGTCATCATCACGTTTGTACCATTTTTTCTTCTTGTGTTGACAGTTGAAGTCAAGATCTTTCAGGACATTTTCGGATTAATACAAAGGGATGTAAGGAGGTAAGCATAATGATATATATATATATATATATATAATATATATAAATATTTGTCTTTTAACAGCAAAAAAAGGTGGAAATCAGGAAACCCGCTTGGTGCAATTTCTGCCAGCACCTCAAATTCCATTGTTATTCATTCTGCTATCTCATCTTGCAAATCCATAGTCCATTTTCTGTGCCAAAAGTTTACATGACTTTGCTCCATTGAGGGATCCATATTATGACAGCGCTGGAAGATGCTACTAAGGTTTTCAAGGCAATTAAGGATTCTCCACTATGATTTGCTGGATGGTTCAGTCACTGACGCAATGCTGATACACAACGCTGATCAGGTATTGGAAGCATGGCAATCAAAACTAGCTTCTACATGGATGGGAAGAAAAAGTATTTTCTCTTTAGGACATTTTGCTCTAGGGAGAGGGAGTGATTCCTCAATTGTATGTGTTCATTGTGCTTGTTTTCTGATTCAATATGGGATATTCAGATTTTTGTTTGAAAAAAAAACAAATAAATTAATTTATATGTGAAGTTATTTTTTACTTCCACTAATATTTTGTTCCTTTTGTTATAGAATAGTGTTAAATAGAGTTACTCTTCAAACAGATTTGGAACAGATTTGGATAGATTTGGATAAGTTAACCCAAAATCGAAGATAGCTCGACTTGCAAAATCTAGATCCATCGAATTGGTTGGATAGTGGTTTAATGGATAGCAGGTAAAAATGGTAGGGTTATGTTGGTGTTGGACTTAATGTCAAGTAAGTAGTTCCAACCGTTATGGATGGAAGTAATAGACAAAGGGAGAGGTTGATCTGGAGATTCCAAAGGCATTGAAGATAGAACATTGTATTGTGTTAAGAACTATGTCGATGGAGAAAGGTAGGATTGTGTCTAGAATCGAAGAGAGAAGTGTGCTCTTCGTTGTAAGGAGGGATGTTTTCCAATAGAGAATTCAGAAAATCTCATATTATACATGCAATAAACAATCATAGCAACAATTAACAAAAATCCAATTAAGATCTTTTAGTTTCCTAAAATCGAGCCTCACATCTAGAAGGGATCATTTTATCCACCACTCTCCTATATAGATATAATTCCTTCTCATTCTTTCCATTATAAATGTATACTACCATAAGTTTGTTTATAAACCTCAAAATCTCCGCTAGAAATTAAATGCTAAAGGTCTTTGCATGGTTGAAATGCAGCCAAGAAAATTTATCATTATTAGGTTACATAAAAGAAAGGAAGAAAGCGTAAAAGGCTTTTTTTTATTTTTGATTATTTTCTTTAACAATACTAAACCCTTAGGTTTTTTAGTTCATTCACTTGAATTCTTTGGATTTTACAATTTTATCATTTTTCCAAGTTCTTATGCTTTTCACTTTTCTTTTTTCTTCCTTCTTTTTTTTATGGTATTTTTTCCTTTTTTGATCACTTATTTGCTCCTAAGTATTTACCTTTTGCTTCCATCTAAGGATACCTAAAATGACATCAATATTGCTATGAGTATCAAGGAAAACATTTTTCATCCTTTTAGGCTCAAAGGGAAAATTAAGTAATATTTTAAGTTTGTATTCATTCAATAAAATCTAATTTTCCTTTATCATTTTTCTATTATACAATTAACTTATAAAAGACTTGACGAGATTTCAAGAAAAATTCTATAATGCACAAGTTAGAGGAAAATCGCTCAAGAGAGAGAGAGAGAGAGAGAGAGAGAGAGAGAGAGAGAGAGAGATTGGGTACAACCTCAAATTAGTTCAATCATTTTACTGAGGCTACTCTAATGTGAGACAAGATGGCAAAGAACATAGCTAATTATCAATTATTCACATCAAAAGTTCTCATGTTCTTATTAAATTTAATTAGCATTCGTTACAAACAAATAAAGAGATTTTTGAATCCAAAGCCAACTAGTAATCTAAAAATGGTGTTATTACGAGGTACAAACATTTATAGAAAAGTCGTATAAGGGCTATCCTTTCTCAAACTTAAACATATATCACCTTTATTTCTTAAGAAAAATTATTTGTTGAGGTATGTATTGTGAAAACAGGAGGAGGGATATGTATTTTTTTAAAAAAAAAGATATTTTAGGAGGGAGAGGATCTCTCTCCTTAAACTTAAGCACCAACTTATGCAAGTATTGACAATGGGTGGAAAGGGGAAGAGAAATAGGACTATCTTAAGGGAAGGAAGAAGGTATTCCCCCTCAAACTTAGAGGCCAACAAAGCCTTCGACTTTCCCGTTGGGTGTCAACAGTTGGGAAAAGAAGTTCTCTTACTGTTTAGATCCACCATTTTCATAGTAATACACATGTTAATAAAAGGAATAAGATATTATTATTGTAGTTTAAAATAAAATAAATAATATTAAATAAATAACCTAATCCTAAAAACCAAAATTATTCATAAATCTTACGAAAGAGAATAAAATTGTTTAAATAGAAAGAAATGGGGTGTCCTAATTATTGGGGCGACTATCGCCCTACCTGATTCTGTAGAAACCAAAGAATGAGTTCCATTCAAGTCTCAATATGCTAGAGCTACTCATAAATGATCTTTTCCACCTCAAGCCATTGATATATTCTAGCATCATGCTCCCCTACCATAACAACGAGCTCCTCTTGTGGAAGGTGCTACTCTTCCAAATGAATGATTAGAGCATCATTTTGGTCGTGTTTTAGTAAACCCATGCATGACCATGTCAGATTTTCTAGTAAGATAGGTTGATTCATTTTTGTTGCCACCGGGTGAAGGACATCATGGAAGCAGCAAGATCCCTTGTTCGATGGCGACTCAGATGTACAAGACCGCATCGTTAAGTATTGACACATGGCTATGCATGAAGGTGATCAAGTGAGGATCCTATGACACCTATGTTTTTGCTCTTCAATAGTTGCAGTCATAGCAGCCACAACCACTGTCACCTTCCCAGTAGCACTAGTAAGAGTTGTAGGTGGTAAAGCAGGAGATGGATAATGACGTAGGAGATAAGCATCCCCATTCTCTCTCCAATCGCCTCAATCATCTATAACTGCAAATGGATGGCATTACCATCTCTGGGATGTGCAGGACACACTGCACACTAAGCGTTAGCAAACTCACAAGACATGACCTTTGTGTGGATGGATGACCAGTTTGCCACACTTCTCCAGTTACTACAAGGTCATATGGGCTACCACTATCTCAATGATTGTTGTTGTTCATATTTTCATCTTCTTTTATTTTATTTTTATTAGGATTATATTTTATTTGCTTATGTTAGGATTAGTAGACATTTTTAATTTTGATGTGTTTTCTTATATTTTTTTGTAGAAAAACTTATCTTTGTATGCACTAACATTAATTTTATTTCATTTTTATGTAATTCTTTGACTCTTGTTTTTATTATGAGTAGGATAATGTAAATCATGGGAACTTCTTTCTTAATCGTTGGCACCCAACAGGGAAATACATTAAGGGCATTGTTGACCTCTAAGTTTGAGGAGGGAGACATTCTCCCTCCTCAACTACCACTCAGGAAAGTCTTACTTTTTTTCTCTCTCTACTATACTTGTATAATCTTTGTGTATATAAATGCTTAAGTTTGATGAGGGAGATATTCTCCCTCCTAACCATCTTTTCAAAAATCACTCATCTCTCCTATTTTATATAATGCTTTCTACCTTAAGAAATAATTTTTCCAAATAAATTAATAGAATGGTAGAAGATTAAGTTTTGGTGATACCCCCTCGGTTTTTCTATAAATTTCTTGTACCCAATGATTATCCTTTTTTTTTAACTGTTGCTAAGTTATAGAAACCGACATGCATTAATTTCAATTAATAAGGATATAGGAAATTTTGATAAAATAATTGATAATTAACCATATTCCTTGTCATCTTATTTCATACTGGAGTAGTCTTAGTGAAGGACTGAGTCTAACTAAGGTTGCACCTAACCTTTTTCTCTCTTTGTTGAGTGTTTCCCCTCTAACTTGTACATTTTAGAATTTTCCTTGTAACCTTGATGAGGCTTTAATAAGTTGATTCCTTTATAAAAAAAATGATAAATGCAAATTGCATTTGTTGAATGGACATGAACCTAAAATATCACTTAGTGCCCCTTTTGAACTTGAAAAGATTAAAGTTACTTTCTTTGATACCCCTCACATACTTGCTATAATTTCAGGTACCCTTAGATTATAATTAAAGCAACATAAGTTCTTGGGGATGAAAAAATGATCAAAAAGGGAAAAAAGAGAGAAAGAAGGAATAGAAAGGAATAGAATGAAAAAGCTTGAGAAGTTAAAAAAATTAAAGTTCATAAGACCTCAACTAATTCAGTTCACAATCTAAAGGTTTAGGGATATTAAAAATAAAAACAAAAGAAAAACCCTTTTTCATTTCCTTTCCTTCTTATATCTCACACAATGGCATGAACTCCTTTAGTCATGTTACAACTTTAGTAGAGTCATTTTGATTCTTGTATGTAGTTTAACTTTTTTATGAGAACCAAGAAGGAATAATGATAAAGAATGAAGGAGATAAAGATGATGGTTTCTTACATGAGCTTGATGGTCTTATGATAAGATCAAAAGTAGAGAAAGTCAAAGAAACCTTAAATAAGATAGTCTTAACTATGTTTAAGGCAACCTAAGATATGTAGGAAAAGAACTCAAGGTTAGTCCATTGTGTTTAAAATAATGATTTAGAATAGAATAATAAAGTTTAACTTATTTTAGCATAATCCTTGTTTCACTTCTAATTTAGGTTAGAATATTATGTTTACTTTAATAATTAGTAACACAAGCTTAGTTTATTATGTTAATGGGCTTGGACGTGATGATTATTAAACTTTTTATAGGATTTATTTACTTTTATTAGTGGGTTGGCCCTAGTAATTACTAAACATTTAGGATTTTAATTTTAATGTAAATACTTAAGTAACTCTTCTTAAGAGAAAAATTTTGACAATAATAAGAATTAAGGCCTTTTCTTTTGAGAGAGCATGTGTGCCTCTTAGGATTATTAGAAACAACCATTATTTGAATCTTATCAAGGACTTCTCACTCTTTTGTGGAAATTATACACCAAGTTATCCTTCTTCTTTCTCCATAGAATTGATGGTGTATTGTTTTCCCTCATTTCTTTTCTTTTCCCATCTTCTACTCTTGCAATTATCAAAATCCTATTTTTATTTACTTCCATTATAATTCTAATTTTTTATCTAATAGAACTAACTGAAGGAAAGATTGTTTAATTCACATCATGTGATACTTAGAGCTTAGATCTAGAGTTTGATAATGCACTTGTCTTTGTCGTTTTACTTTATATTTTGTTTTTTATCATTCACCTTTATTAAGGCATGTTATAGGGGGAAAAGGCAAAGAAAAAAGAAAAAATTGAAAAGTAAAAGAAATGCAACAAATAATTTATGCCTTATTTTATAACAAGTGGTTAACTTTTTTAAAAAAAAAAAATTGCACTTAATTCTATGACAAAAATAATTGTTTCCCTTAATTATCTTATTCGACATTCTATTATTTGTGTACATATAATCATTCTTTTAACTTTTATTATTTGTTTTTATTGGTTCCTTAGTTATTGGTTCCCTCAATTTCAATTAAGAACTTGAAAAAGCACTTGAATACGAGTGGTAAAAGACGAGAGAATATTACATAAAATTCTAATTTGAGAGTAAAATATAAGTGGATTAAAACTCAAGAATGCAAACATGTGAGTAGAGTGGTAAGACCTTTATTTTTTTTAACTTGCTTTTTTTTTGTAGCTATGTTCAAAGAATGTAGTACAGATGGAGAGAACATTCCTATTTCTCCAAGATTGGGGGCTTTGAGACTACAAATTCAAGCCTTAATTCAAACTTGGAGAGGCTGTTACAAAGACAAAATATGGAGTTGCATCAAATAATTGACCCATTGGAGAAAAGTATGACGTCCAACCATGAGAGAACATTCAACCATGGAAGGGATTCTAATCATGAAGGTTTGTTTCATGAGGATAATACCTTCTCTAGTTCCCCTAGACATAAAAGAGAAAGAAGAATGCATCATAGAGGGAGATGACATCAAAAAGATGGGACAGATCATAGTGGATAAAAAGATGAATTTGGGGGTATGAAATTAAAGGTACCTTCCTTCCAAGTGATGAACAATCCTGAAACTTACCTTGAAGAGGAGCTGAAGATTGAACAAATTTTCTCTTGCCACAATTACAACAATGAAAAGAAACTAAAGGTAGCTAACCTTGAGTTCACTGAATGTACTTTAATTTGGTGGGATCAAGTACCAAAGGACAGAAGAAGATTTAGAGAGCATCCTGTTGTGTATAAAATATGGGTGTAAAAATCTTTGCCAAGTCTTACCCACAGACATGTATATCCATTGATGTAGAAATGAGGTATTTAAGACCATCAATATCAATCCCATAGAGATTATGCCAACACATTTGAAAAAGAAGTTTGAATCCCAATATTTAAGCTCAACAAAAGAGGGTTTGTGTGTGATTTAAGAAATGAAGTAAATTCAAAGGACGTGGTAATTAAAATCGCACAAGTGTAAGTTAAGGAAAAACATGGAACTTTGGATCCCCTTGTGACTTTACTTACTTTTACCCTTAATTTCTCTTTACAATCAATTGCTAACCATAAATTTTAAGGCTATTACTATCCTATAATCATGCAATAGTAATAATATTTCCCCTAAATACTATCCCCAATGATCATACAAGGTAGATAGATAAGAAAAACATAAAGTGTAGGAGGTTGTCAGCTACTAATTAGGGAATTAACTAGTTAGAAAATTATGATTTCGATTGATCCTCTAAAAAGCTTGGATCTAGCTACCTTATAGTTCCATTATTGAGGATGGTATAATCACCTACCCCTAACCAACCTATAGATTAACAAGATTAACTACTTCATATTAATGAATTAAGCATAATAAAGAAATACAATTGGATAATCAAAATACCACCATTCAACAACATAATGACATAATAATTATTTATAACCAAAATACCACTATTCAACAATATAATGGCATAATAACTATTTATGGGAAAAACCAAGGTTCAAGGATTATGTCACAAGGTTCACCAAAGTTCCATAAATTGGGGATTAGTTACACACAGTAAAGATTAATCCAAAAAATCCATAACTTAACCTTAAGATAAGATACAAAATTCGATTGCCAGCAAAGATAGTAATCAACTTTGTATTGCACTGTGAAATGGATTCCTCCTACCAAGATCCTATGGGAGGACATTGGAGGAAGAACCAAGAATGAAGAAGTTAGAGAGTGGAGGATGAGGATAACGTAGGGATGTGCCTAAGGGATGTTTCTTAATATGTGAGATGTGTGATATTCTGCGATATATATCCAAAGGTGGAACCCCTTTTTATAGGCATGAATTAAGGCTTTAGTTGTCGCGGACCAGGTTGACCCAATTGCTCTCCCAGTCGTGGTGGCTCCTTTAGGTCATTTCCAACACCATAGAGCTGATTGGATCTTCTACATCGCTAGGGTTGATGTGACTACTTATTTGGTCCTCCCACGTCTTGGCACGACCGTGTTTTAAGTGGCACAACCATGCTGGAAGCCTAGTCTTGCTGTGGGATACTTTTAGGAGCATTTTTTTCCTTCTTATTTGTCTTTATGCCCTTTTATCCTCTTTTTGACCCCATATCGCCTATTTTCTGATTATTTGCTTGTGTGACCATTTCTATTAAAATAAGAAAGATTAGGCAGATTTATTAGTGAATAGTCATGAATTGTGCGGTAGTATGCCAAAATTTCGGTAGATAAATTGACAGAATGATATCACGTATCAACACTTAGGATGAAATGAATACCATGATGCAGAGGAGATTTTTGTCTTTCCACTATTATAGAAATTTTCACAAAAAATTACAAAGACTTACATAAGGGAGTAGAAGCATGGAAAATATTATAAGGAGACAGAAGTGGCTTCCCCTAGAGTTAATGTTGTGGAGGATAGGGAGGCAACCATGACTCAATTTCTTCATGGCCTAAAAGATATCGAGATAGTGGAGATATTGTATAGTTGTAACATTATATGGAGCTTGAAGACCTAGTTCATCAAGTCATGAAGATGGAGTAACAATTGAAGACAAATGATTCTATGAAGAAACCATCTATTTCTAACCATTCTTCAAATTGGAAGATCAAATAGAAGAAGGAGGGTTCTTTTTCTAACCCTAAGGAAGCAGTAAGTACTAAAAATCCTATCCATACTACCACTATATCTTCAAAAAGTAAGGATATAAAATGCTTTAAGTGTTCAGAGAAGGGGACACATGACATCCCAATGCTCGAAATAGAATACTATGGTGAAGAAAGATTGTGGAAGTATTGTTAGCAAAGATTCTAATTCTTCCTTATCTTATCCAAGTGAAAAGAAAATTGATGGTACAACATATACTCAAGATAGAGATTTATTAGTGGTGTGGAAGTTATTGGGATGTCAATCCACGGAGCATGAGGAGAACTAATAGAAAAATATCTTCCATACCTGTTTGCTTGTTGAGGGCAAGGTGTGCTCTATGATCATTGATGGAGGGAGCTACTCTAACGTGGCAAGCACTAGATTGGTCACCAAATTAAACCTAAAGACTACACCATATCCATGACCTGATAGACTCCAATGGCTAAGAGATAATGGTAATTGGTGGTGAATCAATAAGTGATGGTTAATTTTTCCATCAAAAAGTATGAACATCAAGTCTTTTGTGATGTTGTTTCCATGGAGGTAGGCCACATCTTTCTTGGAAGGCCTTTGCAGTTTGATAAGTGTGTTCAACACGATGGGTTTACCAACATATTCTCTTTTATCCATAATTCTCACAAAGTAAAACTTGTATCGTTATCTCGTAGAGAATTTTGTGAGGATCAAATAAAAATGAAAAGAAAAAGAGAATAAGAGGATCAAGAATTTAGAGGGAGAGAAAAAAGAGTAAAAAAGAAAAAAGAAAACCTTTGATTTTGAGAAAAAATTCAAAAGAAGGAGAGAATAAAAGAAAAGAAAAGATGAGGAAAAAGGAGAGAGAAAAGTGGAGAGTTTATTTGCTAATAAAAGTGAGATGAAGAAAGCTTATTTGGCTGGCTAGCTTTTATTCCTTCTTTTGTGTAAGAATTCTTACTTGGACTCTAACATTAACTCTTTATCTAGTGATGTTATTGCTATTTTGCATAAATTCAATCATGTTTTTTTTCCAAAGAAATGACCTATGTTTTACCACCAATGAAGGGAATAGAATATCAAATAGATCCTTTGTAACATCCTAAAAATAAAGGTTATTTTACGCTTAAGTCGTGTACACTGTTTCATTACTACACCGTTACTTCAAAATGCGGAATCTTTTTAGAAATTACTATTAGTGAAAATATAATAATTTTTTTTAAAAAAAACTTGGTTGAAAATGCAAGTCTCGTCGTAGTAATTATTGTATCGAAAAATAAATAATTGGATGTCCTCACTCGGGTCTAATTAATAACTTGTCTATATTACTTATATAGGTTGACTACTTATTTGAATCACTTTGGTTCACAAGTTAGCACAATCCATAGCTTAATTATACAAATGTCATGAATTATACAAACATTAAAGTCACTCAATCCATAGGATTTAAAGAAAGTTAAGTTAAGGCATCAGTGTCTTTACATACTTAATTATACACATGACTACAACTATCATATTTACATCACAATATAACACAAATCAACATACCACTTATTTATATTATATTTATCCATGGATATCAAATAAAATGTATATTATGGGTTTGACTCAAACTTCACTACTTCAAAATCCACACAAACGCTTCAATAATGGGGACCATGATGCTCCGGCCACAAATTCTCGTTCAAGGCATAAAAGGTTCCATCTTCCATCTCCTAGAAGACTTGAAATGGGTGCGACCTAGGATAAGGAGAAATACCCTACGATGTCCAAACATAAGAAGAACTATGGTAGTGAGAGGGTGTTTGAGGGTCATTCTCCCTTTCAAATAAAGAGAAGCCTTCCACTGGTGTAGCTGGAGGCGCCTAATAACCAGGTGGTGGAGGGAACACCATGTTGGGACGAAAAGCCTCCAAATGAATGGTGAAGTTCGTTGTGGAAAAATTTGGGCTCATTACAGCAAATACAAAGAGATGGCCCAAATAAAATTAGACCCTCATGTTGGTTTGGGTGATAATAAATAACCTGTGAGCATTCATGGACCAACTAACGTTGTTAAGCTCAATGAACACTACCCTGATCGCAAAAAACACTCGTAGTGTCTAGGAAGAAAATAGTGAAAAAGGGTTGAGAAACTAAGCTTCTTAGTAGAACTCTACCCTAGAGTTAGTGACAACACTTTCAAACCAACCACTTTAGTTTATAAAAAAACATATCATGCATATAGACTTATTTTTAATTTTTAGAAAAACCTTAGTTGAAGTGGATTTCTTTTTATAGGAATAGAAACTAGTTTCTATCATAAGCATACAAATTACTTATTCTGGATTTCATGCATCTCATATAATTTTGGGATCACATTACATCATATCATAGTTATCATTTGACTATCATTTGATTCATGCCCTAACATAATTCTTCTCCTTTTTTTTATCATTCTCTTAGTGATAATCTAGATCATAGACATATAATATAATTTAGTCAACAATATATTTTCACTAGCTCTGGTACTCTACACTCTATTCTTAGGATATGAGATCATTTCTTGATGGTCGTCACCATCATAATCATTGAAGACCTAACGCTTCATAATAGAAGGATTTTTGGGAGAGTTCTTTTGTCTCCACCTTAAAAAGACCCTTTTGCCTTCTGAATGTGCACAAGACACCTTAAAAGTAATATTAACTTTTCACATAAGTTTTTTCTTTAGTGATCCTATAGTTAATTAGGTTCCTTTTTAAAACATCTAAATATCATGTATACTTAAACAATCCAAACAATATGCCATACACATATTGTTTCTAATTCAAGCTACCTTCACAATTACTATTCACACATGAGCATCATATAACATATTTCTTTCTAAAAAAAAATTAAGAGTACCCTCCATACATTTTTCATTCATATTTGTGTTCTCATAAGGCATCACTACAAGTTGGCATAATTATTTTAAGTAGAAACCATTATTCTAATCAAGAATTTTTTAATTATACTTAATGTAGATTTCTTGGACAACATGCAATCTTCCTCCAAGAATTTGTCAATCCTACTTATTCCTTAAGATTTATGAGAAATCTCTCAAGGAAACTTATTCCACTCATCCTTTTAAGTTACCTCTCAACCTTTCCTTCTTTCAAAGGTTAAGGTTCTCTTAGTATTTTTAATGTAAGTTCATGAAATGTTGGAGTCTTAGAATACTTGGCCGAATGGCCTCTTTTAGGTATACCTTTTTTGTGTTCATCAATTTGGATATTTTATGCACAACTTACTTATTTCAGGTTTAAGTGTTTAGAAGTTTTATGTCTTCTTGGCTAATAACTTTACTAATTAAATTTGAACCATTAATTAACCTACTTGTTTACCTTCTTGCCTATGAATTCAAAGATTCTTACTCATGTCTTATGTAAATATCTTTAAGCATCCAAATTAATCTACTTTACCTAATTATTCTATAGGTGGCCTAACCCACTGCCTAATATCCTAAAGCATTATGGTTCATTTTTTTCTTACATTAGAAGGTGATTTTCACTAGTTAGGACTTAGCCTATTAATTCACACTAACTTAAATTTTTCCTTTCTCTATAACTTTGGTCATGATCATGGAGGATCTTAAGTCTCTTGTTCAACTTTAGGTCCATAAGTCCATCTTTGCTCTTACTAATTTTAAGGTCCAAGTTTTAAGTTAAGTTTATAACTTTTGTGACTTAACCTTTTTAGTCTTTTATGATATTTATCATATGGGCCCAAATATGAACTTTTATCAAAGTCCAAGTTTATGATTAAAGCTTTTAAGAGAAGACATAAGCAAACATACAACTTTGAACTTAAAGACCATAAAAAAAGAAATTTTCAAGACAACCAAGTATAGATCTACTAGATTTACTCTAAGATCTATTCATCCATTGCTTTGAGAATCTTAAAAATTTTCATTAAAGCTTTCATATCTGCCCAAACTTCAAAAAAAATCATTTTAAAGAAATTTTAACCAATTAAATTGCTCCAAAGGTTACTAGAAACACTTCAATACATCAAGAGAAGTTTTGAAATCCATCAAACTCAAGAGAGTAAGATCCATAGAACTTAGAGAGAGATCCTTCAAAAAAAGAAGAAAAATAAATTATGAACTCATAATTAAAAGTTTAGAAAAATGTGTGATAAAGACCGTTACTTGCTAAAGACTTTTATGAAGGTACGGTGGGTCTTTGTAGTTGGCTTCCTCTCCTTGGTGGTCCACACGAAAACTCCTAGTGAAAGTGGTGGGACTTGGTTGATTTGTCTTGTTGTAACTTAAACTTCAAATATGGAAGTTCAAGCTTCATGTAGGTTTTGGGGTTTTGAGAGAAATTGGAGTTTTGGGTGAGTTGAGAGAATTTTTTGAAATGTATAGAAGGTTGATAATGAAGAAAATGAACCTAATTAACCCTTAGATCAAATTCAGCCACTTTAGGGCATATACGAATTAAATTCTCATTTAAGGATATTTTGGTCCATTTACATGTAATTTTTATTTTTCAAATTAAATGTAAATATAAAAAATTATACTTTAGGATTAATTTGACACTAATCAATCTAAATTTAACATTAATCAAGGTTAACTTATTCTAAGCATGGTTAGTTTTAATTAATCAAGGTTAATTTACTTTAACTATGATTAATTTTCTCTCCTCATTAATACCTTTGTCTTACATGTCATATATGGTGTGATGACTCATGGGGTGAATTATTACCTCATTTTACACATGAAATTATTTGTGCTTAATGGATAAAGTCAAATTCTCGGCTTCTGCTTCTCATTTTCTTGCCCTTTTAACCTTTCAGGGGCATTTTGATAATTTTTTGTGAAATTTCCTAGAAAGTTCCAAAATTATTATTTCGATGTTTCTAGCACTTATTGATTTATTCTTTAATCATTCTTATATTATTTTCCAATTTTTTCGAAACAATTTAACCCTGATAGAAGACAAAGCTTCCTAAGTGTGTTTTAAGTATTTTTGGGTGTTTCATGTGACGTTTTCTTTCTCTCTTTATTTATATTCGTTTCTTATGACTTTATAACCATCATTGATGGATTATAAACCTTTATAATATCTTTTATCTTTTGTTATGAGTTTCTTGCATATTTATTTGTGTCATCCTAATGTAGGGGAATTTTTGTTATTTGCTAAAAATTCTCTAGCTTTTGTTCTTATTTCTCCTTAATTTCTTGCTAAAACACATTTGTAACTTAGGGAGTCTATCATGAGAAATTTTGGATGTTACATCCTTCCTAGTGCTTCTCTACCCAACAAACTCGTAGATAGGAGAAGCCCTCAAGAGACAAAGGAGATTCAAAAATAAGTGGAAGAGTTGTTAGAAAAAGGATGGGTTAGAAAGAGTTTAAGTTCTTGTGAAACACTTATAATTTTGATACCTAAAAGGGATGGATCATAAAGGATGTACATAGATTGTAAGACCATCAACAACATTACAATTAACTACAAACGTCCTATCCCTAGACTTGATGAATTGTATGGTACTTGTTTCTTTTGAGATTGATTTGAAAAGTGGATACCATCAAATTAGGATAAGAGAAGTGGATGAATAGAAAACTACCTTCAAAACTAAATATGATTTGTATGAATAGTTGGTAATGACATTTGGTTTAACTATTGCACCTAGCAAGTTTAAAAGAGCTACGAGCCATGTATTGCATGAATCTCTTGGAAAATTAGGAGTTGTATACTTTGATGATATTTTAATTTCTTCTAAGAGTTTTCAAGAGTATGTTGAATATCTCAAATTTGTCTTATATGTTCTTAAGAAATAAAAATTGTATGATAACTTAGTTAAGTGTACTTTTTACACTGATCATGTGATTTTTCTTAGTTTTATGATCAATTCAAAAGGCGTACAAAAGTTGATGAAGAAAATGTTAAAGCCATTAGAGATTGGCCAACTCCTAAATCTGTGAAGCTAAGAGTTCTCATGAATTGACAAGATTTTATAGAAGACTTTTAAAGGATTTTAGCACGTTGGTAACACCTTTTAATGAAATTATAAAGAAAAATGTAGGCTTTAAATGGAAAAAACTCAAGAAAATTCATTTCAAGCACTTAAAAACAAACTCATACATACATCCATTCTTGCATTACCTATTTTTTTTAAATCATTTGAAATTTAATGGAATGCATCTAATATGGGTATTGAGGCTATTTTACTTCAAGAGGGTCATCCCATTGTATATTTTAGTGAAAAATTAAATGGGAATACTCTTAATTATCCAACTTATGATAAAGAATTGTACGGACTTCATAGAGCATTACAAACGCGACAACATTATCTTTTTCCCCAAGAATTTATCATTCACAATAAACATGAATCCTTGGAGTATTTCGAAGGACAAAGAAAGCTCAACAAAAGAAATGCCAAATGGGTTGAGTTCCTTCAACATGTTACATATGTTATCAAACATAAAAAAGACATGTAAATATGGTAGCGGATGTGATAAGCATAGATTTCATAAATAATTATCTCTCACTTTTATCTCATTAAGACTTCTTATATGTTCAATTAAGTGATCTTTGTCATATTTTATGAGTTTGGGTTCATCTGAAGTTTAATTGAATTTCTTTGCTTACCCGATTAAAATGACACTATTATAGTATTTTGAGCATAATAGGAGTTTTAGACATCCAAAAATCATGAAATCTGTCTTGAATGAAAGCTTAAAGAAGTGTCCACAGTTACAAAGCAAGAGCAGACTCTAAATGGGATGTTTAGGACTCCAAAATTATCTCAAAAGATGAGATAGTGTTGCTGACGTGGAATTTGAACAGTGTGCAAAGATCCGGCCATATCTTGAGATACAGAAGTCATATTGAGATGAAATCAAATCTGTTGGACAGCTAAGATCCGGGGCTACAACTTTTGTTCAGAAGTGAAGCTCTAATTCGGACATGTGAACATCCGAAATTGCGGTGCAAGAAAGTCAAAATTGTTGTGCTAATTGGTGACAAAAATTCAAAAGTGTTTTGCATTTTCAACAAAGCCCATGTGAAAGCAATAAAAGGGTAGAAAAGTAATATCCTAGTTGGTGACTTTCTGAAGATGATGCCTCAAAAATCCTCTATAAATAGAAGGGTTTACAAGAGGAGAAACACACCATTTTGGAGATTAACTCCAATACCATTTTCTTTCTTTCTTTCTTTCTTTCTTTCTTGTTAGTTTTGCCTCCTTCGTGGAAGGCTTAGGTTTTCTTTCTTGTTAGTTTGCCTCCTACATTGAAGGCTTAGTTTTTATTTATTGTTAGTTGCCTCCTACATGGAAGGCTTAGGATTTATTTGTTGTTAGTTGCCTCCTACATGGAAGGCTTAGGATTTATTTGTTGTTAGTTTGCCTCTTTCTTTGTTGTTAGTTTGCCTCCTTCAAGGAAGGCTAGGTTTGTAGTTTTAATTCAAGGATTCAAGCTATTTTCATTTTAACTTTGAGGTCTTGATCTTTATTTACATGCTTATTAAGTGGTTTCTACTCTACTTCACTATATTCTTCAATTTTATTCTTTAATCAAAGTTTGATCGGTTGAAGTATTTTGATTAATGCATAATTGATTTATAATTGGTTTTTGATTGGTAAATCATTTTCCAAAAGTTTGAAGAGTAGAAATTAAGTAATTTAATTGAAGGTTTTCATTTTATTACTTACTTCAACTGAATTCTGATTATAAAATTGGTTTAGATGAAAGATTAAGTGGTTACTAAATCTTGTTGATCATAATCAATTAAATTCTGAGAGGTTTCTCAGTAGAGAATTCAAGGATCATTGTAGGGGTTCCAGATGATCCTAGGTTGATAAACACAACGCATGATTTTAGTGATCAATGATTAGTTAAGAAAATAGCCTCTGAATTCCTTGATTTGATAATTGTTAAGTGAAATTAATTTCATTCTGTATTTTGCATTTAGAACTCAATATCAATCTTTACAAAATCCCCCTGTTCTAATTTTCTTCTAATTTGCTTAAGAATATGAAATGGTCTTTGGGAGATGACCTAGGTTGCACCTTATACTATACCAATAGTTTGGGGGAAATCAAGAAATTATTTTTGCGCATTTGCGACGAGCGTGTCAAAAATTTGGCGCCGTTGCCGGGGACCATTTTAGTTTCCTAGGCTCATTTAGGAGTTTTTATAAAAATTTTGATCTTTCTAACAATTTTTTTTTACTTTAGGTATATATTCTTGGATTTTCTGTATGAATTCACCTTTTTGTGTATGACCCGATCCAATCCTGAAAATTTATATGCATATGATCCTGAGATTGATAGAACATTCCACCATTTGAAAAGAGCACATAGAAGGCATTCATTCAGTAATAACCAAGAAAGTAACAGTAGTGATTTTTCATCTTTAAATTTTGATAGTTTCAAATATTCTGCTAAGAACATGGCTGATAGAACCCTAAAAGAATTAGCTGCACCTGATGTTGCTTATCAACCGTTGTGTATTCAATACCCTGATGTTGATGCACCATTTGAACTGAAGTCTGGATTAATACATTTGCTACCTAAGTTTCATGGCCTTGCAGGTGAGGACCCTCATAAACATTTGAAGGAATTTCACATTGTGCGTTCCACAATGCGGTCACAAGGAATTCCAGAAGATCATATCAAGTTGAAGGCATTTCCTTTCTCCTTAAATGATGGAGCTAAGGACTGGTTGTACTATCTACATCCAACATCTGTTACAAGCTGGAATGATATGAAAAGATTATTCTTGGAGAACTTCTTCCCTGCATCCAGAACAGCAGCTATCAGAAAAGAGATTTGCGGCATCAGACAGAACTCCTAAGAAACTGTCTATGAGTATTGGGAGAGATTCAAGAAACTATGCGCCACTTGTCCACACCATCAAATCAGTGATCAATTACTGATTCAGTATTTCTATGAAGGACTCATGCCAATGGACAGAAGCATGGTTGATGCAGCTAGTGGTGGAGAACTTATGGACAAAACTCCTACAGCAGCTCGAGATTTGATTGCCAACATGGCAGAAAATTCTCAGCAATTCAATTCTCGAACTAATTCCTTGTCTAAAGGAGTCCATGAAATGACCACCAAGACAGACCATACACGATTGGAGAACAGAATTGAAGAACTAACCTCCATCGTAAGACAGTTGGCCATCGGACAACAACAGCAGCTTAATGTTGTTGACAAAACCAAAACATGTGGCATCTGCACTTCTGCAGATCATCCTAGTGATGCATGCCCAACATTGCAAGAAAGTGAGACACCTGAGGTTGCAGTAAATGGTATTTTTGGCACAGGACAACAATACAGGCCTCCTCAACATTATCAGCAACAGAAGTTTGAACCACCTTCTGGATCATACAATCCTAGTTGGAGAAACCATCCTAACTTGAGATATGGTCCTCCACAACAACAAAGGATTCAAACATCTGACTCCCAAAATAAATACCAACCACCGCCATTCAGACAACAACAACAGCATATGCAGCAATCTGTACCTTCTAATACTTCTGAACCCTCTCTTGATGATTTGATGAAGCAATTAGCTACCAGCAATCTTCAGTATCAACAAAATGTAAGTTCTACCATTCAGGATTTACAAACTCAAATTGGGCAGTTGGCTACCACTGTCAACCAATTGAAATCTCAAGGTTCTGGTCAACTACCTTCTCAACCTGTCATAAATCCCAAAAGTGTGAATGTCATGACCTTGAGAAGTGGGAAGAAAGTGCAGACAGACCCTACAATTTTAAAGCAACTAAGCTTCAATCAGACTAATCCACACCAAAAAGAAGCATTTATCTCCACACCTGGAGACATCTCTGATAAGCCATCTGAATTAGAGGGAAAGTCTGATGAAAAAAGTACACCAGCCTTCGATAAGACATCGAATGATCAACAAAAAGAAGCTTGCCATAAACGATCTGCACTTGAAGCATCTGATGAGACAAAAACCCCAAATTGTGCTGATCAGAAGGTATCTTTACCTTTTCCAAATAGAATGGTCCAATCCAAGCCCAATGTTCATGCAGAATTGGATATGGAGCTTCTAGATACTTTCAGGAAAGTGGAAGTCAACCTACCACTTCTAGATGCTATCAAGCAAATTCCCAAATATGCCAAATTTCTAAAGGACTTGTGCACGCATAAGACAAGACTCAAAGGGGATGAGAAGATTAGTGTGGGACGCAATGTTTCTGCCTTAATTCAACCTAGCCTCCCTCAGAAATGTAAAGATCCAGGAACTTTCACCATTCCTTGCACAATAGGAAACTCTACATTTGGTGATGCATTGCTGGATCTAGGTGCTTCCATTAATGTTATGCCCTCATCAGTTTATAAATCTTTGAATCTGGGAGAACTGAAGCCAACTGGTGTGGTGATTCAATTAGCCAACAGAAGTACAACACATCCAGCCGGAGTACTTGAAGATGTGCTAGTTCAAGTGAATAGGTTGATCTTTCCAGCTGACTTCTACATTTTGGATATGGAATATGAGTCATCCATCAATATAGCAACCTTGATCCTAGGGAGACCTTTCCTCAAACCTGCAAAAACAAAGATAGATGTGCATATGGGGACTCTCTCTATGGAATTTGGAGATGATATCATCCAATTCAACATATTTGAAGCCATGAAGCATCCCATAGAGAATCATTCACTCTTTCAACTTGATGCCATAGACCTTCTTGCGGATGATTATTCTATTGACAATTTACTTTTTGAATTTTTTGATTTTGATTTAGATTACTTAGATAATTTTACTTGCACATGTGATGAATTTGATCCATGTATTGTGTGTTCCAGGATTAATGTTGCAGACCAACCTTCGTTGAAAGATGACATGTTAGATGCAAGTGTTGCAGACATTTGAATCTCAGATATATCTCTTCCTTCCATAATACAACCACCTCCTTTGGAATTGAAGCCTTTGCCTGAACATCTAAAGTATGCTTATTTGGGGGAAAATGAGAAGCTTCCTGTCATTGTAGCAAAGAACCTTCTACCACAACAGGAAGAAAGGTTACTGCAAACCTTAAAAAGCCATAAACAAGCAATTGGATGGACTTTGGCTGATATTCCAGGTATTAGCCCATCTACTTGTATGCATAGGATATTGCTGAAGGAAAACACCAGACCTGTTAGACAACCACAAAGGCGTTTGAATCCAACCATCCTAGATGTGGTAAAGAAGGAAGTAGGTAAGCTTTTGGCAGCTGGTATCATCTATCCCATCTCAGACAGTGATTGGGTAAGCCCGGTGCAAGTAGTTCCTAATAAGACTGGCATGACTGTAGTCAAAAATCACAATGATGAACTAATCCCTACCAGAATACAAAACAGTTGGAGAGTGTGCATAAATTATAGGAAGCTTAACCAAGCTACTCGCAAGGATCACTTCCATTTGCCCTTCATAGACCAAATTTTGGAAAGATTAGCAGGAAAATCTCACTATTGCTTTCTAGATGGTTTTTCAGGTTATTTTCAAATACATATAGCCCTAGAAGACCAGCATAAGACCACCTTCACTTGTCCTTTTGGTACTTTTTCCTATCGAAGGATGCCTTTTGGTCTATGCAACGCCCCTGGAACCTTTCAAAGATGCATGGTAAGCATTTTCTCTGATCTCTTAGAAAGTTGCATGGAAGTGTTTATGGATGACTTCACTGTATATGGTTCTTCTTTTGATGCATGCTTAGAAAGCCTCTCTAAAGTTTTGGACAGATGCATTGAGACTAACCTGGTTTTGAATTTTGAAAAATGTCATTTCATGGTAACAGAAAGTATAGTCTTAGGACACTTGGTATCTAGCAAAGGTTTAGAGGTTGATAAGGCCAAGATAGACATTATTACTTCTCTACCTTACCCCACTTCTGTGCGAGAAGTACGTTCTTTACTTGGTCATGCAGGTTTTTACAGAAGATTCATCAAGGATTTTAGCAAGATTGCACAACCTTTTTCTAAACTACTACAAAAAGATACCAAATTTGTGTTTGATCAAGCATGCAAGGATTCGTTTGATGAACTAAAGAAGCGGATGACATCCACTCCCATCATTCAACCACCTAATTGGACGCTTCCATTTGAATTAATGTGTGATGCATCTAATTATGCCCTTGGTGCTGTACTGTCTCAAAGAGTTAGCAAGAGATCTCATGTCATTGCATATGCCTCTCGCACACTTGAAGCAACCCAATCCAATTACACAACTACTGAGAAGGAGCTGTTGGTAATTGTGTTTGCATTAGATAAATTTCGCTCCTATTTTCTTGGATCTAAAGTTATTGTCTTCTCTGACCATGCAACTTTGAAATACTTGCTTAAGAAGGCAGATGCTAAGCCGAGACTGATTCGCTGGATGCTTCTGTTACAAGAATTTGATTTAGAGATTAAAGACGAGAGTGGTGCAGAGAACCTTGTAGCAGATCATTTAAGTCGGATCCAGCAACCTTGTGAAGAAACTTCAATTGCAGATTCATTCCCAGAAGAGCATCTCTATCATTTGCACGGGAAGGATCCTTGGTATGCAGATTTGGTAAACTATCTGGTTGCTAAAGAAATACCCAAACACTTCACCAAATCACAAATTGCCAAGTTGAAAAGTGATGCCAAACACTACATATGGGATGAACCATACCTTTGGAAGACATGTAGTGATCAAATCATTAGAAGATGTGTTCCAGATCATGAAGTTCAGTCTGTACTTACCTTTTGCCATTCCCTAGCTTGTGGTGGACACTTTGGGCCACAACGGACAGCTAGAAAAGTACTAGACTCAGGCTTTTATTGGCCTACAATATTTCGTGATGCACACAGATTATGCATAACTTGTGAGCAGTGCCAAAGAATAGGGAGTATTTCACGCAGAAATGAGATGCCTCAACAACCATTTCTCTTTTGTGAGGTATTTGATGTATGGGGTATAGACTTTATGGGTCCATTCCCTGTCTCTTTTGGCTTTGTTTACATTCTGCTAGCTGTTGATTATGTTTCAAAATGGGTAGAGGCAAAAGCCCCTCGTACTGATGATGCTCGAGTTGTTGCAGATTTTATCAGGTCTAACATTTTTAGCAGGTTTGGCATTCCTAGAGCTCTAATTGGTGGCCAAGGTACTCATTTTTGCAACCGCACAATGGAAGCCCTACTCCGCAAATATGGAGTCCTGCATAAAGTCTCCACCCCATATCATCCTCAAACAAATGGTCAAGCTGAAGTTTCTAATCGAGAGATCAAGAAAATCTTAGAGAAAACAGTTCAGCCTAACAGGAAGGATTGGAGCTTGCGCCTTGTTGATGCGTTATGGGTATATAGGACAGCCTACAAGTCACCCATTGGCATGTCTCCCTACAGGATTGTCTTTGGTAAAGCATGTCATCTTCCAGTTGAATTAGAGCATAGAGCATTTTGGGCAGTAAAGAAATGCAACATGGATCTAGACCAAGGAGGAATCCATAGGAAGCTTCAATTGCAGGAACTTGAAGAAATTCGATTAGAAACATACGAAAACTCCAAAATTTACAAAGAAAAGGTCAAAGCTCTTCATGACAAAAAGTTGGCAAGAAAGGAGTTTTCCGTTGGACAAAAAGTTCTCCTTTTCAATTCTCGGCTAAAGCTTATGCCTGGTAAGCTACGCTCTAGATGGTTAGGACCATTTGTAGTTACTAATATTTTTCCTTATGGTGCAGTGGAAATAAAAAATGAGGTAACTGAAAAAATCTTCTAGGTGAATGGACATCGTCTTAAACCATTTTTCGAAGGTTTTCAAGAGCACACGGTAGAAGAAGTGCATTTGCACAATGCCACATACTTGCAATAAATTCAAGAGAAGTCTCTCTTTCTCTTTCTCTATCTCTCTCTCTCTCTCTCTCTCTTTCTCTCTCTCTTTCTCTCTCTCTCTCTCTCTCTTTCTCTCTCTCCCTCTCTCACATTCCTCGCTTATAAGTTTCAACTAATCTCTCAACTTCCTTCTTCACCTCTTAAATCATCCCAACTATTACATCACATTAAGCTTGCAGGAATAATAACTTGAGTGTTTTAAGAAATGGAGAAAGCTCTCACCAGGATCAAAATTTTGTTCCCTACTCTCCCCAGAAATTTTCTTAAAGACATTTACAATTGCAGACTTAAACGATTGAGGGCATTAACACTCTTAGGCCTTCCAGAAGATGCCCGTTGGATCATTGAAGCTAAGGTACGTTTAGCAGGTGAAGTTCAAGAATCATTTGTTAAAAACATGCCAGGTATGGGAAGAAGTTCCTATGCAAAGAAGAGAAGGGAAAAAAGAATTGGAGTTTGCTACAGGTGTGCAAGATGGACCTGTAACACAAGATGCAAGAACCCTGGAATGGTTTCAAGAAATCGAGAGGACAAAATTCAATTCATAAAGGATGGACTGAGTAAGGAGTCATTGGATGATATCATTCAGACTCTTGAGACGCATCCTAGTGGGCATGTACAAGGAGTCCTTCTTGATTTGTTTAAATTGTTCCGTAAGGAAAAAGCACGTTATAGTGTTGGGAATCTGACTTTAAAAGACCCTGTTGTCAGTTTACAAGAAAATTGAATGGGAAACACATCCTCGACTCTTAGAAGGCGTTTCAGCCGTTACTGGACGTAAAACCAGAGGAAGATGTGAGCCACAATCACAACTACTGTTCATTCTCATGCGTGTATGTTTGTCATTTACATTGTCTTTTCAATTTATTGGGCCACCATTTTTTTTGAAATTTTCACCACTGCTTAAAGTCTTTCCCCTCTGACATTCACCTTTTCCTTGAACAAAAAATTCAAACTTTTGCAACAAAAATTCAAACTTTTGCTACCAAATCCTGATCCTGCACTATTTAAGCGATCTCCTTGTCTGATATTGAGTCCCTATAAATTATCAACATCTATGACATATTTTTTCAAAAAAAAAAAGAGACAGAAACACCGTATATGGATAGGATCAATACTATCTGTGTTTTTGGTGGGTCTAACCTTGGAAAGGATGGATAATTTCAACATGCAGCTTATACCCTTGGTAAGGTATTAGCTGCAAGAAAAATCAATCCTTTTTATGGGGGAGGGATTCAGGGTTTAAAAGGATGTGTTGCAGGATCTGCACTCACAAAGGGATGTAATGTCTTAGGTGTTGGCTTAAAAAATGAGAGCACCTCCTACTTCACCCTGGGTACTGAATTGAAGGTTGCAACCATGCATGACCGTATGAGACACATGTTGATTAATTCTAATGCATTTATTGCATTACCTGGTGGTCTTGGAACAATGGAAGAAATTTTTACCATTATATTTTGGGCATATCGGAATTTTCATAAAAAACCTTTGGGCTTGTTGAATATTAATGGCTTTTATAATGGTTTGATATCCTTTTTAGATCATGCAGTAGAGCAGGAGTTCATGTCACAATCCATGCGCAACATCATAGTATCTGCTTCAACTGTTGAACAGCTACTTGAGATTTTGTAAAATCCTACATCTGAGCTCAGTCAAGCAATGCAGCTGGTGAACCAACCAAATCAGGATGGCAGAGACAAAAGAGAACCAGATACCACTCTTCGGTTATAACTTTTCCTTACTTTGGTGGTTTTCTTACATTTCTTTTCCTGTTATATGAAATTCCATCTAAGACATTGGGGACAATGTTTTGGATAGGTTGGGGGGAGGATGGTCCGATATCTAAAAAAAAAAAATTAAAAAAAAAACCAAAAAAAAAACAAAAAAATTAGGTTAGAATCATAAACTTGCTTTGAGTAAGATGGTTGAGTAAGGAGTTACACTTGACTCTTGATACGCATCTTATGATTAAAAAAAAAAATTTGAATGTGGAAGTTTGTTGTTCTTTAGATTTCATAAAATAATTGAAGCAAAATGATTTACATTTTGAGATTAATTAGTTTGGCAACACATATTTGAACTGGATAGATTAGATTTGATAAAAATATTACCTGTGAGATTTTGAGCCTTATTATTATTTTCTTTCATGTGTGATTTTCATCCATGAAATATGTTACTTCAGAACTTGCATTGATTCTTTTTGAAGCTACATTTTCACATGAATTGTACAAAAATGATTGAGGCACTGTTTTTCTTGAACAAACCACTTGGCCAAATAACCAAACCATATAATTTTATCCTTTGATCAGCCCTTTGAGCCGATTAGCCTTTTCTTCTTTTTAGCTCACCACAAATCAAAAAAAAAAAAAACAACTTTGTTTGACCATAGAAGGTGAGGAATACTGGATTTATCATACCATAAGTGTTTCAATAAGTGTGGGGGAGATTATTGTTGTGTTCATCAATATCATGGTTGAAAAAAAAAACTAAAGCAAGAAATTAATAAATAAACTATTATATTGAAAAAAAAAGAAAAAAAAAGAATGAAGAAGTAATATATGTTTCTCACACTTGCACTTAGACCTAGTTCTCAATCCTCACCATTTTCCTTGGTCTAACATTGTATCTCTTCAATATATCATTTCATCTTTCTAATCTCGTTATAACCAAAATAAAGACCTCTTGATTTGTGCATTGCATGTGCACATAGTAGTAGAGAAGTAGAAGATATGCAAGCCTATGATAGTTCATCGTTCATGGATTGAATTTGAGAGAAACACTTACCAAATCAAACACTTGAGAGATTCAGAGTATATCATGTGAGGTTTTATCTTTCTCAATCTATGTTTTTCAAATTAAAATTGCCTTTCTAAGTAATTTCAAAAATGTGATGAAAGAATGCTTCATGAAATTTTGTGAATTCTTGAGAAATCAACTCAAAACTTTGATGTTTTTTCAAAAAAAAAAAAATAGTCACCAATCCTTAACTTAAGTTTGCCCAAGACGTGCAAAAGATAAGTGCGGGGGAATTTGATAAGCATAAATTTCATAAATAATTATCTCTCACTTTTATCTCATTAAGACTTCTTATATGTTCAATTAAGTGGTTTTTGTCATATTTTATGAGTTTGGGTTCATATGAAGTTTAATTGAATTTCTTTGCTTACCCGATTAAAATGACACTATCATAGTATTTTGAGCATAATAAGAGTTTTAGACATCCAAAAATCATGAAATCTGTCTTGAATGAAAGCTTAAAGAAGTTTCCATAGTTACAAAGCAAGATCAGACTCTAAATGGGATGTTTAGGACTCCGAAATTATCTCAAAAGATGAGATAGTGTTGCTGACGTGGAATTTGAATAGTGTGAAAAGATCCAGCCATATCTTGAGCTACAGAAGTCATATTGAGATGAAATCAAATCTGTTGGACAGCTAAGATCCGGGGCTACAACTTTTGTTCAGAAGTGAAGCTCTAATTCGGACATGTGAACATCCGAAATTGCGGTGCAAGAAAGTCAAAATTGTTGTGCTAATTGGTGACAAAAATTCAAAAGTGTTTTGCATTTTCAACAAAGCCCATGTGAAAGCAATAAAAGGGTAGAAAAGTAATATCCTAGTTGGTGACTTTCTGAAGATGATGCCTCAAAAATCCTCTATAAATAGAAGGGTTTACAAGAGGAGAAACACACCATTTTGGAGATTAACTCCAATACCATTTTCTTTCTTTCTTTCTTTCTTTCTTTCTTGTTAGTTTTGCCTCCTTCATGGAAGGCTTAGGTTTTCTTTCTTGTTAGTTTGCCTCCTACATTGAAGGCTTAGTTTTTATTTATTGTTAGTTGCCTCCTACATGGAAGGCTTAGGATTTATTTGTTGTTAGTTGCCTCCTACATGGAAGGCTTAGGATTTATTTGTTGTTAGTTTGCCTCTTTCTTTGTTGTTAGTTTGCCTCCTTCAAGGAAGGCTAGGTTTGTAGTTTTAATTCAAGGATTCAAGCTATTTTCATTTTAACTTTGAGGTCTTGATCTTTATTTACATGCTTATTAAGTGGTTTCTACTCTACTTCACTATATTCTTCAATTTTATTCTTTAATCAAAGTTTGATCGGTTGAAGTATTTTGATTAATGCATAATTGATTTATAATTGGTTTTTGATTGGTAAATCATTTTCCAAAAGTTTGAAGAGTAGAAATTAAGTAATTTAATTGAAGGTTTTCATTTTATTACTTACTTCAACTGAATTCTGATTATAAAATTGGTTTAGATGAAAGATTAAGTGGTTACTAAATCTTGTTGATCATAATCAATTGAATTCTGAGAGGTTTCTCAGTAGAGAATTCAAGGATCATTGTAGGGGTTCCAGATGATCCTAGGTTGATAAACACAATGCATGATTGTAGTGATCAATGATTAGTTAAGAAAATAGCCTCTGAATTCCTTGATTTGATAATTGTTAAGTGAAATTAATTTCATTCTGTATTTTGCATTTAGAACTCAATATCAATCTTTACAAAATCCCCCTGTTCTAATTTTCTCCTAATTTGCTTAAGAATATGAAATGGTCTTTGGGAGATGACCTAGGTTGCACCTTATACTATACCAATAGTTTGGGGGAAATCTAAAAATTATTTTTGCGCGTTTGCGACGAGCGTGTCAGGATGTCCTCTCTATATGGTATACATTACTTTCCATTCTTGAAACTAAATTTCTTTGTTTTTAACATGTTAAAGAAATGTTTGTATATGATAATTAATTCTCTCACATATATACTTATGATAAAATGGATACAAAAGGATTCCTAAGTCAAAAGTAATATATTGTGTATGCCTAAAAGTTCTATAAGAGATTTTCTTATTAAAGAAGTTCCTGAAGGAGGTTTAATAGGGCATTTTAGGGTTCAAAAAAACCTTAGATATATTGCATGAGCATTTATGTTAGCCTCATGTGAGGCATGATCTACAAAAATTTTATGATAGATGCATTATATATAAAAGGGAAAAATCTAAGGTAATATCTCATGTACTTTATAGTCCTTTACCTAATCCTAATCATCATTGGATTGATTTATCTATGGACTTTATCTTAGGGTTACTATAAACTAAGAATGAGAAGTACCAAATTTTTGTGATCGTTGACAGATTCTAAAAAATGACATATTGTATACCTTACAAGAAGGTTGATGATGTTTGTCATGGAGCTGACTTGTTCTTTGAGGAGGTAGTGAGACTTCATGGAATATGAGTATTATTTCAAATTGTGATACCAAATTCCTTAGCCACTATTGGAGGATTATATGGAATAAATTTGGTATAAAACTTCTTTTCTCCACTACTTTTCACCCTCAAAATGATAGGCAAATTGAGATAGTCAACAAAACATTCTCCATTATTCTTAGAGCTATCATCAAGAGAAATATTAATTCTTGAAAAGATTGTTTTCCATATGTTAACTTTTCTTATAGTAGGATGATGCATGTTACTAAATAACATCCTTCTTTTGAAATTATTTATGGATTTAACCTTCTAACTCCTCCTAATTTATTGCTTTTATCTAACAATTCTTCTTTTGAGCATATGGATGGAAAATATATGGATGAATATGTGAAAAATCTCCATGAACAAATTAAGGCTTAGATTGCAACAAAAATGGAATGTAATGCTCAAAATGCCAACAATAATTAAAATAAAATTGTGTTTGAACCCAAAGATTGGGTTTAGATTCACCTAAGAAAGGAGTGAGTGATTTCTCTCGCAAAGAAAATAAAAACTCCAACTAAGGATAGATGGACCTTTTCAAGTGTTACAAAAGATCAATGATAAAACTTATAAAATTGACTTTCTTGGTGAGTATGGGATGAATGCAAATTTTAATGTTTCTAACTTATGTCCTTTCAATGTAGGTGATGAAGATCATAATTCAAGGATGAATTTACTTAAAGAAGGAGGGGATGATGAGAACCAAAAAGGAATAATGATAAAGAATGGAGGAGATAAATAGGAGGATCTCTTACAAGGGCTTAGAGGTCTTATGACGAGGTCTCAAAGAAGCCCTAAATCATATAGTCATAACAATGTTTAAGGAAATCCAAGATATGGAACAAAAGAACACAAGACTTGTCCATTATGTTCAAACTGAAGATTTAAAAGAGAAGAACTAAGTTTAACTTATTTTAGTCTAATCCTTATTTTACTTGTAATTTGGGTTAAAAATATATGTTTACTCAAGTAATTAATAATATAGGTTTAGTTTAATACACTAATGGGCATCACCTTGATAATAAGGAAAGATCTATTTAATTCATATCACTTTTAGTGGAAACTGAGATTTATAGGAAAGTCGATGGTAATGTACAATTGTGAGGGATTGAGTAATAATGATTTATGCCCTTAAAACATATGAGAGACGGTGAGTAGAGTGGGCTCCTGTATTTGTGAGACTTGATTTCAAAGAACTAAAAAACCTTAATTGTATTATTATTAATTATTCCTATGATGATAATTGTATTTATCTGTTGCATGTTAAAATTTGAAGTTTCTGATTTCTATACTTGATATATTCCTATTTATTGGGTTATTTCTTTTGGACAAGCAATATTTAGGTTTGATGATGTGGTAAACCATTATTCAGTTAATTGATCTACAAGAAATTAGTTTGTGCAATAAATGATTATTTTGTCATAATTCTACCTACTTTCTCTTATTTTTGTAGAAATGGTCATGCAATTAGAGAATCATAAAATAAATGGATTTTGGAACAAAAGAAAGAGAAAAGGAAACAAAAGACGAAGTAGAAAAAAAAATGCCCCTTAGAGGAAACTAGCACACTATGCTGGCTAAGCATGCCCTCATAGTGGACCAAGAATTGCAACATGGCTTTACATGCCTAAGCATGGTCATGTCAACCTTTAGAGGCACTCAAAATAACTAAAGTGAACCCTAATGAAGCATAAAGAGTCATCCCTAATAACATTGTAGGTGACCTAGAGTAGTTGTGACGAATGAGGAGGTAACTTAAGTCAACTTAGTTTGCAACAAAGGCATCCCTAATTCATGCCTATAAAAGGGATACTACTACTTGGGAGAAACACACACTTGAACATGACTTGACACCCTCAATATTCTAGGGGTCCTCTGACCTTTCTCTTTCTCATTCCTCATTTTCATCTCAATTCCCCCATTTCATTCCTTCTTTCGACATCCTCTTCTAAGATTTTGGCAAAAGGAATCCTTGTGCAATGCAAGTTATAGAATCTTTTGCCAACCTTTTTGGCACGATAGTTTTGTATTTCTTATTTTAGGATTAGGATTATAGATTTTGTTGGGATGGTTTGTTCTCATTTGTCATCTTTTGCTACGTGTAACTAACCCCCAAATTAAGGAGTTTTGGTGAACCTTGTGAGGTAACTATTTGAATCTTATTCTTCTTTATGAATGATTTTATGTTTTTATTATGAATGAGTACATTGTTCCTTATACAATTGTGTTGCTTTATTTTGCTTAATCCAACCATGAGAATCAGCTACTCTTGTTGATCTCTAAGTTGGTTGGGGGGGTAAGAGATCGTACCATTCCCTAATTGAAAATTCTGTAAAGTAACTGAGTTTCTGAGTTGTGGAGGATCAATTGAAATTATAGACTTTAACTTGATTATTAAATTAACAAATTCTAAATGTTTTATTCTTCTCTTACTTATTTACCTTACATGATCATTAGGAGTAATACTTGGGGGAAACATTATTACTATTGCATGATCATTATGTAGTAATAATATTAGACGAATGGTTAACAATTGATATTTAAATCATTCATATGGGAATTTGGAGGTAAAGGTAGGTAAAGTCATAAGGGGGTCCAAAGTCTAATACTTATCCATAATTTTACACTACTTTTTTATTTTTCTTTATTTATGCTTTCTTATTCTTATTCTTAACACTTGAAACAAAAAAACCCCTCTTTAATTGTAAGCTCAAAAGTTAAAATTTAAAATTTTCCATAGATTGTTGACATAATGCATATGGGATTAACACTAGGATCTTAAATACCTTTTTTCTATACCAATGAATATACTTGCTCATAGGTAAAACTTGATATACATTTTGACACTCACGTTTTGCATGTTTCAGGATGCAGTAAACATCGACCTAATCCTAAATCTGTCATTATAGAAATTTGAGGATAGAATGGTGGAATAGTTCATGTGCATTGATTGCATTCATTTTAACCTTGGTTAAAGCTTGTGTAGCAAATAGCAAGGTTAGTGCATTTATGTATAAGGTTTATGGATGTGTATGACTTGTAAAGAGAATGATGGAATAATCATATGTGTACATTGTGTACCATGATTTATTTTATATAATTGTTTGTGATTGTTAAAGCACTTATGTATTGTCTATGTTATATTGTAATATAATATATTACTCCTATACTAACTATTACCTGAAAGAAATGTTTCACTCTCCTGTCTACCCTTTTCTCGTGTATGAAACTATAATCTAGTAGATCTACGAGGTGGAAAGTCCCACCATGATCCAGAAACGATCATCAACTCGGTGTTGGAGTTGAAACTTATAGTGAATCTACAACATAGATCATCCTCACTAGACATAAAGATGGATATTGATGTGAAGAATGAGGAATAACCTAACATCCCAAGAGAGCATATGTCCCTATAGGATAAAACTACAATATGAATGACAAGACATTTCAAATGGTTATGAAGTTCATAGTCATGGATGCTCTTGTGGATTCTTAAATCTTGTAAGTAAATTTTGTGTTCTTAGCCTAGTAACACAAGCCCAAATCATCTATATATTGGAAGGATTGAAACTTATGTAGGTGACTTTAAGGGTTGTTACACAATAGAGCTCTCATTTTTGTTATAATCTCTAGATTCCTAAATACACACTTTTTCAATTCTAACCAATGAGCCAACAATAGGACAAGTGGCCCAATGTTGACCAAAAAATAGAATAAAACATGAAAACCTCTTTATGAAACTATTAGGTAAGCTTAATAGGAAGGTTTCTATTGGATGAAGAAGTTGTAGTTAAGATCATAGTTATCAATATCATATGTATTGTGCGATAGAGTTACAACAAGTTTGAATGAGCCTCCATCAATGCAAATCGCATGACATATCCAATTGGTACTTAAATTGTAAATGAACCGGATCAAATCAAAACGAATCATGAATCACTGTGTATCGTTATGAAACAAATCCGTAGAAGAAACCAAATCACACACCAAAATAGGTCAAGTTGTACGTATCTCGATTTTAAAAAACCCTTAAGAATATACATTTTTTTTCACTTTTTCTCTTTTGAAATTTTATATCACTAAGTCGCGCTTTATGCTTTTGTTTTTATAAAATAGGAAAATTCTTCCTTCTTTTCTATTCGGCCAGTGCGGAGGACGGTTTGCAACATTTTCTTTTTTAGTTTTGTCCGTTTGTAGAGTGATTTTCCTTTGCTCAAGGTATAGGTTAAAATATTAAAAAAGTAATGCTTTAATTTCCTAAGCTTCTATTATTTGTTTATCATGTAGATAAATGAATTACTTTCCTTGGCATGTGAAGGTTACTTTTCTATTCATTTAGACTTTACTAAATTTTTTTTTCATGTTGCTAAATAAATTCCAGGGGTTTAGTTCCTATTTTTGATAATTTTTTCTTGTTATTTAAATTTCTAGTGGGATAAAAAAATGGGTCAAATAAAGAAAAAGGATGTTGATATTGCATGGAATCAGTGTGAAGTTGTTAGATCAAATAGGATGTACGTTAAATGTAAATATTTTTCACATTCCTTTTAGGGTGGTATCACAAGGATGAAGCATATTTTGGCTGGAACAAAAGAGAATGTTAGTATTTCCCATCTATTTAAAAGATGTAAAAGATATAATGATGAAGCTTGTTGTAACCGTAATTACAATGAAATGACAAACACGCTAAAAAATTTTAAAATATAATTTTTCGATTGTGAAGCCGCCACCAAATTTTATTTGTAAGAAAAAATATTTGGAAAAACCCTAACTTGAGGAAGAATTCTAAGTTCGGGAGTCGGTTACGAGTAGGAAAAGTATTAAGCATGCTACTCGCCCATTCCAAAGAACAGTACCCTTAAACTAAGTGTGTGATTTTGATATTTTTGAAAACTATTTGATCCCTTTAAATAGAATTAAATAGGTTTGTGGAAAATAGCTTGACAGGACTTGATCCCGTTTCTACGTATTCCCTGGTGCAATGGAAAATTCAAGGCTATGTAGTTTTGGTTTGAAGACTTGATCTTTGGATATGTTTGAAAAAAGTACTGTTTGTACCAAATTGCAAGATAGTTTGGAAGCGTTTTTGAAACCTTTGAAAAAAATTTAGTCCACATATGCACAGGATCCAAGACAAACGACGGTTGCATTGAGACCTATATGATTTCTAAATATTGAACAGTAAGGCATGCTACCAGTTCGTATTTAGAGCTCATTGCACGAGACTTAGTGTTTGAAGATGTATTTTGAAATTCACTTTTGAGAGTGAAAGGGAAGATGATTTTTAGATGATTTCCCAAATTCATATATGCACAAAGTCTAAGGAAAACAAGGGTTGAACTAAGACCCATATGATTTCTAAATACTAAACAGTAGGGTATGCTACCAATTCACATTTAGAGCTCATTGTGTGAAATCTAGGATTATTAAAACATCGGAGCATATTTGGGAATTTGATTTTTTGAAAGTGATAATTAATCAGTCCCACATAAACAAAGAGCAGATTGTATTGATTCTACAGAGGATTAGATTTCTGGGATTTGATTGAACTGGTTCTTTCTCCTTTATGAGTGAGCACCACATATGGATCAGAAATCTATTGCTGATATGGGTATCAGGATCTGCTCAAGGGAATCCATCCTTATAAGGGCTCTATTAGTCCACTTGTTCCATAGAAAACTATATCATTTATGGCAGATGATTCATTTGGTTGAACATGCCACCTTAGTATATACACCAAGGAAACTCTACTCATTATCAAATATAAGATTAGTATACCAACAGGGAAGCTTAGGATATGTTACTGTCCTAGGTGAGGCTATAATTGCAGCTATGATTCATTAGGTTTAGCATCTAGTGTAGTCTCGCCACTGATTTTCCTCTTTAGAAGGCTAGCAGGCAGAAATTTTATTACTTTAGCCATGAGCAACCAGACTTATCTTTTGTATAACACCACATCTCTCAATCAATTTTAGGGCTGGTTTATCCCTTATTTAACGAGGCATAACCAAGTTCATGGCCCAGTATAGAATCTACCATCATGCATATATGAAACTACAAGTTAGACTCTTACCTAGGCCTCAATGAGACTTACATGATGTGCTTCAATGGTCAACTGAACAGGCTCAATTCTCAATCCTTTTCCTGAGCTTCTCCAGGCTAATTTGCTTTCTATCCAGCCTAGAGACCCTAGGATACAGAACCTGAAACTGAACATGTTGTTGAGATTATTCTTTATCCATCTACCTATGCTTCAAAATTCTTGACTGCATAGGACCTTCATTAGTCCCTCATTATGAATTTAGACTAGTCTGTTTCCTTTGATGCTAAGGGCAACAAAATGCATGACTTGATGGGCACTAGGTGTGGTGACAATTTCTAAAGAAGGTGATACCTGCCCCTACCCAACTAAAGACCCTACTTGAGCTTTGCTAACTGGATTTTCCTAATCTGCCTGCTGCATGATTAGAGTAGGCTAGGCTCTAGATTCACTACTGTATCAGGCCCTCACAATCTTTCCTAGCTGAAAGCAAAATACAACACTCCACATAAGTTTATTTCTGTTGAAATGAGGTTCGGAAAGGTCTTATTAAAATTGGCCTCATATAGCCTGATTAGTCCCTTAGTGGAAGCAGTTTTTACTCAAAGCATCTCCTTGGTTCCAGACCCTCTAGTCCCTGGTCTAGTGTTATGCTTGCTGTCATGATATGACTAGGAGTGTAACTCCAGTACCTATCAGTCCCTCTGTGTTTCCCTAAGCTGGATGCCACTAGCTTTCTAACTAGGCTCCAACCAGCAACAGGCACACCTCAAGATTAGATGGCATTAAGGTAGTTTTTCTGGCTAGGTTCTAATTACTTATGCATAAAAACACCATCAACCTCTACTCTAGAAAGGCTTCCCAAGTCAATCTATTTTTTATCTAGCCTATGAGTCTCAAAACTAAAACTGCTTCCATGATTACTTTAGGATAAGGAAGGTCTTTACTAGTCTGGTTGAGGCTAAGACCTTATGGCACATATAACCTACTGACCACAATTTTTGCACTTAGATTCATAGTTGGATGTTGTTAAGAGTTGTCACACTTTAAACCACGCACCAAGATATTATCAAATGATCTTTTCCTAGATTCATTTTTTTTACTAATTGGGGACTTTTCCTCCATAGGCATGGATGTTAGTTCTTTTGACTATTGGATCTGAACCTGGAACTCAAACAAATTGTCTGAGTTTGCAATGGCTGGTTGCTAGCCATTACTAAGTGTAGAGAATCTCATAGTGTATGCACAGAGAGGCTCTTAATTTACTGATGGATCACATCACGCAAGTAAGCAGTCAAGTTCAAAACTGCTCCACAGAAATTTTCCTACACAAATTCATACTGAAAACAAGTTTGCCTTTAGATTCATATACTTCAAGGTGCGGGAATGATGGCATACCCATAGCAATTGGATTCCATTTTAGCTAATAACAGAAGATCCTCTCCCTCGTTCAAACCTTTTTCAATCATGCAATCTGATTTTACAAGCAAGAGAAAACTGACCTACCTCCTCTCATACCTATTTCTCCTCCTACTCTCACAAATTTACATGTATCAAGTTTGGTGCAAATCTTGGAATTATATACTAAGCCATTGGTACCAGATCCTTTCTAGCCAAAATTATTTACAGATAGGGACCTAATTTCATTAGGTATAGATATCGGTTTTTGTGAGACTTAACCATTAAATCCGATCCTAGCCAAGGACCAAATGATGTTGGAATGAAGTTTAAACAAAACATCTAAATCAACATTTGATTAATAACATCCAACTGGTATCTAGGCAAATCAGTTTTACCAAGATTTGCTCAGGAAAACAAAATTGAATCTAAGTTCACCTGAATCGCTTATTCTTCCACTGAGAATACATGAATCAAATACGATACTTCAGCGAATAATGAAAAAAAAAAGGCTCATCCTCATTTAAGGTTCATTCTAATTGTAGGAACACATATATTCAAATGAGGCAATACACATAAACTAAAATGAACTTGGAAGTAGGTAAGGTAGAGTTCATCCTTGCTCAATGAAAGTTCGATAGATTGATGTCGAGTTAAAACCAGACTAGCAGGGTTCTTCTTTCCCTCAATGATGGATTGCTCTTGATCGTAGATTCAGAGAGAAGAGCAAAGAGAAGCTTGAGAGAAGTAGCAGCGTGAACTTGCGAGTAGAGAAGATGAGGTGAGAATTCTCTAGAATCTTTATTTTTTTTTTGAAAAAAAACCCCCAGTTCCCTCCTTTCTTTTTGCATTTATAGGTTATCCCATAAATGAGCAACCCCTCTCCCGCGAATTTGTTTATCAGATCTCTCATTTTTGCCTTGCTTAACAAACGAAATAACTTTTTAACTAATTATTAACCATCAATTAACCATTTTCTATTTTTTTTCTCTTTTTCTTTTTTCGAGTCCCTTTTTGCCTGCTACGCCATTGATCAAATTTGGAGCCCAAGTTACTTTTCTTTTTCCTTTTCTTTATTATTATTTTTCTTTTTAATTAAATTTAACTAAGTATGGTTTATTTACTAATTAATTTTGAAAATAAGATCTAGGACATAATTGGGTATTCACAAAGCTATTAAAATATAGGTAAAAGGCTAAAGAGGCTACTAGCCAATAATATTTAAAAGAAGTAGATGGAACATAGGATGTTAGGAAAGGAGGACTTCAACAACTATGAAGAAAAAAAACAATGAATAAGGTCTCGAAAGATAGATATTTGGCGGTCCAAGATATTTGTAATTGTATCTATGGTAATGTTTTATTATTTATCCCTTGTTTATCTAAATGCTTAAATTTATTAGTGATTATGGAAAGGGTTTAAAACCTACAACTTGTCATGAGGTAGAAGTATATTACTTGAAAAAAATAAGTTGATAATATATAAGAAAGTTTTGAGAAGTATTACGTGGAATGGAAATATTAGGGATGTACTTTGATGTGTGATGGTTGGACAGACGAAAAAGGAAGATCGCTCACCAATTTTTTAGTTAATAGTCCAAGTGGAAATATTTTCTTAAAATCTATTGATACTAGTGACGTGCTTTGGGATGATAAGTAAATGTTTCAATTATTAGATACCATGATGAAACTGAAGAGAATAATGCAATGCAAGTTGTGACAAATTGTGCTTCTAATATTGTGACAACAGGAAAGATGTTAAAGGAGAAGGAGAACCAAATTATTTTGATCTCCACGGATGGCTCACTCATTATCTTAACTTGATTCTTAAAGATATTGGGAAGCTTCGATATTTATAATACCATTACAAATTCAAAAAAAAAAAGTCTCATATTCATTGTAAACACTCAATTATGTCTGAGGCTCCTGTTCTGAAGTTAATTTGTGAATATACCGTACTTTAAATGTTAGCAAGCAGAAAAATAGACAGAAGGCGGAAAAACAAATAAACAGAAGCTGAAGAATGAAAAAAGAAGGAAAAATAATAAAACAAAAAATTAAAAATAAATAATAAATAAATAAAATAAAATAAAACAAAATAAAGTAAAATAAAATAAACAAAAAAATCACAAAAATTCAAAAAGGGGATGTTGGGAAAAAAGAAAAAATGAAAAATAAATAAACATGTAAATAAATGAAAATAAAAAAAAATATAACAATAATAAAATTTTAATGATAATAACAATAAAAATATAGATATAAAACCAAAACAATAGTGATAATAAAAATAAACAAAAGAAAAAAAGCAAAAGAGAGAAGGGAAAGAAAAATTAAAATTAATTAAAAAGGTTGTGAAAGGGAAAAATCGAAAAGGAAGCCAAAATTTAAAAAGAATGAGGCGGAAAGAAGTAAAGGGGAAAAAAAAGAATTCAAAAATTTTCCTATAAATAGGAGATAAGTAATTTGGCAAGGGGGCTTTTTCTTTTTCTTTTTCCGGAAAAGGGAATTCTGAAAGAGAAGATCGCTAAAAATCCTCTCGGCTTTCTTGCTTCCAAAAGGTTGAAGAACTTGGCTATAAGCTAAAGGAGAGGGTCGGTTTCTTCGGATCTCGCGTGGATTCCGCATTTGCTTCACTCGGTTAGTAACCTCTCATTCACCATTTCTTGAATCAAGAAGCTCTGCTAAAATTCCATTCATGCTAGATACAAATTTCGAACTAGGTGTATGTTGTGAGTGAGTTTGTGAGATCCATTTATCAGTGCACTGTTGATTTTGTCGAGTGTTTAAAGATAATTTGTGCTGGTTTTCATGCTATGACTCTGGTTTGTGTTCGATAGTTTGCTTGATTGAATATGATAATATTACAAATCCACAGCCTCACGCGTTAGCTTATGATACATGTAAGTCACAATTTCTGATAAGAACAAAGAGCTATAGCCTCAGGAACGTCCTTATCCTCTCATCCTCTGTTCTTCCAAATCTCATGAAATCGGACAAATAGCCGATCCATATCAATCGATATATGACACTAGAGTAACTTCATCGGTTCAGAGTCTTTCAATAAAAATCGTGTTTCGTCCTTCAACATGATAACGATCTCTACGAGCATAGATCCTGGCACCTCAGGTGCATCCTGAGCATTCTAGAAGGAGAGAGAGAGAGAGAGAGAGAGAGAGAGAGAGAGAGAGAGAGAGAGAGAGAGAGAGAGAGAGAGAGAGAGAGAGAGAGCTTTTCAATGGCTGATGCTAGGGGTAGGCCATCTTCTGCACTCCCTGGAGCCAATTTGCTCTCGTCAGCATACAGATACAAAGCCGCAAAGTCACCAAGACGCCTCCGGATTGTAACTCCCTAAGGATCCCCTAGCTTGCATGGAAAATTTGACAACAATATATAATCCATTTCCACAATGACTACCACTGTACAAAGGAAAGGAACGTGCGCGAAATCAACCGTAGTAATGGAAGATTTCCCCTACCTTAGTCTCAGTATTATCAAGCCCTGAGTCTCCTTCCACGAGCTCTAGTCCAGGAAATGAAGAGGTAAGAGGTGCTTCCTGAACACGGGTCTCAGCCTTACATGAGCTAGTATGCATGCCGATCATCCTCCTGAAGCACGGCAGCGTCGGAAATGAGTGTGAATAGCTAGAGATCTAACCTCAACGCACTGAGAGGCTTTGTTCATCCTGGGGCCGTCTTGATCCATACTCCACACCACACCAGTTGCGTTTCGCGTCTGTAACAGACGTACCCCGAATCTTGAGCGTTACAACTCGAAACTCTCACCTTTATCTCTCTTCCCCTCCCTCAAACCATCGAGCCAACAACAACGTGACCTCTTGCACACGGCTGAAGAACATGCTCGACGGCGACGATGCACCATTTCACCGTCTGTGATCCCTCTGATAAACATGCCCCTGGACGCCAAAGTCCCTCATCTCCGACGCGTCCTCGCCGCGGCGCCCTTCTTCGCCATCGTTTCCCTCTTGCTTAGTTCCCTTAGGAGACGTTGATTCCTGCCGATTCTTCTCCAACCCCCTCCCTCTCATCACTTGGCTAGCCGTCCTAGCATTCTTCCCTCTGCGTACAACGATCCCATAGCTACTAGAAATGAATATCCACTAACTTGAAAAGGATCCTGAGTAGGGCAACCATGAAATGCAGAACGGTATTCTGGACCACGTTGAAAGAAGCATAGGCGGCACAAAATTCAGTCGTCATCTTCTCGCCGAGAGCTTCAAAACAGGAGATCGTACCCACATCTATGCAGAAGGCGACAAAGCCAACCAAAGCAGGAGGGCCCATCAGCAAATTTCATTTGTGCCTTTGAATCTCTCGAAATTTCATTTAAATCCCTACACTTCCAGTTACTGCAATTAAGCCCTTGAACTTCTCTAAATTACAATTAAACCCCTGAACTTTCTAAAATTTCAATTAAAACCCTAAACTTTCCAAAATTCCAATTAAGCCCCTGAACTTCCCAAAATTTCAACTGAGCCCCAAAACTTCATAAAATTCCAATTAAGCCCCTTCGTTTATAGTTATTCCAACTAAGCCCTTGAACTTTCCAAAATTTCGATTGAGCCCCTGAACTTCTCAAAATCCCAATTAAGCCCTTGAACTTCCCAAAGTCGTAATCAAGCCCCTATGTTCCTCCTGATTCGAATTGAACCTTTATGTTCTCATATGCTTCAAATCACACTCGATTTTTTATCATGTGTTTCCCCCGAAATAAAAAAAAACTTGTTTTGCATTTCTTAGTCTCATGCGACGAGCTCTAAGCACGAACTGATAGCTTTTTCTGTTGTTTGATGTTTAGAGATTCGTATGGGCCCAAGTGCAGCTGTAGTTGTCTTGGACCCTGTGCATATGTGGATTGGGAATGCCCTCCTTTTTTAACAAATAAAAAACTCGTTTTTTATCTCTTAGTCTCACGCGGCGAGCTCTAAGCACGAACTGGTAGCTTTTTCTGCTGTTCAATGTTTAGAGATTCGTATGGGCCCAAGTGCAGCTGTAGTTGTCTTGGACCCTGTGCATATGTAGATTGGAAATGCCCTCCTTTTTCAACAAATAAAAAACTCGTTTTGTATCTCCTAGTCTCACGCGGCGAGCTTTAAGCACGAACTGGTAGCTTTTTCTGTTGTTCAATGTTTAGAGATTCGTATGGGCCCAAGTGCAGCCGTAGTTGTCTTGGACCTTGTGCATATGTGGATTGGGAGTACCCTTTTTTTTTTAACAAATAAAAACTCGTTTTGTATCTCCTAGTCTCACGCGATGAGCTCTAAGCACGAACTGGTAGCTTTTTCTGCTGTTCGATGTTTAAAGATTCGTATGGGCCCAAGTGCAGCCGTAGTTGTCTTGGACCATGTGCATATGTGGATTGAAAGCACTCTCTTTACAAAATAAAGACCCATTTGACATTTTTTAGTCTCACGCAACGAGCTCTGAGCACGAACTGGTAGCTTTTTCTGTTGTTCGATGTTTAGGGATTCGTATGGGTCTAAGTGTAGTTGTAGTTATCTTGGACCTTGTGTATATGTGGACTAAGGGTATCCTTCAAAAAAAATATGCAAAATACTCTGTTTATTTTTCAAACACTTTCGAAGGTCAAACCTTCAAACCAGAACTACGTAAGCCTTGAGTTTCCCATTACACCGGGGAATACGTAGGAGCAGGATCAAGTCCTGTCAGGCTAACCTCCATCAAGTAATTTATTTCCATGCTAGTTAAGGGATCAAACCATTTTCAAATAATCACACACTTAGTTTAAGGGTATTGTTCTTCGGAACAGGCGAGTGGGGTGCCTAACACCTTCCCTACTCGTAACCGACTCCCGAACCTAAATCTTATCCTCGAGTTAGGGTTTTTCCAAATCTTTTTCCCTCAAATAAAAATTTGGTGGCGACTCCACATAATCATAATAAATTCCATTTTTAAAATTTTAGCGAGTTCGTCGTCTCGTCGGAATTACGGTTGCGACATTCATTTATAGATACATATAGGTCTTAAACCTATTTAAAAAGAATTTCAGTATTCCAAATAAGGGGACTTGACTAGACTAGCAGTTACAAGGTTTGTTACTACTCTTCTTACCTTGTAGTGTATAATGCAGAAGAATGGTCCTTGGTCTATGTTTGCTTTACAAGAGTGACCTACTAATAATCATGATAGTAAAATGAGGTTAAACAAGTAATTAATATAGTGTCATGTGATTTTAGATTTTGGAAATCCATCCAATATTGTTTAAATTGTGTCGACTTGTGAAGGTTTCAAGGCTTATAGATGGAGATTAAAAATTTGTTATGCCATATATTTATGAGGCTATGGATAGAACTAAAGAGAAAATAGGTACCAACTTCAAGAACCAAGAGTCAAGATATAAAAGAGTGTGAAAATAATTGATACCCATAAAAATTTGCAATTATATAAGCCTTTTCATACAGATGCCTACTAGCTTAATATAAAGTAAGTACATTTTTTTATGGATTCAAATTACATAATATTTTGTAACAACTTAATTAAATTGTTAATTTTCTTATTTTGTTAGATTTCATTAGGATAAGAACTTCAATCAGGATATTGAAGTTTCAATTGATTTATATGAGACCATTGGGAGAATGATGTCGGATAAAAAGACTAGAGTTATAATTGACCAATAATTTGAAAAGTTAAAGATAACAAAGGGACTCTTTGGAAATAACATAGCAATGGATACTAGAGAAAAGAAACAATTTAGTAAGTTTTATTACAATTTTATGATTTTTTAAAGAGTATGACACCAAGTTTGATTTATGTTACGGTGATATCTCTTTGGTGAGAAAATTAGGATGGAGAGATCAAAGAGTTAAAAAAATATAGCAATGAGAGTTTTGAGCCTTACTTATAATGCAACTAGATGTGAATGAAATTGGAATATATTTGACCAAATTCATACTAGAAGAAGAAATCGCTTAGAACAACAAAGATTAAATGCTCTTATCTTTGTCAAGTATAATTTTCAACTTAAGATAAGACAAAAGTTTAGACAAGAGAATGAAAATACTTATGATCCTATTTATCTATCTGACATTGAATCAAATAATGAGTGGATTATAAATAAAGAAGATCCTTGTTTTCCAATTGATACTCATGGATAGATATACATGAATCTTTTATTATTGAAGAAGGAGATTTAAATAAGAAAGGAAAAAAAAGATATTTTTTCATAAAATAACATTTACTGTTATTTATTAATATTTAATAATATATTACCATATTTATAATTTATTTTATTTTTTATCTATAGATTCAAAAAACTAAAATACCAAGAATGATAAGAAAAAACTATCATAGAGAATGAATGTGAAACTGAAGAGATATCTGTAAATCAAAGGAGGAGAACATTTGTTAAAGGAGAGGATGAGGATGAATTGAGTGATTGATCTTGAAGATGATAAATGACAACGGTATACATATTTAGATTATAAATTTAGATCTTATTAATTCCTTTAAGAGTTCAACTTATATTTATAATTTTGATTTTATCTTTTGTAGTTAAATTTACATTAATTTTAAAATTATTCATGATATACCATATTTATGCTATAAGGTATTTATTTGTTTAGTTCATATATATTATTTTTATTTAATAATAATGTATCTTATCATTTATAATATGATACGATTCATAACTTAAAAACGGAACAAATCTTAATTTGATAACCATGTTTTAAATAGAAAAGAAGTTTGAATGAGTAAATTTTTTGCAAACGGTCTATTAATAAGATCCTTCCATGAATGGTGGGATTAAATTCTATATTTCTATTTATCGATTACATTAAATTTTTTTTATATGTTTATATTTAAAAATGAATCCAAGAAAAATAAAGGTAGGTTAGAATCACTTACAAAATATTTTACAAGAATTTATAAATGTAAAAAAAAAATTAATATAAAAATATATGTATTTGTAAAATTTAGTAATATAACTATATATTAATAAGATCAATACAATTATACTTTGTTTGAATAAGCTGCAGCATGAAAAAATAAAACATCAAAGATAGAAAAGAGAAAAGACAAATATCTTAAATTTGTTTTTTTTATTTTATCTTAAATGGATAGAAAAAAATTATTTACATAAATCACATAAATTAATGTTCCTCCCCTCATGAATACAAGAGAAAAACATAATCAAGTTTATGTTTACAATTTTATGCTTCAAAAATTTATCTCTTGCCTCCCTTTTCAACAATCAACAATGTTCAATTGATATTTTTTGCAAAAAAAACATTTTGGATTTGTTCACATGATCTTCCTACTTATTTTTGCAAATTCTCACAAGATCACTAAATTATGTGTATTTTTTTTTTTACAACCATCCTTTTTTTCTTTTCATCCCACATTTATTTCTTACACACAATATTTTGTGTAACATAATTTACTAGAAACAAATAAAAAAAATCATATTTTTTGTGTTAAAGTTCGTTTGGTGTGAAATTAACAAAGTTGTTTATAAGAATTTTTCTATTCATTGAAAAAAATATAAAATCCTTTTCATTCAATTGTTTCCTCCATCCAAACATATAAATGAAAAAAGAATTTATTTTTTTTAATATTTCAATTTATCTAAACAATTAGTTTTTCATTCTATTTTTTTTATTTTATTTTTATTTCTATTTCATTTCATATTTATTCCTTTATAATAATAAAAAATCTTAGTAAATAGTTAAAAAAATTTAAGTATATTGACTATAAGAAAATTTGTATCTATGAATAATATTTTTTTAAAAAATATTAATATTTAATAATTAACTATTTAATTAAATTTAAAGTTCATTTATTTTTAAATCACTCCTCATTTGGTTTTTGGACCCATCCTTATATACACGTCAATGTCAATATATCTTTTCAATTTCTACAATTTTACAAATACTCTTTGTACGGTTAATTTTCATCTATTTTTCACATTTCTAAGTTTTACATTTAACTACTTTGTCGCTTATATGCTTATATTATATACTGTTATAAAAATTGTGTATTTTAAAATAGCTTTAAATGTTTAAATTAATATTATTAATTTAATTTTAAATATTTAAATTAATTTAAATCATTATCATAATAATTTTAAGATATTTAGATTTAAATTATGAATCAATTATTTTAATTATCCAATAATGGTCATTATATTTTAAAAGTTGACCGTTGAAAAATTATTACGATATTATTTTTTGCCGTTTTGAATTTAACTTCTGACCAGAATTCAATTTTTAGCGATATTGGTTGCCCTAAAAATCTTATATATATATATATATATATATATATATATACCACTATTTCTGCTGAGTTAAAGAGGATGTGAAATTTCTTGATAGTTTTGTTCATGAATAATTCAAAAGGGGCTGTTGTATCTTGAGGGATAACATCATGGGCGGACAAATCCTTGATGGCAGTATAATCACACGCCTCAGCTTACGAGACTTCATCAAACTTCTCCAACAATCTCAAGGATTTTACCCATAATGTTTTCTTTACAATGAATTAGATTTTTCTTCTACTTTTATATAAAATAATATGTATATATTTTCTTTAATTCTTATCCGTTACACTAATTTTCCTTTTTGCAAGGTTCAGGTATTTCGTTTAAAAGTTCGGCTCTACCTATGAATTATGGAAAAGTTCGTAGAGAAGGAACAGAAGAAAATGAAAAATTTTAAAAATAATAATAATAAAAATCAACCTTCTTTTTAAAATATCCACATTTTGTTCTACTAAAGATTTATCATCACTATTATTATTATTTTAATTTAATTTTTCAATTTATCTTTTTGAATCTTGATTGAGTTTAATCTTGATTGAGTTTAATCTTGCTAAAAATTCATAAATTGTTATGATAACTAATTTTTGTACAGGGATTGTTTTTTTGCTAGTTGTGATGATTGGATTTTGATCTGGGGTAAGTACCGCCATGTATGAGTTTCCTTGAAATTTAATTGGGGTTCGAAAATTGGAACGTAGTTTATCCCCAATCTTTTATGAAATTCCTTCTATTTCTTCGCTCTTATTGATCATAATTTTTGTGTTTGATTTAATGATTGGATCAGATAAAATTAGAATGTTATACAATTGCGGTATTTGTTGTTGAAACAGAATTCTTGGTTCAAAATCATAATAAGTTTGCATGCTATCTAATTTAAATTTCAATAGTAAAGCCGTGTTTGGGCAAATAAGCACTTGTTCTTTGATCTTGAATGTTGAGAATATGCAAAAACTTTTAGGTTGATATCGCTGTATAAGATTTTGTTATTTGTTTTATATGTCAATTTTTATTCTATTGATTCCTACTTGATATTTAATATATGAACAAATAATCAAATGTGATGTGAACAAATGTTGGTTGTTGCAATAAAGTAAATCATATAATCAAATGTGATGAGTACAAATGTTGGTTATTGCAATAAAATAAATCATATAATCAAATGTGATGAGTACAAATGCTAGTTGTTGCAATAAAATAAATCATATAATTGATTTTGTTAAGTATATTCAAATTATTAAAAAAATGATATTATTAAAAATATTTTTGAGCCTGTTACAAAATATTTCATTCTATTTGTGATATTTAAAATATTCAAGAGATGCCATTAATTATGGTATGAAAAGACTTTCCACTATATTAAAATAATATAGTAATGATAAAATTAATTTGTACAAGAATAAATCAAAATTTGATTTATTTTAATCTTAAACAAGATATCGTGATTTGGATTATCCAAATATATAATAAAATATATTATAGAAACCAAATCATTATTTTTGATTTGGAAGAATTAAAGAATGTGTACTAAGAAAAATTCTTAGTAAATTCTGAAAAGAATAAATTATGTTTATTGTAAACATACTCGTGATTGTCAAGGAACAATAGTGAAATTTATTGATAAATATAAATCGAGATATGATCATATATGTCACAAAGTCTTGTGAATGATAACTAAATAATTAGTAACTAAATAACTAGTAATCCTAATTAACGTGAAGTCAAAATTAATTCGATCTTATTTTTCACAAAGAAAAAGCTTAGTGAATGATATCGAGGGAATAAAGTTTTAGCCAAAATAAAATCAACAATAACAGGAACCCAACTTTTGTGATTGGAGATCCCATGAAGAAGGTTCATATGGGTAATAAAAAATTATTGTTGGTCTCTTTATTCTTTGTTCCTATGGTGTGAGAAGTGTTAAGCTGCATTGAACAAGAGGTTAAGTCTAAACTATTTAATGACTATCATATCCCTTGTGGGTGGTGTATGAAATGCAGACTACACTTGATGAAGTCACTTATATGAGTGTCAAATAGGGCCGCTTGTATGAGATTGAGGCACAATCTTTAGAACACTCATGAATCGACCAGACACGTGGCCTATTTGCACACAACCAGCGAAAACGGCAAGAATCGTGGGGTGTAATGTGACATGTAAACCTCTATCTTACGATTACAATCAGATGTTTTTGGTTCGTAGAAGCTTTGCTTCACCAAAGCACCGTCAGTTAAGTTTATTTGTCTAGGGTTGGTTCATAGTCCAGAAGACACCAGATCTAATGCATTTACACTTGTGTTAACCAAATAAAATATTTATTTTAATTTATTTTATTTTTAAACCTTTTTGAAATAGTGGGAAATTGTTGTAAAAATTGTGTATTTCAAAATAGTTTTAAATATTCAAATTAATATTATTAATTTAATTTTAAATATTCAAATTAATTTAAATAATTATCATTAATAATTTTAAGATATTTAGATTTAAATTATGAATCAATTGTTTTAATTATCCATTAATGATCATTATATTTTAAAAGTTGACCGTTGAAAAATTATTGCGATATTATTTTTTGTCGTTTTGAATTTAATTTCTGATCGGAATTCAATTTTTAGCTAGTTGCCCTACAAATCTTCTATATATACCACTATTTCTGCTGGGTTAAAAAGGATGTGAAATTTTTTGCTAGTTCTATTCCTGGATAATTCAGAAGGGACTTTTGTATCCTGGGGATAACGTTATGGGCGGACAAATCCTTGATAGCAATGTAATCATACATCTCAGCCTATGAGACATCATCAAACTTTTCCAACATATACTAGGTTTTACTCTTGTTAAGTCACGGGAGATTTTAAATTGAATCTAGATTCTATTTTTGTCATTTTTCTATTTTGTTACTATTAGTGTTAGTTGTAGCACTGAAAGGTGGTAAAAACTTAGGCCAACTTCTAGATCTAGTGCTTCCTTTCTATTTTATTACTATTAGTGTTAGTTGTAGCACTGAAAGGTGGTAAAAACTTAGGCCAACTTCTAGATCTAGTGCTTCCTGTAGTAAAGCCCAAATGGATTGTAAATCCATTGATGAGCTAAGTTGGGAATAGGAGGTTCCATTGTCACATTAATGATTTTAGTTATTATAGTTAACTGCATTTGCTAATTCCGCATACCAATGTTTTCCATTATACCAGAGTCCAATGTAGCATATGTGATTTTATTGATTTTCCTTTTTTTTTTTAAGATTTATAAGTTTTTTGTAAATTCAAATCTTAAACCTTAAACAATTAGGCATTAAACACGAAATCGGGGTGCATAACGCATATAATTAAAATTGCCATTCAGATATCAAGTGGTAAACTTAGATGTATAAAGAATGCTATCACAAAGCTATTCTTGAATGATTCTCTACCTTAACATTTTCTTGAATGTTTCTCCGCCTCAAATTCAAGTGTAGTAGGCAGCATACGAATTACCTATCACATAATCATAAGTTAATATGGTTACTCATAGTTAATGGAACAGAACAGAATAGAATTTCATTCAAGCAAAATAGTAGGTTGTATATCCAGCACAACAAAATACAACATTACACAAGTCTAGGTCCTAGTGTCCATATACATGATAAACAAAAAACATGGTTAACACATTCCTAGTGTCCAGTAAAAAAGATATAAGACCTCTTTCAAAATTAAAAAATTAGAACACGAAGGATACTATCCTAATTGAGACTAGAACCTAGGATAGGGGTAAGAAGGTCAACATTTTGAGTAAGACTCATTCTAACAGAAAACACAATGGTTGGGAATCCAAAAAACATGGTGCTATGAATTTGGGCTATCAGCAGGCCCTTAAACTCAAGCTTCCTTGTTCTCTGATTTAGCTTCCGAGTTCCTCGTCCCAACTACATTCGAATGGTAAAGGGTTTTTGGCTTCTTGTCATCTGATTGATTCAGTTCTGCAAAAAAAAAATGTAACAAGTAGAATGAGAAACAATCTTAGTTCTGGGAGGAATTTTACAACAAAAATCATTTAATCTTTTAGATTTTAGGAAATTATAATCATAAACTTGGTTTTATCAGTTTAATTTAGTGGCAGTAGTTAGTGTGCAGTTGAGCAATCAATTCCATACTCTCACAAAATAGTAATTATGTGGCTATATAAACAGTTCGCATACCATTAGCTCACTTCCAATCCAAGGAAAATCATAGAAAACCGTATGCAAATTCTTACATCACAGTCCATTAATGCAGATAAAATATATTTATTGTGTATAATGTAGATAAACATTTGTATCCTCCTTATAAATAGATTTAGGTAGGGAGAGTTAAATTCTAATCATTTTCTTTTTCAGCAACCATGCTTCTCATAAAATTTTATGCGTCAAGTCACATTCAATTGTAATGGTTATATGTACCGAGTTTAACAATTTTAATAATTCTAATGTCGTAATTTGGAGAAAAAGAAAGGAAAAGAAAAGAAAAAGAAAGTAAAATTAAAAAAAATGAATTGTTTAGATAGATAAAAAATAAAAAAAATATTATTTGAAAGAGTAAAAATAAAAAAAATATATTAGTAATATAAATTTTTAAAAATTTTAATTTTTTATAAATATAATTTTAATTTTTTATTTTTAAAAATATATAATAATTTTAACAATTTAAAATAAATAAAATAATAAAAATAATCTTTTTTTCCTTACCATTTTCACTAAAGAGGAAGAATAAATTTTTGACAATCTTATAAAAAATGTTTTATTTTATCGTGTTTTTTTTCACAAATAAAGGATGAAAAATCTTTTCTCTTTTTTTTCAATTGATATAATTATATATCTAGATCACTAATGTTTCATTTTTCAGATTTATAAAAGAGAAAAGAAAATTTAAATGTTATATAAAAATGTAATATCTTCTAATTAAATCTTAACAAATTACATTATATTTTTTATATACATAAATTATATTTAAATTAAATATAAGTTAACTGAAAATAAAATAAAAAATACAACAAACAATTATAATAATATAACTAACAATATGTGATATGAGGAGTCATTTACTTTTCCATTCTCTAATATATAAATGAATTCACCAATTCAAATAGAATTATAAACACCTCTAGGTAAGATCTTAGATCTATCTAGGTATAGTATTCATGTATCCATAATTATATTCAATAAAAAGACTTCCATACAAGCTCACAACGTGACTAATAATTTTAGAATTTACATATTTATATGGGTTTTTCATGTGTATAAACACATATAAGTTTTTTAATATATATTTTATGAGTACATGTTAAGGAACTAGCTACAATAAATTATTAAATGTTTATTTAATTAAAAAACTATTAAATGTTTTAATAGGTATAATTATATAATTACGTATTACGTATTTGTTATATTTTACAGTTAGGATTTGAAAAAGATATAATTATTTTTTATTAAGTTAAATATTATATTTTGTAATTAATATTTGTATGTTTATTAATGTTTACAGTTACTTTTAATGTTAAAATAAAATTTTTATTTTACTAGTTTCTCAGAAAAACAAAAAATTCCATCCATTTAAGCAAGATCAATATGAATAATTAAGTATCAAATATGTGATATTGAGACCTATATTTTACTCAGCTTTTTTATAATAATTATCTAAGCCAAAACCCGAGTTTATTTAATAAATAAAACCTTATAATAGATATTTTGTGCTACTTATTAAAATTAAATCCAATTTTCATCTTTTTCATGAAGCACGTTCGCTAGTGTTCCAGGATCATCATGTGTTAACTTTTTTCCTCTCTACTCTAAGGAGAAGATGCTCGAACATGAATTCTATATTCCACTTATATCAAGAGAGTAACTTATAACCATTGGAAAAGCATTTATCTAATATTCCCATTCGGTAGCTGAAAAAAAAAGCCAAATGCATGAACAAAGCAGATTATCACTCACCCACAATGTCTCTTTCATTTCATTGATTGGTGAACGGTGATAAAGATAGGATTTTAAATTACTGCTACGTGCGCACTTAATTGAAATCACGGTTGTAGTGCTGCTATCAAAGAATATATTGCATACCAAGTGGTCAGCATCAACACCCTTTCTTTTGCTTTCTTTCTTTTCGTAAAAACCCTTTTGTCTTATTTTAGCAATTATTATTTTTTAGTGAAGAATAAAGGAGTTGTGGTAATTTTATAATAACTTTTTGTGTGGGATCTATTCGCAAGCTTGTTTTTAGTTGATATACTTCTTGCTTCGCAGATTTCAACTCAATGTTATAAAATGATAGACTAATTTCAATAAAAATTTGTTAACTATTTTGATATTATTTTGTCATATTTTTGGGTTGATTTTAATAATTTTTTTTAACTCTTCAGGAATTAATTGATCATTTCTAAAACCAATTGATGAAAAATATTGAGTATGAAAGAAATCGAATTTAGAAGATTGGTTCGTGGTAGATCGAGATTGAATAGATATTTCGAAGCTATTGGAAATATCGAGAATTCGATGAATGGGCAGCAGATAACTTAGGAGATTTTGGAAGAATATGCAGGGATCAACATTGACAAAATATTTGCGGAGCCAAGGTAGAGATGTGACAGAAAGAAGTCCAGGTTGAATTCAAAATAAGTTATTGTAAGTTTTAACACTCATTCAAGTATTTTGGGCCATTCAGGATCTTTATGAATTTTTAATTTTTGATTTTAAATTAAATTTAAAAATAAAATCTATTTGATAAAAATAGTTTTTAATATATTTTAAAAATAATTTTAATTTAAATTTTAAAAAAATTATTGAATATTATTTTAAATTTAAAAATAGAAGCTTTTCTATAATACGAGTTACAACGTCTTGTTGTTAACTTTGTTAACCGTACGGTTTTGTCATTCTTTTTCTAAAGTTAGGATTATGGATTGTTTTGTTGAATGAGTATGTTTTTGTTTATCTATGTGTAACTAATCTCCAAATCATGGAGCTTTGGTGAAACTCATAATGTAACCAATTGAATCTCTTTTATTTTTTAGGAATGATTATGTATTTTTATTCAATTGTGTTTTCCTTATTATGCATAGTTACTTAATGAGAATTAATTTTTAAGTTAATTAGGGGATAGACGATCGTATCATTGCCTAAATAAGATAACGGTAAGGTAAACTGAATCTAAGGATTCTGGAGGATCAATCGGAATCCTTGATTTCTAATCAGTCATTAGTTTAATAAGTCCGCATGTTATTTATGCTTATCTTAATTATACACCTTACATGATCATTAGGTAGTAACAGAATGAGAATGAATGGTTAGCAATTGATTCAAACCATTCATAAGCGAGTTGGGGTGAACTTGGATAAAGTTATAAGGAAAACCAAAGTCTCATGTTTCTCCGTAATTAAACTCGTATTTGTACCTTTTTGTCTTTAGATTGTTTGCTCTCATTTTGTTCCATCCTTTTCTGGTAAGCTCAGAAATTAGGATTTAATCGTTCTTTAATATTATTAAAATAGTTTATGTGGAAACGATATTAAGGGTTTTAAATATCTCTTTTTACATCGACGGGGGTGCACTTGCCCGTGGCTAAAACTTTGTATGCACATTAAATCCACAACAGCCCACTTCAGTCAAGGACCTCTTTTAAAGTTAAAAGTAATCTTATAAGCATGTCACCTCTTTCTCAAATAAACTGAAATGGTTGGGTTGAGAATGTTAACACTAACTTAGGGTAGAGACTTATTAAGAAATTTTAATTTCTCATCCCTTACCACCATTTTCTTTCCTAGATCTTAGTAATGTCATTTGCGACGATGATAGTGTTCGTCAAACTTAGTAATATGAATTGGACAATTAATTCCCATGGGTTGTTAATCATGACCTAAGCGAATATGAGGATCTACTTCTCTTTTGATCAAATCTTTGTGTCACTATAATGAGCCTGAATTTTTCCACCATAGATTTTGTCATACCCCTTGAGACCTTCCATCTGAACATGGTCTTTCCTCTACCACTAGGGTATCAAGCGCCTTAAGCAACTCACATAGTAGAGACTTCATCCTCTAAAGGAGAGAGTGACCCCAGACTCTTTCGTATTACTACAATTCATCACATGTTTGGTCTTTACAAGGGAGCTCTCCTTTTCAATGTCGTACCCCCCTTAGTGCCCACCAAGAGTATGGAGATGGAGCTTACTATACCTTAGATGAAAGCTTGTGGCTGGAAACCAAAGGCCCATGTTATTGAAGTATTGATCAAGTCCTATGACATCAAAGTTTTGATCCTACCTGACAATGTAAATTTTTGTAAATAATCATGAAATATGTATAATAAATAAGTATTATGTAGCATAATTGTTTAATATGTATATGTAAGTCTGTAGGGGTACTGAAACCCTTACACTAGTTTTTCTCTTTAAATTATGGGACTGTATAATAACAAGGGTAGTATAAATAATATGAACATATGGTTGTATGTATGAATGTGTATTATATTAAGTAATTGAAGTGATTTTTCAAATTAGCATGAGTGAGAACGCCCTAACATTTACTTTTTGCTATGATAATTATTACGATGAGACTTGCATTTTTAATAAGTGTTTCAAAGAAAAAAAAATTGTATCATATTTTCAATAACAGTATTTTATCAAAAGGATTCTACATCATGAAATAATAGTCTAATCAAAAAATCATGAATATGACATAAACATAAAACAAGCTTTATTATTAGGATGTTATATCCAAGCATCTTAAATGTTATAAGAGATAGAATGATGTGAATCAATACATATCTCATAAAAAAAAGATAATAATAAGCTAATTATAATTCAAAATTTCACTAGCCTAACACATCAAAGGACTTAAACACGCCCACATGGATTACATGATTTGGAAAATTCTAATATTTAAACATTTGGTTAATGGATATATTACTATAATAAGGCACATGATTTAAAAATTAAGATTTTAGAATTTCTCTCAAATAATCAAGAATTTGAATGTATAGAATTTATTATTTTTTATAGAAATGTTCAACACAAACGATCTAGATATACTTTAAACAACATGAAAACTAAAAGTATAATTCACATGAGTCTAAATGCTTATTATAGCCCAATAAAAACAAGTGAAAGTAATTACAAAATGGATTAAATCAATGAATTCTCTATAATGCTTGATATTTTAATAGCTCAATTTACTAAACAATTGGCTACATTAGTCCAAATATAATAAAATTCAATATTTAATTGGATAGTGTAAACACTTAGTTTACACAAAAAAATATTTTGAATTAGATTATAAAATGTATAAAATTAGCAAGCACATACAATTATTGGTTCAAATAATAAGACTTCCAAACAACTTAATAATGCAGAAAATTATACTCGTATGAGTATTAATTTTATACATGACCTTATAAATATATGAAATATTGGTTAAAGAGAAGCACAATAAAATTATATGTTAAATATGAAATGCCAATAAAATGACATTAACATCTACTTTAGATGCCTTATTAAGATTCAATGAAAATACACACAATAATATATAGTAATAAAGTGTGTGTATAAGAGTACATTTCAATACGGTGGAATGAAACTAAATACCAATGTTTTTAAGATCATGTCATTTGATTAAACGTATATAAGAATATATGATAATAGAAAAATTCAAAAAATATATTATTGATTTAATACTAAAATATATATAATAATATATCACAATGTTAATAAGTTACAAGACAAACAATTTTATGTGTACACTTTCACTAATCAATATACAATAATATTGATAGAATTTTTATTAGAGTCAATTAATATTAAAATACTTAAATGATATAACATTTAATAATAAGAGTTTAACTTTTATTAATGTACTCATTATGAGTTTAAATGTCACATTCTTTCTCTCTTCAATAATTGTATTCTAGAAGAAAAATGTACTAAAATAAAGCCAATAAAAAAATGATTAAGTAATAGCAAGATTAAACTCAATAAAAAAGTTAAATCTTACAAAACTGGATTTTATAACTAACCACCTACTTGCATATAGAATTATAGGTATTATAAATATCCACTTAACATCTTAAAAAATACAAAATCTCCTTATAAATTTTTAAATTTTTATAAAATATGATAGTTATTTAAAGATTTTTCAAGAGAATTTAATAAAGATTGTAACCTACAATTTTATAAATTATGATGGTTATTTAAAAACTTACCAACAAGTAAAATTATAATCTCTCACATATTAAATAGAATAAAAAATCACCTATAAGATTTTAAAAATTCACTTGTAAAAATCAAGTACTACAATATAATTAACATCAATTACGCACTTAAACATACTTAGGTTAATAATGGCAGAAGCAAGCAGGAAAACATATAAGACCTTCGTTTACTTATTATTCAAGATACAATAATATATAATCTCTAATTTTTACTATTACCAATACTTAGGTTAATAATGGCAGAAGCAAGCAGGAAAACATATAAGACCTTCATTTACTTATTATTCAAGATACAATAATATATAATCTCTAATTTTTACTATTACCAATATCACAAGTGAAACAATTGCACTATTATATTATGTTTACATGGTGAATAAAATAATAAATAATTTTATTATCTTATAACAAAAATCATGAAAATCCATTAAATATATATAGAGACTAATATTGATAATTAAGTACAAATTGCAACTTGTTATAATTAATTTTTATTTTAGAGTAACTTGTATCTAGTTCTATATATTATAAAAAATAAAATAAAATTATAATATAAAACAGAGAAAATAGGATAAAGGTTGATAATTTAAAATTTGTAATAAAGGTTGATAATTTTTAATAGGATAAAAAATCATAAAAAATTAATCATAAATATAACTTATTTAAAAAAATTGATGATATCCTTAATATAGATCATGAAAATAAACTAATAATAAGAATTATGTAAAGAGAAAACTAGTTATTAGATAAAGAATATTAATATAAATATTTTAATTTTCTTATTTTCAGTTTATTAAGAATTTAATTAAATTATACTTTTTATATTATTAGAATCTTTTTTAAAGATTTCAAAATAAAAGTATGTATGTTCTCTTATTTGATAGAAAAATTATTAAAATAATTATTTTAAATATATTTAAAACTTTAAGATAATATTTAAATTATTTTTTCTATTACACAACAATCATGATAGTCAATGTTATACTCATAAAATATATTAATTACTTACACAATTATATTACAATTTGTTTTAATAAAATAATTTTTTCAATAATAAAAAACATTAGGTTATAGAAATTATGCCCAATTAATTTTTAAAATTTCATAAATAACGTATATTTTGAATCTTAATTAATATAAATTCATAGTAAAATAATATTATATTAATCACATATTACATTAATAATAACATATTGATAGAATATAATTATTATTCATATAAATTATATATATACACAATTTATTTTTCATTTTAAATTATTTGTTTTTTATAAAATCTTACATAATTATATTTATGATAGGAGAAATCACAGTCATACAAAATAAAATATAATATAATAAAAATTTACATACATTATAAATTATAAGAATTATAATCAAGAATATAAATACTAAAATGTTATTAAAGATAATATAATGAAGAAGAAACTTTCACAAAATTGATTTTTGAAGCCTTAGATTTTAATAGTAAGATTATTTATTTTTTGGTTTTGAAAAAGTTTATTTCAAAATATAATTTTAAAATAAAAGAATATGATCAAAAGATGTATTGATTGTATCCCTAAAGTATATTTCTACTATAAAATGATATATAATAAACAAAAAATATTGTAATAATTAATCAATAAATTTATCGTAGAGTTTTAAATTTTTATAACTAATATTTAAAAAATTATTATACTCTCATATATAATTTCATCATTTAAAATAAATTTAAATATTAAAAAATAAGAATATTTTGTCAATTAAAAAATTTATGGATGTAATTATATAATAAAAAAGAAAAATAAAAATTTCATAATTAATTTTAGAAAATGTTATCTTATTTATCCTGACAAATAGAACTAAATAAGTTTAATCTTCGTGAAACCATAAAGAATTTTGTAATGTGTATATATTCTCAAATAGTTCATAAAAAATATGTTAAATATTGTAAAAAAAATTAACACATTAAATGAGCTTTTATTTTTAAGTAATATAATAAAATATATTATAAATATAAAAATGATATAATTTTTAATTATCTTAATGATTGTCTATAAATTATTTCAACTATATTTTCATAAATAGATATTAAAAAATTTTAGAATGAAATACCATAAATTTTAATATATTATAATATAAAATAATAATTATATAATATACTACTTATATCATTTTAACTAATAGAAAATTTATTATAATTTCGTAACTAAAATTTATTTTAAGATAATATTTAACATATACTCATCACAAAAATTAAAAAAAATATATTAACAAATTTTAGATCTAAATATCAAGATAAATAGTAAAAATGTAATATAATTATAATAAAAAAATAATATTTAATTCACATTAAAATCTCTCATAGTTATGTTTACAATTGCATAAAATTATATCATATTTAATCAGATGTTATAAATCTCACAATATATAAAATGAATATTAATATCAAATATATATACATGATTTAATTCACATAAAAGGTTTTAATTTAATTCTAATATCATAACATCATAATAAAAAAAATACATAGTATGTAATATATAAATATTATTAATTAAGTAAGTAAAATTATAAACTAAGATGTCGTTTAATTTCAGAAAATATTTTTTATTTTTTATTTTTAATATTTTATATAGAAAATAGTGAAAATAAAAATTAGTTATTTTCTATTTTTATTATCTCCAGTACAAAATTTTAAAAGTAAAAAATAAAAATAAAGTGATATTTTTATAAATAAAAATAGAAAATAAAAAAATATTTTTTAAAACCAAATGTTATTTAAGTCATTTATATAAAATTTTCATAATTATTTAAAATAAGCAAACTCACAAATAAAAGTCGAGCATAATAATATATATGATGTAGAAAATAAAAAAAAATAGCATAAATTTACAATATATAAAGACACTTAAAAAATATAATATCATATCATGATGTATTAATAAAAAGAGTACAATACATCAATATGTCACCAACAACATAAGAAATATAAAAATAAATTCAAGCTAAAATATTAAAATTTTAAATCATCATTTTTAGCAATTATTTAAATGTGTATGTTGAAAGTAGCCTCTGACATATTTTTTTACCTTTAATAGCTATTTAATTATGTAATTGAATGAAAAATATGAAGAAAGAAGTTCGAATTATGCACCATTTAATAAAGAAATTTTTTTAATGTCATCAATAATTGAAGCTAAAATTTTACAAAGATAAACATCCATCCACGTATTGTTAAGTAATTTCAGACAAGAAAATAAATATATTTTTACATACCTGTAAATATTACCTGAAAAATTTATGAGAATGACTCAATCATTTAATATGAAATTTTTCATATATAATCGTTCATGGATGAAATAGAGAATACCTCAATCAATTTTATAAAAAAATTTATTCTCTCATGAAAAAGAATAAATAAAAAAAATTATTTTTAAACTTGTAAAGAAGAATGTTCAATTATCTTTCCATTTATGATCAAGTATTATAATTTTTAAGCATGTTGATCTTTAATATAAATGTCAAAAATTCTAAATTAATTTATAAAAAAGCTTACCCATTCAATTTTATTTTCAGATGGGAAAGGATGTCAAAATGGTTATAAAAACGTAAAAAGGGAACATGAAATTCCCTTAGAACACACAAAATAATGCAAAGATTTGTATAGGGCTTACAATAATTAAGAGAATAAAATTCTCAGTTAATTTTAAAAAAATACGGACTAAATCACGACATTCTAAATTAGAGCCTACGATTCATTATGTCTCCTTATATTTATGAATAATTAAAAATAAGGAAACTATAATATGCATTTGCAATTAACTCTTATATCAATTGTTAAATTTTTTAATATCAACAAATAACTCAAATATAAATTATAATATAATTATCATTAAAATTATCAATAAGATAAATAAAAATACATGTATCTATCATTATATTTAGATATATATCAATTGATGCTTCTTGAATATTAAAAAAAAATAAAAAATAATTGTTTCATTTCTGATGTATTTTCAAAAGATATACTTCTTTTATAAGAATTGAACTATTATAAACTACCCGATGAAAAAAGAGTAATTTGTTAACCCGCTAGCTAGCAGGATCAAAATCTCTCGTAAAAATCTAATATTAATTTCATCAATATATCATTTGCATAATTAAAATAAATAATATCATAATCAATATTAATAATTTATATTAACTAATAAATCAATGTCAATTTACCAATTAAATAAAAAATATTATTATTAATAATAATATAACAGGAATAACACATAATTTTATAAAAAAATATTTTATTTAATTTAAATAAAATAATATTATTTCTTTTTAACAGATTTTTTCCGTACACACCATTCCAATATAAACATGAAACTTAAAAAATATCATATATTACATAAAGTACGTAACATTCACGAGTATATAAATTTTACTATTAATTATTTAACAATAAATATGAGTGTCATATTTTTAGATGATGCGGAAGAAAAATTGGTGGAACGAAAAATAGAACTGAACGAAGCCAGAGACAAAAAGGAAAATGACGTTCGAGAAGAGTCTGAACACCACCTATACTAATGCCAAATGTCCATTTTCTTGAACAGAAGATACACCAGCCGTAGTGGCTCTTATGTTGTAGACTTTACAACGACACTTATTTTTGTTGTTATACCAATATATATTAATTATTATTTTTTTAGTAAATATCTAAAATACCGTTAAATATAAATAAATGATAGTGATGTTTAATTAGCCGGATATATAAATAATTTTTTTTTCACAAATGTAAATAATATTACCATATCAAAGCATTAATATGATAACCAAAACATTAGTATGATAATTAGGAAAATAAGCGTATTAAAACATTTTCCATCGTGGAATAAAAATGTTATTTTTAAATGTGAAACCAAAATAATCAAATATAAATATGTAAAACGTGAAATAAAAACAAATATTTTCAAATAATAAGAATTATATATATTTAACATGAAGTGTGCATAAAAGTATATTATATTTAACAAAATAGTTGTGGAATATAGAGCAATCTTCGTCTTTCTCTCATTCCACAAACTAGCGGATGAGAAAAAACTAGAGACAGGGACGACCCCACCAACCATGTCTCCTTAGTCAGATTCCTTACTTGTTTTGGAGTTGGATTCCATTCCACTGCTAAATTATCGTTTATGGCATAATGATCTCTTTTAAGCAACCTTAGAGCCTCTTTGGAATTTTTTTTATACATCAAAATTATCTTTTATACTCTGACCGAAGTATGAATATTTATAATAGGCGGGCGGGCTTTGAATTCGAGAATTTACTTTGAAAATCGTTAATAAAATATAAAATATTATGCATATTATCAATTAATTAAAAAATACAGTATATGAGTTATCAAAAAGGAAAAAAATACCGTCTCTTAAATTTTGAAATGCTTATTTATACTTTTCTGTGAGGATAAAATTTGTTTTTTATTGTTGACCAATTTATGAATTTTGCTAGTGAGAAGATATATATATTAGATGCAATGAGATGAAAATCTCAAACATGGGGCGGTAATAAATACAAATAAGAAAGGGGTTAATATAAATAGGTAAAATTGTTCCGATTTGTTTTAGGTTATGCCAAAATTTAAAATTAAATCAGATCATTAACTGATTTTTTTCATTTAAAAATTCACACGTGTTTTCTTCATTGTTCCTGAAACTAGGGTAGACAATGATCTAAAATTTTGGTTGACCGTTTAAACCCAAAAAAAAAAAAATTGGTTGACCATCTAGACCCAACAAATTTTTTGTTCACAATAATTTTTTTTTCTAAATTTGTGGGCATTATAAAAGATTTTATGGATAAAACAATTTTATTGCAAAATTATTTAAAGAAAAAGATAAATATAAACGGAGTGGTGATATCTTATTTAATTTTTTTATTTACCTCTCTGAAATCTTAATACATGATTTTTCATTAATTAAAAAGCAGAAGCCTCCCTTCCAACCGCAGGTGGCTTTCTGTGGCTGGGAATAAATATAGAAAAACAAAGAGAGGAAATTGAGCTTTTATTATGTTAATGAAGGAGAAAATTATTGACATGATTATGATATTGAATAATTATGAAAAGTCTCACACACCCAGCTAGATAAGGAGTCATAGATTGGTATTGTTTGAAAATTCACTCGCGTCCATTACGAAGCGTGAATTCAACGCTCCATATAGCCCCAAGCCGGCAAAACCCACTTTCCCCTCCCACAAAATTACTCTTTTGTTGTATTGGGAAAGTCTATAGTTATAAAGGAAAAACATGGATGATATGAATTTAGAGCATGTAAATTGAATTTTATTTATGTTTAAGTTAAAGGAGGGATGATTTTTATCGGTATTGGTAACAATTATTTTTAGTTTATTAATAATTTATATAAAAGATAGTTTTATTGATTCCATCATTAAATTATTACAATATATTATGTTGAGTTATTTTTATAAAAAATATTAAAATTAAATATAATAAATTTATAATCAAATAATTATAATTTTATATTTTTTAATACAATATTATATTGAATTTAATATCTTTTAATGAATATTATATAATTATAAAGGAATTTACAATTTTGATAACTAGATTTAAGGTAAGTTTTAAGATAAAATTATCTAGTAAAAATTTGTTATATAATATAAGAGTAAATAATACTTATAAAATTAATATTATAATTATATAAAATTAATATTCAGAATATATTTAAAATAATATAAATTAATTTTTATCATTAAGTAAAAATATCGATCAAATAGAATAATTTAAAAAAATTTATTAATATGATTATATAGGTGGAAATTATTACTATACTTTAATAATTGACAATATATTTTAATAATTAGCCAAATTTACATATATTTTTACTCCATTTTTAAAAAAATTTATTTTATTATTATTATTTTTTCAAACCATGAATATTTTTATTGTAATTAATTTTTTTAATTGAGTAAAATTATTATGAATATTTTTTTAAAATTTTTTAGTATAACTACATATCTACAATACTTTTAAAAAATGGTATATAAAATATAAACTGAAAATCTATACAATTTAAATTTAAAACTCCGTTTGAAGTGAATTTTTAATTTTTAGTTTTTAAATTAATTTTAAAAATAAAATCTGTTTAATAAAAATAATTTTGAAATAACTTTTAATATATTTTTAAAATAATTTTAATTATATAATATTTTTTATAATTATATAATATATAAAATAATATATAAAATATAAATTTATAATTATATAATATTCTTTATATTATAACCATTACACCATTATTATTATCTCATAAATATTATTTTTATTTTTACTGTTATCATTATATAATAATAATAATAATAAATTTTATTATTATTTTAAATTTAAATTTATATTACTTTAATATATTTTAATTTTTAAAAATATATTATTTATATATTTTTAAATTTATATTCTTAAAAATTTTAGTCACAATTTTATCTAAAGATAATTTGATTTTTTTTAACATAAACTATTATTATAGTAAAATTAAAATAAGCTAAAATATATTGATAATATAATTTTTTTAATGTTATTTAATCATGAATTGTTATATTTATTTAAAATAGATAAAATATTTTAAATAGATAAATATAATTAAAATATTATATTAAAATTTATATTTATCTTTAAAAAATTATTAATTTATTTAAGATGTGATTGTTTATATTATTAAATAATTTTAACAACCTTTTTAAAAGGGTTTATTTAAGGATTTAAAATTTGAAATCATAATTTTTAAATAAATAAATTTAAGTTATATAATTAAAATTAAAAATTAAAAATAGAGTTAAATTTTATAATCAGAACTTTATTAATATATGATCCATAATTAATTTTATAAATATATTTTTGAATGGTAGAACATATTTTGATTTTGATAAATTTAATTTATTTAAATTTTATTTATGTGGTTGTAAACTTTTAGTTTTTAATTTTTAAATTAATTTTATAAATAAAATTTATTTATCAAAAATAATTTTAAAAATATTTTTAACTTAAATCTTAAAAATAAAAAATTTATTACATACTATTTTTAATTTTAAATATTTTTATTTTTAAATTTAACAAATTTTAAATATTTTTATTTTTAAATTTAACAAATTTCACGCTATACAGCATTATGATCATTGCCAAATCATCTTTTCTATAATTATTATTACTATTACAACTATAATTATTGTCATCTTTATTATTATTATAATAATAATAATTTATTTTTTGTTATTTAAAAAATTAAGTTTTTATTTTTTAATTTTTATATAAAAATTAAAATAAATAATATTATTTAATATATAAATTATATTAAATCTATAATATTATAATATAATTATATAATAATATAATTATTTATAATATAATATATAAAATATTATAGGAATATATAAATTTATTTATCTTGAATATTAATAATTAAATAATATATAAAATAAAATTTTATATAATTATATAATATTTTATATTATAATTATTATATTATTATTATTATTTTAAAAATATTATTATTATTATTATTATTATCATCACATAATAATAAATTTTATTTTTAAAATATTTATTTTTATTTAAAAATTAATTATTTAAAATTTATTTAATTTTTATAAATTTATTAGTAAATAATATTATTTGATATATAAAAATTATATTTTTATTAAATTTTTTTATAAAATAAAAAATACGGGAACTGAAGCCGTTTTTTAGCTTTTATAATTATTGTCCTTTATAATGCAATTTTTCAATTGGAATTAAATTGAACTTATTTAAGTTAATTTATAAAATTAACAATTTTATCTTAAATAAATTAGTAAAATTATATTTTATTAAAAGATAAGTTTAATTTATAATAAAATATCTTAATCTTGTTAATTTATTTTAAATAAGATTATTTATGATGCAGGTAAGTTAAGGAAAGTATTTGGGAAGGTGGATTAAAGAGACACATAAATGAAATGAATCCCAAAATCAGGGACGTGGCTTACACGTCCTCTGAGGCTGCGTCTAAGACTCTAAGCAACATGCATCTTTCAAACTCACTTCTCTTCTCACCTAATCAACTCTCTGTCTCTCTCTCTCTCTCCTCAAATACCAGACCTTCCCACACCTTCTTCACTTCTCTCGGCTCCACACAACACACACCACAAAGAGAGAGAGAGAGAGAGATGGACAATACCTTGTACGATGAACTATTGCAAGAAATTTTTCGAAGACTTCCCTCCTCCTCATCTTCTTCTGTCTCCGTCGTCTGCAAGCGGTGGCTCCGCCTCTACCGTTCTTCAACAACCGCCCTCTCTCTCCGTTTCTCCCCTAACTCTTCTCTCCTTCCTTCTCTCTCCTCCTTCCTCTCTCACCACCCTTTCCTCTCTTCCCTCTCTCTCTCCCTCTCTCCACCACCACCCTTCTCTCTTTCCTCTCACCTTCTCTCTCTCATCTCCTCCTCTTGCCCCAACCTCCACTCCCTCACACTCACGCCCTCTCCTCTTTCTCTCTCCTCCCTCCTTTCTCTCTCCACCTCCTGTCCTCACCTCAATTCCCTCTCTATCACCCTCTCTAGACCCGTACTCCTCAACTGGCTCCTCTCTTTCCCTTGCTTGAAACACTTGTCCATATTCATGTCTTCTGAATCTTCTCACGATGATGCTGAGGTGGATAGGGATTTGGAAAGTGAGGATTCTGATGCGGAATTAGGGTTGGAGAGTCTCTGTTTGGTTGGTATTCGTGGCGATGATTGGCGGTTAGGTTGGTTGTGGGAAAGATGCACCAAACTTAAGAGGTTGAAGCTTCAGGCTTGTCAAGCTATTGGAGGCTCTTCTTCCTCTTTTGTTAAGTGCTTGCAAGGTCTTCAAGAGGTGGAACTAAGAACTTGTAGGAGTGTGGTTGACGTGGTTCTCTTGGAGCTTCTAGAACATTGCAGTTCTTTGAATTCTCTCTTGGTTCATGACGGTGGTAGCAGAGAGGGTTTGCTACACTTCTTTTCTCAATTCAGCTCTAAAGTCCTTAAACTCGATCTTCGTTTACCTTTGGACCTCAATAATCACCATCTTGCTGCTCTGGCTCTGAATTTTAGAAGCCTCTCGAATCTTCGGCTTCAGAGTTGTTGTCTTGTTACCGGTGAGGGCTTGAAGGCTCTTGGAATGGCAATGAGTAACGGCCTTGAGGAATTGGCGCTGATTAATTGTGATGTGGTTGAAAGAGAACCTGGTTTGCTTGCCACTTTGGGGCAGCATTTGAGGCAATTGAAGAAATTGGACCTGTCACACAATGAAATGTTGCTTGACAAAGAGTTGATTTCCATGTTAGTTTCATGCGTTCATTTGACCGATGTGAAGGTAAGAGGGTGTAAAGGACTCACTGGTGTGGCTATGGTTTGTATGCTTAGGAGCTGCAAACGCCTTGAAAATGTAGATATTATGCACTGTTTTGGGATAGAAGCTGACGCTGTTGAAATGTTTGTTAAGAATTCTTCTCGGTTGAAAAGGATGGAGGTTGAGGAAACCAAGCTCTCTGATGCTGCAAAAATGTGGGCATCTAATAAATTTATTCAAGTTGTTGTTTGATTCGCTTGGTGGATGTTCGAAGAAGAAGAAAGTGTACATTTAAGTTTCAAATAAACAGGTATACTTCACTCTCCTGATCCCTGTATTTATTATTTTCACATTTCTGTAATTTATGTTTGGAAAATATGAAGGAATCTTCATATAATAATCATGTACTTACATAAGTCTTTTAATCTCATTTTGTGGGATAAATCAAATAAAGCAAATTTATAATTTCTCTCCGAACTTGGAGGATGTTGAAAGAAGCAAGGGTCAAGTGAATATTTCTAAAATTTCAAATAAACAGGTATACGTTACACTCTGATTACTGTATTTATTTTCTTCTCTGTGAAAATTCACATCTATTATATACACAAGACTTCTAATCTCATTTTGTGGGATCAATCAAATAAAGCACTGTTTATATTTGTCTACAAAAATGAGATAAAAACGACAAAGTTTCAAGCCCGTGCTCTGTTTCTGTTGGAACTGTTTTGATATACGGTGACAACTGGACCAGTATGTATGTGTGTACATACAGTTATACTACTGTATGTTTCATTTTGGGTGTACAAGAACAAGTTGAGTGTGTGGTCCATCAATTTAAATGGACCAACCTGAACTCATTTAAGGATTTGACTAGGCCCACTGACATGGGCATCAGGATCCAGCTATACGGGTGATGCAACATAAAGTGAGGGAGTTACTTTAATTAAAGAAGGATGGTAAATTACAACTGTAATTTAATGAGGAGTGAGAATCCAGCAATTGGAAGTAAGACATTAAGCTATGATCTGCAGTTTGTTAGGGGAGGAATTGATATACTACTTTGTTATGATAACTTGCACTAAAAATGTATCAGGGAAGTATGGATATTAGGTGGTGGAAATTAACGCTTGGTTTATTTGCTTTGGATTTTAGGTGCGCTCTGTGCTTGATTGGCTTAGCTTTCTGGTCTATGTAATAGCATGTATAAATAGTGAAGAATAAATTATTGAAATGAAACAATTACTTATTGAACTAAATTGCATTCACGGCCAGTTGAATGGTTTAAACTTCAAGTAAGAGTTTAAAAGCATCCCAAATTGTTGTTTTAGACATTAATGGAGATTGGTCTTGCTTTTTTTTTTCTTTTCTTTTTTCACCCACTTTTTTTTTTTAGGTCAGGTAGATAGCTTGACACTATATTCTGTAGAGAACAGTATCGATCATAGAAAGGAAACTATGCAGGCATAAGTTATTGAAATAGCGGTCTTAGTGGACTAGAGTGATTATACGTTTAGTTAATTGATATTTTCGATTTTTCCTCGTTATACAAGTTCAATTCGAATACAAGGCAATAACATGGATTTGATTGCTTCTTGCTTTACCCTTGTTTCTTTTTCTTTTTGGTTCATGCTGCAAGGTAGCAAAACAGTGCAAAAGATTCATAACCTAACGGCACGAAAGCACTACAACGGCGTTAACATAAGAGAGGGCTAAGTTTTGTACATTCAAAATTCATGAATTGTTGGCTCTTTTCCGTGAAGAGATTTCTCTCCTTTAGTGGAGTCTTTTGATGTCTCTTGACATTTGGGTTTCCTCAGTACAGGAATCTGCCCTTCTCAAATGTGAATGGGTCATTCCGGTAGCATCCAACATCTTAGTGCTTATTTGATTACTGATTGGAAAATCAAATTTCTCGTATTTGTAATAAAAATATATATTTTAATAAAATTTTATGGTTAAAATTAATTTTGATAATAGCTCAATTATTTTAACAGTGTAAAATCAATTTTAACCAACTTTAAATCAAACGGATCCTTAATCATGTATCATGTCTAGTATAGGGAAGCTATTTTCTTTTGGTTCGTCTTTCCTTCGTTTAATATTTCTATAAAAACAGTAATGGTGTTATAACCCATATTAGCTTCTTGGGTTCCTTCTGTTTTACAAGTCTGGTTCCCTTGAGTCTCCTGGTAGGTAGGTCTAGGCTTAAGTAAACCATTCAGGTTAAGCCTGTTTCGTTTCCTCTGTTTGTCTCCTAAGTGGATTTCCCATGGAGAAGAAAATCATCAAAGAATCTTGAAAAGCATAGTTTAATGCTTTTTGATAAATTAAAAATTAAAAAAAAAAAGAAATATGAGGAAAAAAATAAGAGGATAAAAAATGAAATAAAAATAGGATAAAAAAATAATTTATTTGGATGAATGAAAATAAAAAAAATAAAATTTTTCTATCATTTGAATAGGTAAAAAAGAGAGTAGAAAGAAATACTATTAGTATAAAATTTGATTTATATAAATTATAAAAATAAAATTTAACTTAAAAAAAATAACTTTTTTACTATATTTTTATTAATATAATTTTTAATTTTAAAAATATTTAATAATTTTAAGAATTTAAAATAAATAAAAATAAAAAGTTACTCTCTTTCATCTTCATAACAGGTGAGATGAAAACTTTATCATACTGAGTTCACTCATTTTAATTCTACTCATATATAAGATAAATACATGCAAACAATGTACATAGAAAAATAAAATTCATCAAATAGATAATAATTTTTTTTTACACTTTTTTTCTTCTTCCAAAGATTAGAGCTTCTGTTTTTTCATCTTTATTTTTTCTTTTCACATTTTCTTTTATTTAAATATTTATTATTATTTTTTATATATATATTTTACAAATTAATTTACGTAATGTAAAAAAATATATTTCATAAACTAGTTTGCGATGTATTTTTAAATTTCACAAATTAGATTATAAAATATATTTTTACATTTTGTAAATTAATTTATGAAATATATTTTTATATTCTGTAAACTAATTTACGAAATAAAAAAAAATATACATTCTGTAAATTAATTTACGGAATGTAAAAATATATTTAGCAAATTAATTTATGAAATTAAAAATTTATATTTTATAAATTAATTTGAAAAATATATTTACTTTTAAAAAGTAAAATTAATTTAAAAAAAACAACAGAGGAGGTGTAAAAAAAATAATAAAATGAGAAAATAATTTCTAAAAATTAGATGAAAAAGTCATACAACTAGAAATAAAACAGTCAAAGGCAAAACAAAATCACAAAAAAAAAAAAAAAACATTAGTCAGGAAGATATTTGCTAATAAAGTCCTGATCGACAGGAATGCGGTTAAGAGTATCTCAAAAAAGCTTGGGGAAATCCAACTAACCTTAAGATATTAGAAACAAGAACAAATGTCTTCATTTTATGTGGGCAAGTTTGAAGGATGCCTACAGAGTGTTAGCCCCGAGTCCTTGGTATGTTAGGTAATAGTCTCTCTGATCAAATTTAATGTGATCCCGTATTGGATTCAACTGAATGATTTGTCTCTGCATTATTTTACTTCTAAAAATTTCTCAAATTCCTCAAGAGTTGCTTAATTCTTTGTTTGGATGAAAGGAAAGTAAGAGAAATTTTTTTTTTTTGAAGTGAAATGAGTTTTTTGTTAATTGCTTTATATGAAAAAAAAATTAATTTATATAGAGTTTACATAAATATTTTTTCATCTTTAGAGGAGAAAAAATAAGGAATCTAATTTTTTTTATTTTTTATTTATTTTAAATTATTAAAATTATTAAAAAATTTTAAAAAATTATATTAATAAAAAAATTAAATTTTATATTTTTAAAATATATATAAGTTAAATTTTATACTACTAATATTTTTTTTTCATTTTATTCCAAACAATTTATCTATCCACTTTATTTTTACTTCTATTCTTATTCTCCTATTTCTTTTCTTCCTTCTTTTCTTTCTGTTAACTAAATCCATAAAAATTCAGGAGCTTGAGGTCGTATATGTGGAAAAGCACCTTCTGAGGAATTTTATTAGCGTAAGGGTCTGTATCAGTATTGAGAAACCAATCCCTAGTGGGTTCTGGTTACCTGAACCCAATCTCCAAAATACTTGGGTTTGACCAAAGTATAAAAGGATGCAAACTTCATGTTATTATTTTTAAAAATAATAAACGACTTACAACAATTTCAATTTTTTTAAAAAACTTGTTTGTGGACTACATTCTTTGAAGAAGTACATCTTTGATCTTCATTGTCACAAATCAAGATTCTTAGACCAACTTTATTTTGATATGAGAAACAACAACGTATAATTGACCATGCGAAAAAACAGGTTTGGGAAAGAACATAACAACATGGAATACGTCTTTGAAACTTCAACAGACTCATGATCAGATGGAATTAAATTCATCTAAGGAATGTAATCCTTTGTTTCGACATGATTCCGAGTGACAACAATTGCACAATGATACTGGTACCCAATTCTTTGCCCAATAAGCTCGTTCCATTACATAAACCTGCAGAATCTAAATTCTTCATCAGCATAACAACACCTTTTCACAACACTAATCTACGGTCTGAAATTCTAGAGCACCTAATACCATTAAGGAAGTTAAGAGTTAACCAATGAATTTGCATACCAATATACTCATCAATCTTCAACAAAGAATCATAACTAAGATAGACCTTAGTTTCCCCAGGAAAGAACGACAATAGGTGATCATTGACATTGTTAACAATGTCAGGATATAAACAAGACCTTGCCCTTTGTCATAGCCCTGAAGAATTAATGGTGGACGTTACTATCTCAGCTCTACTTGCCTTTGGAATAACAAGCAATATTTGTCTCAACTCACATCTAAGGACAAATACTTTACTCCAAACGGTTTATTCATACTATCTTAAATTTTAAATCTCATTCTATTTCTCAATGTCCAATCCAAAGCTTCGAAGGGCCACTTATTAACTATTGATGCCTCATCATCCCAAATAATTAAACTAGTGTTTTAAAGTAATTCTGCCTTCATACTATGTTTAATTCCACAACATGATTCTTCAGTCAACATTTAAAACAGATGCAATTTCACTCGAAGCCACATTCAAAACAATTTGTTTTTTCAGCTCAAAGTCGACGAGTTAAAGTTTTTCGCAAAAATGTTTTTTAGTTACTCCATATTCACACACAACAAAAAAACAAAGTTTCATACTTTTTGCACGTCCATTTGTTTTAGGTCTTCCCTTCTTTTTTTAAAATTTTTTTATTCTTGTTTTATATATATATATATATATATATATATATATATTCTGCAAATTAATTTATAAAAATTAGTTTGCATATAAAATATATATTTTAAAACTAATTAATGCAATTTAAAAATATATTTCACAAACTAATTTGTAAAATATATATTTTTAAATTTTACAAGTTAATTTGTAAAATATATTTATTGAGAGAAAATTAAAAAAAATTTAAAAAAATTTAAAAAAAAGGGTGCAAAAAATAAAAAAAGGATGTAAAAATAATTTCCAAAAATGAACCACCCTAGCCATTATCAATTAAAACCCTAAACCCTAAATCCTAAACCCCAAAGCATTGCATGCATAATGAAAAGAATCAAAAGTGTAACCATGAACAATTCTTAAATCATCATAACTTGTACAACCTCATTGGACATTTAACAAACTTAGGTAGTATAGTTCACCAAATCCAGGAGAAAAAAAATGTCAATCGCCCAACTTGGTATCCCCGTCTCCTCGGTTGCCATTCTTGCTTCTTAGAGTCATATATAAATTTTGAGGAAAATTCTATGAATACTAAATTCCTTCCTTGTAATTCACATTTTCACGCATCTAAGCTAGGAATGTTGTACTCTTATCTTTATTTCTTCTAACAACACGATCGAGCATTATGTTGTCTTTTAAAACAGCTATTTGTTGATGAGGTAAACAAGAACTTAACCTCTGAACAATGGGAAATTTATGATGCATATGAAAAGAAAAAATTGTTTGATGTCATCTTGTGGGATGAGGCATGTGACATAAGTGTTCTTTCATAGATTTATAGGCATATAATATGATGTTCCAAGATTTAACTTTACCTTCTATAACAAATTAAGAAAACAGAATTTGCAAAAAAAAGTTAGCAAATGTAACAAAATACGTATTTAGAATATATCTCTTCCAGAATGGAAAGAGTTGTCTATGTTATATATAAAATTAAGATTGATGGAAAGATAATTCGTTGATAAATATTAATAAATATTAGTAATCAATATTGATTGACATTAAAGATTAGTTATAAATATATTAAAATTTATGATAAACGTAAATGTTTAAAATTGGTAATCACAATTTAAATTATATTTAAAATATATAATCATAATTTAAAACTAATAATCAATTGATAGTGAATGCATTTTAAAACTAATTTTAAGATTTAAAATCTTTTAAAACATCTAATTTTTACTACAATTTTTCATATATTTTAAAAGGTTTTAATTTTTTTTACTAGATTTATATAATAGGTAAAAATATATTAAATTTAATTTTTTTAAATTCCAAACTAAATCTTAAACAAATAAATTTATAATATTTTGATAAAACAAAATCTGTATGAACCAAAAAAAACTTCGTAAGATAAATGCTTACATGTTATCCTCTTACAATTCTTATTGTTAAGGGTGAGCATTCGGCATGGACTTGGTCGAAACTAGCACGATCCCCGAAAGCATAAAAGCCTGTTTCAGTTAGTGCAGGTTGGATTTTGGTTATTTCGGATGTAGAGTACGATTTCTAATGGGTTGATGTAATAGAGTGCAGGTGTTAAAATTTTATCTATTAATAACCAACCCGATCAAAATAGGCTTCATTTTTCGTATTTTTTTGTTTCATCCCCTGTAATTTTTAAAATTTTTTATTACCATTTTATCTTTAATATCTCTTCATTTTTTCTGTAATTTTTTTTTTCTTCCGCAATTATTCGTCTATTTTGCAAATTATTTTATGAAATGCATCGGTGTATGCCGCAAATTAGTTTGCGAAATATAAAGTCTATTTGTCTTCTTCGATGCTTCTCCGACGCTTTTCTAACGTTTATTTTCTTAGTTTTTCCTCCTACCAAAAGTAAAACCTAATATAGATATTCAATTAATAAAAAAGAAAGTATAACAATGACAAATAGAAGAAGAAATGAGAAAGAAAAAGAAAGAAGAAAGAAAAAAGAAAGAAGATGGGAAGACAGAAAGAGAAAAAAGAAAGGAATGTTAATAGATATTGGCATTTTCATCTTTTCATCTATGAGGGGGTGCATTTTGGGGTGAAAAAAACAATTCCCCAAATGACCAAAATTTATATCTATAGAACGAGTTCTACTCCCTTGTTTAGTATAAAAGGACTCATAACAAGCCTTCATCTTACTTTTGCTTAAGCACTTTATCATATATATAAATAATATATATATATATATATATATTATTATATAAATAAATGTATAATATTAAGGGTATCTAATTACAAGTTTTCAAACTTATCGAGAGTAACGATGTTTGAAACTTTGATTTATTATTGCATTAATTTACTATGACAAGACTTTTACTTTTAAATAAATGTTCAATTTCAAAAACAAATTTTACAATATATTCGGTTAGTATTTTATAAAAGATTTTTTTGCATCATAAAGTAATAAAATAGTAGTGAATCCGCAATACGACTTAAGCATATGAAAAATATTATTATTAAGATGTTACATCAGTAATGTGGTTAGAGAAGTTCTAGTTCAATTTGATCAAAAGATTACTTTCAACATTATTTTCTCATCGAGATAAAGTAGAAAACAATTTCTAGCCACAATATGTTGAGAGGGGAATACAAATTAAGGCTACAAATATTTGCAAGAATTTTTAAAACCTTTCTTATCAACAATGTTAAATGGTTGTTCATCTAAGATTACAAATATACATAAAGTTTTTTTACAGACTTCTAAATTTAAAGCTTTGACTTGTTGCAACCAGATTTTCACCTTCTACTATTCCAACATTCCCACAGCTAAAAATCCTTTAGTTATGATCATTACAAAGTGCATAAATGTATTTTGAACATGTTTTAAGGTGAACCAACATATTAGATTTCTTGTGGTTCTATGTCATAATAATAAGATTTCTTATAGTAATTATAGGCAGCTTCAGGCTCTTTCTCTTCAACTATAGGATAATTTGGAATAATGGTCCCAAGCACTAGAAGTTCTTCAACTACCACTCGAGTTGGGTTTCTTTTTCTAGCAAGATGTGGAAGAGTATGGATTTCATTTACTACTGTTGCTAGAGTAGTGATGGGAACCTTTTGGATTTCTATTACAGTTATGGATGACTATATAATATTAATAGAGGGCACATTTTGAGTTAAATGCTCCATTTTGCTTGAATGAAAAATCCATGGTGAAGTTTTACAGTATATCATAATTTATAATTAAAAATATCTTAATTTTTATGGACTACAAAAATTATATAACAAACCATATGGTTCTTCAATTGTATGATAGAACTTCATGAAAAAATAGACATGACAAGACACAAATCAATAACATATGGACAACAACATAAATTACAAAATATATATATAAGAAACCATATGTCTATTCAATTGTATAGTAGAAATTGACGAATATAATAAAAATAGAAAAAATACATGACACATGATAGAATATTGAAACCCAAACTAAAAAACAAAACAAGCTTAAAAGTAAAGGTAGGGGAAACATTACCTTCTTAGACATGATGCAAGATTAGTTTAATTTTAGCAAATTTAGAACCTAATTAAAATTAAGAAGAAGATATAAGCTTATAATAGAACATAAGTTTAGTTTTAGAAAATTTAGAACCTATTTAAAATAAGAAGATATAAGCTTACAATAGAATACAAGTTTAGTTTTAGTAAATTTAGAATCTAATAAAATTAAGAAAATATAAGTTTCTAAAGAAAATCTGATTCATTTTTGTAAATTAAGAACCTAAAAAAAATTTAAAAGATATAAGCTTCTAAAAAATTATTTCAATTTTAGTACATTAAAAGCCTAAGAAAAATTAAGAAGATATAAGTTTCTATTGGAAAATTAGTTTAATTTTAAGAAATTAAAAGCATAAGAAAATACTAAAAGAAGATTTAGCCTATATAAAAGTAAAAATATTTTCATAACTTAATATTGGCATCCATATTTAGTGTAAAATTAAATAAAAAATATTTTAAAAATAATTATAGTAAAAAAATCAAGAAATACCAACTCTAAAATGTAATCCTTGAGAAAAGTGAACATTTAAGAAATCGCCCGAGGTTGCCCAAATGTTACATTTTAATTTTTTTTAGGGAATAATTTTGGGCTTGCCCAATGAAGGGAAAGTGGAAAACTAAAATCCTAATACTCACTAATAAGTCTTGCATCGCTTCACTCTAGTGTCTAGCCTTCTCTTTTTCTTTTGAGTCTTAGTGCCTTAGTTATCTCCTTCTTCTTTTATGGCTCTACTAGGGTTTTCTTTTTGCTATCCCTAAGATTTTTATCTCCCCTTTCATCTTTCCTTGTGACCTGAGATTCACTATTTAACCTTAGTTTCAATGATTTTTCCATTTGGTTTTGGGTTAGTACCACTACTAAGGTTTTGAACATTCTTCTTCTTGGTATTTTCTGATATCACCACCACATCTCCTTTTCTTCTCTTTGGTTCTATGCTCTCTTGTAGAAGTAGAAGGTATGTGTTTGTATTGTTCTTATTTTAGGATTTGTTTATAATTTTTGAATATTGATTTATATTATTTTTGAAGAAATATTATGACCTGTTTTTTATTCTTCTAACTATTATTATTTTGCATTATTCTTCTTCTCACATATTTGATGACCTCACCATTGTTGCATTGCATATATCAATTCCCTTATATTGTCTTTGTTTTTGTGTTCTTTTCTCGAAGGTAATGGTTGTTTACTTGATTAAGAGTTTTATTTTGATTACTCAAAAATGTTTTATATTAGAAGTCTTTTGACATTTTTTTTTCGTGTATAATGGGACATGTTTGTACTTTTATTGCATGTGCCTTGTCTAGTTTCGATAGTGAACACCGAAGGCTAAAAGATGTAAAGGTATTCTTTGTTATGTTTAATATTTAATTAATTTTGATTAAATATTTATATTGTATGATTTATTTATGTGTTTCTGACCTAATTTCTATATTTTGTTTTGCATATGGCTTCTATTTGAAACTGAAAGTCCATTTGTCTTCTATGGCTCTGTATCGATTAAGAGCTGAAGAATTGGCCTCTGTCAAGTTTTTTTTTTATTTTTGATTTAATTTTGAATTACTAATATATTTTGAGTGATGCATTCATAAAATTGATGTCTTGACTAATATTGATCTATGCTCTTGAGATACATGTTTTCCAATACTTTTCTGGATTTTTTTTAGGCTAATGCATGTTTAATCAACGATGCTTATTACTAAGCTGAGAATCTTTTTTTTGAAAATTTTTCTCCTTTTCTTATCAGATATCAATGAATTTGTGATGTGTCATTCTTTATGATACTAATTTATGATCAATGATGTTTGAACTAAGATTGAATTTTTAATGTTCCTTTTTGACAAAATGATACTACTCTAGTTTATTCTATGTTATTGTCTATATTGTATGATGCTTGATTTGAGACAATTTTTAATGTCTCTCCTCTTCTATGATGTAAATTTGGGATATTTTTTAATGTCTCTCTGTTATGACACTACAGTGTCGTGTGTGTCTCTATTATGTTAATCTATAAAAAATTTAGAATATTCCACTTCTTTTAGGATGTATGATGTAAGATTTTAAGTCTTCCTCTTTCGTCCTGGTTGTTGTGTCTATCTATGATGCATGATTTGACTCTAAATTTCTTAATGTCCTTCTTCTTCTATGTGTTAATCTAAGAAAATTTTTAATTTTCCTCTTCTTCTATGATGTAAGATATGAGATTTTTTAACTCTTTTTTTTCTCTGCTACCAGTAGTTGGTTCCATAACGCCTGATGTGAGACAAAATATTTTAATGTCCCTCCTCTTTTATGATATTACACTAAGGTATATGTCTCTATGCTGGTTGATTTCAAAAAATTTATAACATCCTAATTATAAATATTAATTTTACGCTTAAGTCTTTCATTTGGTTCAATTATTAGTTTGTTATCCCATGATATGGAATCCTTTTTAGAAAATACTTGTATGAAAAATACGATAATTTTTTTTAAAACTATTTGATATAAATTGTAAGCCTTGTTGATAAAATTTATATTGCAGTAAATTAAATAATTAGACGATTTTGTGCATATTCAAAATGTTAAGAGCACAAACTTCTTTGTAATTCTCTTTGATTCTTAATTTGCTTGTAAATAGTTAAACATAATTTGATCATGCCATACATATCATAACATAATTATACATCCCATTCATACATCACATAAGTCTTAGGCATGTAGGCCTCATCATACAAATATTACAAACCTTAATTTACAATTTTTATACTACAAACTATTTTACATATATTAAATTTACACAGAATATTATTTATTACTAATACTTAGGATGCTCACATCCATCTATATACAAATATATACATTATTGGTATGTCATCTCTAGTCCTATTTTCTTAACATAGCAACGAGAGCCTCAAACCTCACTCTACCTACTAGTGAAAGTACCCCAGCCATAAGTTCGGGTCTAATGATATGAACGTTCCGTCACACATCTCCTGGTAATTCCGAAAGGGGTACGACATCGGGTACAGAGAACTCCCTTGTGACGACCACACATGCGAGGTATTGTAGTAATGCGATGGAGTTTGGGGTTAGACCTAAGGAAAAATAGGTTCTGACGCTTACTTGGGCGATGATCAGAATGTCGTGGGGGTTAGCGGTCCAATTCGCGTTGCTAATGTCAATGAATACCATCGATGTTGTGAACAACATTGTCTTTGTCTAGAAAGAACGTGGAAGAATTAGGGGTGAGAAACTAAGTTTCTCGATAGGGTTTCTACTCTATTCTAATGTTATCACTTCTATCCCAGCCACTTTAGTTTATTTAAGAAATCATTTCATGCATATAAGCTTACTTTTAATCCTTTGAAAATATTATACTAAAGTGGGTTAATTTTACTCAAACGTCTCAAAATGTTTAAACATCCATGAGTAAAATGTCACTTTCATCCTTCACTTTATTATCGAGTTTCATTTTCGTCCTGAGTTAAAAAGATTAAGTCTTTAGTCCCTGACTTTTAACTCTGTGTTTCACGTTAGTCCCTGACATCAATTTTTGTTAACGGCGTGCTGACGTGTGATAGTAAATGCCAATGTGAACATCGAGATGGATATTAAACGGCGTCGTATTGTTGTCAGTCAAAGAAAAAAAAAAGGATTTCAGATTTTGTTGACCGTTCTTGTCTCTACGTACCAACCAACCTTAAAAAGATTAAGTCTTTAGTCCCTGACTTTTCACTCTGTGTTTCACGTTAGTCCCTGACATCAATTTTTGTTAACGGCGTGCTGACGTGTGATAGTAAATGCCAATGTGAACATCGAGATGGATATTAAACGACGTCGTATTGTTGTCACTCAAAGAAAAAAAAAAGGATTTCAGATTTTGTTGACCGTTCTTGTCTCTACGTACCAACCAACCTTAAAAAGATTAAGTCTTTAGTCCCTGACTTTTCACTCTGTGTTTCACGTTAGTCCCTGACATCAATTTTTGTTAACGGCGTGCTGACGTGTGATAGTAAATGCCAATGTGAACATCGAGATGGATATTAAACGGCGTCGTATTGTTGTCAGTCAAAGAAAAGAAAAAGGATTTCAGATTTTGTTGACCGTTCTTGTCTCTACGTACCAACCAACCTTAAAAAGATTAAGTCTTTAGTCCCTGACTTTTCACTCTGTGTTTCACGTTAGTCCCTGACATCAATTTTTGTTAACGGCGTGCTGACGTGTGATAGTAAATGCCAATGTGAACATCGAGATGGATATTAAACGACGTCGTATTGTTGTCACTCAAAGAAAAAAAAAAGGATTTCAGATTTTGTTGACCGTTCTTGTCTCTACGTACCAACCAACCTTAAAAAGATTAAGTCTTTAGTCCCTGACTTTTCACTCTGTGTTTCACGTTAGTCCCTGACATCAATTTTTGTTAACGGCGTGCTGACGTGTGATAGTAAATGCCAATGTGAACATCGAGATGGATATTAAACGGCGTCGTATTGTTGTCAGTCAAAGAAAAAAAAAAGGATTTCAGATTTTGTTGACCGTTCTTGTCTCTACGTACCAACCAACCTTAAAAAGATTAAGTCTTTAGTCCCTGACTTTTCACTCTGTGTTTCACGTTAGTCCCTGACATCAATTTTTGTTAACGGCGTGCTGACGTGTGATAGTAAATGCCAATGTGAACATCGAGATGGATATTAAACAACGTCGTATTGTTGTCACTCAAAGAAAAAAAAAAGGATTTCAGATTTTGTTGACCGTTCTTGTCTCTACGTACCAACCAACCTTAAACACAACCTTAAATGCCAACATGAACATAGAGATGGATATTAAACGGCTTCGTATTGTTGTCACTCAAAGAAAAAAAATGGATTTCAGATTTTGTTGACTGTTCTTGTCTCTACGTACCAACCAACCTTAAACACAAACACACTTTCTTCCTCCCAAGTCACAGTCATGACTATAATAGCTCTCCTTCTCACCATCATTGCGGCTACTCAAGTAGCTGATGCGCCTGCTCCCAGTCCTACCTCTCCCGCCACCACTATCTTTCCTTCCTTCGCAGCTAGTTTTCTCACCACTTAATAGAAAGATTACGAATTTTTTAATGCCAATTCAAATCAAGAGTACAATTAACTTTTGGAAACAAAAATAGTTGTTCCACTCTGCAAGATGTGAATTACACTGGCATCATTAATCAATGATTCACTTTGACCTACCGTAAACTGAAAATTTGAACATCTTTCTCCCTCAGAAAATTATATTTAGAAACAACGTCCTAGTGTAAACTTGTAACAATTACGCACACGCCAAAAATTCACAGCAAAACTTGAAAACAGAAATATAAGAACGGGAGAAAGGTAAAAGGGAAAAAATAGAAAGGGATTGATGAAAAGTATTGACACTGATTTTGATTACAAAGGATTTAGTTTAGACATGAGATTTAAGTCTTTGCATTCGGAGATCCTCTAATATAAGGTGAGTCTCTCGACGTGCCTCATTACTGCATTGCCTATAAGACGCTGCCATTTCCTTTGTAGAGGTTTCTAGTTCCTCCATTTCATCCAAAACTATTTGTAGAGCGAAAGAGATAATCCAACTATTGTCATAGAAAGGGAAGAATGGGCCACTAGCAGAGAAGAAATGGAGAGGCATCCTAGGAAGTTAAGAGACTTCAACATCTCAAATTGGTTTTGATTAATAACAGGTATTCAAAGACTGCCCCATGGGTATATACATCACGATAAGGAGATCGAGCTTCAGGTTATGTATACAAGCAATTAGTTTTAACCTCTTTTTTTTGTGTACAAATTGCTTGATCTCATGTATATTTTGTTATAACCTGTTAAAGACGCAGCTATTGGAATTCAATAATCTATGAGTGTTATCTGCCAATATACTGTTGTGACCAACAGTTGAATGTTATCTCTGTTTGGATATATATTTTGAATTTTGCGCCAAACTTTGATCAAACCTATTTGAGTGAAGAATGGAATATATATTTTTTTCTTCCCTAATGCTTGTATCTCTAATGAACTCGTGCAGTCACGATTCAAGCTTCAAAATATTGATTAGGGTGTGTTACATGGAGTAGATGGAATGAAGTTGGATATTGGATAAGAAAGTGAAAATAGAGATAGAAAACTATCCTTTTTTAAAAGAGAATTGGTAGATAGATACATTCGAAGCATGGTTTTATCAAAAACATTAAAAATATGTTTTAACAATTTTAATATATATATATATATATATATATATATATATATATATATATATATATATATATATATACGTGCGCGTGCACGCACATACACGTCGGGTTAAACATTTCATGCTAGAAGTTATAAAATGAAACCAAACAACTTATATACAAGTATATAATTATGTTTTCTCTTATTATTGGCCCCAATGCCTGTTTTTATTTTCTTCATCAAACACAAGGACTACTTTGCATTATCATGAGACATGGAAAATTAGAAATTTATATAAGACAAGAGAAAAACACAGCAATATTCAAGTAGCAGTGTAAGAACATCAACAACAATACATATATCTGTTTATATAAAACCAAATTTATGATATACAAGAAATTAATCTTCATGTATAAAAGTACAGCTGGTAATAGCTTTGCTGCAGGATAAGTTGATATAATGTGTAATTAGATAAAATACCATATCGAAGATTTTTTCCTTTTAGAAGAAAGCTTTGCAGTAGAAATTTTTAAAATAAAATGGTCGAAAGATTCTATATATTAACGCATACACAAAAGTGAGATGCAAAAACTGGCAAGTTTACTTGAATTTAAAATGGAAATTATTCTTATTTCCTACTTTGTAGTTGGCGCTGGGTGATGGTCTGATGGAAGGAGTTTCATGACAAGCTCCAACAGCTACTATACGGTTCTTATTTCCTATTATTTAGTTATTCTTGATTAGTTGGAACTGAGATTATTAAAAATTAATTCCAAGATTGTTAAAAACTGTTTGTATTTTTTTATTGGAATATTGGTTCAATTAGCCATGCGCCAACGTTCTTGTGGCAAAGGATGGGTATGCAATTATAAATTTATGTGTTGTAAATTAAAGTGGATTATATTTATGTTTTTTTTTATGTTCCATTTGATTCATTGGCTATTTACGGGGAGAAAATTTGGATGTTCAAGAAAATGTAATATTTGTAGCCAAGCGGGATCATATTATATGCTAGAAATTGTGAAAGGCCAAGTAAGCACTCTCCTCTGTGTTGGTTTGCCCATTCAAGATGGCTATCACCTGTTGAAAGAAGGAATTTGATGAATTCGGTGACATGAAGCGATGGTGGATATTTAAAGGAAGCATGATCCACAAAGTAAAAATCACTCATGTTTTACACTGTTTAATTTTATTACCATTCATAACACGTGTTGAATTAAAAATATATTTAAGCGATTACTGCAGGGTTTTTACAGCATTTGCATTGGTCAAAAACAAAAGTGGAGAAAACCAGCGGCGAAGGAAGGAGAGATAGTGGTGGCGGGAGAAGTGGGTATGGGAGCAAGCGCATTGATTGCGTGAGCAGCAACGATAACGATGAAAAGGAGAGTCATTGTAGTCATGACTGTGACTTGGGAGGAAGAAAGAGGAAGAGCATGTGTTTGTGTTTAAGGTTGGTTGCTATGTAGAGACAAGAATAGTCAACAAAATCTGAAACCCTTTTTTTTTTCTTTGAGTGACAACAATATGACGCCGTTTAATATCCATCTCGATGTCCATGTTGGCATTTAACATCACACGTCAGCACGCCATTAACAAAAATTAACGCCAGGGACTAATGTGAAACACAAAGTGAAAAGTCAGGGACTAACGACTTAATTTTTTTAACTCAGGGAAAAAAACAAAAATTGATAATAAAGTGAGGGACTAAAGTAACAGTTTACTCAACATACATTCATTTTAACATTCATAAGCTTTGGGATCACATTAAAAATATTATTTGACATACATATTATTCTATATCTTAAACTTTATTCTTTAGCATTTCCTTTTGTCTTTACCATGTTTCTAGCCCGCTCTTAGGGATAATTATGGATCTCATCTGACCATCTTTGGGGGGAAAATATTTAGACATAGACATGCAGTAAATTTGTCAAACAATATCTTTTCACTAGCTCTACTCTCACCTCCTACTAAATGAAGGATATGAGCTATTCATAGGTGGTCATCACCACCATATAAGATGTGAAGAACTTAATGTCTTCATTGTAGAAGGATTTTGGAGAACCTGATGTCTTCTAGGAGAACCTTTCGCCTCCTCATTAGTAGAGCTCTAAGTGCCCTCTGGATTCTAGGTGCACAAGGAATAAGAGAGTAGACTTACGTTTTCACATAACATTTGTTTTAGTGATCCCTTAAACTCTTGAGATTTATTTTAATGGCTTCCAAATAATTATGCATGCTCAAACAAATTTCCAGCAAATATGGAATGCACATACATATCTCATATTCCATCTCATCATCAACATAAAAAATACTCATACATAACATTATCTTTTTCTGACTTACAAACATTCATCATTTCAATCTTACATAAATAGTGTCCATTCACGATAGAAATACAAGTTGACTCGTAAATCACACAGCATCATTACAAGTCATAAATACATGTCCAATTTATTTTCAATGCCATTTTTGATGTTCAATCACTCAAAGAACTTAATTCTCTCAATCTTCTATGTTGCTCCTCATCCTTTCCTTTTCTGAAAATCTCATTAGTTTCATGAGATTTTACATCTTCGAATTTTGCTCTAGGTGGACAAATGGCACCCTTTAATTTTTTATTCTTTGTGCTCTTTAATTGTTCAAGTCTTATGCAAGTCCTACTTATACTAAGTTCAAATGTTAAGTGTTTACAAACTTCTAACTTGTTTAGGACATTTTACTTGAACATGGTCGAATGGTGGTTTATGTCTTTGCCTAACTTCTTTTGAACTTTTAATTCTTCATTTAACATTATAAGGCTTCTTAAATTACCTAAACCAATATTTTAAACTCTTTTCTTCTTAATTAACCTAGAGTGGTCGAATGTGAGCCCTAGATTTCTAAGACCTTCTAGTTAGTTTTCTCTTGTCTTATGAGTTGATTTTTATAAATTAAAGACTAACTAATTAATTTCTACCTAACTTAGGATTTTTAAAACTTCCTTTTTATCTTGGTAAGTCATGGTCGAATAGCTTAAACTACCTCCCAACTTCATGTTTTAATTTCTAATCACCTTTCATAAGCATACTTAGATTTAGGATTGAAGTATGTTAACTTTTGACTTCCTTTTTACTACCTTAGTGATTAGGTCTAAATGACTCTTTAACCTTTATAATTATTTCTAGTTATAGACCAAAGGATGTCTAGTTAAGGTAATTAGAAATTAAATATTCTCATAGGTCAATTTAATCCCAAGTGGCCAAATGATCCATTAACTTATGTCATTTCTTTCTTACACCTTTAATACATTATACTTACATGCTTAGGATCATTAATTAGACCTAGTTAATAATTAAAACTCATTTTTGGTTAATTAAACTCATAGTGGCCGAATGCCACTTCTTGGACTTAGGGTTTCATAATTTTCTTCTTAACCTTAGATTCATTTACCTAAAGTGGGAAAATGGATCCTTTACCTATCTTAAGGCTTTCTCACACTTTTAATCCATTATGTTTTCATGTTAAGGGTCCTTAATTAAACCTAGTTAGAAATTAAAACCTCTCTTAAGTTATTTAACTACAAAGTAGTTGAATGCCACCTCTCTAGTTTTAGGGAACAAGAAAGTGTAGATTCTCATGATCTACTCCAAGATCTGTATATCTCCTTCCAAGAATGCTTCAAAACTTTGCTCATGAGTCCTCAAAATTGATCAAAGCTTGAAAATAAGTTTTTAAACAAATTCCACAGATTAAATTTCTTCTAAGTTCCTTATAAGCACTTTAAACCAACCAAACTTTATTTTTCTTTTCAAAAATCACTAAAAATTGGTGGATCTGATTTTGAATGATTCAAATACAATTTTGAGCCCTCATAAGTGAAAAAAAAAGGAGATGCACAAATTTTAGAGAAAGGATTCATAAAAAAAAAATCAAACCATAAAAAGATAAGTTTAAAGCTTAAAAAGACAAGTAGAAAGATCCTACTTGATGGTGACTTTGCTAAGCGGTGGTGGGGTTGTGATGGTTGCCTTTCATTCCATATTTGGCTGGTCCAAACGGTTTCACAAGTGGAGATGGTGGGGCTTAGTTTTTAAGGCCTTGATTTGGCTTAAGCATCAAAGATAGGGACTTAGGCTTAATGTGTGGGATTAGGATTTTTTGAGATGAGATGGACTTAGAGAGAATTGAGAGAGTTGGCTAAGTGATTTTCTTTGTAAAAACTGAAGCAAATGGAATCCCAAGGGTTTAGTGGGTTCGGCCACTTAAGGGTAAGGTTGAAATATTTTTACACTTATGGGTATTTTGGTAATTTTGCATTCATTTTCCTACTTTTCAAATTAATTCAAAATTCAACGAATTATCTCTTTAGGTTTTGGATTAATATTAATTAGGCTGAGTTTATCTTTAATTCTTTTTAACTTAGTCTAAGCATGGTTTACTTTTAATTAACCAAGGTTAATAGTTTTAACCATGGTTAAAAGAATCTTTTTACTATTTATTTTTTGTCTTTTATGGTTAACTTGGTTGACTTAACTTGGTGAATCACCACCAAATTTTTCACATGCTTAATTTTCGTGCAAGTAAGTGTGGGGCCCACTTTTGTCTTATTTCTCACACTATATTGCCCTCCCGACTTTCCAAGGACATTTTCGTAATTTTTTCAGCATTGTCAGAAAATTTCTAATACTATTCCTCTAACAATTCTAACACTTTTTGGTTCATTCCCATGTTAATATAAGATCATTTATTATTTTCTGAGAACTGACTAACTCTGTGCAAAAAGCAGAACTCTTAGGGGTTTTTTTTGTCATTTTTGGGGTTTTCTGAGGGTGTTTTTGTTCCTTCTTGATTTTCTAAGTTTTTCTCATTCCTTTTGATCATCCATGATGTTTTATAATCCTTTTACATTGTCTTTTACTTATGTTTTCAGTTCTATGGTTCATTTTCTGAGTTGCCCAGATGCATGAGCATTTTCATCATTTGCACCAAACTTCCTAATTTTTCTATTTTTAGTTCCTAATCCTTCTTAGTTTCACTCTAGGGATTATTTGTAGCTTCAAATATTCATCATAAAAAAATTAAGGCATTACATATTTAATCTTCGTCTTCTATGATGTTAAGCTAAGAAAATTTTGAAAGTCCCTCTTCTTCTATAATGTATGATTTGGGATTTTGTAACTCTTCCTCTTCTTTGATCCTGCTTGTTGTGTCTATGATGTATGACCTGAGATTGGATTTTTTCATGTCCATTTTCTTCTTCTATAATGTATGGTATGAGATTTTTTAACTCTTCCTCTTCTCTAATCATGCTTGCTGTGTCTATGATATATGACCTGAAACTGAATTTTTTCATATCCCTCTTCTTCTTGTATAATGTATGACCTAAGATTTTTTAACTTTTCCTCCTCTCTACTATTGGTTGTTATGTTGATGATGCATGATTTGAGCCTTAATTTTTTTATGTCCCTTGTTTTTTATGATATTACATTATGGTCTATGTCTCTATGTTGATTGATTTTAAAAAAAATTTAATCTTCTTCTTCTATGATGTTAAGCTAAATTTTTTTTGAATATCCCTATTCTTATTCTATGATATATGATCTGAGATTTTGTAACTCTTCCTCCTCTCCGATCCTATTTCCTCTTCTATGATGTATGGTTTGAGATGTTTTAACTTTTCCTCTTCTCTACTACTGGTCGCTATGTCTATGATGCATGACTTGATACTGAATTTTTTTATAACCATCCTCTTTTATGATACTACACCATTGTTTATAACTCTATGCTGGTTGATTTTAAAATTTTTTAATCTTCCTCTTCTTCTATGATGTTACGTTGAGAAAATTTTGAATATCCCTCTTCTTCTTCTTCTATGATGTATGATATGAGATTTTGTAACTCTTCCTCTTCTTTGATCCTGCTTATTGGGTCTATGATTGTATGACCTGAGACTAGATTTTTTCATGTCCCTTTTCTTTTTTTATGATGTATGGTTTAAGATTTTTTAACTTTTCCTCTTCTCTGCTACCGGTTGCTATGTCTATGATGCATGATCTAAGATTGAAGTTTTTATATCCCTCCTCTTTTATGATACTACACTTTGGTTTATGACTCTGCTAGTTGATTTTAATTTTTTTTTAATCTTCCTCATCTTCTATGATGTTAAGCTAAGAAAAGTTTGACTATCCCCTTCTTCTTCTATGATATATGATCTGAGATTTTATAACTCTTCCTCTTCCCTGATCCTACTTACTATGTCTGTGATGTTTAACCTGAGACTGGATTTTTTTCATGTCCCTTTTCTTCTTTTGTGATATATGGTTTGAGATTTTTTAAATTGTCCTCTTCTTTGCTACTAGTTGTTGTGTTTATGATGCATGATAAGACTGAATTTTTGTATATCCCTCTTCTTTTATGATACTACCTTATGGTCTATGACTCTATGTTTGTTTATTTTAAATTTTTTTAATCTTCCTCTTCTTTTATGATATTGAGTTGAGAAAATTTTGAATATCCTTCTTCTTTGATGATGTATGATATGAGATTTTGTAACTCTTCCTCTTCTTTGATCCGGCTTGCTATGTCTATGATGTATGATTTGAGACTGAATTTTTCCATGTCCATCTTCTTCTATGATATATAATATAAGATTTTTTTTAACTCTTCCTTTTTCTTGATCCTCCTTGTTGTGTTTATAATCCATGATCTAAGATTGAATTTATGTTTCCCTCTTCTCTAATTTTTGGCCTATGATGCTTAGGCTGAAATTTAATTTACGTTTCCCTTTTCTCTGATTTATGGTCTATAATGCTTAGGTTGAGACTTAATCTATGTTTCCCTCTTCTTTAATTTATTGTCTATGATACTTAGACTAAGACTAAAATTATGTTTCTCTCTTCTTTGATTTATGGTCTATGATGCTTAGGCTGAGATTTCATTTATGCTTCCCTCTTCTCTGATTTTTGGTTTAGGATGCTCAGGTTGAGACTGAATTTATTTCATAGTTTAAATATGATGTGTCATGCTTTTATATATACCATTTTTTGAAATTTTCCTTCTTTTAAGTACGCCTTTTACCATTATGATTTTATATATACCTTTATAGAATGATTCCCTTTTCTATTTTGCAAACTGCTTGAGATTTAATTGTCATCTAGGACCAATGAAGTTCATTGAGTAGTGACATGTGCTCGAGTTAGATTTACTCTTAAGTTTAGCTATATAGGAGAGAGACTTAACAAATCAAACATAAGTGGCAACATCTTTTCACTTATCTTAAGAGTTAGCCTTAGTGGGTATTAGTTGGCTATGACTTCTTCATTCTAATAGTATGAAGCAATCTAGTCAATAACTACTTATTTCTACTATCGAACAACCATTAATTGCAGATGTTGGTGGAAATCCAAAAACAGCAAACTTCAACCCATCTTTAAATGAAGTTTTTGTTCCTGAATAAACCCAGACACTCTAAAAATCCTAGAAAAAGAAAGCCAAATGCAAGTGGAACTAGATCCATTTCACATGTTTGGAACCATACAACTAATTGTTTGTAGCTGAAGGTGATATATCCCAAGATGCTTGTAAATACTGTAATAAAAGCTTTTACTGTCATCTTAAGATCCATGGCACCTCCTCTATATGATATAAATAATGACTCTACTCAAATAATTTTATCCTTTAGGTTTACCAAGAGTTCAAATTTGCATGTTGTTAGCCAAAGGTTCAATGTAGAGGCTTGTAGGAAGGCTCTTGCATGTTTTTCATCCTAGATGAACAACCATTTAAAAATATAGATTATGAGGGTTTTTAACTCCTTTGTAAATAGCTTCAGCCCCAATTCATCCCATCTTTTAGGAACACAATAGTAAAAGATTTCTATCAACTCTATTTAGATGAGAAAATCATATTAAGGGTATTCTTAAGGTCCAACAATATTAGAGTCTCCTTAACAACATATTGCTGGAATTTTGTCCACAACTTGAATTATTTATCCTTGACTGCCAATTTTGTTGATAATGAGTGAAACTATAAAAAAAATAATTAGTTTATCAATAAGTGCTACCCACAAAGGTGAGACAATAGGAAAACAAGTAGAGGAAATATTGAGAGAATGGAGAATTAAGAATGTTTTTTTCAATTACTATTAATAATGCTTCTTCTAATGATGTGGCCATTACTTATCTAAAAAAAATTAAATTCTTTCAATGCACTAGTCTTATATGGTGATTTTTTTCTCATAAGGTGTTGTGCTCACATTCTTAACCTGGTGGTAAATGATAGGTTAAACGACATGTAACCCTCAATGTTCTACATTCGAAATATTGTTAGGTTTTCGTCTTCACCCTAAAGATTAGCCAAATTTAAGGAATGTAGTGCCTATTCTAAAATTTCATGTAAGAAACTAGTAAATCTAGATGTACCTACTAGGTGAAACTCAATTTATCAAATGCTAGAGTCAGTTGAAAAATACCAAGCTATATTTGAGAAGTTTGAGTTTAAGGATCCAAGTTTTAAGGAATACTTTGGGAGGTGGTGGCAACATCATCAAGTTTTTTTTTTTATGATGCCGCAAATGTATTTTCAACCTCAACATATGTCACCATTCATACTATATTTCATCACCTCTCCTTTATCTAGTGTCAATTGAATTAAGCCTCTATGAACTTGAATACCACTTTTGCTACCATGGGGTATGAGATGAGAAAAATATGATAAGTATTGGGATCAGGTTATTCATATAAAAATCTTCTTTATTTTGGAGTCATGTTTGATCCTAGGTTTAAATTTAAGTATGTTCAATGATCTTTTCGTGATATGTATCTACAACAGAGTGACTTTTCCATTGAGTTAGCCTTTAGTGTCAAGTTGAATATGTCTAGACTCTATCAATGGTATGTTACTCAATCCTCCTCCATTCGCTTCAATTTGGTTCAGTTGAAACCATCCCTCCTGTAATTGCTAGTCATATTGCTAGAACTGATTCTTTTAAATAGAGGTGCCTAAGTAAACCATGTGTAGATTATGGTGAAAAATTTGACATACTTTTTGGTGGAAACAAAAAAACTCTCATTTTCCTATACTTTCCAACTTATCAAGGGATGTCTTAGTCACTCTAGTCTCCACTATGGTTTTAGAGAGTGATTTTAGCACATGGGGTAGAATATTGGACACCTTTATAAGTTCACTATCCACTCTAATATGTACACAAAATTGGTTAAATTCTTCCACTTAACATTTTAAGGATTGCCTAATCAGTAAGAATTTGGAAATTTCTAAAAAGGTATTAGTAGGTAATTTTTATTTGATCTATTTTTTTAAAATTCTATCCATTGGGGTTTATTTTGAAATGAAACTCACAAAGAAAATATGTTGAATTTAATTCTAAAGTAAGTTGAGTTAAAACATTTAATTATCTTTCACTATTTCTATTGAGTAAGATTGTGTAGTTTTCAATACTATGATTTCTATTTTTATATGTCTTCACGATGAAAAATTTTGGATTGATCATGCATAACTTTTGCATCTGGTAATTCAATGACCTTCTTGTTAATTGTTATATACTTATGTTATAACACAAAAACCAATAAACTAAGTCGCACTCTAATATTTGTTTTCGAAAACAAAACAAACAATTTTACTTAACAGTTTTTTTATTTAAAATAATACTCAAGTTATTTAAATTCTTAAGATTAAAGTAATCCTTCTTAAGGGAAATTTAAATTTGGGTAAAGTTTATTTTGGGCTAAGCATCAAACCTTACCCATCGATTCTAAACCAATTCAATTTTTTTAAAACCTTTTTGTTGATAATTAAGAGTTAAAATTCCAAAAGATATGTTTTATAAATTTTAGATCTCACGCAATGAGTTCTAAACATGAATCGGTAATTTACTCTGCTGTTCGATGTTTAGTGATTTATATGGGTCTCAGTGTAACCTTAGTTGTCTAGGATCCTGTGCATATATCGATCTCGAAAATCTTTTAAAAAATAGAGGATTCAAGAAAACATCATTTTAATAAATTCTAGGTTTCACACAACGAGATCTAATACGAACCAGTGACTTACTCCGTTGTTCGATGTTTAGTGATTCATATGGGTCTTAGTGCAACCTTAGTTGTTTAGGAACCTGTGTATATGTTGACAAAGAGATTATTCAAAATACCAAAAATGCTTTTAAAAATTGCCTTTCAAAATTCTTTTTACCTCTTAAGATCAACTCTTCAAAAAACCAGAACTACGTAGCCTTGAATTTCCCATTGCACCAGGAAATAAGTAGGATTAGGATGAAGTCCTGTCAGACTATTTTCCACAAATCTATTTAATTCTATTCTATTTAAAAGGATCAAACAGTTTTCAAAAAATAAAAATATCAAAATCGCACACTCAGTTTAAGGGTACCGTTCTTCGGAACGAGTGAGTAGGGTGCATAACACCTTCCCTATTCGTAACCAATTCCCGAACCTAGAACTCACCTCAGGTTAGAGTTTTTCCAAATATTTTCCCTTAAATAAAAATTTGGTGGTGGATCCACAAACTAATTAAATTCTTTCTAAAAATTTAAGTGAGTATGTGGTCTCATTGTAATTACGGTTGCGACACATCACAAAGCAGTCGTCTCACTGTCGTTGTGCCCTCTGATGTCTCTATCTCCATCCCTTCTGTGTGTCCTAATATGTCAATTCACGCTATCTATTTTCTAAGCAGACCATTTTCATCGTGAAATGCATAGTCAAGCTTTAGGAAAGAAATGAGAGGTAGGAAATGAGAAATTTTAATTTCTTAGTAGGCGTCTACCCTAGGGTGGGTGACTTCATTTCTTTCCAAGCTACTTTAGTTTCTTTTAAAAATGTGATAAGCATACAAGTCTAGTTTTATCCCTTATAAAATATCTTTACTTTTGAAATGGATTTATTTTAAGTGTAAAAGACTTCATAATAAGCGTAATCATATATCTCATTCCTTCTTTGGGTCACCTTTTTAACATGATGAATCATAAAATCAAAGATACTACTTGACACATTAACATCTTTGGCCATAATCATAACTATTCTTATTCACGAGTCATCCTTTCAGTGACACTTTAACATATGACAGACCATTATACTGTTAATGGAACATTATTAAACATTTTTCAAATAATATCTTCTTATTTCCACACACATAGTCAACTTTCTTTAGGATATGAACTCATTTCTAATGGTCGTTACCATCTTAGGTTGAAGCTATAGGCCTCTAACATGGATAGTCCTAAACTTCCATTTTTCAAATATGTGCTTGTTAAGTTTTCACATCCGGTTTTATATAGTGACTTGACTTATTAGTTTTTATTTCAAGTCTTTAAAATATGATGCATGCTTAATTTTAAATCAAAATACTATGAATATATAGCACCCAATTCACCTATTCAATATAAACACATGGAACCATATAAATATACACAAGTCATCATGTCATCCAAGAGATCACACAACCATTTAAAATATAAGTGATCATTATAACGCCCTAAAAATGAATACTATTTTTATGCTTAATTCATACATTCAGTTCCATTAATAGATTGTTATCTCATGATGTGGAACCTTTAGAAAATAATTGTTAGAGAAAATATGGGAAACTTTTTTCTAGAACGTTTTCACACCAAATGCAAGCCTTGTTGATATAGTGTTCGTAATAGAATGTAAACAATTAGGTGCTCTTGTGCATGTATAATTCATTAACATTACGAATTATTTCATTCGTTTAATTATCTATAATAAAGAGAAAATTAGAGAAATCTAACTCAAACATACAATATTTACATATTATATAATTATACAGTTCTTAAACATTGATACAGTCTTTATTTACATCCGCATAACTAGTCTAAGGAATTAGAGCCTTACTCACACCAAATTACATATATTAATTTACATATTTTATTTACATACATAATTATTTCATACCATTTTCATATTAACTAACCTACACACTATCTGGTAGCCACTAGGATAGATTTATCCATCTATTTACAAAATTTTTATTGGCATGACTTTCTTCTTCTTCCTTCTTCAGAAAAATAAGGACTTGGCAAAGCACCTCATGATTGGTGATGGTAGCGCTCTAGCCACAAGCTCTGATTCAAGGAGACAAAAGTTCCATCATCCATTTCTTGGAATGCTTGAAATGGGTAGGGCATAGGGAATGGAAAGCTACCCTGAGATGACCAGACGTGCAACATGTTGTAATAGTGGGATGGTGTCTGCAGATTTGATTCTCCTTCATATAAGGAGGAATCCTCTATAGGTGTTGTGGGTGGTTCCTAGTAGCTGGGAGGAGGAGGAAGCACACCTTCTAGATGAAAGGATTCCAAAGGAATCGCAAACTCCATAGTAGAGAAATTTGGACTCGTCACCACCAACACAAACAGGTGTCTCAAAGAAAAATATATGTGCACGTTAGCTCGCACTGTTATCATCAATCAATGAGCATTTTCCATCTAGTTTACATTGCTAATCTCCACATAAACTACTGCTTTTGTGAAAGACATTTTGATCGTTAGGAAAGAAAATGGAGAGGGAAGGAGTGAGAAACTATGTTTCTCAGTAGGATTCTACCCTAGGTTTAATGTTATCACTTTCATCCTAACCACTTTAGTTTATAAGAAAAACATATCATGCATGCAACTTAAATTTTTAATTTCAAAAACTCTTACGGAAGTGGATTTCTTTTATGAAAATAACCCATTATTAGTTAAACATATAACTTACTTAAACATCATAAGTTTTTGAGATCACATCTCAGATATTATTTTACTAACATTTTCACTATGTCTTACATAATTTCTTATTTATTCTCTATTCCACACCTTCAGGGAAATTCAATTACTATTCCACACCTTCGGGGAATCTTAAAACATAGGCATATAATGTAATTAGTCAAATAATATCTTTTCATTGGCTCCATTACTCTACCTTTTATTCGTAGGACATAAACTCATTCCTAGGTGGTCGTCACCATATTAAATATTAAAGACCTAGTGCTTCATAATAGAAGGATTTGTGGAAGACCCTTTTGTCTCCTCTTTAATAGGACCCTTTGGTCCTCTAGATTTTCACAAGGCAAATTAAGAGTAGTTTTACATTAGTTCTTTCTTTAATGATCCTTAACGAATTAGGTTCATTTTAAAAGCTTTTAGATAATCATGCATGCTCAGTCAATATCCAACCAATATGCCATGCACATATTCACAGTATCAATCACACATGATTATCATACATAACATCATTCTTTAATCATTCATGAGTAATCATCATTCATCTCACATTATACATTATGCATTCATAAAGCAATACATAAGTTGGCTTAACATTCTCAAGCATATAGTTATCTTCTAAATTAAGACTTACATATGCTTATCATTCACTCTTGGAAAACATAATCATATATACCGATACATGTCCAACTTGTTTAATTCATAACATTTTATGATGAATCACTCATGGAAACTTATTCCACTCATTTTTCTAAGTTATCTCTTAGCCTTTCCTTTTCTCAAAGGTCAAGTTGTTTCACATAATTTCATGAAATTTAACAGTTTTCCTCAGGTGTTAGAATGCAACCTCTTGAGTTATTTACTCTTTGTGTACTTTAATTTTCATGTATTATGTATAACATAATTAAATTAGGTTTAAGGATTATGCATTAGCAAGATTTTAACATACTTGCATCTATTTAGTCACGCATGGTTGAATGGCACCATAACCTTTTCTCGCCTCTCTTAAGCCTTTATTCCATTTATTTTACATGGTGAGCATCGTTATTACACCTTAATTAAGGTTTTAAACTCACCTTCCTTTAATTTAACTCAAGGTGGCCTAATGCACACACAATGATCCTAAGGCATTCTAGTTATCTTTCTTTAACTTAGAAGATGATTTTTACTTGTTAAGGTTTAGGCCATTAAACATTATCAAGCTTAGAAATTTTTAAGACTTCTCCTTCATTCTTAAGAGGTATGAATGAATGTTCATGTACCCATTCACTACATCGTGATTCATTTTAATCATCCACTTAGACATTTTTTATTCAAGCTTAAGTTCTAATCATGATTTTAACTTAATTTCATCAATTATGACCATCATGACCAAATGATAATCCACACCATTCTTAAACCTTTCTTACACTTTTAATTATTCTTATTTACATACTAAGAGTCCTTAATTAACCTTAATCAAGATCTTAAACCCATTGTCCCCCAATTAAGTAAAAGTGGTTGAATGGTTTTGGTTCAATTTTCTCCAGTTGATTCAAATCATTTAGGAATTAATCTTATAGCTTTAGCCATCCTTATAAATTTTTAGGTATTTTACCATAATTAAGAAAAGTGACCGAATGCTACCCCTTCAACACTCAATGTCATTTTCTCAAAATTCCTTCTCACACGAGATCTTTGTTCCATGATTTTGAGCACTTGTAGCACTATTAACACCTAAAATACCTCAATAATTGTCCTTAATCCTTAGCTAGGGTCATGATTAAGGAAATTTATGAGTGTCTTATGAAGTTTGTTCCATTTTTTGTCCCAAAATCCAACTTACTTTTAGTAGATTTTAGATCTATGTCCAAATCAAGCTTATAGGACTTATGGTATAATTTTTCATTGTCTTTTAAGTGTATTAATTTATGAGTTCGTATCTAGAATCTTAAGCACATAATTCCATATTATGAAGAAAATCATCAAGTTTCAAGCTTTAAGCATATAAATCTCAAAGAAAGCATTTTTCAGGATAAATCAATGTAGATGCACTAGATCTACTACAAGATCCATACAACGTACACCATGAACACTTAAAAATTTTTCACATGAACTCTCAAATCTTCCCCAAAGCATCAAAATTTATTTTTAAGAAAATTTAATTGATTAAATTGCTTCTAAGGTGGCTAGAAGCACTTTAATACACCAAAACTTTACTTTAACTCTCAAAAATCACTAAAAATGTATTCAACCATGAAAAGGAAGTCTTGAGCTCTCATGAGTTCAAACAAAATGAGATCCATCGGTCTTAGAGTTAGGGTCTACAAAAAGAAGAAAACAAACCATGAAAATCAAAATTTAAAGCTTAAAACATAAGTAGTATGATCTTACTTGATGAAGACTTCATGATGGGTTTTTATAGGGCTTTGATGGTTGATCTTGATCCCCCCTCTTAGTGGTCCACAATGATCTCTTAGTGGTGGTGGTGGGGCTTGGTGATTAGGAGTTGATTTTAGCGTAAACTTTAAAGATGGAAGCTTAGGCTTAAGGTGAAATTTTGGGGTTTTTGGGTTAGTTCAAGCTTTAGGAGAGTTTATAGAAATGATCTAAGTGTTTGGGGATTAGAAAATTTCTACAAATGAGCCCTCCCAGGGCCTTAGTGAATTCGGCCACTCCAAGGGTAACTTAGGGCTTAATTTTCCACTTAAGGATGTTTTGGTAATTTTGCAGATAATTTCCATTTTCTAAATAATTCAAACGGTGAATAATTATCCTTTTAGGATTAGATTAGTTCTAATCATGCTTATTTGTTCACTAATCAAGTTTTACTTACCCTAAGTATGGTTATCTTTAATTAAACAAGATTATTTAGCCTTAACCATGGTGAAAGGAATCTTTGCATTTACTATTTTTGTATTTTATGCATTTAATTTTGTGATGACTCATATGGTGAGTCATCACCATGTTTTTCACATGGAATTTTCGTGCAAGATGTGTAGGGCTCACTTCTTGGCTTTTGTTCCATATTTTCTTGTCCTACCGGCCTTCAAGAGATATTTTCGTAATTTTTTCGCCACTACCCTAGAGGTTCAAAATTTATTCCTCTAGTGTTTTTAACACTTATTGGTTTCTTCAAAAACCATTATTAGGTCATTTACTATTTTTATAAGAACAATTTAGCCTCAGTGAAAGACAGAACTTTCTAAAGGCGTTTTCCAAGTTTTCTATCACCTTTTTACCCTTTCTCTTTACCTATTCTTTGCTCATAACTTTTCAATCATCTTTGGTATATTTTAATCCCTTAGGATGTAATTTAACTTTTATCTTACGTTTCCTGCACCTTTATTAGGATTACTCAAGTGTAGGGGCATTTTCATTATTTGTATAAAATTTTCTAATTTCACCGTCTTTTACTTTTGTCTTTACTTTATTTTTACCTAAAGATTATTTGTAGCCTAAAGGGTTCATTATGAGAAATTACAAGTGTTACGATCATACTCAAGCGTCATAATATTAACCAGGGCAATAATATTTACCTAAAAACTTACATAGTGAAAACCTTTACTTGAGCAAGATCCTTATATTTTGGACAATATGCATTCTTTTTATATAATTATCCAAGTTGACCTTATTCTTTATGTTTTATGATAAGTTTCTCAAGAAAAACCTTCACCACTCATTCTTTCTTAGCTTCTCTCACCTTATCCATTTCTCGAAAGTCAGTTGATATTTTTCTTGTCTTTAATTTTATAATGGTCGAATAGCCTTTATGTCTCTTAAATAGGTTTTCTAGTTTATCTAGGCCTTATGACCATTTTTATTTTTGAAATCCATTCCTAAGAGAGATGAACATATATTCTTTTTTCTATTAAATATTATTTATCTAATTTTAAGCTTCTTTAGCTGAATGATCTTTTCTAATTTCATCAAGTTTGATGTTCATCTTTCTAAGATTTTATGGCCAGCCTTTGAATTTCAATGCCAAAGGAGAATAATTTTTTATCCTTTTACAAAAGCTTGGTTGAATGACCATATTGTCTTCTTAAAAACCTGTATCTTATTTTTCTTATTCCTAGAAGTCATTTATTTGAAGATATTTGCTTATGTTATTGGACTAATTGGTCTTAGAAATATTTGAACCTCTTCCTTTCCTAATCTTGAAGCTTTAGCCAAATGACTATTCTTGCTTACTAAGGTTTTTTAATTTATTTTTCTCTAGTTCCATGGGCATGTTGTTTATGATACAAATTGTAAAATGTGTTGGCTTTTACATCTTAATAATTTTTAAGTAATTGTAAACACCGAATTATGTCCGAGGCCCAGTTCCGAATCCATGGTTGAAATTAACCGAGAAACTGGCATTAAGTTAAGCAATAAAATAAATAAAGAAGAAGCAGCAAAAATAAAAATAATCGGAAAACAAAAACAGATATGAAAAGATGGACAAAAAAAAACAAAAAAAACGAAAAACATGGAGAAATAAATAAGGTGAAAGCTCAATTAAATAAAGAGCCAAAAAAACAAAAGAACAGAAAAGGAAGAAAAATTCGAAAGAAATAGAAGAAGAAAAATTCGAAAGAAAAAGAAGAAGAAAAATTTGAAATAAAAACAAAAGTGAGGATCTGAAAATAAAAATAAAAAGGTAAAGAGAAATGGAAAATAATAGTCAAAATAATAATGCAAAAAGAAAGGGAAAGGAAATTAAAAAAAATAAAAAAAATAAAAAAATGAAATGAAAATTTGAAAAAAAAAATACATAAATAAAATTAAAAAAGAGAATAATAATTAAAAATATAAATAAAAATCAGAAAATAAAATTAAAAAAGGAAAAACCTAAAAATAAAATTAAAAATATAAAAAATAAAAAAGATAGAAATTATTAGAGTAAATAAAAGTCATATGTAAGATAAGAAAATAATAAAGAGGGAAACTATAAATATAATAATACTAAACAATAAATTAATAATAGAAGAGTAAAAGGGAAAGATAAATACAAATAAAGCTGAAAATGGTAAGGAAAAAGAGAAAAATAGAAGAAAGAGAAAATAAAAAAGGGAAAAGAGACCCTCGGGGGGTTTTTCAGCTATAAAAAGTGGGAAGCTCTCCTTTTTGGGGGCTCTAGAATTTTACTTTTGGAGACTCAAAGGAAAATCCCTAGCTTAAAGAAAGATGAGGAGCTTCCCATACCCCAGCAACGTCGTCGCTCCAACTCACCCTCGCTATCTCCGCCAGAGCACCAAGGACAGTGCGCAGGTTAGTAGATCCCTCCGTAAATGTAAGACCTAAATACTGAAGCATGAACTAATTAATACACGCTAGAAATCCATAATGTGAAGTTAATAGTATATGTGTTTGATAGTATTACTCAGTGAAAAGTCTGTTTCCTCCGCTCACATACGGCTGGATTGAAATGTGAATGTGTGTTGAGAGTTTGAATCCCCATTGAATGCTCCTGAGAAACTCGATCCTGGATACGGTGGACATGTCGATTTAAATTCCCAGCTCCCATTAAACAAGTAAGAAAGGGAATCATGCGTTCCGATCCAATAATAAAATTGAGTCCCCTGCAAAATTCGATCCCAAATCCGTCCGATCACGTTGTGGATGGGATTTCGACATCCCCTTAGCCCCTAAGTTCAGATATTCGGCCGGTTTGAGCTAGTAAGCATGGGGAGTATGGTCTGTGCACTTCCCCCTGTGGGGCTCCCCTCCCGACTAGGCAAGCGACGTATAGATACATAAACTCGGGGCTCCTGCGATCGAGCGGCGATGGAGGCCGCGAGGATCCAACGACCTCAACCCGACCATAAAGCCGGAGCCTAGGAATGAGACGCTGCCACATTCCGGTTGCTCGAGCCTCCCCTGAAATGACGACTTGCATTTCACCGAGTCTCAAATCCACCGATTCCACGTCTTCGCCCCCTTCCTTTTCCACCAAACCTCTCCCTTAAGGGTTCGCCTTCCCCTATAGCGTTACCATTGACCACCCCGAGGGACTAGGAGGGTTGTATGCAGACTTTCTTCTTGGCTTATTTCTGCAGGTCTCTCGCGACGCCACTCAGTTCACAGCATGGGAGGAGCCTCCCATGAGTGAACGAACTCATGGTATCGACGAGAGGGCGACGTCGGATCGATCGTCGCTGCAAGGGGGGTGGCCACATTAGCACCTATGTTAAGGCTGGTCCTGAGGAAATGGTGCTTGGTCAAACGGCAGTCGTTGACGCGATCGTTCGGAGAGGAGAACTTCACATTGGCAGGCGAGCGTCAGTTTAGGTGACGAAGGAAGGCACCAGGTCGAGCTCCACTTACTCCAAATTCAGGTCATCGTCCGAGGAGGCTACGACGTGTGAAAACGAAGCCAGGGCAGTTCCGGCCACTCGCGCAGACACAAACGAACCGGCTGGGCGCTAGGTGCGAGCGGAATGAGAACGCTGGAAGCTCGCGAGGGGTCGGAATGGCAAGGACGAATCGGGAAGGCACCGCGTGCGGCAATGCAGGGGCCATGGACGCCTCAAGGAAGAAGAACCCCAATCTGCAAATTTCAATTAATGTCCCGAACTTTTAAAATTTGCTAATAGGTCCCTAAAATTCCCCATAATTTCTAATCAACCCTTCAACTTTTCAAAATTTCAAATTAGCCCCTTAACTTTTTATATTTACATTTTGACCCCTCAACTTTTCATATTTACATTTTGACCCTTTAACTTTCTGTATTTACATTTTGATCCCCAAACTTTTTATATTCATATTTTGACCCCCAAATTTCTCGAAAGTTCAATTAAGCCCACGCACTTCCGATATTTACAAGTCAAGGAAATGATTAAATAAAAATCTTTTTGCTTTCCTTAATCTCACGCAATGGGCCCTAAAAATGAACTGGTAGCTTTTTCTGCTGTTCGTTGTTTAGAGGTCAGTATGGGTCCAAGTGCAGCCGTTGTTGTCTTGGGCCCTGTGCATATGTGGATTGAGGTTGCTCCTCCTTTCCTTTGTTTTCAGTAAAATAAAAATCTCGTTTTTGCTTTCTTTAATCTCATGCAATGGGCCTTAAAAACGAACTGGTAGCTTTTTCTGTTGTTCGTTGTTTAGAGGCCTGTATGGGTCTAAGCGCAGCCGTAGTTGTCTTGGGCCCTGTGCATATGTGGACTGGGATTGCATCCTCAAAATGTTTTCAAAAAAAAAAAACAACAAAACATTTTCTTTTCAATTTAAACTCCATTCAGAGGTCAAGCCTTCAAATCCACCAGCACTACGTAAGCCTTGAGTTTCCCATCGCACCGGGGAATACGTAGGAGCAGGATCAAGTCCTGTTAGGCTAACCTCCATCAAGATATTTATTTTCACATTAATTAAGGGACCAAACAAATTTCAAAAATCACACACTCAATTTAAGGATACTGTTCTTCGGAACGGGCGAGTGGGGTGCCTAACACCTTCCCCACTCGTAACCGACCCCCGAACCTAAATCTCTTCCTCGAGTCAGGGTTTTTTCCAAGTATTTTCCCTTAAATAAAAATTTGGTGGTGACTCCACATAATCACAAATTCATTTTTCAAATTTTAGCGAGTTCGTCGTCTCATCAGAATTACGGTTGCGACAGTAATTAGTTTTCCTTATTAGTGTCGTTGGCTCCCTAAATCATGTTCACTTACTTGATACTATCTTCGTAACCTAGTTACTTAGTAACATGAGTTTATTAAATTTAGTTTCTTCTTATTCTTTTTCCAAGTGTTTGGTCGAATGACCATTATGACCTTCCATGGCCACTTAACTTATTTTTCTTTTTGGCTCTATGTGCATGTCCTTAATGTTACCATTATGGAGGAAGTTTATTATTACATCTTTATGAATTTTATGTCTTTTCTTCCTCATAGTTGAAGCCTCGGCTGAATGGATCCTATAGATCCAAGGTGACATTTTTAGCAACCTTTTTCCATCTTAGCTTCTAGACCTATGGTCTTGCCACCTAGTAGTCAAGGTTTATTTTAAGGTCAACCAAGTCTTTTCAAGTATTTTCCCTTGATCAATGGTATTTTTCTTTAGTGTAAATTTAACATCTTTATTTCATTTTTACAAGTTCACAATCCCTTTACTTTATCTTTTGGTGGTAAAGATCTAACCTTTATGGTTCAAGTTTAAATTTTGTGACTTCCACTTAAAGTTTTTGGGACCAAGACCACAATAGTCTAGACTTAAGGTTTTTAAGTTTTGACAAGTTCTAGATCTTCAATTTTTATCAGGAAGGAAACGAGCTTGTACTTTTAGAAGAAATATAAAAACATAAGGTAATTTTATGCTTAAATAAGAAAAGCTTATAAAAATATTTTCTAATATCAAAGTCAACCTTCACTAGAGTATCTTTCAAGACTTAGTTAAAAACTTTTCAAATTTTCCAAAAAATTTTAAAAATTATTTTTAAGAAGTTTTAACTGATTGAAATACTTAAGGAGTTCTAATAAGCACTTTAAACCATTAAAATTTCATTTTAGTCCATTAAAATTTATTTAAACATTATAAATGACTATTTTAAAATCCTAGGATAGTTTTAAAAAAAATCATACTCAAGGAAGTTGGATGTTTGAGCTTAAAGAAGAGACCCATAAATTGAAGACGAATAGGCAAAAATAATCAATAAAATCACTTAAAAATTTTTAAGGGAGGGACATCCTACTTGTAGAAGGAAAACTTAGTGGATTTTATGAGGAAAAATCACCCCCTTATGATCCCAAAATGAAAATTCCACAAGAGGAAAGGAGAGTCTTTGTTGTTTAATTTTTTAGCTTAAACTTCAGAGATAGAAGCTTAAACTTAGTTGTTTTTGGTTGATGGAAAAGTTCCAACATAGTCCCCTCTCTTCTCTATTCCATTCTTTTGGTGGAATTTTAAGGCATAGGTACACAATAATATTAGTCAAGCAAATCAATTTAGATGAGCACCTAATTACTTGAACATTATAACTTTTGGGATCACAACATGGATATTATTTGACTATTGTTTCTTCTATGTCTCAATGTAACTCTTCTCTTCTCTATTTCACTCAATCGGTGAAATTTTAAGACATTGGCATACATGTGTTAGTTAGTCAAACAATATCTTCATACTGAGTATGCTACTCTACCTTTTACTACTAAGGATGTAAGCTTAGTCCTAGATGGTCATTGTGGCAACCGTAATCGCAACGAGATGACGAACTCGCTAAAATTTTAATATAGAATTTATTTGGGTTAATGTGGAGTCGCCACCAAATTTTTATTTAAGGGAAAAAGATTTGGAAAAACCCTAACTCGAGGAAGAGATTTAGGTTCGGGAGTCGGTTACGAGTGGGGAAGGTGTTAGGCACCCCACTCGCCTGCTTCGAAAAACAATACCCTTAAACTGAGTGTGTGATTATTCGAAAGTTGTTTGATCCCTTTAATTAGAGTGAAAATAAATACTTGATGAAGGTTAGCTTGATAGGACTTGATCCTACTCCTACGTATTCCCCGGTGCAATGGGAAACTCAAGGCTTACGTAGTTCTGGTTTAAAGGCTAGACCTTCGGAAGTGCATTACAAGGAAGAAGATATCTTGGAAAGAGTTTTATTTTTTGGAGGAACCTTTCGTCCACTCATGCACAAGGTCCGAGGCAACTAGGGCTGCACGGGGGCCTATACGAACCTCTAGACATCGAACAGCAGTGAAAACCGCCAGTTTCCCGCTAAGAGTTCGTCGCATGAGACTATAGGTCCCAAAACATTTTGAAAGGAGTTTTATTTTTGGAGGAACCTTCAACCCACTTATGTATAAGGTCTGAGGTAGCTAGGGTTGTACGGGGGCCTATACGAACCTCTAAACATCGAATAATAGTGAAAACCGCCAGTTTCCTGTTTAGAGTTTGTTGCATAAGACTATAGATCCAAAAACATTTTGAAAAGAGCTTTATTTTTGGAGGAACCTTTAGTCCACTCATGCACGAGGTCCGAGACAACTAGGGCTTACGGGGGCCTATACGAACCTCTAAACATCGAACAGCAGCGAAAACTGCTAGTTTTCCGTTTAGAGTTCATCGCGTGAGACTTTTGATTCCCAAAAGAATGTAGTTTGAAGACGGTAATAAAGATAAGAATAGAATCGAGCTTGATTTGAATAAGAAATGAATTTGATTCAAAATTTGAAGAGAAGAATGAAACTTGATTTAAAAGGAATTTGATTTTTGAAATCGAGGAATTGAATTTGACTAGACTAGAAATGAACTTGACTTGAACTTGAGAGTCTTGAACTAAATTTGATTTAAGGAAAGACATTGAATTTATTTTTGAAACTTGAGGAAAAAAGAATTAAACTTGAATTTGATTTTATTTTATTTGAATGAGAGAATTAATCAAGATGTTATTTGAAGGAAAGAATTTGGTTTGAATTTTAGAAAAAAGATTTTGATTTTGAATTGGAATTGATAAGGAATGTAGGGGCTTAATCAAAATATTAAGGAGTATAGGGGTCAGATTAGAATAATGGAAAGTGTAGGGGGCTGGATTGAAAAAGAAAAAATGCAGGGGCTGGTTTGGGAAAAAAGGAAAATGTCGTTTGTGGGATTCGAAGCAAAGACCAGGAGGCTACAGGACACGCGCTCTACCACTTGTGCCATCTTACTTTCATGACCTATATTCAATTCGGTCTATATGTATACGTTTTAGGGTGGTCTCCTTCACCTCAAGCAGAGTGCACTAGTGGGCCTCTCAATTATGAATGGATTCGGCCCCACATTGTAATGCTCACTTTGCATGAATCTTGTTACTTTTTGCTGGGTAAGTCTGCATGGCTTCAGTAATTAAGGCCTGGATACAACGCCCAAAGTGTTTCTTCCCCACATGATCCCACAGCCCCAGCTGCATGGCTTTGACACGACCTTGCGTGGCCATTAATGAGAGGTGAATTGTATGGTATTAAGGCAGGCCTTCCTCCATTTGCTATACTGCATTAGGTGACATGAAGTTGAATAAAGACCACCTCCCCCAGCTTTTACAGATTTTGACAAGCCTAGATGAAGTCTGATCGAACACCCATTGCCAAAATTCACGTGGTTCTGATGTCTACCCATGCACTGGAAACGATTCTTCGAACCCGAACGTGCATGGTCTACGTTTCCGATGGAGTCACTTATGCCTTCATAACATACAGAACTCCTGCACTTGAGCAGAATTCGCTTCAAACCCTTGGCCACGCACAGTGGAAGAGACATTTTGGGCAACAAGAGCTGGTTACCATGTTGTGCATCGATCATTGATGGCTGTGACGTCTATATAATAACCTACTCCAGGATAGCAAAAGTGCCTGACTATTCTTCTTTGCCCAAAACGACGAGGAGTACCTGGAAGCATAGGTCAGAAACCTGGTACGCGAAAGGGCTGGGCCGACAAGTTTGTCTTTATGTGACCCTTATGCAACTAACAGGTACAGAATCGTGCATCTCGTGGGGAGGAACAACACATCACGCCTTTCTCTAATGCATAGATCACTTCACATATCAATAAGGAGCTAGGACTCGACTACTTATTGGTCATCCGATTCTATCCTTCCACCGTGCGTACCGACAAGCACAAGCATGAAACCCTTTCACCACGCCCAGATCAGGGTAGTAGGTGGCACTGCCTTTTTGATAGGAACTTTGTGCTAATGGAGTCAACCATATAAAATGAACTTTAAATCACAATTCATGATTTCCAAACTTATGGGATGTTTATGAATAAAAGGAGCCAAAAACCAGTATGCACTCTGCGTCCCTGAATGTCAATATGCTTCGCATGGATGTAAAAACGCGCGGACGCGCATGCCTTGTAACATTTCATTCCAAATATCAACATGGTTTGCACTTTAAGCATGTTTGCTTGTGCTGCTACCTACCGCTTTGAGCCACCGATTGGATCGAGACATCTCCATGTTCCTAGTCTTCAGACCCTTATGCAGCTATTGGTAAGATGGTTGTTCGACCCTTGCACCCTTGACCAGTTTGGCTAATGCGACTTACGTGAATTATAGCTTAAAGCTGCTGAAAACATCAAAAGCTCCCTATGAGGTCACGATCAATTGAGATAAGGCGGCTATGATTGGGATGAAAAATCCTTCTATCGATAAACAACACCTATGTTGCGAATTTGGATCATAATATACCCTCAGTTAGGACTTCACCTGATAGGGTGTGACCTACAGCCACAGTTTCAGCACCAGCGAGAGCAATATCTTTGGTTGCATCTCAAAGCAACGTCTGGATCGCCATATGCTTCTCAACGAGCAATGAAGATTTAGGAATAATTTCTTGCTCGGATACCGCCTAAGAATACGTCAGGAAATTCAACTTCATCACTGACTCGTTGAGTAGCTTGACGTTGTTCATGCAAGTTTATTCCCCAACCTTGTCATCCAAATTCTTGAGAGGTCACACGGCAATATCTTGGAATGTCTTGATTCAAATCATGCATAACAGAGATGGCCATTGCAGGGAAAACCGTGAATTGAAGTCATAGCACCAACTATTTGCATTAATGCTTCATGTTTTGGCTACAACCGATCTGAGGCCTTCCTTAGGCAAATTAATTTTACAAGAACTCGTACAGAAACGTAAATGTTCGACAATGTTTCTGGAACCAAATTTCTCATGTGAGGCTCAGATCATAGACCACTTGCAGGCCGATCGAATCAAATGTTTCTAAATCCTCCAATCATGGTGCAAGTATACAGATACAAGGATCAATAGCGAGAGATATTCATCTCCTCTACAGTGGTATATATAATTAGAGAGAAAAAGGACAAAACTGGAGATAGCTGGAATTGAATTCTTCCTTCTTCCTCTGCAGAGATCTACAGGAATCTCCTTCACTCCTCCTAGCGCTTCAGAATTCTCAAGAAGTTCTCCCCATCGGTGTCATGGAGAAAGAAGCTTTTTGAAGTTTCCGAGAGCTCCCAAGCTGAAAGTAACCAGAGACCCTTTTCTACCCTCCCCCCCCCCCCCCCCCCCCCGACGACCTGCTTTATATTGCCTTCTTTTTCGTTTTCAAACTTCCCTGCTTTTTCCTTTTATCTTTCTTGTTTCTATTTTTATTTTTATTATTTTTTTATTCTTTATTTTGTGTTTTATTTTATTTTATTTTAACCAACATCAACTAACCTCCTAATTGAATTTATAGCTAACAATTTGTTTTGATTTATTTCCCTTTTTTTTAAGTTATTATTTTTGATTTTTTGTTTTATTATTATTTTTCATATTTTATTATCTTTTTATTTATTTTTGTTCTTTTTCTTTTATTGTTTTCTGTTTATTAATACTTAATTTTTTATTAATCCTGTTTTTATGTTTATATTTCAGTTTTTTTTACTTTTCTTTTGTTTTTTTCTTTCTACTTATTATTAATTTCTTTTCATTTTTTTGATTTTATTTTTATATTTCAGTTTTTTACTTTTCATACAATTTTTATTTTTATTATTTCCGATTATTTTTTTTTTCAATTTTCCTTTTTATCTTTTTACTGTTTTATTATTTTCTATTTTATTTATTTTCATATTTTATATTTTTTAATTAATTTATCTATTATATTTTTCTATTTTATATATTCTTTATTTTTTGTTATTTTTAATTTTTCTATTGCTTTGCTTTTTATGTTTTTCCTTATTATTTCCTTCTTCTGTTTTCTTTTTGTTTATTTCTCTACTTTCTTTTTTGTATTTTGTATTTTGTTTTTTATTTATTTATTATTTAAATTAGTATTGGTTTCTTGATTAAGAATTGGGGACCTCAAATATAATTAGGTGTTTACAGTCATCAGCACCTTATAATATGTGAAAAACCTTTTTGTATTCATTGTAGAAGGATTTTTGGAGAACCTTTTTGTCTCCTAGGAGATCCCTTTTGCCTCTTCTCTAGTAGAGCTCTAAGTTCCCTCTAAATATGATGTACACAAGCTACATTAAGAGTAGATTAATTTTTCATGTAAGTTTGTTTTAGTGATCCTTTAAACCCTTTAGGTACATTTAAATGCTTCTAGATAATTATGCATGCCCAAACAATATTTAACCAATATGATATGCACAATTAGATCTCAAACTCTATTAAATCATTAGTCATATCAATTCATCATACATAGCATTATCTCTTCATTACTTATGAGCATACAATATTTAATTCACAATAAGCAATGTGCCTTCATAAGACATCACATGTCAACAGTATAGTCACATGTACCTACTACATGTTCCAACTTATCAATCTCTAACTTTTTATAAGAAGTCACTCAAGGGACTTAATTCTATCAACTTTCTAAGTTACTTCTCAACATTTCCTTTTCTCAAAGTTTCATTAGTTTCACTTGATTTTCACAATTTAGAATTTGTTCTCTTAGGTGGCCAAATGACATCTTTGAAGTTTTTATTCTTTGTGCTCTTCAATTTCATAAGTTTTATGCATCTCCTATTCATACTAAGTTCAAATAGCAAGTTTTCAACTTGTTTAAGACAATTTAATCAAACATGGCCAAGTGATACTCATGCCTTTGCCAAACCTCTTTTAAACTTTTAATTCTTTCATTTTTCATAACAAGGCTACTCAAGGTACCTAAACCAAGTTTTCAAACTCTTTACTTTTTATTTAACTTAGAGTGACTGAATGTAATCCCTTGGCTCCTAAGGTCTTCTAGTTTATTTCTCCCTATCTTAAGAGCTGATTTTTACCAATTGCAACCTAATTCATTAATTGACAACTATCTTAGAAATTTTTAGGACTTCTCCATCCTTATAAGTCATGGCCGAATGGCTTAACCCTAGCTTCCAACTTCATATTTTATTCCTAAACACCTATCATATACATGCTTTGGTTTAGGCTTGAATTATGATGACTTCTTGACTTCTTTTTCACTATCTTAGTCATTATGTCCAAATGACTTCTTAATCTTTGTAAGACTTACTCCTAATTTTAACCTTTGCTATTTATAGACCAAAAGATATTTGATTAAGGCTAGTTAGGAATTAAACCTCCTCCTAGATCAATTTGTTCTAAAGTGGCCGAATGATCCCTTAGCTAATGTCATAATGTGCTTACATCTTTCATAATTTATACTTACATGCTAAGGACCCATGATTAAGCCGATTTATGAATTAGAACTTCTTTTTGGGGAATTATCCTCATGGTGGTTGAATGCCACTTCCATGACTTAGGGTACCAAATTTTCAACCCTAGTTGACCTAGGTTGACCAATCCTTCTAGTTAAGATCTAGGCCACAAGCTTAGCCAAGTTTGAGTAAGTTTTAGGTCTTCTTCCCTAATTCTAAAGGTCATGGCTGAATTGACACTTCCCCCTCCACCTAAGTCATGGTTCATTTTTAGTTACCAATTTTATGCCTTCTTCAAATTTAGATTAAATACTAATTATGGACTTCATCTTATTTTATCTATGTTTATGAAATTGGTAACTTTTATGTGTTTCTTAAACCTTCAATTAATCCATTTACTTAATGAAAATTTTTAATACACCATTAACCAATTTTAGACTCATGTTTCTCTTAACTTACATTAGGGGTGGCCGAATGCAACCTAGTGAATTTTAGGCCATTTTGACTCAAATTCTCTTCATTCAAAGGATGCATTACATAATTTAGAACCTAGTTACATGATTAGTGTCACTTATAAAAATTTTAAGGAGTTTTATCCTTGAGTGTTCTTGCATGGCCGAATGCCTCCCTTGACTTGCCAAGGTCACCTTTTCCAATTTCTTCTTATACAACCTTGGTTCCTTGATTTTGTGCACTTGCAGCACCTTAAGCTCTTGAACCATACAAGACTTGTCAAAAATCCACAGCTTCGGTCATGTCCAAAATGAATCTTTTGTGTCTTGTAAAGCTTATGTCATTTTATGGTCCAAAATTCCAACTTTAACTTAGTAATTTTTATATTTATGCCCAAAGCAAGCTGTTAGGACTTAAAAGATTCATTTTTATTTCACCTTTTAATATTTAATTTCATGGGTTCATATCTAGACAAAATAATACACAAGTCCACCATAAGAAGAAAAGTCACCACTTTCAAGTTTTAAGTATAAAAACGTACAAGACAACATTTTCTTTTCTAAATAACGTGTAAATCCTTAAGATCTACTCTAAGATCAATGCATCTCCTACCAAGAACACTTCAAAAAAAATTTCATGAGTCCTCAAAACTGCCCAAAGCATCAAAGTGAGTTTTAAAATGATTTCCACCGATTAAATTTCTTCTAAGTTACATAGGAGCACTTTAAACCAACCCAGCTTCATTTTATTTCTCAAAAATCACTAAAAAATGGTTATGCTCATTTTGAACATTTTAAATGAAGCCTTGAGCCCTCATGAGTTCAAACAAAAGAAGATCCATAGATTTTAGAGAAAAAATCCACAAAAGAAAGAAAACAAACTATAAAAAGAGTTTAAAGCTTAAAAAGACAAAGTAGAAGATCCTACTTGATGGTGACTTAGTATGGTGATGGTGGGGCTGTGATGGATTCTCCTTGTCCGCCCCCTGGCTAGTCCACAAGGTTCTCTAAGTGAAAGTGGTGGGACTTAGTGTTTAAGGCTTAATTTTAGCTTAAATCTCAAAGATGGAGACTTAGACTTAGATGGATTTGGAGAGATTTCAGTTTAGGAAGTGAACTAAATGAGATCCCAAATGACCTTAGTGAATTCGGCCAAGCATGAGCATAATTGGATTAATTTTACACTTAGGGGTATTTTGATAATTTTGCATAAATTTTCCCATTTTTTAAAATAATTAAAAATTTAAGGAATTATCCTTTTAGATTTTGATTTAATTGGGGTTGATTTTTTCACTAATCATGTTTAACCATGGTTCACTTTTAATTAATCAAGGTTAATTAGTCTTAACCATGGTTAAAGGAATATTAACATTAATTACTTTTGTCTTTTATGGTTTACTTTGGTTGACTTGACTTGGTGACTCACCACCATAGTTTCCACATGGTAAATTTTATGCAGCCCATGTAGGGCTTACTCATGGCTTCTTTCTCACACTTTTTTCCCTCTAGGATATTTTCGTAAATTTTTCAGCATTTTCAGAAAATTTTCCAAATTATTTCTCTGATAATTTTAATACTTTTTGATTCATTCCTATGTTAATCTAAGATCATTTGCTATTTTTATAGGAATTGACTAGCTCTGTGCAGAAAGCAGAGTTTTCTAGGGATATTTTGGGCATTTTCAAATTTTTTTTAGGGTATTTTTGTCCCTTCCTTGTTTTCTACGTTTTTCTCACCATTTTTGGTCATCCATGATGTTTTCTATCCTTTAAAATGTCTTTTACTTACGTTCACATTTTTCTAGTACATTATTTAGGTTGCACCAAACTTTCTAATTTCTGTTTTTGGTTCTTAATCCCACTTAGTTTCACACTAGGGATTATTTGTGACTGCAAGAGTTCATCATATGAATTTGTGGGGTTACATAAACCATAATAGTCCTTTATCTCATCTATTACTTAGGAACATACTATGCGTACTTATTGACATTGCCACCCTATCAACACATTTGTTTATGTTCTTAAAAAGGATTTTAATTGAATTACTTTTATATTACTCGATATTAATGTGCTCTTAGTACTTCATCAAAAACAAACAAATTGTATGTAATAACAAATCAATTGTCCAAATTAATTCCTTATCTTGTAACAAAAACTCACATATTTCTTCATCAATGGATTGGATAACAATCAAATTCCATCGTTGTTTGATAAAAAAAACTCTTTTAATATGTGTTTGAATAAAGTAATTTTAAATGACTAGATTATATGAATTTGGATCATAAGGAAAAAAGTTTTAAAAATTTTAGAATTTTAATTGAATAAATTTTATGTCAAATAGAAGAAATTTCAAATGATACCTATTTAGGAAAATTCTCAAATTCATCTTCTCGTATTTGAATTTTTTTAATAATTACTAATTTTTATTTATGAATTTATTAAATTCTAAAAATTTTCATGCAAACATAAGGTTAGAAATTTTTTTGAACATCTACCATCTTTTGTGCAAGTCTAGTCTTTACTATTAACACCACATGAACCATGTATCATACATGTCAATACTACATCTAAAAGTTGATGGTACTTATATCTAGTAATTCATCATAAATAATTATGCTAATCATTTTTGGAGTTTTCAGTTTATTAACACCATCTAACCTTATACCAAAATATAAGCATGAGATAAACTAATTTTTTGGAACTCAATTACGTACATTCCTACAATGAAAAAAATAATGATCAAATTCAATATCAATCTAACATTGATGATGAATAACTATATTTATATCAAAAGTGAAATTACTTCCACTAACATTCCTAAATAATTCATCTTTCTATAAATCATTACACGAGTTGTAATACTTTTATATGAAATAATCTACATGTAATATTAAGGCAATCATAAACATTTAAACCTTTACTTATTATATTCCTTTGAATATTAAGCCATTTTAAGTTACATGTAACTAAGAGGAATAAATTAGGATATCCAAAATGTTTACATATAGTCATGGTATCTTGACAACTTTTATTCATGTAACTTTTACCCGTTCCCCCTCTAACAAAACACAATAGAAGAACAATTCTTGTTGCAATTATAGCGGGATCAATGTTACCATGATCAACTACTTCTTTAAGTCTTGAAAAAAATTACTTCCTAATACCCTTTTGATTACTCATATAAAAGATAACATTTTTGACTTAATAATAAACTAAAAATAAATTATATTACTATCCTTGTTAAGCTTATCTTGAATTCTAAATAAAGGTAATTTATAAGATTGTGCATCATTCAACCATTTTTTAAAAATCTAATGACACATTTGTTGAGATACCACTTGCAACTATACCTCTAACTTGCCTAAACTTTTTGGCTAGTAGCATGTTATCTTCATCAACTAATGCCTAATAAATCTACGACCAAATTCAAATCCATTTGTTTAGAAAATCCCTGCAAACTATCATCATGTGAGTCTATGTGTATGTGTGTTATGAGAGAGATCATGAGTAACTTGTACCACAACAATGTAGTCTTTTGGAACCTGGGTAATTATGTGTCACTATAATAATGTAGTCTTTTAGGTGTACTTGGAGCTTTGGTAGTTTGTGCCAAAAATGGTAAGGGATGTTTGCAATTTTCTCTATACAAAAATTACAAATAGTAATGAATACTTTTGAGGTGTTTCATGAGTGTAGGCAGATAATGTTGAACCATGTAAGACTTGTATGTTCTTTTCTTTTAATTTTCTTCCTTTTTTTGAGTGCTTATAGGGATAGAGAATGTAAGAATCATTTGTACCTTTTCATGCCATTGGTTGGGTACCCTATGCTTTCCAACAATTTAGTTATAGAATTTGTATTTCTCCTTGAATGATATTTTTTTCAATTTGTATTTACCTTAATTTTAAATATTGGGAATCATAAATTGTGATAATATTTTTTGTTGCAAAAATTGATTTTATGATTTGTGTGAATCGATTTAATCTTTGTCATAATTTTTCTAACATAATGTTTGCATCGCATTAGTTGTTTACATGATCTTGTTTATGCACTACTTGATTAAGGACAAATTTTGCATCGTGACAAATAATAATGTCATTCTTATATGTCAAAATTATTAAGTAATATTTTTCAAAATGTGAAACAGGCTAGTGATATTCGTTTCCAAAATTGTATAAAGGTTGAATTAAGTTCGATGATTTTTGTAACACTCCAAATTTATCTATTTGAAATCTTGATTTAGTGATTAATATTAACAAGAGAGAAAACAAAATTAGAAATGAAAATTTAAAAAAATTAAAAATCTTTTTGTAAATTAATAAAAATACTCCTATGTTGAGATAACAACAAATATTGCATAAGCAGATAAAAAAAGTTAGAAAACATTCTAGAAATTTAGAACTCGCCAATAACATCTAAAATATCACTAAGAAAAATTAGTAAGTAAATGAAAGACAAAACCTTCACTGAAAACATCTAAAAGTCTTACTAAAAACCCTAGCTTCTCTAAGGGATAAACTGTTTCAAAAAAGATATTAAATGACTTAGAAATAATTTGGGAACAACCAAATAAGGATTAGAAACCTTTAGAATGAAGTTTAGAAACTTTTCTGAATTTTTTTTGAAAAATGACTAAAATTTCCGAAACAAATCAGGGAGGCCGTGAGCTGCCAACAGAGAGCTGCAACTTAAGCTTATCATCAAACATGAAATTTTATGTGATTTGACCAAGGAGATGACTTTCCATCATGATTCACCATATGTCATAATGTCATAAAAGACAAAATTATTTATGAAGAGAGAGAAAATTTAACCATGCTTAAGTTAAAAACTGGTTAAGGTTAGATTATGTTAAATATGGTTAGGTTAAATAAACTATGGTTAGGCTTAATGGATAAGCATCCATAATTTATAATTAAATTTAAAAAAAATTATAAGTGAATGGACCAAAATTCCCTAAGTTAAAAATCTAATGCCTAATTGGCTAAAGGTGGCCAAATGCATTAAAGACTTAAGGAGTCCCTTTTGTTTCAACAATTACTCCTCTAAACACTCATCCACACTTCACAATTCCAACTCTTACCTTCAATCACCCTTAAGCAAATCTTACACAAGTTTAAACTTTCATCTTTGAAGTTTAAGTTATAACTTAGACAAGGAAGCAAACCTCATCCACCCTCTTCAAGAAAATTCGTGTGGACATTCAAGGAAAGATGACTCTCCATCACAAAATCCAACAAGTTTCCATTTTAAGGCTTCAACAAGTAGGATGTTCTACCCTTAAAATTTTCTAAGTACCTTTGTTAACTATTCTTACCTAATCTTTTTCATCTTTATGGATCTTTTCTCTAAACTTCAAGATCCAATATCATTGGCTATTATTTGGCTTAAAACTATCCTAGGCTCTTATAAATAATTTCTACTTTTTAAATAATTTTTAAGATTCCAAAATGAAGCTTTAAGTGTTTAAAGTGCTTATTGGAACTCCTTAAGAATTTTAATTGGTTAAATCTTCTCGAAAATGATTTTTATAAGTTTTAGAAAGATTTGAGAAGTTTTAACTAAATCTTGAAATATGTTCAAGAGATGGTCGATTTAGAGATTTGAGAAGATCTTGGATGTCTTGTCTTATTTGAGCTTAAAATGACTATGTCTTATCATATCTCTTCCAAAAGTGCAAGCTTGTTCTTTATTTCATAAAAAGTCAAAATCTTGAACTTTAGAACTTAAAAATCTTAGATCTGGATTATTATGGTCATGATCTTAAAAGCTTTAAGTACAAGTCATAAAAATTAAACTTAAACCATAAAGGTTGGATCTTCATGACTAAAATACTAAGAAAATGACTTATGAACTTGAAAAGTGTAAGAAAAGTTTCAAGCTTTACAAGAAAAAAACCATGGACTAAGGATAAGGACTTGGTTGAATTTTAGATTAAAATCATTCACTAAGTGATTATAATTTGGATGTAGGTACTAAGTTAGTAGAAAAATGATAAAAATGTCATCTTGGGTACAAAATAACCATTCAACCAAGTACACTAAAAAGGGAAAATAATGGCTTAAAATTTATTAGGATGTAAACTTTGTACTAAAAACGAGGACCATTAACTATGGCTAAAGGCTTGATTGACCTTGAGACAAGCCATGATTACTAAGTTCTAAGACCATAGGTATAGAAGCTAAGATGAAAAAAAAAATTGTTAAAAATGCCACCTTGGGTGTATGGGAAGAATTTGGCCAAGGCTTCACTTGTAGGAAGCAAAGAGTAAAGATTCATAAAGATGTAAAATTAAACATTATCCATGAATGTTAACATTCAGGATGTACATATAGATCTAAGAAAAATAATTTAAGTGGTTGTGGAAGATTTGAATTGCCATTCAGCCAAACACTTGGAAATAGAGTAAGAAGAAAATAAAACTTAATAAATTAATATCACTAAGTAATTTAGGTGGCAAATATAATCCCAAGTAAGGGGATATAGTTTAGGGAGACAAGACATGAACACTTTGACATACACTTGTAAGAATATTAGTAAAGTAGTTCATTAGGTAAATGACCAAAGATTAACTCTTAATGAGATTTAATTTTAACATATTGGTCGCAAGAGTATAGAAAGATGAACAATAAACTCTTTGAAGCTCACATAGACATTAGGCCAAAGGATAGAATTAGGCATGATAAAATTATAATGGGAAAAACTTATGTGTTTATCTCTCTTAAGAATAAATTTTGAGAAAAAAAAGTGGCTATGATTTAGATGAACATAAATTTTGATAAAATTAGAAAAGGATCATTCGACCAATGAGGATTAAAATTAGTTAAATAAGATTCATGCCTACTTAAGAGGCATAATGGCCATTAGGCCACCATAAAATTAAACCTAAGAAGAACATCAACAAAATCTTTAAGAAAAGGAAAGGTTAAGAGAAACCTAGAAATAATGAGTGGTGTAGGTTTTCCTTAAGCAACTTATCACAACATATAAAGAATAAAGGCAACTTGGAAATTTTAGAAGAAATATTCATGTTGTCCAAAATTTAAGGATCATGCTTAAATACATATTTTACTAAGAAAACAAACTTTTAGATAACTATTAATGCTATTTATTATGGTGATGCTTGAGCATGTCCCTGAATATGCAAATGTGTTATGTTCTCTCTTGGGTGATGTAATGACTTTGTGATCTCTTGGATGATATGATGGATTGTGTATGCCTATATGGTTCCATGATTTGATATTAAATGATTTATTCGATGCTATATGTACATATCATTTTGATTGAATATTGAACATGCATCCTATTTTAAAGACTTGAAATTGAACCTAATAAGTCAAGAGGTCACAAATATAAAATTCTTTGTGAAAACTTAGCAAGCACATATTTGAAGAGTGTCAAGTCTAGGACTTATGCATATGTGGAAGTCTAGGACTATCCATGTTAGAGGCCTTGAGGCTTCAAGAAATTATGATAGCAACGACCATTCTAAGTGAGCTCATATCCTAAATAAAGTTGGGTATTGTGGAAGTGAGAAGATATTGCTTGACAAATGTTTAATAATCTGCATTAAGAATACAATGATAAGCTATATGTTAAAATATCATTGAGAGGGTGACTAATGAATGAGTATGGAAAAATATGTTAATGTGTCAAGTAGTACCTTCGATGTTATGATTTATTATGTTAATATGATGACCTAAGAATGAATGAGTTATATGCTTGCATGAGATCTAATCCCTACCATTATTAAAAAGGATCCATTTCATATAAGTATTATTTAAAAGAGAAATAAATAAACTTGTATACCTATCACCTTTTCTTAATAAACTAAAGTGACTAGGATTTCTCACTCTGTACCTCTCATTTTTCTCTAGAGTCTGATCATGTTCTTCATGATGGCAGTGCTCTATATGGAAACAAATAATGCAAACTAAAGATTAATGCTTCCTGGGTAGAATATGGGAAGAGTTATAAAGGACCACATTCTATTTTGTATAACTTTATACTTCCTGCTTTGGATGACTGTAACTAGTGAAAGACATCAAAACCTTCGTTTTGTTTAAAGGATTCACTAGAAGCCTTTAATTTACTGTTGTCTATGTGTTGTATTACCTTTATAACTAATAATGTAAATATTATTGTGAAAATGAATGTATAAGATGGCAAGGAAATAAATCCAAATCTTCAAAACTAACGTGAGTGACAACATCATCACGTTTATTTTCTGCTATATTAGTTACCACGACAAGACTCGTACTTTCAATAATGTTCCAAAAGAAAAACTATATCATATTTTTAGTACAAGTATTTTATAAAAAATAATTCCATATCATGAAGTAACAAACTAATAGTGAACATGTGAGATAACTTAAGCATAGGACAAGTATCATTATTAGAATGTTACATTTTCACACTAAAATATATAAATTATATTATTATATTATAGAATGATTAATTTTCAAACTAGTAATTGGTATGGATACAGATACATGGATTTTATTGGTTCTATTAATTAACAAATGAATTATAAAATAGAACTAGCCATGTGTTTTGAAGTCAATAACTATGAATTTATATGTTACATTTTGAAATTAATATGCATGATCAATTTGTTAATCATCAAAATGATATAAGTTATAAGTTTTATTTTATTTCAAATTAATTATGATTTTACTTTAATTTGTTATGGAATGATGAATGCTAACATATACAATTCTTGTTATATGGAAATATTGAAATTCAATATTATAAGGCATTTATGGATTGTTCAAAACTTGTTAATTATTCTTAGTTCATGAATAGAATTGTGAATGATGTATATGCATTTTTAGGTTTTTTATTTACTCAAAGATAGTAAGTATTTTTTAATTAGTTTATATTTCATTGCTAAATAAGAGTTAAATTTATTAACATCATTATGTGTGAATGTTGTCTGTTGACGTATCTCTCAAAGGAGATATTAACACACAAATGATTGTTTGTTTGTTTATTTTAACTTTATCTAGTTTATTAGTATTTTACTCAGGGCATTAATATTTTAAAAATTTTGTTACTTGTAGTACATGTTATTATGCCTTCACATTTTTCTTCAATTCCAATTTTTAATGAACTTAATTTCTCTAAATGGAATGAGGAAATTTATTTTTACCTTGGGGAATGGATTTGGATTTAATTCTTAGAGAGGTAAACCAAGTATTTCTAGTAAGTCTCTTGTTAGAATGCTAATGAGTACCTTAACCACCATAAAGTTTTATGGTTCTTATATTATGCATAAGCATTGATAAGAACCAAGAAGAAATAATGATAAAGAATGAAAGAGGTAAAAAGAAGGATCTCTTATAAGGGCTTGGAGTTCCTATGACAAGGTCAAAGTAAAGAAAGTTAAGGAGGTCTTAAATCATATGGTCATAACTATGCTAAAGGAAACCCAACATATGGAAGAAAAGAACACAAAGCTAGTCCATTGTGTTCAAAGTGAATATTTAGAATAATAGGACCAATTTTAATAATTTAGGTCAATCCTTATTCATTTATATTTTGGGTTAGAACTTTATTTTTACTTTAATAACTAACAATGTGATTTAAGTTTATTGTGTTAATGGTCTTGACTGTAATGGTTATTAGGTCTTTTTTAAAATTGTTTACTTTTGTTTTATTATGTTAGTAGGTCAGGCCATAGTGGCTACTAAGCATTTAAGGTTTAGTTTGATTATGAATAATTATATAAAACTTCTTAAGGGGCAGCTTTTATAATAATAAGAATTGAGATTTTCCTCTTTGAGAGAGATTTTAAGCCTTTTAGAATTCTTGAAAAAAAACCATTGCTTGAATCTTATGAAGAGTTTCTCGCACTCTTTTGGTGATTCTACACTAAGCTTCATACTCTCATTTCATCTTAGAATTGAAAGTGTGATGTTTTCCTAATCCTTCTATATTTTTTTTCATCTTTTATTTTTGGAATTGAATTCCTATTTTACTTGTTTCCATTATAATCCTAATTCTTCATCTAAGTGAACCAACTCAAGAAAATATCTATTTAATTAGTATTAGGTGGTAATTAGAGCTTGGATCCTAGAGTTTGGGAATGAACTTGGCTTTTTTGTTTTACTACATATTTTCTTTTTTGGTATTCATCTTTATTGGGGCATGTTCTAGGGGAAAGAAAGAAAAATAAGAGAACAAGAAAAAGAAAAACATTGAAAAGAAAAACGTAGCAAATTATTTATGCTCTATTTTATAACATATGGTTAACTCTTTTGAAATTTCGTATTTACTTCTATCACAAAAGTTTAACAAAACTTAAACTATTCTTTTTCATTAATTATCTTGTTTTAAATTCTATTACTTTAGCATGCATAACCCTAAATTACCATCAAGAGGAAACTAGAGTTAAGAATCAAATAAATAATTCCATCAATTATGTTAACTACAAACAATCTAGAAGAAAAGTTAGGCATGAAATATGACAATAAAAGGAAAGGACTCTTAAGGATTAATGAGGCCTCTTTATATCAAATTCACAAGAAGGAAACTTATGGAAATACATGTCACTTTTTTAGAAAGGTGGGACATTTTCCAAAAGGATTGTCCAAAACGCAAGACTTGGTTTGAAAAAAGAAAGGTAAGCACAAACACTACCATTAGTAACTTTTTTCTTAAGTGGTGTAGTTCTTTTCAACCTCATCTAAAATCTTACTAGCATAATAAATGGCCTAGAAACTTTTCTCCTATCTTTGTCTTGAGACTGCTCCTATAGCTAAGTCATTCATATCATATATTAACTTAAAAGAAAATAATCAATCAGGAGCAATAACTATAAGGGGAATCAACTAGTTTTACCTTAACAGTTTTAAGGGCTAACATACATACATCATTAAATCAAAAGAGGTTTCTTTTGATAACAAACTATAAAGGGTTTTTGCAATTTTGGAAAAATATTTTATGTACCTTCGATAAAATTCTCCATGTCCTAAGAAACTCCAAACACCTCTAACATTACTAGGACAAGGTAGTTTAGATATTACCTCAACCTTGGCTAGCTTCACCTCAATTACCCTTTGAAAGATCTGGTATCCCAACAAAATGCATTTATTTACCATGAACTTACACATATTTCAATTGAGAAAAAAATTGGTTCGCTTACACTTGCTCTAAATTTTACAAAAATCAATGAAAATACGAGTCATGTACAGAGAAGTCATCCATGAATGTTTCTAATAAATCCTCTAATTAGTTAGAAAAGATGGACATCATGCTTCTTTCAAAAATCGAAGGGAATTACATAAATGAAAAGGTATTCTCTTATATGCAAAAAATACTAAGGGGGCATGTAAAAATAGTTTTTACTTGATCTTCAAGAGCCATAGATATTTTCATATAACTAGAATAACCATCCAAATAACAATATAATTCATGATTAGAAAGTTTTTCTAACATTTGATCAATAAAAGAAAGGAGAAAGTTATCCTTATTGGTAGCCTCATTTAACTTTCTATAATCAATACATATTCCTTGCTTGATTACCTTCCATACTGTGATGATCTATTTCTAGTCATTTTTCATCATAGTTGTACCTTCTTTTTTCGAAACAACCTGCATAGGGCTTACCTAAGAACTATCACAAATAAGATATATGATACCTACATCAAAGGGCTTGATAACTTCTTTCTTAACTTCTTCCTTTAAGCCAAGATTGAGTCTCCTTTATGGCTACACCTTTGGTTTGAATTCCTCCTCCTTGAGATCTTATAGGTGTATATTAAAAGAATTATGCCTTTGATGTCATGAATAGACCATCCAAATTCTCCTTTATTTTTCCTCAAGTCTCTAAGAAATTTCTCTTCCATTATCCATATAAGGTGAGAAGAAATAATAACAAAAAGAAAAGATGGAGAAAATAGAAATACATACTTTAGAATGGAAGGAAAGGGTTTTATTTTAAGCACTAAAGGTTCATCAATAGAGGGCTTAGGCTTGGAGGTTCCAATGCCCTCTAGATTTTCAAATTATCTTCCTTTTTCCAATTTTCCCTCGGTATGTCTACTTCTAAGGCCATGAATGCATCTATCCACTCCCCAAGTCGCTCAGGTATCAATCCCAAGGAACAAGATCTTTCTTAAGGTGTCTTCAATAAGCTTATCCTATAGAAATGGAAAACTCAAAGAGTAAGAGTTATCTAAGGCATTAACAAATTTGTAGGAATCAAATGTTGTTGGATACTTTAATAAGTCAAACACTCAAAACATCACTTCTTCATCATCTAGCCTTAACATGATTGTTCCTTGCTAAACATTAATAATTATCTTCTTGGTGGCTAGGAAAGGTCTTCCTAGAATTATTATGACTGATTCATTTTCTTCCATATCAAGTACTATGGAATCTGCAAGGAAGATGAATTTTTCCATCTTAGCAAGGGCATCCTTCTATTTATCTATGATAAGTAATGACCTTGTTTTCAAGTTGCAAGGAAATAGTAGGTTTATGCTCATTCACATCAACCCTTCTAAAAATAAATAAAGCTATCATGTTAATTCTAACACCTAAATCACATAATGATTTATCGAAATAAGAATCATCAATAGTATAAGGTATAGTAAGACTTCTTACGTCCTCAATCTTTGGTGGTAAATTTCTAAGGAGAATGATAGTCTTATTGAGCTTAATAGTCATGTACTCCTCAATTTTCCTTTTGTTGCCTAAGATCTCTTTTAAGAAACTTTACATATTTGGACATTTAAGATATGACCTACACAAAAGGAATATTGATCCTTGGATGATTTAGGATGTCTATAAATTTAGTATGTTAAGGGTCCTTCTTGTTAGCCTTACTCTCTGAACAAAAATAAATTCTAGGTTGGTAAGGCCTCATATGTAGTTTCTCTGGAACCTTTTCTTAGGCTTCTCCAACTTCCTTACCTTTCTTGATTGGACTCCATTTAATAGGAGCTTGGAGATCTTCTATAACCTCTTAGTGGTCATTAGTAACTACTATTTCTTTCTTCTTTCTCACAAGCACCTCTACCTATTTTTCAATTCTAAGAGTTATATTGTATTCGCCTACTCTTTTAGGTTTACTTTAGGCTAGTTGGGTAATGTCCTAGGTGTTCGTTTTCCCAAGTGGTTAATGATTTGTCTCAACTAATTTTTCATTTTTTGGAATTAACACATCTAAGTCTCCATATTTTGGATGCACACCTCCATATTCTGAAATTAAAAATCTCTAGAGGATGATTTCTTTTTTTCCTACTTGTAACCTTCTTGATTCTAAACATGAGGGGGCCTGGTTGGGGCCTGTCTGGTTATTATCCTAACATCCTCCCCATGATAGATTCAGGTGATTATTCCAAATTAGGTTATAGGTATTTTCCAAGTAGTTGGCCTCCTCATTCTATTCATCCGTGTGGGATTTTACCATACAATCTTTCCTTATTCCAACTTGTCATGCAGGTGACTCGGGTTCGATCCTTGATAATGGCACCACAAACTTGTTGTGGTTCATTTTTACCTACATCCAAGTGAACTTGTTAAAGTTAGAAAGGAAGTATTTAGAACCTCCAATATCGTCCCACAAATAGTATCCTAACAAGTAAAAGATTGATTGAATCTCAACTTTTAAACTCACTAAGAAGAGTGTTGTTTGAGAATTATAATTGAAATAGAAATAACGAAAGAAAACAAAGGAAAGAAAATCTCAAATCAGGTGAAACAAATAAAAATACAAGTTTAATTGTGGAAGAGTTTTGGACTTCGGTTTCTCTTATGATTTTATCCAATATCACCCTTTATTTCTGTTACAAATGTTATGATTCAATTGTTAATCATTTTTACTAATTCTATTATTATCCAATGATCATGCAATAGTACTATTCTTTCCCTTAATTATTACCTTAAATGATCATGCAAAGTAATTAATTAGGAGAATCATAAAGAATATATGTTTATTAATTCAATAATTAATTAGAAATTAAGGATCCCAATTGATCCTCCAAAATCCTAGATTCAGTTTACCTCATAGGTTCATTAATTAAGTAATGGTACAATGACTTAATCCAAATTAATTATGAATTAACAAGAATGATCTATTCTTACTAATTAATTAAATGCAATAAATACACATAATTAAAGAAGAAAAAATACTTTCATAAGAGGAAAAAAGATCCAATTGGTTACATCAACAAGTTCCACCAAAACCTCATGGCTATGGGATCAATTACACATAGTGATAAAATTAAATGAACAAACCTTAATCCTAAGAAAACATCTATAATCCCATTCTAGAAAGAAAAATTAGAATAATCAAACCTATATAATGATAAGGTCCAATAATAGAATGTTGAAATTCATACTGTTATGAACCTTTTGTATCGAGAGATCCTACAAGAGTAGTCCCAATTAAAGAAGGATGAAAATATGCTAAAGAGTTTGTGAGTGTAGAAGAGGTGTAAAAGAAAGTTTTCTTCTTCGGACATGTACCTCCCTTTCATAACTTTATAGATCTCATTATAAAGTGGGTTTTTCTTCTTCTCATTCCTCTTGTTAGCCAAGTTAGCATGATCAATTATCAAATAACTGATATAACTATTAGCTATAGAATTTGTTTATTCTTTTTACTAGTGTAGAGGGAAATAACGAAGAAAGTGAGATGTGGAAAATAATTATAAATCCCCAAAAATTAGATAAATAAAAAAGGACTAAAAATTTAAACAAGTTATAGAAATAAAAAAATTACATATATTTATAAAAATAAAAAACGAAACAACTAATACACATTGACTTACATGTCATTCCTTTATCAATAACAAATAATAAAACAAATTACATAAAATAAAGGATTAAAAGCACAAAATAAAGTTAACAAAAATTAAATAAAAAATAACATAAATATGATGATAACAAGTTTTGTTAAAATCCAATTTTACATATTAAGGATGTGTTTGATAAACTTATAAAACCTTAATTATGAATACCGATTTTATGCTTAAGTCATTCATTCGGTTCCATTATTAATTTGTTATCTTATGATGGGAAATTCTTTAAAAAATACTTGTATGGAAAATACAGTAGTTTTTTTAAAAAAAAAACTATTTGATATAAATTGAGAGCCTCGTTGATAAAATGCACGTAGCGGTAAATTAAATAATTAGACGATTTTGCGTGTGTTCAAATGTTAAGAATACAAAACGCTTATGTTATTCTGTTTGATTCTTAATTCATATTAAGACAATTAAACATAGTTTAATCATGTCGCACATAACATCTCACAATTATACAGTCCATTCACATATCTCAGAAGTCTTAGACACGAAGGCCTTTACTTATACATACTACACACCTTAATATCCATATTAGTGTTACAAGATTACCTTCTGCATACCATTATACAATATATTTATATATATACATAAGTTAGCTTAATACTATATATTTAATAGCTAGGATGCTTGCATCCAATTATTTACAATATTAATGTGATGTAAATTTTCAGGAGAGAGGGTGTCTCACATTCACTTCAAGTATGTGAACTACTACCATCACGAACAGCGTTCAAGGTGTCTAAGAAGAAAGTAGGAAGAGAAGGAATGAGAAACTAGGTTTCTTAGTAGGTTTTCTACTCTATTTTTGCATCATCACTTTTATTTCAGTCATTTCAGTTTATTATAAAAATCATTACATGCATATAAGATTTCTTTTAATCTTTTAGAAACATTCTACTGAAGTGGGTTACTTTTATACAGAAACTACTTACTATTTATGCATATATTTGTCTACACTATATAATTTTGGGATCATATTAAGGATATTATTTGACATACATATTACTCTATGTCTTAGATTTTATCTCTGTCATTTCTATTTATCTCTAACCTTTCTATTTATCTTTATCATTTCTCTAGCTCACTCTTTGGAAAAATTATGGTTCTAGTCCCACAACTTTGGGTAAAATATTTAGACATAAACATGTATTAAATTTTTCAAACAATATCTTCTCACTGGCTCTACTCTCACCTCCTACTAAATTAAGTATATGAGCTTATTCCTAGGTGATCGTCACCACAACATAAGATATGAAGAACTCAATGTCTCCACTGTAAAAGGATTTTTGGAGAACTTAAGTCTCCTAGGAGAAACTTTTGCCTCCTCTTTAGTAGAGCTCTAGGAGCCCCGAATTCTAGGTGCACAAGGCACAAGAGAGTAGACTTACTTTTTCACATAAGTTTGCTTTAGTGATCCCTTGATCTTTTTAGGTTCATTTTAATGGATTCGAAATAATTATGCATGCTCAAGAAAATTTCCAACCAATATGAAATGCACATATAGATCTTAGATTCCCTCTCATCATCAAACATAAACAATACTCATACATAACATCATCATTTTCTTACTTATGAGCATTTATCATTTCAATCTTACATAAAGAGTGTGCATTCATGATAGTAGTACAAGTTGACTGGTAAATCACATAGCATCATTACATGTCATAACTACATATCCAACTTATTTTTCATTTCAACCTTTGATGTTGAATCATTCAAGGGACTTAATTCTCTCAACCTTCTAAGATGCTCCTCATCTTTTTCTTTTCTCAAAATCACATTAGTTTCATGATATTTTTACAACTTAGAATTTTCCTCTAGGTGGCTAAGTTTTTATTCTTTGTATTTTTCAATTGTTCAATTCTTATACAAGTCCTACTTATACTAAGTTCAAATGTTAAGTGTTTACAAATTTTTAACTTGTTTAGGACATTTTACTTGAACATGGTCGAAAGGTGGTTTATGTCTTTGCCTAACTTCTTTTGAACTTTGAACTCTTCATTTAACATTATAAGGCTTCTTAAGTTACCTAAACCAAGATTTTAAACCTTTTTATTCTTAATTAATCTAGAGTGGCTAAATGTGAACCCTAGGTTTCTAAGAACTTCTAGTTCATTTTCTCTTGTCTTATGTGTTGATTTTTGTCAATTAAAGACTAACTCGTTAATTGCCATCTAACTCAGGATTTTTTAAAACTTCCTTTTCATCTTGGTAAGTCATGGACGAATGGCTTAAACTATCTCCCAACTTCATGTTTTAATTTCTAATCATCTATCTTAAGCATACTTAGATTTAGGCTTGAAGTATATTAACTTTTGACTTCCTTTTTACTACATTAGTGATTAGGTCCAAATAACTCTTTAATCTTTGTAATTCTTTTTAGTTATAGACCAAAGGATGTCTTGTTAAGGTAATTAGGAATTAAATCATCTCTTAGGTCAATTTAATCCAAAGTGGTTGAATGATTCATTAACTTATGTCATATCTTTCTTACACCTTTAATACATTATACTTACATGCCTAGGATTATTAATTAGACCTAGTTAAGAATTAAAACTCATTTTTGGTTAATTAATCTCATGGTGGCCGAATGTCACTTCTTGGATTTAGGGTCCAAAATTTCCTTCTTAACCCTAGATTAATTTACCTAAAGTGGCCAAATGGACCCTTTACCTATCTTAAGGCTTTCGCACACTTTTAATATATTATGTTTGCATGTTAAGGGTCCTTAATAAGCCTAGTTAGGAATTAAATCTTCTCTTAGGTTAATTAACCACTTAGTAGCCAAATGCCACATCTTTAGCTTTAGGATTTCTATTATTAACCCTAGTTGACTTAGGTTGATCATTTCTTGGAGATGAAATTTTGACTTCAGTTTTGACTAAGTCTAAAAGGTTTTTAGGACTTTTTACTCCCACTAAGTACCTTGATGGAATTTTACTTCCCCTTTTGCCTAAGTCATGGTTAAATTTTAGTTACCAATTTTAGACTTCTGTAAGATTTAGACCACATACTAATTGTGGACTTCACCTTTATTTACCTATATTGGCTCTTATGAAATTTTCACTTTTAAATGTTAATTAAACCTCTAATCAATCTCTTTACTTGCTGAAAATTCTTAATTACCTTGAATCAATTTTTAAACCTATTTTTCCATAAATTACTCTAGGATGACCGGATGTACACTTAGAGGTTTTTGAACCATTTTTGCTCCAATTAACTTCATTCAAAGGTTAATTAATTTAGAATCTAATTACAAACTTTATGTGACTTATAGAAATTTTAACCAACTTTATCTTTGCTTATGGTATTATGACCGAAAGCCTCCCTTGGCTTGCCAAAGTCAATTTTTTTCAAACTTTCTTCTCACACAACCTTGGTTCTTTGGTTTTGTGCAGTTGCAGTACCTCATGCCCTTTGTCCATGCATATTTCGTCCAAAGTCTAGAGCTTAGGTTCTGACCAACATGGGTCTTGAGTGTCATACAAAGCCTATGCCATTTTTAGGTTCAAAATCCAACCTTTACTTAGTAGTTTTTTAGCCTTTGTCCAAAGTGAGCTTTTGGGTCTTATTACATAAATTTTATTTTACTTTTTAACACTTATGTTTAGAGGTTCAAATCTGGTTCAGAGATTACACAAGTTCACCACAAGTGAAAAAATCACAGCTTTAAAAACTTAAGCATAAAAATAAGCAACATAACACTTTTTCCATACCACAAAGTGTGAATTCTAATGATCTACTCCAAGATCCTTATATATCCTTCCAAGAATACTTAAAAAACTTTGCTCATAAGTACTCAAAACTTATCAAAGCTTAAAAATAGGTTTTTAAACAAATTCCACTAATTAAATTTCTTCTAAGTGCCTTAGAAGCACTTTAAACCAACCAAACTTTGCTTTTCTTTTCAAAAATCACTAAAAATTTGTGGAGCTGATTTTGAATGGTTCAAATACAGTTTTGAGCCTTCATAAGTGAAAACAAAAGGAGATGCATGTATTTTAGAGAAAGGATACATAAAAGAAAGAAATCAAACCACAAAAAGACAAGTTTAAAGCTTAAAAAGATAAGTAGAATATCCTACTTGATGCTGACTTTGTTAAGTGGTGGTGGGGCTGTGATGGCTGCCTTTGGTCCCCTATTTGGATGGTCCACACGGTTTCACAAGTGGAGATAGTAAGGCTTAGTGTTTAAGACCTTGATTTGACTTAAGTCTCAAAGTTGGAGACTTAAGCTTAATGTGTAAGATTATGGTTTTTTGAGCTAAGATGGACTTAGAGAGAATTGAGAGAGTTGGCTAAGTGTTTTTCTCTGTAATAACTAAAGGAAATGGGGTTCCAAAGTTGTTTAGTGGGTTTGTCCACTTATGGGCAAAAGTTGGAATATTTTTACACTTAGGGGTATTTTTGTAATTTTGTATAGACTTTCCTATTTTCCAAAAATAATTCAAACTTTAAGGAATTATCCCTTTAGGTTTGACTTAATGTTAATTAGGATAATTTTATCTCTAATTATATTTAACTTAGCCTAAGTATGGTTAACTTTTAATTAACCAAGGTTAATTAGTCTTAATTATGGTTAAAAGAATTTTTTTACCATTCAATTTTGTCTTTTATGGTTGACTTGGTTGACTTGACTTGGTGACTCACCATCAGGTTTTTCACATGCTGAAATTTCATGCAAGTAAGTATAGGGCTCACTCTTGACTTGTTTCTCACACTTTCTTGTCCTCTTGACCTTCTAAGGGCATTTTCATAATTTTTCTCAAGATTGTCAGAAAATTTTCCAAATTATTCCTCTAACAATGCTAATACTTTTTGGTTCACTCACATGTTAATTTAAGGTCATTAGCTATATTTCTGGAAATTGACTAGCTTTGTGCAAAAAGTAGAGCTCCTAGAAGTGTTTTAGGAATTTTCAGGATTCTCTGAGGGCATTTTTGTTCCTTCCTTATTTTCTAAATTTTTCTCACTACTTTGACCATTCATGATGTTTCATAATCCTTTTAGGATGTCTTTTACTTATGTTTTCATTTCTTTGGTTCATTATCTGAGTTGCCTAGGTGCAGGGGCATTTTCATCATTTGCACCAAACTTTCTAATTTCTCTGTTTTTTGGTTCCTAATCGTACTTAGTTTTACTCTAGAAATTATTTGTAGCTTCAAAAATTAATCATAAAAAAATTGGAACATTACAAAACTAGCAGATAAGCTAGCTGAAAACTGAAAAGGTAGCTAGAAGCTAAAAGCTAAAAGTCAGTTGAAAGCTGAAAGGTGATAAGCTACCTATTAAATGAAAAATGTTTAGTAAAACTAGCTGTTGAACCAACTGATAAATGTAAAAATGACAAATAAAGACATGGTTAAACAATAAATTAAAACATAATAAGTATGTTATATTTTTAAAAAATATATTAAAATTTAATTAAATTAAATTTTATTTTTTAAAAAAAAATCTTTATTTTTAATTTTTACATAAATAAATTTCAAATAAATTTTTTTAAAGTAATATTTTATAATTTTAACGTTTTATCAAACGTTTTAATATTTTTAATAAAATAGAATAAATAATATTATAATTAAAATAAATAGTATATATTAAAAAAATAATTTAAAATATAGTATTTTATGATAATATAAAAATAAAAATATCAAAATTAGTAATATTATTATGAAAAAATCAAATAATATTAAACTTATAAAAAAATAGATAAAAATATATTAAATTATAAAAATATATTAAGGGTAAAAATGAACAAAATTTTTTAACTAGGAGTTGAAAACATAAAAGCTACTTGAATTAGCTTTTCCAAAAAAGCTAGTGACCGTTTAAAAAAAGCTAGTAGCTACCAAATATAGCTGAAATGTTTAACAAACTTTTCAGCTGGTAATTTAAGCTTTCAGTTAGCTGAAATACCTTACCAAACACACTAAATTAGAGTCGTTAAATGAGTCAGTCCTAACCTATTTAGCCCTAACCCTGAGGGTCTGGGTCGAAAAATCCCTTAGGGCCAAGTGGGTTAGGGTCAGTCCTTATAGAAAAAACCATTACTATCTCAAACTAAATGGAATTATAAACGTTTGTACTTTTAAAGATGGTTCTAACAATGAAAACATTTCAAGCAAAATAAAAGAATACGTATTAAGTGAAAAAAAAATATAGTTGATGACATGTCCTTCACTTCATGAAGATTAGGAAAAGTAAACCCCAGAGAACTATAAATGATAAGCAATGTATAATAAGTTCAAAACAAATTACAACCTTAAAGAGCGTTACTTACATAATTGTATGTGAAGGATCAAAACAAGCTTATCACAGAAGAATAACGATCAATGTTATAAAATCAATTCTTTCTTAACAATTTTTTCCAACAAATATGTTATATCTAATATAGGTGGACACTCACTTGGGTTTTCTCTAACAACGAGTTCTGTTATATTAGGAAGTTTAGGTAAAGTCTGTTTAGTTTTATAAACTTATATGATTATATTGCATACTCTAGCTTCTATCATTTAGAAATCTTGGTTCTTGAATTTTTTGACTAAAGATTGCTTCAACTTGAAGTTGTTTATTTATTTTATTTTTTTTGCTACTCTAATGATAAATGTTCATGCTAATAGATGTGTCAATTTGATCCATTCAATTAAACCCAACTCTAACCCACGTGGACTAAAGTTAAAATGACTCACAAGTCCACAAAAACCACACTATAAAGAAAATCCCATTAAATCCTATATGTTAGACTAGCATGTGGGCTTCATTTTTTCTCTTCAATTTTTTCTTTATTTTTTTATTTTCTATAAAAAAAAATTTCTCTCTAGTTTATTTTTCTCTAGTTTATTTTTCTCTCTTAAAATAAAATAGTAATGAAAAATTAAAATAAATAAGAAAATTTAGAGAGGAGGAAGGAAAAATTTTGAGAAAAGATAATTTTAGATTGAGAGGTAAATATATTAGAAAAAATAAATAAAAAAAAGATAAAAATATAAAAAATTGAAAAAAATTGAGAAAGATAGAGAAAGAACTAGAGAGGATGAAAATTCTAGAGACAAATGAAATAATATTTAAAAAAAAATAGAAAATCTAAAAGGAAAAATAATTAAATTAAAGAACATTTTAGTGTAATAAAAAATATTGAAAAGATTATTTAAAGAGAGAAATAACGAAATGAAAAAAAAATTAAGAGAAAGGATAAAATTTTATAAAACAATAATTAAGTATAAATTAGGATTACACGAGTTAATCCACATCTATTCTACTTATTTTGATAACTATGTACATTAAAGTTTAAAAAAACCTTATTTTTAGACGAACTATAAAATGAATGATTATAAAATAAAGATGAAAAACTTAGCTCACGTCCATTCCACTTCATTTGAAAGTTATGTGAATGGGTAGAACTTAAAAAACCTACGTTAGATGAATTAATTTATATTTATCCTACTTAAATTGAAAGTAGTGTGAATTAAAATATAAAAAATTTTATTTTTAAACAAATTATAAAATAAAAAATTATAATATAAATTTAGATGAAATAAGTCACACTTAATTTGGAGGTTACATGAATTTAGATTTAAAATTTATATTTTTTTAACAAATTACAAAATAAAAAAAAATTAAGATTAAAATTTTTCCTAAAACTAATCTACACTAAATCTTTTAAATTGAAAATTATATAAATTAAAATTTAAAAAACTTTATTTTAAATAAATTACATAATATAAAATCAAAAAATAAAATATACTCACCTAAAACTATCATCGACACAACTCTACTTTAAATTAACCAAATCTTTAATTGGTTATTTATTAGTATTTTTTTATTCAACCGACTAATCTAATGTAATCTAGTTATTATTCTTTCTTTCTTTCTTAATCAATAGCCCTGAATGGTATGTTTAACAGAAAAATAAGAAAAGAGAGCAATGAATGGCGGTTACGGATCAACATCATGGGTTAGCACCGCCCAAGATCGAAATGAATGAGAATGAACAACGAGAAGAGGTTGGCACAAGCGTAGGGGATTGTAATTCTATCAACCTTATCAGAGTTTTTGGGGTCCACCATACACTAGAAATCACACTTGCCACGTTGGTCATGAATGGCACCCTACGTCACTTTGTAGAAAATTATGTAATATGCTTTAATTTTAATTATTTATAATAAAATTTAATAATTATTACTTATTATATATAGAGATAAAAATTTATAATAATATAAAAAAAATATGAATCCTTGTATCATTAATAATTTTTTTATTAATTTAAACAGTAATATATGAGATTAATTTAGTTTTCATTGATGTAAGGTTTAACTTTCTTATACCATTCAATAATTTAGCATAATTGTTGAATTATCATGATCTATTTCTTAGATTTTGGGTATACATATCGTTTTATTTAAATTTTATAAAATAAATTTTAATCAATCAAAATTAATCGATTTTAAGTTAAATAAATAAATTTTAAAATGTAATATTTTTACAATTTTAATTCAAAAAATATGAAAAAAAAAACTCATAAATATCGTATAAAAATACAAAATTTTATTATAAAAAAATTAGCAATAGTATCCAAATTTAGAATATTAAGTAAAATATATTTATTAAAAGAAGAAATATTTTTTAAATATTAGAAAAAATTAAAAGCATAAAAAATATTAGAATAGATTTAGTTTGGATTGGTTTATTCTTTTAAAATATAAACATAAAACCTGAAAAAAAAAATAGATTTATTTGGTTCAGTTCCGATTAAATTTGATTTTATAAAAATTCTGAACCAATTTAGGTTGTTCAGTTTAGTTTATTGGGTTTATTTGAATCAAATTTTGTCCAAAGTAAACCAATTATAAGAATATAATTTAAATTTTTTATTTTATATATGTTAAAAGTAAATATGAAATTAATCTTATTTTATGAAGATATATAATATTAATTTTAATATATATGAATGAAGTACTAAATAATTTTAAATTAGTATAAATATTTTCAAATATAATTTACATGATAAAAATTTTACTATCAGCAAAATCAAAATTATTATAAATATAACTTTTATATTAATCAACCTCTATTATATAAATTAATAGTCTATATTTAAATAAAAATATACAAAATATTTATGTTGTCCGTTTATTTTAATTAAATTCAAAGAATTATCTAATTGAATAGTATTGAGTGATTACTTAGATTATGTTGTCAGATTTATTAATAATAATAACAAGTAACTTAGATATAAATTAAAGTATAATTATATCAAAATAATCAATAAAATAAGTAAAATTATATATAATTGATGCTCCAAAGAGAAAGAAAAGAGGAAAGACTTATATGTTTTTTTTTAAAGGTAATTTATTAACCCATAAGCAGACACTGAAAATTTTTGTATTGGTACAGGATAATTTAACCTATAACAAACTATTAATACTAAAGATCTAGTATTATGTTCATTAATATATAAAATTAAAATATTAATATTATAATTAATATAAAATAATTTATTAATGTTAATTAAATAATTAAATAGAAAATTAAATTATAAAAATATAACATATGTTTGGTCCTTCTTGTATTAATAATACCTCACTCAAATCTTAAAATCTTTTTGTACCGGTTACAATTGTGATCCAAGTTAATTAGTTGAAGATATATAACACTTTGCTAAAATTATTAACCCTTTTGTAAACCTATACTATAAAATAATTATTATTTATTAGCGATTTAATGTTGGGTTAATTTTTGTCAATATAATTTATTTTAATAATAATTAAACTGTCAAAATAGATATTATAAATTTATAAATAGTAAGATATATTATATTAGTAAATAGTTTTATTCATATAGAAGATCAATATGGATTATTAACATATTAAATATTAATATAATATATTATTTATATTAATATGGATCATCAAAATTTAAATTAATAATTTAATTTTTATTAACTAAAGATTATACCAACATAAACTATTATTTATTTCAATTTTACATTTTTGAAAATTATTTTCAGAAGTTCTAATTTTTCAATTTACCTGATTAAAGTTTAAACATTTTGTAATCCATTATTTTTCAATCGTTGGTTTTTAAACATTATTATTGCCTAACACGTCATTGTGGGCCTTTTGAATTTTTAAGCAAACCAAAAAAATCCTAGCATTGAAAGGTAAGTTTGTATGAAAGTTAGAATTTAGAAATGAGTTAAAAAAAAACAGAAAATGTTAAATTCCAAGTGAATAAATTGCAAAAAATTAAACTTCAGGTGTAATCTGTTATAAGATTAAAGTTGATCGATGATGTGGGTAGTCTTCAAATTTATACTTAAAATCTCCTCATAAAGTTTAACTTTCGAAATTTAACCATTTGAATTTTAAGCACTTAATACTTTCTTTTGTTGAAAAATCTAGTTATATTATATAACAAGTTTTGTACTCTATTTTTTCGTTTTCGACATCTTTAATTTTCGATGAATATGAGATATTTGGTTTAGAAAAGAAAATTAAACTCATATGTTTGACTTTAACAATGTAAAAGAAAACTATAAAAAGTAATATTCACTTAAAGTTTAATCAGTAATTTGCAGAAATTAAAACCTTGTGAAGATAATTTGCCACCCTTTTAAAATTGAAACAGAGGACATGAAACGAAAACGATTCCCCATGCACAGACAGTATCCACATTTACATCCGATAAAATTCTTATGTTAATGGATTAACAGTTCTGTAATTAATTACTATATCTATTAATATATAAAAATTATGATTAACTGTTTAATATAAACGGTCGGTAATCGAGTAAGGAATGTGCTTAATAATTATTTGTAGAGAATCAATTATTTATGGAAAAAATTGATTAATCGATTATTAATTATGATTAATTGATTAAAAAATAATTAATCAATTATAAAGAAGATTAATTAATAATTGAGATGTAATCAAATATTTTACTGTGCATACGCAAAAATGTTGCTTCAAATAAAGTTTGACATATTCCACATGTTCTGTGATGTCACCTTTTTTATCTTCCACATGTTCTGTGATGACAATAATTTTAACTTTGTAATTTTAAAAACTGAAAATTAGGTACCTATATATAAACGACAATCTATTTTTTTTATTTTCAAACCAGAAAATTATTTTTCAAAATAGAAAAAAAATAAATTTTAAATTTTTTATAATAAAATTGTCTATCTATCTATTTATCTATTTATCTATATATATATATATATATATATATATATATTTGAAGTTCTTCCATTAAAATTATGATAGGATCTTTTTTAATTTTTATTTTATAAATTTTTTTATTATTTGATTTATTTTGTCTATATGTTTTTATTTTTTAAATCTTGAAAATTTTATTTTATTTTATATTTTTTAAAAATTAATAAAAATATAATATTTTTATAAATAAAAAACTTATAATTTTACTATATATAAAAAATTATTTTTTGGTGTATATGATAAAAATAATTAGATGTGAATCTATCTTAGGTAAATTATCCAACCACAAAAATTATTAGATCAATACTAATGACTTTAATAAGAAAATAGAAGCTTAACGTTATCTTTTACATAATAAAAAAATTGTCTTTACATGTAAAAGAATAATATTTCAATAATATTTATTTAAATTTTGTACATTTTTTAATATTAAATTTTATATATTTGCATAATATTTGTATAAGGTGATTCCAAAAACTCTTTGTATATTTTTTTATATATCATTACTAATATACTTTAATTTTATTTATAATAATATTAAAATTTTTTAAAAAATTGTATTTTTAAATGTAGATTTTACTTAGTATGTTAAAAAGTTTTCGTTTTTATGATTTCAATAAAGGATTAGTTATTTTGACGAATGAAATAATTATTTAATTTTTAATAAATATTTTACTTTATAAATTATATATGCTATATTACTTTTGCTATTTTATACTGAACTAGTAATTTAATAATTCTAAGATTCATTTAATCTAACATTAATTTAGTATTTTATATATTTGTAATATTAATTCCTTAAAACATTAAAATACATAAAAAATTTATTTTAATTCTTAATAACTTGATAGAATGATTATTTTGATATTATTAATATTTTTTGATAAATTATAATTTTATATATTAAATATATATTAATTTAAACAAAACTTTATTTGATATTTTTATTAATTATCCATGGATAGTTAATAACATAAAATTAAAATCTTACATATTTTACGAACTTTTAAATCCAGTAAGTTAAAACAATGGAAACTATTCTTCACTACTTAAACCTATTTTTGAATACATGATAATTTTAAATTTATCTTCACCATTTCAAAATATATTTTGCCTATTTTTTAAAATTTGATAGGTTTTTGAAAAATAAATTAAATTGACCGGAATAACATTCCAATAATTTTTTGGGTACATTCAAAGCTTATTTTAAAAGGAGTTGGAGTAGTCATTAACCTATGTATGTCATGACTGAATAGAACTTGTTTCAAAATCTCAATTCTCATTATAAAAAACCATATACACATTTTCTTTGTAAGAAACACAAAGTTCATTTCCACAGTCTCAACCCCTACAAGTCCAATAATCATTTATTAGCAATGGAAAAGCCTAAACCCACTTGCATAAACATTCCAATCCTTACGCATGGGGCGGCGAGGATGGTCCTAATAATGCAGCTTGGGTCGGTCTGAAAAAGATTGTTTATTTGTAATGTTCTGTTACTTTTATTTAATGAATAGGAATGCAAATAATCACTAAATGACAACAAAACGCACCCAAAAAATGAGCTCATTGCCAAGAGAAACTAGATTTTGTGTTTGTGGTATATGTAATCTCAATGAAACAGTTGTTTGTGTTGGAAAGTTGACAAGCCTATTCCTTTCAAGTTTGTGTTGGAAAATACACAAACTTATCCAACTCGGATTACACCTCATCCATGGGGCAGTTTCGTTTCGCTGGCCGTCACCGCCGTCCACCGTCCACGTCAGCACTTACAAAATTTTCAAGTCATAAACCAAAAGGGATTGAACTTTGTAGTTGGTGGATACAATTTTTTTTTATAGAATAAAAATATAACTTCGCCTAAGTCTTTCAGAATTTACTAATTTATCTCTCTATATATATATATTATTGTCACCAAGTCACAGGAAAAATAATTAAGCATTTTCTCACTGGCTATATAAAATAAATAATATCATATTCGATAACATAAATTTCAATATTGATTAATTAACAAACAATAGTTGTTGGTCATAGTTATATTTACGTCCATTGCGGTTTGAGAAAATGAATAAATAATAGAGAGCAATCATAAGTTCATTTATTAGTTTTTCCCATGATGAGTAGTGTAAATTTGACTTGAGTTCATGATGAGCCTTTTACGTATAGCAAACATATTTACTATTAATTTCATAATATGCATAATTTTATTATTGTAAAATTACATTTTGAATGGATATATATATCCTCTACCATACATAATGATCAACGTATTCTTTCAATTAATTACATAAAACAAAAAAATACTAATTGAAATATAAAATATTTAATATATGGTTATTTTAACTATTAAAAAGAATTCAATACATTTTCTTCAAATAATTACAAAAATTACTTACAAGAGAATTATATAACACCATTCTTGGATAAGAGTCAAGAAAGGTTTGCATCATCCTTTTCAGAATACAGTCAAAACTGTAGCGTACCGTACAGTTGAAATTCCAGTTTAAAGTTCATTTCCGATATACCTTGTCAACTCTACTAGTATGATAATTTCTAACCCATTAATGCATATCCACGTGATCCAGAACTTCCACCATGTTATGCTGAGATGCTTACCATAATGATTATCTTAAGCTATCGTAATTAATGGGTATATATATAACCTTCGGACTTATTCCAAACCAACCAATTATAGGCAATATGCCTTCCTGAATATTCTCCGTCATATGATTGCTTTTGACAACTAATATTCTGCTAGATACATAAAACTATTTATTTACCCTTATTTGACTAAGGGTTGACTCAGCTAGTAATTTGCGAGCCACTCAAAAAATTCCTATCCGGATTACCCTGGCTAAATACCAAAAACATAGCTAAAAATATATTACAAATTAAAGATGGTTAAGGATATCTTACTCTTCACCTAATGAAAGAAATTATGCATTCGGATCTATTATACATAGTTAAGCAATTCAATCTATATCTATTATACATCCGAGTCTTTATTCTTGAAAAAAGAACCTCGTATAATTGCCAAAAATAAAGTATATAATAAAAATATATTTTAGTAACATTAAATATAATAAAACATTTGCAAATCATCATTAGAATTATTTTTTATTAATTCAATTTTTTTCTTTTTAAAATACTTTTATAATTTTTCAGTACCATTGAAACAATCTTTTTGATTTTTTTCATAATTCACGCATATTATAAATATCCGTAAGCTATAATAGTTATCTACAACAACAAACTGAATTTAGAGATAATAAGATAATACTCGTTCACTTACTAAGGCTCCGTTTGTTTTTCGTTTGGAAACCAATAAATAGAGTTTTGAGGAATAAAAATAAAAATAAAAATAAAATTATGTTCATCCAACAAACTTTTAGAGCGATGAAACATGATTTTGAATGTTCCTAACTATAATACAAACAAATACTAATTTATTGAGAAGTTTAGCAGATCAACCAACATTCAAAGTAGGATCCTTGATCCCACAAAAGCCAACCTCACAAAGGAAGATAAATAATTATTCCTGCTTTTCTGTTTGACTAGAAGTGCTCAAATACTACAGCCCCAAGGATAATAAATAGAAATGAATTAATGGTTCACATAAAGATGAATATTATAACATGGCATGTGGCTGATCAATTAGTAGGGCCATTGCATTTGTGGACTATTCTTGATATGTGTTAGCATATTACAAGTGGTACAGTTACTTCTATGGTACTTTCTATGGTACTTCTGTAATATTGCTATCCAATTATATTAGTACACACACATGCACACTGACATATATACCAAAGCTAGTTTCAATTGGAAATCATAACAAGCTCTGGCACAGCATACAGAATTGAGCTAGCAATCTAAGCTTTAGGAGATGAAAAACGTAGGAACACTGCACAAGATAGTTCGTGTTTAATTCATCAATATTCTTTAAGTAGTTTTCACCTTCTGACAAATTGGTCTGGTGTGGAACATGGATGCTGAAACCACTACTCCAGAAGATGCATCTGCTTTGGTATGTCTTTCTATCAAAGTTTTTCATGACTTAATTCTTGCAGAATATATTAGCTTTTGTAATTGCATGTATGTAGCTGAAGTAAATATTTTGATCAGTTATCTCTATGTCCAAAGTCTTATGTCTGTTGCTGGTTGATGCTCCTGCTAAACATGGTTATGCAGTAATGTTTCTTTTGGCCTTTGTTTATGTAGTACTCAGACACACAAGAAAAATAGACATACACAGTTGGTTTGAGATTTTTTTATCAGGAGAACTATTTCCAAGTACACAAATGATTAGTAAATTAATTTTGTTAACATCAATCCTTCATGTCAATTTTAAACAACAGAAAGTAGAAAAATTTTATTAAAAAATACATTTATTACACTTTCATATTTCTGATTTAAAAAATAATTTTATTTTTAATATTTATTTTACACTTTAGTTTGCTAACAATCATTCCTGAAGGTAGATAATGTTAACAGAATCCTTTATAAATATTACTTGTTTGAAGGAAAGAAACTATTAAGGTGTCAGTTGGGTATACGGACAAAGTAACCTTCATAGTCATTGCACAATCCTTCTTGAACTAGCGTTTGAGTTTGATTTAGGTTCAATTAATTCTCAATTCTAATGGTACCCTGTTCCAATCATATTATTGGATCATTCTTAAAATGTCCAATTCAGTCAATTTCAAGTTCTCGATATTTAACCTTGAATGTGAAGGGTAAGAGTTATTAAGATTTCACTTCGGTTGAGTATAGAGACAAAGTATCTCTTGTAATGATTTGATAATCCTCTTTCCTTAAACTTACTTTCAGGTTCAGTTAGGTCTAATACGTTCTCAATTCTAACAAATATTATGACCAACCTGTAGGGAATTGAGAAATGTTGTTGTATGGGGATATCCATCCAATAGTATGGTGAATGTAATTAGTTGAACATTAACGGATGTTTGGTTGGTAGAAAATAAGAAAAAAATAAAAGAAAATAAAAGATGAATATAGAAATATAAAATATTTTTTGTTGTTTATTTACACATAAAAATAAGAAAAAAGAAAATATATTATGTAAATTCTACATGAAAAATAATCCTTCAAATAGATATGAAAATAAGATGTTATTTTATTTATTTTAAATTATTAAAATTATTATATATTTTTAAAAAATAAAAAATATTATATTAATATAAATATAATAAAAAATTTATTTTTTTAATTAAATTTTATTCTTTTAAGTTTGTATAAAATAAAATTTATATTCCTGATATATTTTTTTTCTTTCTTTTTTCATTTGTTTAAATAATTTTTTTTCTTTTTTTTCAATTATTATCCATTCAAACAATTTATTTTTTATTTTTATTTTTATTCTATTTCTTTTTTTAATTAATTTTTCTTATTTTTCTATTTTTTATATCATCCAAACAAAATATAAAAAAATAATAAAATAACATTTAAGAAAAAAATCTTTCTATAACAAACTTTTAAGATTATCCTATTCATTATATTTATAAATAAAAAATTAGGATAATAGATGTATTTAGCATTCATGTTAGAGAGAGGAAAAACAGAAAAAACAATATTTATAATATAAATTCTAAAGGAAAAATTTAGTATCGCAACTAAACAATATTTAACAATACAATGTTATATTCTCAATATTTTAATTTAATTATCACTATTCTACATCTTAAAGATAATTTTTAGTATATTTTATTTTTTTAATTTGAGTAAACTATTACTTTAGTCTCTGAAATTATTATCGAATTTCATATTACTCTCTAACGTAAAGAAATTAACTCGTTCGTCCTTCACTTTTCAAATCGTAATTCATGTTAGTTTTTGGATCAATTTCCATTGACGACTTGCTGATGTGTAACGTTAAATAACGTTAAATGTCAATGTGGTCATCCATGTGGACATTAAACGACAAATTAACATCTAGAGATAATAAAAAAACTGTTACACCTCACATTTTATCTTCTGTTACTAGAAAAATAAAAAGAAAAGGCTGTAATTTAAAAATGAAGGTCTTGAAGGGTGTGAAAGACCTTGAGGAATCTGTAATCTAAATCGAGCATGGTAAGGTAGACGCAAAGAAGCCCCATCATAAAAACCATTACCACCGTTGAGACATAGTATTCATTTCCTGCACAAAGTATGAGATTGTAAAATCCCAATGACCAAAGTCAAAGCTTCAGCTTGTAACACATCATGATCACCCTCCCCACTCTCTGCCAAAATTTCATATGCGGCTTTGTTTGTCTGTTTGTCTATTTTAAACATGAGCCTCCGCAAAATAAACCACGATGTAAACTGCATGATGTTTGCCTTGAAGCAACTCCAAGGCTTGGGAATCTTTCTTGGTCAATTGTATCCCAAATCTACAAAAAGTTAATATTAAAAATTAAAAAGAAAAAAAAATTGACTACTGTAATTTAAAACCTTAAATAAAGTCAGAAATACGAATATGAGATGTAGAAGAGGCCCGAACATAATTTTCACATGGAATAGAGTAACATAAATGTTTCACACATTGCAATAGTATGACTGTAATATGCTGACACATGTCACTCACAATCTTCCACTAGAGAGACTCCATAAAGGCTTTTAAGAGAGCAATAGAAAGATGTAGCCATTTATCATTAGAAATTTATTCAATCTATATCCATGCAAAAGATGCTCTGAGTTAAAATTAACAAAAACCATTATTTCTCTTTAGTATAATGCAAAGTCCCTTAGAGATCACAAATAATGAATATACTTCATTGAAAAATTAAGTCACAATTGTCAAATGTCCAAGGCATTCTATAATAAATATGAAATCAACAATGAAATAATTGGTTTCTCAGAATCAATAGAAATAGCCCCTCACACTACCTATATCCCATGCGCAAGACCATTGTCAGAGACCTAAAAAAAGTGTGTTTAAAGATGATTTATCATTCTAACATCAAAAGCAACAATGAGAAAAGAAACTTAATCTAAGAAACTACTAAGCACAGAAAGTTTGATGCACATACATCCGTGATGCTTTGTTAGACAGACTTATATCATGGAACATCAACGTGTGGAATCTCATTCATTTAGGAGGATGCAACCTAGGAATTCTTCGGTTTAAAACAAAACGCATAACATAGGGACATCTAGATAATATCAGAAAGATAAGACTACAACAAAATCAGTACGAGCTACCCCTTCCCTTCCCAGCATCCTGAACATCTACCATCTTACCCAGTCTTAAGGCCCAAACCCACAGTCACTTTAATGCATTGCAAAAACAAAGCCAAGCACAAGGCAGCACTATTGACAAACCTGTAAGGTGAAAAGACTATCTTCAAACTGCACTTCTTTGGTTAAAAAATCCGCTCCAATGGTTGCCTTGTACTAATTACTAAACTTCTTATTCACATATCTAAAATATATAGGTTATGGAAATACATAGTTTATATATTAAATACATAATCTTGCACTTCTGTTTCTCAAACTGCACTACTGTTTCTCTATTCCAAAATTTTTTTTCTACATTGTCTTGAAGCTGATCCTTATCAATGAAACATAATAGTGGCTCAAGCTGATCCTTATCAATGAAAGATAAGATGTTAAGAAGTACTCAGGTCTAAGGTGAAACAATGGCGTGATTCTCATCAGTGAGTTCTAAGGTTACCAACGCTCATAAGGGAACCCTTAAGGTCATCTACCTTGGATATGTCCTTCTCGACCTTTTCCTCTTAAGCCTTAAAACGCTTTTAGTTTGCCAAGAACTCCTCCTCCATCATCAAGTAGTCCTTTACTCACTCTAGCTTCAAAAACCTCATTTTACACTTCGACAATGACGTCACCATGGGTAAATCTTTCTCAATTTCATTTCCTCTCTATCTATCTATCTATCCCTCTATTTCTCTCCCGGCTCAAAATTTGTCTCCTTGTTCCTGCCATTAAGTTTTCGATCCCTCGGAAGACTTTGCTGTGAGAAAAAAAAACTAGAATGATTTCTCTTTCTATCACAAGAAGAAACAAAACATCCAAAAAATGGTGTCATATAATAAGGAAGAAAAAACAAGTTCCCTTTATCAATTTTTTCAAATGTTAGATGTTATCCCTCTTGTGATGTCATGCCAACACTACTGGAGAGATAATGGTGGTGGGAGAGGTGAGATTGGAAGCAAGTGCATTGACTGCGTGAGCAGCAAAGATAACTGTGAGAAGAAGAGTCACTGTAGTCATGACGGTAACTTGGGAGGAAGAGAGAAGAAGAGATAAGAACGGTCAACAAAACATGAAATCCTCTTTTTTATTTAAATTATAATGATACGACGCTGTTTAATATTTATCTTGATGTCCACGTTGACGTTTAACATCACACGTCAGCGTGTCGTTAACAGGAATTGACCCCAGGGACTAACGTGAATCACGATTTGAAAAGTGAGGGACGAATGGATTAATTTCTTTAAGTCAGGCAGAAACTAATATGAAAATCGATAACAATCTCAAGAACTAAAGTGACAGTTTACTCTTTTAATTTTTATTAATCTCAACAACTTTTAATTCTCGTTAATTTATATAACTTTTAATTTTTATAATATTTTATATTTAATAGATTGAAAATGAAAATCTTATGCATAATATACTTTTAAATCTTGTTAGTTATAATTAAAATAAATATCAAATATTTTTATACATTAGTTAATTTTTATTAATTTTTCTAACTCATAATTTCTATTTTTATTTATACTTTAATAAATTAAAAATGATTCTATATAAATTAAAATATTTATAAATTAATTTTCTATATGTATATTTTATAGAATGTATAAATCCATTCTATAACTGAATGTATCAATATACATTTAAGATCTAAAAAATGGATATTAATATATTCCGTAAATTAATTTAGGTAAAAGGCAAGATTATTTTTATTTTTTTTTTGCATGGAAGGAGGTGCAAAAAGTAATTTAAAAAATGTAAAAAACATGTCTTGAATTGTAAGACAACTGCTAAAGAAAAGCAACAAGGAGACAAAACCACAAATATTATGATCACTGGCACTTGCACTCAAGAATAGTTAGGATGCTAAAATATTTAATGTAGCATTACAGCAAATATTCTGAGAATGAAATACAACATTGAAAAGGGATAAAAAAAAGCAAGGACATTGAGATAGGATGATAAATGTAATGTTATCAATGACACATACATAGAAGAATATGATCATGACGTAGGCGATAAAGCAAAAATTTCAAGGATGATGTTTTTAAAAGCATTTATGGTTCTTCTGATAGCTTAAGCTTTTGGGATAGTTGATTCATAACATGGTATCCGAGTTTTTATGACTAAATAAAACAAAAATTTTAAGAATGGTGTTTATAAAAGCATTCGTGTGTCTTCACTTGACAGTTTAAGCTTTTTGGGATGGGCTAGTTCATCACATGGTATCAGAGTTTTTATAACCAAGTGGTCTAAAGTTTGGATCCTGGCAATTTTAATTCTTAGTCTACTAAAAAATAAATTTCAAGACAAGGTAGGGAGTTAGAAATATAATATAAAACCATTCATGTCTGTTCATCTAATAGCTTAAGCTTTTGGGATAGTTTTATCATGATAGGTGGCAGCGGCACATGCTGCAGAACCAAACCTCAAAGTTCATGCAGGGGAGTCTTCTAAAGACTACGTGATAGGTCCTTTGATCAACATGTTGAAGTAATCTCAAATCAACATGCATCGATTGAAGTGATCTCAGAGACTACAAGAACACAAGACCAAAGGGGAATAAAAAATATGCTGATCAAGAATACAATGAACAAGCTACAAGCTTTTCCAATGTTATGTTGTATCTGATCAATAAAGTTTTAGTTTCTAACCTTGACTTGGAAACCAAAATCCTTGGCAACAATGATGAAAGTGTGCCACAGCTATGCATAGGTGAGGAGGAAACGGACAACAAGCATAATAGTAACTTCCTGAATAGTTGATGTCTATTCTAACCTTGACTAAGAAACCAAGAATCCAAACAAGGATGACCAGAGAGTAATAGAGCCATGCCATGTGTAAAAGATAAAGACATCAACAAGCATAATAGGAACAGAACCACATGCAGAGGAGGAGATTAAAGAAAAAAGGGCAGGGATGTCATCATACACGAGGGCAAATGGAAAGCCAGAGTCAATCCGGTCTACCAACAAGTCAGATAATTACAGGGAGGATAAACACACATCTGCTAAAACTGAAGATTCCTCCATAGTAAATGTTGCATCAAATAGTGATGGTGAAGCTACTTCGAAAAATAGATATGTTAAGTTTGAGGTTGACAACCCATCGACACCAGATGGAACAATAAAACTTCAAGGTTGCAATTGAGAAAGCGCAGAATCTGAAATATATCAATGAGTTAGCATTGGAAGAAATTGCAGTGCCACAAGTTAGTGGAGAAAACAAAATTTTTAGGGGGGGGGGGGGGGGAAACAGGACTCAGACCATTGAAAATAGCAAAACAAATCCAGAGAAAAACATGGAAACAAGAGACTCACAAAGAGGACTAAATTGGTAGCTTCAAGCGAGAAAAGCTGAAGAGCATTGGAGACAAGAAATCCTGCAGACAAGAATGTATTAAAAGGGGAGAAAAATGAATCAACATCGACGTTTAATAGCTATAAGAGAAAGAGGTTTTCTGAATGTGTTGTGTTGTGTGTCTAAAGTAGACCATACATGTAGTATTTATAGTGTCTTTAGAATAATTACACATAATTACAAATAGTAATAATTAAGGGATAGTTATGATTCTTTGATATTCCGCGGTTACTAGCAATAGCAATGATAAATTATTTTCTTTAGAAGTAGGAACGACGCACTGTATTGTTAAAATAATATGGAAATTTTCATCTTCTGCATAAGGGCTTATTTAGATAGCTTTTCATATTGATGTTATACTTGAAATTAATAAGGTTATTTTGTTCCAATTAAATATAATGAGCTGATAACCTTCCATTTTTGCAGGGTCTTCCATTAGTTGAGTCAACTACAAAGAACGAAATTAAAGAAATAAAATTTCCACAAAAAAATGGTAATGATGTAAATTCTAAATATCCATTGGCTGAGGAAACAAGGAAACCAGATCATGGAAAGACTGATGAAGTCACTGAAACAAGATCTCAAGAAATATATCAAGAATCAAGCAAGGTCTGTATGGAAAGTGAAAAGCAAGTTGAACACCAGCCTGAAGGATATAGCATGGAGAACAAGATCTTCAAGCAAACAGACTCAGAAGGACAGGTTATGATGGAAACAATACCAAAATCAAGTAAGTATATTGAAGAACAAGAATAGACTCCAGCTTTTGAAACAGGATACCTATCAGATGTACTTAAAGTAACAACTTTATCCAACTTTTGTGGGGATGATAGCTACAAAACTCTCATTTGTATAATGACAGGTGAGCCTGAGGATGAAACCATGCCATCATTACTCACATTGGCAATTAACCAAGGTGAGGTGGCTGAAAAAAGCTTTGAGATAGAAACAAACGAGGAAGAAGAATCAACAACAATATATGACGACCAAAGCTGCAGACCACAAAATGAACTTGAGCAAATGAATAAGGTACTTGAGGTTAGACAGTAATGGAGTAAATAATAAAATATTCATGTAGATACCTGCCTTCTCTTTCGCACCTATAGTATGCTCATGCTTATGCAGCTGTGCAAACAATCAATCATTTTTTTCTTCTTTTTCTGGTGATATGAATTTGAATCTGATGCTGCATATGTTAAAACAGGCAATTGATCTAACCCAATTTGTGGGCAAAGACGTTGCAGAAAATGAACATACTGACGAAAATTTTGAAGCACCCAACATGGATAATGAGATTACAAAGCATTTCAATTCAGAAGGGAAGTTGAACATGGAAAGCACTATAAAATCAAGTTATAATGTGGAAGAAAGGACTCCAGAATCACACTCTTCTGCAAATTCAGAGATCAAAGATGATGGAAAAACCATGCCAGAGAAAGCAACAGATATCAAGGAAGCCATCGAAGTGGAGCAACAAAAATCCGAAACAGAAAGTAATTATGTTTTGAAAATTTACTACCTGCACTTCTGTTTCAACCAAATTTTCATTTGACATCCTAACAAAAGAAGCAAGCCTGTACTTTGTGGGGAAACTAAAGGCACCTACGTGGTTTTTGCAATATCTTCAAACAAAACTTCTTTGCATAAACTAGCATTGCAATCTATTGAGTTCAGATGAAAGAAACAAAAATCCAACAGTGTATATGAATGATAACATGTAAACAATAATCATTTGGTCTCATAAAACTTGTCTTGTTGAGGGACTAAAATTTTTTGAGTCTTGAAGTAAACATAAATGTGAAAACCACAAAAAAAGCAAGAGCACCAAGTCAAATCTTGTGTAAATGTATTCAACATCTTATTTGTATAATGACAGGTGTACCCGAAGATAAATCCCTGTCAACTTTAGCAACTACAGCACCGATCATGGTTGAAGCAGTGGAGGAAAGCATTCAAGAAGATATACACCAAGAGGAATCACCAATGACAGATACTGAAGAGAGGCATAAAACGGAAAATGGTTTTGAGAAAAAAACAGCTCCTAAGGTTTGAGCAGGCTACCAAAAAAAAACTAGGAAATAATAGATACCACCATGCATTTTCACACTTGCCCATCTTAATTATGGGTCTAAGCATGCAATCAGCCAAATAATTATTTTCCCAAAGTTTAATTGGATCATGTTCTTTCTGACTGAATGTCTAAAAAACAGGTATTTGACTTACACGAAGGAATAAGCAACAACTGCATGGAAGATGAAAAGAAAGCCCAACACCGATCTGAAGCACAGAGTATGGAGACCATGGCTATAATGCATGCAAATTTAAAAGGACTTGGGAGCACAGATATAAGCCTGAGGAATAATACTGAAGAACTAGAAGAAGATCCTGCATCACAAACCAAACAAAAATTAGAGATGGATGGTCAGAATATCATGCCAGAGGAAGAAAAAGAAATGCTACTCAAGAATGAAGCAACAGACATGCAGTTACTGAAATCTGAAACAGAAAGTATGTTTAAAAAATTCAGCAACTTTTTTATTCCCTAATGACTTCCATTTGATCTTATAAGCAATTACAAAAACATTAGTTTCCTAATACAAAGTCCATTAAGCTTCTCAAATTTAAAAAATGAAAACTCCTTTGAAACTAACTTTTATGGTGAAACAGCATTCAAAGCTTTCAATTTTGAAAAGAAAAGATATAAATTGTACTGAACCGAAGTACCTGATGCTGATATAGCAATAACCAATAACTGTTTGCGCTTAATAACAAGCTTAGTATGGCAAAATAAATTCTCTGTTTTTGAGACAGCATATCTATCAGATATACAAACATGAACTACTTTAGCAAACTTCATATAGATGACAGCATACAAACATATCATATGCATAATGACAGGTGTACGTGAGGATGAATGCATGGAAAAGGAATCAACTGCAAAAGAGAACAAGGACAGTGGACCAGAAAATGAACATAAGCAAATGACTAAAGTTCTTGAGGTTAGGCAGTAATGAAGTAAATGGGAAATATTAACATAGATAACTGAACAATGTTTCACACAAACTGCTTATGCTTATGCATCCATGCAAAAAATGTAATACTGACACTGCAATTTCAAAGCAGGCAATTGAGAACCCCAAACCCATGGTGAAGATTGATACAGAAACAGAAGAAAATGCTGACCACCTATCAGAAGCATCAATCATCAAGAATGTGATTATAAAGCATATCAATATCAAAGGAAAAGAAAGGAAAAGCAGTACAAAATCAAGCTATGAAATGGATGAAGTGGAGGAGAGTCCAGAGTCCCATTCAGTCAATAGTGCAGAGACCAAGGAAGTAGATAAAATCACACCTGAGGAAGCAATAGATATCAAAGAAGCCACTAACATGGAGTTACAAAAATCGGCAACAGAAAGTAATTATGTTTTGAAAATTCAGCATCCTTCTCTTTTGTCTTTACCAAATTAGATTTGAAATTCAACAAAAATACAAGGTTAAAGTGGTATTTGACTTGGCTTTCTTGGGTCTTGAAAAGGCTACTTTAAAGTTAAAATTTAAAAATATGAGCTTTAAAATTAAAGTTAAAGCTGTTTGTTATTTTATATTTTTTTAGCTCAAAGTTACTTTCTTGGCTAATGTGTTATTGGGTCTTGGGATTTGAATGGAGAGGGAGAAATTCATAAAATCAGCTTATCTAATTTTTTTTGCATATGTTTGCTTCTTTTTGGAAAAAAAAAAAAAAAAAACCTTTTATTTTTAAGATCTTTTTTTGCCTAACTTTTGTCCTTTCAAGGAGAAGAGAAGTCCAGAAAATAGCAGGGCTGGACAGTATCTAAGTTTCCCCAAATAAAAGTCATACAAGGCTTTTGAAATTCCCAGGTCCAAAATTTCTTTGACTTGAACTAACATTAATATCTATCTAATCAGATTGGATGAAAAGACCAATTTCATCCAACTCTGTTGAACACAATATGTAAAGAGTAATTCTTAGCCTAGTAAAGAAGCTTTTGTAGCAGTGGGTTTTCTAATATTTTTTAAAAATATATATATACACAAAAAATAGTACAATAGCCAACCTCATGTGGATGATTACACTCCTCAGTTGTATAATGACAGTTGTGCCTGTAGATAAAGCCTTGTCAAGATTACACACTACAGCATCAGTCAGAATTGAAACAGTCGAGGAAAGCATTCAAGAAGAAATGCAAAAAGAAGTAGAATCAGCAGTGACAGATACCATAGCGGGGCAGAGACCAGAAAATGATTTTGACGAGAAAAAGGAAGTTCTCAAGGTTTGGGCAGATTGCAATAAAATAAAATAAAAAATAATGCATTCTATCTAGCATTTTCACATGTCAATCTTAATTATGAATCCATAAAGACAAAATAATTTCTTATTTTCTTTTCCCATGGTAATATTAAGTTCTAACACATTATATATTAAAATAGGCTTTTGATCAACATGAAGAGAAAGGCAACACATGTGTGGAAAATGAAAAGGCAGAAATTCAACACGAAGTGCAGAACCAGGAATTCATTGTTATAAAACATCTAAGTTTGGAAGGCAAGACTGTAGAAGAGGAAACAGCAGTGATAGATAACAATAGCAACCAACCAGAAAATGAACTTGAGCAAACAGCTGATATTGTTGAGGTTCGACAGTAGTGAAGTTAACAAGAAAATAATCGAAAACATACTGCATGCCATTTCGCACATATAAATTGAAACATGATTGTACATCCATGTAAAGAAACAATCAATCATTGATTTTCTTCATTTGTAAAACAAATTTGATTCTGGCACTGCATATGTTGAAACAGGCAATTGATAAACCCCAAACCATGGTCAAGGTCAGCGAAGAGAATGAACAACATGCTAACCACCAATCAGAAGCATCATGCATTGAGTGTATAACAATAAAGCATATTGATGCAGAAGGAACACTAACAACAGACAGCAGCACAAAGCCAAGTTCCAATGTGGGCAAACAGGAGAAGATTCCTGAATCACAGTCAGTCGAGAATTCAGGGATCAAGGATGGTGATAAAATCACACCAGAGGAAGCAACAGATATCAAAGAAGCCACGAGTGTGGAGATACAGAAATTTAACATAAAAAGTAATCATGATGTGAAATTTTAGCAACCTTGCTCCTTTGTTTTTACTGAATTTGAAATGACAACATAGAAACAGATACAGAAAGCTTATTCTCACCAGGAAAAAGAACTATATACTAAAAAAGGACCTAGATGGTTTCTCAAATCTCTTGAAACAAAATTTATTTTGCATATAGAATAAATTTAAAAATTATTGTGTTTCAAGCATCATAAAAGGAACAAATTTATCCAACTATCTAAGTGGAAAATAACGTAAACAATAATTCCTTGCCTGATAACACAGCATGTTGGGGCAATAGAATTGTCTTAAAATTCCAACAGAACATATGGACATAGAAACAGTACCATAGTCACACTTGTGTTGATGATTGCATTCAACATCCCATTGGTAAAATGACAGGTGTGCCAGAGGATAAAGCTCTATCAAATTTATATACTACAACATCGGTTGGAGTTCAAATAGTTGAAGAAAGCATTCAAGAAATACGTACAGAAAAGGAAATATCTGAGGTTGAAGCCCAGTCAGAATTTCCCACGTCAGAGATTGTCAAAGGTGAGACAATAGAGGAAATATTACAGCAACAAACTCTTCAAGAAGAGGAATCAGCAACAACAACAAATAACCACAAGCACCGCAGACCAGTAAATGAACTCGAGAAAACAGCCAATATTTTTGAGGTTAGTTAGAAATAAAGTTAAGAAATAATCACATACATTTTTTAACACAAGTAAACAACAAATCCTTAGGAATACACACAAACAGACAACAAATCATTTATTTTCTTCTTTTGCTATACAAATTTGATTTTGATACAGCACATGTTAAAACAGGAAATTGATCGACCTGAACATGTAACCAAGGTCAGCATAGCAAATGAAGAATGGGAAGACCACCAATCAGAGGCATGTATGGAGAGTATGATTACAAAGCATACCAACAGTGAAGGAAAGGTGGGATCAGAAAGCAGAATAAAATCAAGTTATGATGTTGATGAACTAGAGCAGATTCCAAAATCACAACTTGTCAAGAATTCAGGGACACTGAAAGGTAGTAAAAATACACCAGAGGAAGAAACAAATATCAAAGAAACCAGTGATATGAAGTAACACAAATATGAAGAAAATAACCATTTAAAACTTTAGCAACATGTTCTTTCCCTTTTAACAAATAAGACTCAACATTCTCCAAGCAAGCACAATTAGCTTATTCTTCTATGGTAAAACAAAGCAATAAAAACAACTACAGAATTAAAACAAAAATTCTGACACAGACAAAAATTGACAACTTATTTTGGATGAAATGAATAAATTTATCCAGTTCTGTAACATGGATAACATGTAAAAAGCAACTTCTGGAGCTAGTGGGACATATCTAATTTTCAAGAAAACAGATAAATGTACATAAAAACAATAGAGCAGACAACTTTGTGTTGGTGATTGCATTCAAAATCTCATTTGTATAATGACAGGTGTGCCTGAAGATAAAGCCCCACAAACATTATCCAATGCAGCATTTGTCAGTGTGGAAGTAGTTGACGGAAGTAATCAAGACAAAACACATATGGAAGCAGAATCAGCAGCAACAGGAACCAAAGAAGGGCAGAAACCAGAAAATGATTTTGAGATGGAAGAAACAGAGGTTTAAGCAGATACCAACAAAATAAACTAGAAAATGATATACAGCATCTTACATTTTCACATTTGCACATGTTAATTATGTGTCCATGCCAACAAAAAATTATTTCTTTTCACCGAACTCAACATCTTTAAGATCTAACATAGTATTTGCTAAAACAGGCATTTGGTCTACATGAATTGACATGCCAAACTAGTACAGCAAATGAAATGAAAGCTGAATCCCAATCTAAACCGCAGAACCAAGACACCCCATTTGCAAAGCATCCAGATTTTGAGGGAGAGACAACAGAAACAATTTCAACTAGTAGTATTGAGGAACACGATAAGGTTCCAGTGTCACACAATGGAGAAAAATTAGATATCAAGGACAACGAGAAATTCATAGAAGTGGAAGCAAGAGAGATGGAAGAGGCAGCCAAAATGAAGTTACTAAAAATTGAAACAGAAAGTATGTTTGATAAGTTCACCAACATATTTATTACTCTTTAGTGAATCTTATTTTGACCCTAGAAACAATTAAAGACATTGTATGCTTACAAATATTGAAGTTGATTACTTTTTCAAATTCTCTAAAAACAATCAATAGTTATTGTGAAATTGCATTTAAATTTTACAGTTTCTGAAAAAAGAAAAACATGATTGCCCTAAATGGAAATACTGTATGCAGATGACACCATCGTATGTTTACTACAATAACTTTGCCATTATCAGTAGCATGTTATGTTAGTAGAAATTAAGTTCTCCTGCTAGGATATCTATCAGAATGACTGAAAAAAAACTACTTTTGCCACTTTGTGTTAATGATATCATAGAAAGATGTTGTGTATAATGACAGGTGCAACTGAGGATGAAGGCCAGTCAATAATGCTCACATTGGCAAATGTCAAAGGTGAGACTGAGGAAATCTTATGCCAACAAACACTTCAGGAAGAAGAATCAGCAGTGATAGATAATGACAAGAGGTGCAGACAAGAAAATGAACTTCCAAATATGGCTGATGTTGAGGTTAGACAGTAATGAAGTTAACATGAAACAATCACACACATCTTTTTGATGTCTGAAACGAGTAAATTGTTTTTGCTTAGACATCCATGCAAACAAACAATTTCATTATATAAAATCTGATTCATATACTCCATATATTATAACAGGCAACTGGTCAACCGAAAACTGTGGTCAAGGTCTGTGCAAAAAATGAAGAACATGCTGACTGCCGATCAGAAGCATCAAATGAGGAGCGTGTAATTAAAAAGCATACCAAAGCAGAAGGAAAGGTGACATCGGAAAGCAGTACAGAATCAAGCTACAGTATGAATGTATTGGAGAAGACTGAAGAGTCAAACACAATCAAGATTTCAGACATAATGGAAGGTGATAAAATCACACTAGAGAAATCAACATATATCAAAGAATCTAATGATGTGGAGTTACAAAAAACTGAAACAGAAAGGAAACGATAGAAGTTGGTAAAGATCTGTCAATATTATTGAAGGAAAACAACCTCCCACCACCACCCAATGGGGGTTTCCTGAGAGAAGATTCCAGAATGTGTAATCTCTGAGTGTTCGACACTCAGAACTCTCCCTCCAAGACCTTACTTAACAAAATGATCCTGCTTTCTTCTGAATCTCTCCTATTTATTCTCAACTAATAAACAAACAGAATTAAATGCATTTAACAGAATACAACTATCCCGTAACTAACTCTAGGGATTAGTATCCTCCGCTTCCCTTCTACTCTTTCTAAGATAGATTCTGGTAATAATGGGCTTGGGCCTTGTCCTATCAGAAAATAAATTTAGAAACTTTAGAAAACTGCTCCTTTTTTTACCGAATGTGACATGACATTCTAGATACAAGCACAAGTACATGACTTTTCAAATATTTTGATATAATTTTTTTTTGGTTTAGATAAGAAATTAAAATTAGTGTTTGGATAACATGAACAAATCTATCCAATTTTTAATGTGGATAATAACAATGAATTTAAGCTACTCCCTCCATGAGCTATTTCCTGTGGCATTATCCCCTCAAGTATGCATGATTCGTGAAGCTAACAATTTTATTGCCTATTTCCAATATTCTAACAATTATAATGAGATTCTAACACAAATGCATATGACAGAGCTTTGAAAAAATAAACAACAAAAACAGATAAAAAATACAATGAGATCCACGAGAGTTTGGCATTCTATGTTACATGTTTGGGGTTCATAGTTTTTTTATTTTTGTCTTTCCCTTCCATTCTTGGTATAGTTTTCAAGAATGTCTTATCCTCTTGCATTGTATCTCTTGTTTCTCTATGAAAAAATTCTGTTTATCAAAAGAAAAACATAAAAAACCTGTGTTAATGATTGCATTCAATATCTCTTTTGTATAATGATAGGTGTGATTGAAGATAAAGCATTGCAAACTTTACCAAATTCAACATCCATCCTTACTGAAACAGTTGATCAAAGCAAGCAAGAAGAAACACATACTGAAGTGGAATTAGCAGTGATAGATACCAAAGAAGGACAGATACCAGAAAATGATTTCGAAGAGAAAGTGAAAGTTCCAGAGGTTTGAACAGACAGAAACAACATAAATTAATAAATAATAGAAACAACCTTGCACTTTCACACTTGCACAAGTTAATTGCGTTCCTCCTGACAAAAATATTTACTTCAATGGTGTACGTATTTAAGTTTGACATAGTATTTGTTCAAACAGGTATTTGATCTACACGAAGTGACATGCCAAACCCGTGTGGAAAATGAACTGAAAGTTGAACCCCAATCTGAAGCACAGAACCAGGATACTACATTTATAAAGTATGTGAATTTGGAAGGAGAGACTACAGAAATAACTCCAACCAAAGTTAGTGAAGAACAAGAAAAAGTTCCAGTGTCAAGCAGTGCAGGAAAATTAGAGATCAACAATGATGGGAGATTCATACAAGAGGAAGCAGAAGAGATGGAAGAAGCAAATGAAATGCAGTTACTGAAAACTGCATCAGAAGGTATGCTTTCAAAATTAAACAATATTTCGTTACTCTTTAACTGCATGAAAAATCTTTTGTTTTTCATCAAATTAGACTTGACATCCAAGAAACAATTTTGTAGGAACAACAGCAAATAAACACCAGTATGATTTTTGAAATCTTTAGAAACAAATTTTCTCTTACAAACAAAATTTAAAAATTATTATATTTGGAAGAAACAAGCAATTTTATTCAGCTCTTTAAGTAGATGACAACATGAAAAGAGTAATACTTTGGCCACAAAAAGCATCTTCTTGTGGCAGTGGGCAATTTTAATTTTATAGATAACATAAAGGTACAACTAAACATTATAGGCAACATTGTGTCTATCATTGCATTCAATATCTAAATTGTATAATGATAGGTATGTCTGAAGACAAAGCCCAGCAAACTTTACCCACAACAGCATATGTTAGTGCTGAAGCATCTGACAAAAGCATTCAAGAAGAAATACATATAAAAGAAGAATTAGAAGTGTCAACTACCAAAGAGGGGCAGATACCAGAAATCGATTTTGACGACAAAAGGAAAATTCCCAAGGTTTGAGAGTGACAGCAAGAAAATATACATAAAGAATGGACACTATCTTGCATTTTCACATTTGCACATGTTAATTATGTCCTTGATAAAAAAAGTTATTTTCATGGTATGCAATATCTTTAACTGATGCAGTATTTGTTATACTAGGCATTTGGTCTACATGATGTGACACACCAAACCCATGCAGAAAACGTATTGAAAGCTGAACCCCAATCAGAAGTGCAGGATCAGGAGCCCATAATCATAACGTATTCAAATTTGGAAGGAGAAACTATAGAAATAAACCCAATTAATGATACTGAAAAACAAGAAAAGGTTCCAGCATCACACAAAGGAGAAATATTAGAGATTGAGGATGATGGGAAATTCATACAAGAGGAAGCAAAAGAGATGGAAGAAGAAACCAAAATGCAACCACAAAAAACTGCAACAGAAAGTATGCATTTAAAATTTACCAACAATTTGTTACTTTTTAGTCAATTTCATTTTGACCATAGAAAAAATTAAAGAAACATTATGCTTCCAAAATAAAAGCTGGTTACTTTTTCAAATCACCCTAAACAATAAATTTCTGCAGGGAAATGGCATTCAAAATGTTGAAAATTGGCCTTTGGGCCTAACTCAATCCCAAAAGCTAACTCATAGAGTGAGGATTGTCCTCACCTTATATATATATTTGGTTGGTCTTATATATATATTTGGTTGGTCTTATCTCTGGACAATGTGGGACTCTAACACATCCCATCACGTCTAGGACTGGACATCTCGGGTGTGGACAACTATGGGTGGACCACTTGCAGGATAGGTTTTCATACCATGTTGAAAATTGGGCCTTGGACCTAACTCAACCCCAAAAACTAGCTCATAGCATGAAGATTGTCCTCACCTTATATATATTTGGTTGGCCTTATCTCCAGATAATGTGGGACTCTAACACAGAATTTACAATTGCTAAATAAAAGAAATAACTTGCATTAAAAGAAAATATCATATGCCCATGGCAGCATTATAAGATACAAAGTTAACTTTATCCTTGTTAATAGTGTGATATGGCAGTAGAAATTTTAATTTTTCCAGACATGGTATCGATTAGAATGATTAAACAAGAACTACTTTAGCCAACTTTGCATGGGTAAGACCACAGATATATCTCAAATGTATAATGAATGTATAATGATAGGTCTACCTGAGGATGACATCCAGTCAACAATGACCACTTCTGCAATTGTCAAAGGCGACCCTAAGGAACCCTTACAGCAACAAGCACTTCACAATGATGAAACAGCAGTGGTTGATAATGATAAGAGCTGCAGAAAAGAAAATGAACTTGAGAAAATGGCCGATGTTGTTGAGGTTAGGCAGTAATGAAGTTGAACATTAGTAATTAGATATATAGATCCACTTTGCCAAGTAAATGGTTCATGTGTAGACATCCATGCATACTTCTCTATGTATGTGTGTATGTGTGTGCGTGTGTGTGTTCATTATACGAATGTTATTCTTGTGTTTATATACAAATTTTATTCTTATACTGTATTTGTTAAAATAGCCAATTGATCAACCTAAAACCATGTCCAAAGGTTGATGCAGAAATTGAAGATCAAGCTGACCAGCAATCAGAAGAATCAAGAATCCAGAGCGTGATTATAAAGCACATCAATGCAGAAGGAATTGTCACATCAGAAAGCAGTACAAAATCAAGTTATGAGGCAGATGAACAGAAGATTGTAGACTCACACTTGGTGGAGGATTTAGAGAGCACCTGTGGTAGTAAAATCACAGCAAAAGAAGCAACAGATACTAAACAATTGACTGGTGTGGAGATACAAAAGTCTGAAACAGCCAAAAGTAATTATGTTTTGAAACTTTAGCAACCTGATCTTTTATATTTAATCCAATTTCACTTGTTATCCTAGAAATGAACACAAAAATTATATTCAATCAAGGAAAAAAACAACAAAAAATCATGAACATGACTTCTCAAATCTTCTGAAAAAAATGGTACACAACTATACATTAAAATTAAGAATGTGTTTGGATCGAACAATTTTATTCAGCTTTAAATGCTGTGCTGATATGATAACATGTAATGACATCATAAAAGTAGCTTGTTAGTTGATTTTTAATTTTCAAGGAAACATATAACCTAGTCCAAATGATTGCATTCAATATCTAATTTGTAAAATGACAGGTCTGCCGGACAATGAAGTCTTGCAAACATTACCCAACACAGCATCACTTGGTATTGAAGTGATTGATGAAAGCAGTCAAGAAGAAATACATACAGAAGTGGAAGTAGCAGTGACAGATATCATAGAGGGGCAAACACCAGAAAAGGATTTTGAGGATAAAAATAATACTCCTGAGGTTTGAGCAGACAGTAATAGAATAAACTAGAACAAATTTGATGCTACGTTGTATTTTCGTACTTGCACAAGTTAATTAAGTGACCAAGTTGACAAAAGACTAGTTATATTCATAACATCCAACATCTTCAAGCACTGACATGGAGATATTTTGAAACAGACATTTGATCTACATGAAGTGGCATGCCAACCCAATGCGGAAAAAGAACTTAAAGCTGAACCCAAAACTGAAGTGCAGAACCAGGAGACCACATTTATAAACCATCAGATTTTGGAAGAAGAGACAACAGAAATAAACCCAACTAAAGATACTAAAGAAAAAGAAAAGGTTCCCGCATCACACACCAAAGGGAAATTAGATATCGAGGAAGATGATGGGAAATTCAAACAAGAGGAAGCAAAACAGACGCATGAAGCAACAGAAATGCAGTTACTAAAAACTGCAACAGAAAGTATGTGTTCAAAATTCACCAACATTTTATTACTTTTTAGTCAATTTCATTTTGACCCTAGAAAAAAATAAAGAAACTATATGCTTTTAAATATAAAAGTTCATTGCATTTTCAAATCCCCTGAAACAGTCAATTTTTGCTGAGAAATGGTATTCATCGTTTACAATCCCTGAAGAAAAGAAATAATATACAATAAACAGAAATACCATATGCTGAAGGTTGTATTATAAGTTACTGCATAACTTCATCCATCAATAACATGGTAATGGTATGCCAGTACAGTTGAAATTTTATGTTTTCCAGACAGGATACTATCTGAATGGCTAACAAAAACTACTTTAGCCAGCTTTGCATTGGTGATACCAAAGAAACATCTCATATGTGTAATGGCAGGTCTACCAGAGGATGAAGTCCAATCAACATTGCTTACTTTTGCAATTGTCAAAAGCGACATTAAGCAAATTTTACACCAACAAGCACTTCAAGATGATGAATCAGCAGCATTTGATAACAAGAAGAGCTGCAGACAAGAAAATGAACTTGAGAAAATGTCCAACGTTGAGGTTAGGCAATACTGAAGTTAACAATAATTACAAGTATATCTGTTTGATGATTCACACAAGTAATTGTTTATGTGTAGACACCCATGCAAGCAAAAAATTAATAATTTATTTTCTTAAATTTTTTATACAAATTTTATTCTTATACTATATATGTTAAAATAGGCAATTGATCAACCTGAAATCATGACCATGGTCGGTGGAGAAAACGAGGAACATGCAGACTGCCCATCAGAAGCATCAAGCATGCAGAGGTTGATCACAAATGATATCAAAATAGAAGGAATTGTGACATCAGAAAGTAGAACAAAATCAAGTTATGATGCGGACAAGCTGGAAAATAAAGTAAATTCACACTCAGGCCAGAATTATGAGTGCAAGGATGGTAATACAACAACATCAGAGGAAGCAATAGACACCAAACAGTCAACTGATTTGGAGATACAAAAATCTGAAACCGAAAGTAATTATGTATTCAGATTTTAGCAACCTACGCTTTTATATTTATTGAATTTGACTTGATACCCTCAAAACAAGCACAATAAATTATTCATCCAAGGGAAAACTGAGTAACACCAAAATGATTCTTTCGAGCTTTTGAAAAAAGAATTCTTTCATATATATAAAAATTAAAAAATGGTGTGTTTGGATAAAACAAACAATTTATTCAGCTCTATATGTGGATGGCAACAAATGAAGTGTAATGCTTTGGTATCATAAAGCAGTTTGCTGTGGCTATCGGACTTTTTTAAATCTTAAGAAAACAAAATTAATGTGCAAAACACTGTGTCAGTGATCATATTTAATATCTCATTTCTATAATGACAGGTCTGGCTGAAGATAAAGCCCCGCAAACATTACCCAATACAGCATTTGTTGATATTGAAGCAGTTGGTGAAAATATTCAAGGAAAAGAACATATAGAAGCAGAATTAACAATGGCAAAAACCATTGAAGGGCAGTTATTGGAAAATCATTTTCAGGGAACGATGAATATTCCCAAGGTTTGAGAGGACAGAAACAAAATATACTAGAAAAAAATAGATTCTACCTTGAATTTTCACACGTGCACAAGTTAATCATGTGTCCAAGCTGACAACAAAATATTTAATTTCACAGCAACCAACATTTTTAATCTCTGATGTTCTATTGTTAAATAGGCTTTTGGTCTACACGAAGTGCCATGCCAACCCAATGCAGAAAATGAACTGAAAGTTGAACCCATATCAGAAGTGCAGAATCATATCACATGTATAAAGCCTCTAAATTTGGAAGGGGAAACAACAGAAACAAACCTGACTATTAATACTGAAGAACAAGAAAAGTTTACAGAGTCACACAACAGAGACAAATCAGAGATTGAGGATGATGGGAAATTCAAACTGGAGGAAGCAAAACAGATAAAAGAAGAAACAGAAATGCAGTTACTAAAAACTGTAGTAGAAAGTATGCGTTCAAACTTTACTAATATTCAATTACTTTTTAGTCATTACCTTTACCCTACAGAAAATTTAAGAAACATTGTGCTTCCAAACGTAAAAGGTCATTAATTTTTCAAATCAGCCCAAACAAACAATTTCAAAAGAAAAGGAATAACTTTCACTAAATGGAAATACAGAATGTCCATGGCAGCATTTTAAGTTACTACATTAATTTAAATCTTGATTTTAGCATGTCAAGGCAGTGTATTAGAAATCTTATGTTTTACAAATAGGATATCTGTCAGAATGATTAAAACAGAACTATTTTAGTCAACTTTGTGCTGGAGATAACCATAAAAGCATCTCATATTAAAAATGACAGGTCTTCCTGATGGAGTTCAGCAATAGTCAAGAGTGACACTGAGGAAATTTTACATCAAATCTTTTGAAACATCAATTCTTTTGTATACATAAAAATTAAAAAGTAGCGTGCTTGGATGAAACAAACAATTTTTTACACTCTATATGTGGTTGATAACATGTAAATAGTATTTTGGGGTCTCATAAAGCAGCTTATTGTGACACTGGAGCTTTTTTAATTTTCAAGAAAACATAATGTACAAAAAAACCAGTAACAAAGACAACCTTGTATGCCAATCATAACATTCAATATCTCATTCATATAATGATAGGTGTGCCTCAAGATAAAGACCTGCAAACATCACCAAATACAGCATTTGTCAGTATTGAAACAGTTGAGGAAAGCATACAAGAAGAATTACCTGAAGAAGAAGAAGAGTTAATAGTGACAGATCCCAAAGAGGGACAGATACCAGAAAATGATTTTGAGGTGAAAAAGAATACTCCAGAGGTTTGAACAGACAGCCACAAAATAAACTAGAAAAAAATAGATATTACCTTGCATTTTCACACTTGCACAAGTTAAATGCATGCCCCTGCTAAAAAAAGTATTTAATTTCACGGAATCCAACCTCTTCAAGCTCTGATGCAGTAATTGTTAAAATAGGCACTTGATCTACTCAGAGGGACAAGCCAACCCACGGCCGGAAATGAACTGAAAATTGAACCCCAGTCTGAAGTGCAGAACCAGGAGGTGACATTTATAAAGCATTTGAATTTGGAAGGAGATACAGAAGAAATAAACCCAACTAATGATACTGGAGCACAAGAAAAGGATCCAGGGTCACACAGCAGAGAGAAATTCAAGATAGAGGAAGATGGGAAATTCATGCGAGAAGGAGCAAAGGGGATGGAAGAAACAACAGACATGCAGTTACTAAAAACAACAGAAAGTATGTGATCAAAATTCATCAATATTTTATTACTTTTTTGTTAATTTCGTTTTGACCTGAGATAATATTAAAGGAACTTTATGTTTCTATTATAAAAGTTCAATGCTTTTACAAAAAGCCTCAAACAAAACAATAACAATTTTTGCCAAGAAATGGCATTAGGAATCTACAACTTGTAAAGAAAAATAATAATTTGCAGCTGCACTGAACAAAAATACTTTATGATGATGGCAGCATTGAGTCACTAGAAATTTGAATTTTCTGCACACAGGATATTTATCAGAATGACTTAAACTAGTTTAGCCACAGAAACATCTAATATGTACAGTGACAGGTCTGCCTGAGAATGAACTCCAGTCAACATTGCCCACTTCTGCAATTATCCAGCATGATGATAAGCAAATCTTACAGCAACAAACAATTCAAGATGACAAATCAATAGTGATTGATAGTGACAAGAGTTGCAGACAAGAAAGTGAACTCGAGAAAATATCCAATGTTGAGGTTAGGCAGCAGTGAAGTTAACAAGTGGTTTTTTTGCTTGATGTGTAAAGAAAAAGTTCCATTCTCTTAATTTATTATACAAATTTTATGCCAATACTATATATGCCCAAGCAGGCATTTGATCAAACTGAAACCATGGCCAAGGTCGGCATAATAAAGGAAGAACAAGCTGACTACCAATCAGAAGCATCAAGCACGTTGCAGAGTGTGATTACAAAATATAACAATGCAGAAGGAATTATTAAATCAGAAACCAGTACAAAATCAAGTTATGATGCAGATGAACAGGCAAAGATAGTAGAGTCACACTCAGTTGAGAATTTAGAGAGCAAGGATGAAAGTAAAATCACAGCACAGGAAGCAACAGATACCAAGCAATTGACAGATGTGAAGATACAAAAATCAGAAACGGAAAGTAATAAGTTTTGAAAAATTAGCAGCCTGCACTTTTATATTTTATTGAATTTGAGATATGCTATAAACAAACATAACACAATATATCAACCCAGGAGAAAGAAAATGAACATGTGACTTTGAAAATCTTAGGGGTCATTTTGTTTGCGAAAATATTGTCTATTTGCATTTTCTGCTTTCACTATTAATTACAAAATTGTCACCTTGTTTTTACTTTATTTTCAATTCTCAAAACTTTGCATAGAGAACAGTGAAAGCAATAAAAAAAATGTTTTCATTGTTTCCTATACAAACTTTTAAAAACAGAAAATAAAGTGAAAGCAAGGTGGCAATTTGATAATTAAAAGAAAATAGAAAATAAAAAATATTTTCATAAACCAAACGGTCTCTTAATAATAAAAATCCTTTCATTTACATAAAAATTAAAAATTGGTGGTTTTAAATGAACAAATTTTATCACTTCTATAAATGGATGATAAGATGTAAATAGTCATTCTTTGGCCCCATAAATCAGCTTGTTACAGCATTGAGACTTTTTTAATTTTCAAGAAAACACAAAGATTTACTAAAAAAAATAGTACATACACAGCCTTGTGTTAATGGTTGCATTCAATATTTCATTTGTATAATGATAGGTGTGCATGAAGATAAATCCCTGCAAACATTACTTACATTGGTTGGTAATGAGGCAGCTGAGGAAACTAGTCAAGAGGAAATATATACCAAAATGGGATCAGCAGTGTCATGTTCCAAAGAGGGGCAGACGCCAGAAAATGATTTTGAAGCAAACAAGGATATTCCTAAGGTTTGAAGTTTGAACACAACAAAACTAAAAATAAAACAGATACAACCTTGTATTTTCACACTGGCACAAGTTAATTAGGCGTCCATTCTGAAGATAATTATTTGTTGTCACAGATTTCAGTATCTTCAAGCTCTGACAAAGTATTTGTTAAAAATAGGTATATGGGATACAGGAAGTGACATGCCAATGCAACGAGGAAAATGAACCAAAAGCTGAATCCCTATCTGAAGGGCAGAACTGGGAAACCACTTCTATAAAGCATTTGAATGCAGATGGAGAGAACATGGAAATAGCCCCCACCCATGATACTAAAAAACAAGAAAAGGTTGCAGTGTCTCACACCAAAGAGAGATCATGGATCGAGGATGATGGAAAATTCATTCAAGAGGAAGCAATAAAAACTGCAACAGAAAGTATGTGTTCCAAATCCACCACCATTTTATTACTTTTTAGTCAATTTCACTTTGACCTTAGAAGAAATTAATGAAACTATATATGCTTTGAAATGTAGAAGTTCATTGCTATTCTAATCCCCTCAAACGATCAATTCTAGTTGAGAAATGACATTCAGAGTTTAAAAACATTAAAGAAAAGAAATAACTTGCAGTAAATAAGAAAATAACTTGCACTAAACAAGAATATTGTATGGTGAATGCTACATTATAAATTACTACAATAATTTTGTCCTTAGCAGTAGCATGGGATGGCTGTATAGTAGAAATTTTAAGTCTTACAGACAGGATATCTATCAGAATCACTAAAAAGGAACTACTTCAGCCATAGGATATCAGAAATATCTCATGTATAATGACAGGTCTGCCTGAGGATGAAATCCCCTCAACAATGCCCACTTTTGCAATTGCCCAAGGTGACATCCAAGGTGACACTAAGCAAATCTTACAGCAACAAACCATTCATGAAGATGGATCAGCAGCAAATGATACTGACAAGTTCTGCAAACAAGAAAATGAAGCTGAGAGAATGTCCAATGTTCTTGAGGTTAGACTGTAGTGAAGTTAACAAGTAAATGATTACGTTTATTTTCATTGTTGTAAAAGAAACATTTATTTTCTTAATTTTTTATAAAAATTTTATACTTATATTGTATATATTTAAACAGGCAATTGATCAGCTCGAAACCAAGGTTAACATCAACACACTAGAGGAAGAACAGGCCAACCACCAATCAGAAGCATCAAGCATGCTGAGCACGATTAATATCAATGCAGAAAGAATTGTGACATTAGAAAGCAGTACAAAATCAAGTTATGATATGGAAGAGCAGGAGAAGTTAGTATACTCACACTCAGTCAATAATTTAAAGAGCAAGGATGGAAGTAAAACCACAGAAGAGGAAGCAACACATATGAAACAATTGACTGATGAGGAGATACAAAAATCTGAAACGGAAAGTAATGAAGTTTTAACCTGCTTTTTATATTTTCTTCAGTTTGACTGGACATCCTAGAAACAAACACAACAAAGAAATTCATCAAAAGAAAAAAAAAACACTCAACATGACTTTTCAAATCTCTTGAAACAATAATTCTTTCACATACATAAAAATTAAAATGAGGTAGCATGTTACAAAACGAACAATTTTATCAACTTCTATAGGTGGATGATATGTAAATAGTAATTTTGTGCCCCATAAAGCAGTTTGCTGTGGCACTAGGACTCCTGTAACTTTCAAGAAACCACATGAGTAATCTGATGCTCTCAAGCTCCAACCATGTTGGGGTCTAGGGAAGAGTCAGACCCGTTATGGGTCTACTTTATGTAAAAAATAGTAATATATACAATTTTGTGTCAATGATTACATTCAATGTCTCGATTGTATAATGATAGGTGTGCCTGAAAATAAAGTCCACGAAACATTACCAGTTGCAGCAATGGTTGGTAATGAAGCTGTTGACGAAACTAGTGAAGAAGTGCACACAAATGTGGAATTAGCGGTGACATGTACCAAAGAGGGGCAAATATCAGAAAATGATTTTGATGCGAAAAAGGATATTCCTGAGGTTTGAGCAAAAAACAATAAATAAACTAGAATAAAAAAAAGATATTACCCTGTATTTCCACACTTGTACTTGCACAAGTTAATTGTGTCCAAGCAGAAAAAATTATCTATTGTCATGGAATCCAACATCTTTAATCTATAACACTGTATTTGTTCAAACAGGCATATGGGGACTGCAAAGTGATACGCCAACTCAGTGCAGAAAAAGAACTGAAAGCTGAAACCCAATTTCAAGCACAGAACCAGGAGACCACATTTATGAAGCATCTGTATTCGGAGGGAGAGACTACAGAAATAAGCCTCACTAATGACACTGAAGAACACGAAAAGGTTCCAATTCCTCACACAGAAGAGAAATTAGGGATCAAAGATCATGGGAAATTCATTCAAGAGGCAGCAAAAGGGATGAAAGAAGCAACAGAAAGTCAGTATTCCAATTCTCTGACATTATTTTTACTTTTTACTCAATTTTGTTTTGACCTGAGAAAATATTAATGAAACTTTTCCTTACTTTTTCAAATATGGTCAAAACAAAATTTGTGGACAGATAGCATTCAGAGTTTTCAATTTCTAAAGAAAAGAAATAATTTGCACAAAATGAAAATAGCTTATGATAGCGGCAGCATTATAAAGATACTACCTAGATGTTGCCCTTATCAGTAGCATGGCATGGCATGGCATGGCAATACAGTAGAAATTTTAAGTTTTGTGGACAGGATATCTATAAAAATGACTAAAGAACTAGTTTAGCTACAGAAACAACTCAAATGTACAATGACAGGTCTACCTGAGGATGAAGTCCAGTCAACATTGCCCACTTCTGCAATTGTCCAATGGGACACTGAGCAAATCTTACAACAACAAAAACTTCATGCTGATGAATCAGCAATAATTGAGAACAACAGCTGCACACAAGAAAATGAACATGAGAAAACATTCAATGTTGTTGAGGTCAGGCAGTAGTGAATTTAACAAGTAAATAATTACATGTTTGCTTACTTGATGTTAAAAAAATCATTTTAATTTTTAAAATTTGTTGTACAAGTTTTATGCTTATAGTGTATATGTTCAAACAGGCGACTGATCAAACCGAAACCTTGGCCAACATTGGAACAGTTTACAAAGAACAAGCTGACCACCAATCAGAAGCATCAAGCATGCAGTGTGTGATTACAAAGTATATCAATGCAGAAGGAATTGTGGCATCAGAAAACAGTACAAGATCAAGTTATGATGCAGACAAACATGAGAAGACAGTGGACTCACACTCAGTTGAGAATTTAGAGAGCAAGGACGGAAGTAAAATCATAGCACAGGAAGCAACATACTCCAAACAATTGACTGACATGGAGATAAAAAAATCAGAAACTGAAAGTAATTAAGTTTTTGAAACTTTAGCAATCTGCTCCTTTATATTTTATCAAACTTGACTTGATGTCCTAGAAACAAACACAACACATATACTTATCACAGGAGAAAGAGATAAACACATGACTCTAAAAATCTTGTGCAAAAGAATTCTTTCATTTATATAAAAATAAAAATTAGTGGGTGTTTAGATGAAACAAAAATTTCATTGACTACTATAGGTGGCTGGTAACATGTAAATAGTAATTATGTGGCCCAATAAAGCAGCTTTTTGCAGCACTGGGACTTTTTAATTTTCAAGAAAACACATTGATGAACAAAAAATAGTAATGTACAAAACGTTCTGTCAGTGATTGTATATTTGTATTCAATATCTCATTTGTACAATGATAGGTGTGCCAGAAGATAAAGCACAACAAGCATTACCTGATGCAGCATCAGTCAGTAATGAAGCAGTACATGAAAGTAGTAAAGAAGACATACATATAGAAGCAGAATTAGCAATGATATACAACAAAGAGGGGCAGACACCAGAAAATGATTTCAAGGAGAAAAAGGATACTCCCAAGGTTTGAACAGAGAGGACAAAATAAAGTAGAAAAAAAAAAAAAAATATATATATATATATATATACTACCTTGCATTTGCACATTTGCACATGTTAATCATGCATCAGTTTTGGAGAAAAAAATTAGTGTCACATAATCCAACATCTTCAGACTCTAATATTTGTTAAAACAGGCATTTTCTCTACATGAAACGATGCGCCAACTCAGTGTGGAGAATGAACTTAAAGATGAACCACAATCTGAAGAGCAAAACCAGGAGACCACATTTATAAAGCATCTGAATTCAGATGGAGAGAATACAGAAATAAATCCCACTAATGATACTGAAGAACAAGATAAGTTTCCAGCACCTCACACAGGAGAGAAAATAGGGATCGAGGATGATGGGAAATTCATACAAGAAGTTAAAGGGATGGAAGAAGCAACAGAATTGTTGTTACTAAACACTGCAACAGAAAGTATGAGTTTAAAATTTATCAACATTAGATAACTTTTTAATCAATTTCATTTTGACCTTAAGAAATATTGAAGGAACTTTATGCTTCCAAATAAAAAAGTTGATTGTTTTTCAAATCCCCTCAAACAATCAAATTTAGCCGAGATATGGCAGTTGATGTTTACATTTTCTAATGAAAGGAATAACTTGCACTAGATGAAAATACCTTATGCAAATGGCAGCATTAAAAGTCACCACATTAACTTTATCCTTATCAGTAGCATGGAATGACAGTACAGTAGAAATTTTAAGATATCCAGACAGGATACCTATCAGAATGATTATAAAAGAACTTTTGCCAACTTTGTGTGGGGGATACCACTGAAACATCTCTCATATGTATAATGTCAGGAATGCTTGAGAATGAAATCCAGTCAAAATTGCCTACATCTGCAGTTGTCACTGGCAACACTGATGAAATCTTACAAAAACAAACATTTCAAGAAGATGACTCAGCAACAATTGATAACAAGAGCTTCAGAGAAGAAAGTGAAGAAAGTGAACTTGAGAAAACGTCCAATGTTGCTGAGGTTAGGCAGTAGTGAAGTTAACAAGTAAAATAATTACATGTATATCTGTTAATCTGCTTGTTGTTTCAGACAGGTAAATTGTTCATGCACATCCATGCAAATAATAATGATCATGATGATGATAAAGGTTTAAATATATTTTTCGTCCTAGAAATTTGTTTTACAAATTTTATTCTTCTCATACTATATATGTTAAAGCAGGCAATTGATCAACTTAAAACAATGGACAAGATTTGTGAAGAGAATGAAGAACATGCTGATCACCAATCTGAAGCATCAAGCATGCAGGGCGTGATTGCAAAGCATATCAATGCAGAAGGAATTGTGACATCCAAAAGCAGTATAAAATCAGGTTATGCTGTGGAGGAAATGGAGAACATTGTAGACTCACAGTCAGTCAAGAATTTAGATGTGGAGATACAAATATCTGAAACCAAAAGTAATTATGTTTTAAAACTTTAGCAACCTGCTATTTTATATTTTATCAAATTTGATAGATATCATGGAAACAAACACAAGAAACTTATCCATCCAGGGGAGAAAACACACCAACATGATCCTTCAAATCATTTGAAACAAGTTCTTATGTATACACATAAACTAAAAAATTAGTGTGATTGTGTGAAACAAACAGTTCAATTTAGCTTTATATGTGGAAGGTAACATGTAAGAGCAATTCTTTGGCCACATAAAAAGCAGCTGGTTGTGGCAGAGGGATTTTCAATTTCAACAAAACATATAGATGTACAAATAAGCAGTAACATAGGCATTGATATGTCCATTGAACATCTCAGTTGTATAATGATAGGTGTGCCTGAAGATGAAGCCCTGCAAACATTACCCATAGCATCTGTCAGTATTGAAGAAGTTGACAAAGGCATTCAAGAGATACGTGAAGAAGAGGAATTAGCAGTGATAGATACCAAACAGAGGCAGATATCACAAAATGATTTTGAGGTGAAAAATAAAATTTCTGATGTTTGAGCAGACTACAACAAAATAAACTAGAAAATGATAGATATTTCCATGCAGTTTCAGTATGTTAGTTATGTGTTCCTGTTCCTGCCAATATAAGGATATTTTCTTGGTTTACATCTCTATGTTCTGATGCAGTATATGTTAAAACAGGCATTTCATCTGCATGAAGTGACATGCCAAACCAGCACCATAAAAGAACAGAAAGCTGAACTCTTATCTGAACAGCAAAGCCAAGAGACAACATTTATAAAGCATCCATATTTGGATGGAGAGACCACAAAAATGAACCCAACCAATGATAATAAAGAATATGAAAAGGTTCCTGCACAACACACCAGAGAGAAATCAGAGATCAATGATGATAGGAATCTCATACATGAGGAAGAAAAAGATATGAGAGAACCAGCAGAAAAACAGTTACTTAGAACTGCAACAGAAAGTATGCTTTCAAAATTAACCATCTTATTATTCTTTGGTGAATTTTGTTTTGACCTTGGAAACAATTAAACCATATCACCTGAAATAATAAACATTTTCGATGAAATCACATTGAGTTTTCAATTTATAAAGAAAAGAAAACCCACTGTAACCAGAAGTACTGTATATGAATGAAGGAATTACAAGTTAATATAATAGCTCTTTGTCTTTATCAGTGGCATTCAGTCCACACGACAGGAGATTTATCAGATGTACCACAAAAGAACTAATTTAGCCAATTTTATGAGTATGATAGCACAGAAATTTTTTATATGTATAATGACAGGTACACCAGAAGATGAAGCCCAGTCAACATTGCCCACATCAACAATAGTGAAAGGTGACAAGGTTGAGAGACTCTTTGAGGAACAAACACTGAAGGAAATAGATAACAACAATAGCTGCAGACCAAAAAATGAACTTGAGCAAAGGATTAATGTTCTTGAGGTTAGAAAGTAATGAAGTTAAAAAGAAAATAATCATATACATAAATTTATGCCATTTCAAACTCAAAGTGCCTATGCTTGGACATCCATGCAAACAATCAATCATTTATTTTCTTCATTTCTATTACAAATTTGATTCTGATAATGCTTATGTTATAACAGACAATTGATCAACCAGAAGCCCTGGCCAAGGTCAGTGCAGAAAATGAAGAACATGCTGACCACCAATCTGAACAATCTAGTGTGGATAATGTAATTACAAAGCATATCAACTCAGAAGGAACAGAAACAACAGAAAACAGTACAAAATCCAGTTATGATGTGGAAGAACAGGAAAAAGTTCTAGAGCCAGACTCTATAGACAATTTAGAGATTAAGGATGGTGGAGAAATCATGCTAGAGGAAACAATTGATATCAAAGAAGCCACTAATATGGAGTTGCAAAGTCCTGAAATTGAAAGTAATTTATGTTTTGATCATTTAGTAACCTATTTGTCTTTACCCAATTTGATAAGACTTCCAGGAAACAAAGATACTAAGATTAAGTTTCCTTAAAAAAGAGAGTCCTACTTGGCATTTTGAAACTCAAGTTGTTCTGCAAAATTAGCTTTATAAAGTTGTGTTAGGAAAAGAGGAATTACTATAGCCAACTCTACACGGATAATATAATGTAGACAGTCATTGTTTGGCCTTATAAAGCAGCATCTTGTAGCAGAGGAAGTTTTTGAGTTTTGAAGAAAACATATAAATGTACCAAAAATGAACTACCTTAGCCAATCTCAAGCAGAAGATTGCATTTAACATCTTATCTGTACAATGTCAGGTCTACCTGAGGATAAAACCATTCCAACTTTGTCGGCTATATCATGTGCCAAAATTGAGAAAGTTGAGGAAAGCATTCAAGAAGAAATACAAAAGGAAGCTGAATCAACAGCGACTGATACCAAAGATGGGTGGAGACCAGAAAATGATATAGTGGGGAACATGAAAGTTCTTGAGGTTTGACCATACTGCAACAAAATAAACTAGATTATGATAGATATTAGATACCACCGCATTGCATTCCACACTTGCACATCTTAATTACATGTCTATGCAGACAACCAAATATTTATTTTCCCAATGTACAATATCTTTGAGTGTTGATGCAATTTATGTTAAATTAGGCATTTGATTTACACGAAGTGACAAGCAACACCTGTGCGGAAATTGAAAAGGAAGTTGAAGCCCAATCTGAAGCACAAGGTCAGGAGATCGCAATTATAAAGCACCCAAATTTAGAAGGAAAGGAGACTGCAGAAAAGGAACAGAAAGTTGCCAAATCTGGAGGTGTTTGTGAACCAGTATCTGCAGATTTCACAAAGAAGTATTTAACTGAACATATCCCCAAGCTGAAAGATCTGTCAATTCATTCAGACCAAAACACCAACAATAGCATCTCTGATATTAGTAAAATATCTGCTCATGATTATTGTAAATTAGAATCAGAGAAAGAAGAAAAGATGTTTATTGCAGTCTCTGGGAGTACTGCAACAAGCACACATAGGAACAGTGGGGACATAGAAAGACAAGAGAACAGAGAAACAACTTTTGAAGATAGTTTGACAAGTTACGCAATAGAGAGAGTAACAACTGAATTGGAAACACAATATTCTGGCAACAAACATGAGATTACCAATGATACTCCAGCTGGAAAGGTTTGAGAGGCCCATATAACTTTAATTTCGGATAAGTAGGCCAATGGCATATTATAGCAGAGTATTTAACATATTGTAGTAAGCTAGTACACATACACCAACACCCACACACACAAACGATGTGCACAATTTCTTTTTAATTATGTTTCCATTGAGTTTATGTAGTTAGTAGTATTTTCATCTATTTCCATGGAGAGCTCTTCGTGACTTCCTTTATGTTTCCATTTATTATGAAATAGATTCTCCAAACAGTTGACACAAATGAGAAGCTAGAATTAGCTCCTGGATCCATGGCTATAGAGAAAAGTGAGAAAAATAACTCTTTTGACACCACAATGTATATAGCGGATAGAACTTCCATAGATGATGACAATGGTGAGAATCTCAGAAACAGTTTACAAAGTATTGTAACCCACGAAGTAGCAGCAAAAATGGATCCAGATGGTCAAAGAAACATTGATGAGTCTACTAAGATGGACAAAAGTGAACTTCAAGTAGAGAAGGTCAGTGTATGTTTTGCCCTCTTACAATAAAACACAATTATGTATCATGTGGAACAATAAATACATAATTCAGATCAGAGACATCAGAAAAACTTGTGCAGTGGCATACACCATTTTAATTTTCCATCCTTCTATATCATCTTGTCAAGTAATTATAATGCAATATTACTCAACCATCATTATGGAACAGATACTTGAACTGCCTTATCCAAGCAAGAGGCTTGAATCTTACTTTGATTCTGAAGCCCTCAGTCAAACCAACAAACAACTCTATCAAACCAAGGAGAAGAGCACCAATATTCAGGATCCGATTTTTGAATCTGACGACCACATTCATGGAGAAAATTTTCAGTTTGAAAATCAGCCAAAACCTGAGCCACAAGTGGAAGGGGAGCATGATTTCAGCATACCACTACATGCCCAACCAACTTCACAGGCTAGCCCTATAACCAAAGAGGTAAGGATGAAAGCATTACAATTTTTACCCCAGTAATTCAAGAATTCTCTGTTCTTAGATTAAATCTACAAAGTAGGTTCAAGGCGAAGTTGACAAAGCTGGTGAAAGTGAAAACATTGAAGAACAGACCATAGATTCTAAGAAGAGCTTATCAAAAGCTCCAATATTTTTACCAAGAGAAGATACAATCAATCAGGTAAGCCGAACATAGTATTTCCAATGCCACTAAATATCTACAATATACTTCTAGTGCTATTATTTCTTCATTCTGGAAAATTTTGAATTTCAATTTGTCAAATAGGTGAAAGATCACAATGAGAAAAACATCAAAGCAACAGGCTCCAATGAGCAGGGAGTGGTAACGGAATCCAGCTTCGAAAATGAACTTACTGTGAAGGAAGCAGCATCTAGAGATTTAGACGAAGCAATAGAAGAGCAAGCAGCCACAGGAAAACTGGAAACTCAAGAGGCGAATGAGCAGGAAGTGATAACAGACTCAAGCTTCAAAAATGACCTTCCTGGAAAGGAAGCAGCACCTAGGGATTCAGACAAAGCAATAGAAGAGCAAGGAGCCACCACTGGAAAACTGGAAAATCAAGAGACCAAAACCACTCAATTAGACAGCACCAATGAAGAGGAATTTGAAAAGATTAGTCCATCATCAAGTGGCACTGTAACATCCAGAGACTATCGAAATGTCGACGTGAAAGTTTCGCAGCACAAAAAACCTCACGGCATCCTTTCAGGTATGGGGACAAAGGTGAAGCACTCAATCTCCAAAGTAAAGAAAGTCATTACGGGTAAGTCGTCACACCCGAAGGCACCATCACAAAAATAAATATAAGACACTCATTAGATAATGACGTGTTGCTGTTGTAAATAGAATATACAACTGCTTGAGTATTCTGAGGGCTTGTTTCTTACATTGAGGAATTGGATTGATTTGCTTCGTTGATGCACCTGTTGCTTTGAACTTTTATTTTTAGGAGGATTTATTATCCTCCTAACTCTGGGTTATGGAATCATATTCTCTTGATGAATTTATGCTTTATATATATATATATATATAAGCACAAATAGTAGTAGGTTATTGGGAACGTAAGGAAAAGAATGAGATAGCTTGTAGTAACATTGGTTTGAAGAGAAAAAAAAAAATGAGACAGCCATTGCCAATACGCTTTCACGTTCAAAAAGAAAGTATCAGTTTTTCTCTCTCCTTTTCATTATTGTATCATTTAATGGCATGAAAAAAAAACTTGAATGATAATTAATCTTGCATTGTACGTTTTTTTTAGTGAAAGTTTTGGAATTTTTTATTAATATATTATTTAATAGCAAAAAAGAGAAACTTGATATAATAAACTTTCAGCATACGTTTTTACGCCGATTATATATATATACTTGTAATTAATTATGTTTCTTTCTTTCATTTTAGAAACTAGGGTATTAACCAAAAAAAAATGATGACGATTATACGAATAGTTTTTTTATTATCATAATTATTTTGATCAATTTTAATATTTTTAGCTTTCTTTTAATTTCATCTATAATATTATTTACTTGTTAGTTTTTTATTGTTCAATATTATCATCATATTCATTTGTTTTATTAGTTATTATTAGTATTAATTTTATCTTAATTAGTTGCTACATTGTTATATTACTATATTTGTTTGTTTGTTAATTATATTTATTTTTCTTTTATTATTATTATTATTTAATTAATTTATTAATTTCTATTATTTTGTTATACTGTTTATTTTTAAATCTCATTTTTCTTTTCTTAATTTTAATCATTTATTATCATTGATATATCTTTATTTGTTTATCACTGTCGATTGATAATTTTTTTTACTTACTTTGCCATAATTTTTATAAATTATTTTATTTTATGAATTATTATTATCAAGTTATTTTCTTCATTTACCATTATTTAATTTACATTAATATTTACTATTTCCTCATTTTATTTTATTTTATATTATCTCCTTTATTTTATTTATTTAACTATTTGTTATTTTTAGTAATATATGTATTATTATTATTATAAATTCTTATGATTGTTATTTGTATTATTATTATTATTATTATTATTTATTATCAATATTATTATTGTTATATATTTTTATCATTAATATTATTATCGTTATCTTATTTATTATTATTGTTAGTCATTATTATTTAATTTTATTATTAATTACTATTATAATTTATTTATTTATCTTTTATTATCTATATTTTTTTTACATGATCTTATTTTCTCATTTTAATGGTTAGTTGGTAAATATGAATCTTATTTGTTTACTACAATTTTGTCGTGTATCTTATACTTTATTTTTTATTGTCTATAATTATTTGTTTTTCCATTTATCATCGTTGTTATGTTTATTATTCAGTTTTTCTTATTATAATTTTATTTTTTTAAAAAAATATAGAATATAATTAAAAATAATATTCAATTAAATTTTGATTTTATCTTTTTTATAATAATTTAACTTTATATAGAAGAGATAATTTAGACCGGACATCTTGTTAATCTCATGTTTTAATTAGAAACATTTAAGATGTAACATCTTGATAATCCTTAATTTATTTATTTTTATTTATAAATTATTTAATTTAAAAATTCACATTCAAGATGAGATTGTTAACCTTATTTTTTTTTTAATTTGAAATACTTGAATTGCAACAGCTGGATACTTCAAATCCACATATTTTAGTAAAATATTTTAATATCAATTTCATAACTAATTTTTAGATAATTACATGACTTTGCGTTCTTCATTACATTGAAAGATATGTAGGAGTAGAAATTAAATTGTTAAGATAAAATTAATTTTTATAACACTTAGCTTTTATTTTAATTTTTATCCATCAAGTTAATAAAATTTCTGTTTATTAGTTTATTTATTTACACAATTATTTTTATATTTGATTATTTATTTGTTCACTTATTTCAAAAAAAATTGTTCATTCATATTTTCTAAAAATATAAAATAAATTTTTAAAATTATCACTAATGTGTACAAATCGATTTAAGGTAAAACTACCTATAGGTGGATGTGCTGGATGTGCTAAGGTGCTGCATGATTAAGTTTTCATCTTTTTCTATGCATAAACCGATTCCCAAGCTAATCTTAACTTTTGTAGGCCATTTTTTTTTCTTTTTAAAATTAATTTTTTTCAAATTTTCCTAATTTAAAATAAAATTGATAGTGGTTCATTTTCATTTTTTTCAAATTAATCTTGTTTAATCATTTTAATTTATCCACCATCCGTTGTAATCTAGATCCACGTTATGATTTGTAAATCTTAACTCTATCACCGAGTATAATATAATATGCATGTAGGTTCAATTTTTGTATCAAAGTTATGATTTGCAAATCTTAACTCTATCATCAAGTATGATATAATATGCATGTAGGTTCAATTTTTGTATCAAAATCACTCTGACATATTAAATATGTTTACATTAAGTGTCAAGACAGTCACGTTAAGTGTTGTACATATTATCATAACCAACACATTAAATATGGCAAAGATGGTCACATCAAATTTCATAAGGGTTATATCAAGTGTCATTAAAATCACCATAACCAACACATAAAGTATGACAAGGTGGTAATATCAAGTGCCAAAAGAATCATATCAAATTCCATTAAAAATCATCATAACTAACATATCAAGTATGACAAAAGTAATAATATCAAGTGTCACAAACAGTAACATCAAATGTTGTTAACATCATTATATATCAAGATACATATCATGTTTAATACATAACAAAAATTTTACTCCTTAATTATTTATTTTTGGACATTCTTATTTAGTCATCAAGACTATGTCAATCATCATGCATTCACTCACATTTTCAGGAAATTGATCTCTTTAGATCGTATAACTAATGTAAAACACCTTGATTAAAAAAGAATTATTTCTCATTTTCATGGTCATATCAAAATTTCTAGTAATGACATATAACTCAAGTTTTTTCTCAAATAACATGATATACTCTAAATTATCTACTCTCACATGCTATTTTTCATCATCGAAAAAACCCTTTTTACTCTCCATTGAAGTTTCTTAAAAAAAATATAAATTAATATATTTAAAACAATTATAAATTTTTTCCATATTTAAAAATTTCAAAACTAACTGTAGTTATTAATGTAGTTCAAAAATCTAACGCATGTAATAAATTATTTATAAATGTAACCAAAATTTTTGTCAAATATCATTTAAGAACTTAGAATTAAATTACTATTATTTTGAACTTTTAAAAAATTGTTTAAGGGAATAAAAACTTATTTTTTTTTATATGTTACATAGTTGTGGAACAAATATGAAAAATTAACTTATAAAAATTGTATAAAATTAATATCAAGACAAAATTATTTTAACTTTTTTATATTTTATCCAAAAATTTTGAGGTTTAAATATAATTTTTTTTATATGTAAAATATAAGAATTAAATATAAAATTTATTTTTGATAAACCCTATGACAAGTTTGGAAGGAAAGGAGGAATGATTTTTCTTAAACAATAGATTTTAAATATTTTTATAAAATAGAAAATAATTCAATTTTTCAACAAATTTTTCGATGGAATATTTTTTTATACCTACTATGAAAATATATTTTTGTATAGTTTAAAAATTATTATATGATGTTTTATTTTAATAATTTATTCTAATAATTCTATGTTTAGGTGTCATACCTTTTTAAAGTTATATAAAATATCATACAAATTTCTAATATCCATAAAAATTTGTGGATATAATCCCAATACACACATTAAGCACATAAAATTCCACGTCCCAAAATCTCGGATACAAGTAAGAATCATACAAATAAAATATAGAATTTTGATATAACTTAAATATATTATTTTATGTTAACTTAAATAATTTTTTAATTCAATCACACTTTTATACTTTTATTTTTAACAAATCCAATTATCAAACAAAAAACTATATATTATAAAAATATTATTTTTTAAATATATAACCTATTACACCAGCATAGGATCAAATAAAGTCCTATGCTCATTCTATTTTTTAAATTAAATAAAAAAATCTGCTTTTCCTATCTTAATGACTTTATCCTTAGCTTCCTATAATATGAATAATGTATGAAAAAAATTAATTTTTTAACAAAATAATTTGTTAAACATATGAACTACAAATTTAAAATAAACATTAAATTATTTATCATAGAAAATAAAATAAATGAAAAAAAATATCGGAATAAAATTTCAGATACACCATTAAAAAAATATTTCAACAAATGCTCTAATTTAGAAAAGAATAAAAGAAGAAAAAAAAATAATAATATTATATATTTTAGTTTTATATATAGAATAATAAAAATAAATATATTTAAAAATTAATAAAATTATAAAAAATATATTTAATCAAATCAATTGAATATTTTAAATTAGCTAAAAAAATAAATTAAAAATAAAATACTTATCAATTATTTAAGATAACCATTAAATAATATTAGTACTTATTTATTTTTTTTTAAATTAAATAGAATATTATATATATATATATATATATATATACTTTACTCAGAATTCAATAATAACTTCATATTATTATTTTATATAAGAAAATAATCCAACGAAGATAATAATTAAAAGTAAAAAATCATAACAATAATGATAATAAAAATAAAAATAAAAGAATAATAAATTTAATATCAAAGATAATAATAATAATATCTTTAATATTATTTTATAAAATTTAAAAGATATTACACTTTATTTTTTTTTATCACACAAGACTTTTAATTTTTTTTTTCAGAAACTTAGCATTTGACTTGACATTTTTATTTTTTCTCATTCAAAGCCTAGTACCTTCCTAACATCGTTAAATCTTGTATCTTCTTTAACATTTTTTAATTTTCTCAATTCTAATTTCTTCTTGTGGTTGCTTTTTGCACCTCATTTTTACTTTTCACTCCCCCTTTCATTTTTGTTAAAATTAAATACCAAAATTATCCTTCGTTTTTATTATTCGAAATGAATTTAATAAGTTTCCGGAATGAATTGAACTTCCGGAAATGCTTTTTCGCAATAAATTTATTAAACTTCCGAAAATACTTATCCGGAGAGTAATTAAATTCATTTTGAAAAAGATTTTCCGAATACACATTTCCGGAAATGCATTCATTGCATTACGGAAACGTATTTCCGGAACATCCGAAAATTTATTCATTGCGTTACTAAAACGTATTTCCGGAACATATATTCACACTTCTTTCACGCAACATTTCAAATATTCATATTTTCATTCCGAATACACCTTTCCGGATATAATGAACACCGTATAATTTACCTTCCGGATACATGTTTCCGGAAAGAAGTTCAAATCTTCCGGATTTACATTTCCGGAAGCTAAATTTATAGGGATAATTTTATCTTTTTACATGAAAGGGGGTGTGAAAAGCAAATTGAAGGGTGTAAAAACAACTCCCTCCTTCTTGGCACCTCAAGCCCTTTACTTTTTCTCATTCAAAGCCTATTACCTTCTTAACATCATTAAATCTTGTATCTTTTTAACATTCTTTAATTTTCTCAATTCTAATATCTTCTTGGCACCTCAAGCCTTATATTTACTTGGTACTCTTTTCTTCAATAGAATCCAATATCTTCTTGTAATCCTTATCAAAGTTTAGTATCTTTTTAGCATCTTCAAATCTTTCACATGAAGCTTACCTTCGTTATTCCTCAAGTTCTTTTTATTATATTTATTTTTTATTTTTTTTATCTTGAATATAATTAATACATATTTTTATTATTTTTTACCATGATGATCTATAAATCATTTCCTATATTATTGAAAAAGAAATTAAATAAAAAAAATATACTGTGAACATCAACTAATATTTAATCTAAATTAATTGAATATTAAAATTTTAAAAAAATGATAAGAACACATTCTTTAAAAAGGATTAATTAGCGCTAATTTTCCTCATGAAACTCAAAGCCAATTGACAAATTAACAAAAAAAATTAATTTAAAAAATATTAATAGACAAAAATAAAAACTAATTAATTATAAAGTTTAAAATGGTAGATTTGCATAGATAATATTATTTCTTTCTATTTTCTTGTGAGAACGCACACACACAATGAAAGAAAAAAATATTAATTAGTTGGATAAAGTTAGTTGAAATTAGTTTGAGTTAATTAAAGTTAGTCAAAATTTAGAATAGTTAATTAAACAGTTAGAGTTAATTAGAATTAGTTTAAGTTTACACAGAGTTAGCCAGTTAGTTACACTTAGTTATAGTTAGTTCATTAGTTACACTTAGTTAGAGTTAGTTAATTAACTGTGACTTGTAACTTTCTTTCTCTTGGACGCATCCAATTTTTCTCATTTACAGTCACATAATTTCATTCTAAGATTCCTTCCACTCTCTTCCACTTCCATTCATTCTCTCACTCCCTTACACAAGCTGCTCATATAAGAACCTCACTCTCTAACTTCCCCAAGGACCAACTTCCCTCATCTCTCTCGTCCTCACACTCTTCCTTCCTCTCTGCCCTCTCTCTTAGTTCCTCATAGAATTTCTCCTCTCTTCCCCTGAACACAGTCTCTTTCTTGCCCCTTAACCTCACCACTTACTCTCACTCTCGCCACATCCCCTCTCATAATAACAACAATCTGAGTCTCATCACGTACAAATATTCTCACCCTTTCTTCCACTCCCCTAGATTTCCAGCAACCAAGCATCTCCTCTCTCGCCCAACAACATACCCCCTAGACATAGCCTTATTCTCTCATGTTTTTACAAGCAACATCTATATATATACACCTCTTAGCAAGCTCATGAGGAGGGGGAGGAGGATAATATTTTTCTTTCTCAAAAGCTAATCACTCATTCTCTTTACCATATTAACCATCTACTTTTTTCTTTCATAACATAGCATCCAATAGAATCATTCTTTCTCTCCCTAAGACAACAACATTAGTGCACATACCATCCTTCCCTCTCCCAACTTGCTATTTTGAATCATAAAAAATATAGCAACAGCAACTCTGGTCTGTTCACTTCAACAACCCGTATACTTCCATCCACACACATCACGACAAAACCATCCAACAGCTAACTCTCTCTCTCCCTGCTACCTGGATGTTGAGTTTTAACTGATAAGCCCATCCAAAAGCATATAGTTCAGTACCAGCAAGGAGGACCGTTACACCTCATTCGCTGGGAACACTCACTAAAGCCAAGATAACGTTCCATGCTCACTGTGCCTTTCACTCTTCTCGGTCCAGCACAGAACCATCATAGCAATAAACGGACCAACCCAACTTATTTAAGCCTGACCCACATTGTCCCACTATAAATAGAGCGGGCTGGCTGGGCCTGCAAAATAAATGGAATGTACTGAGAAAAAGATGGCTCAAGAGCCGCTGGATCAACCTATTTAATTTTTTTAATTAAAATATGTTAAAATAAAGAAAAAGATGGCTTGCATCTTTCATTTTGCTTTTCTATACAATGTTGCACATAAAAAGATAAACTTATTTATTTTGCTTTTCTATATAATGTGATAAACTTATTCTTATAAATAGATAATTTTTGAAAATATAAATTTGAAAGATTTGGATTTTTTTTTTAAAATGCATATCTAAAAGATAAATTATATTATATTCATTAAATCAAGAATGAAAATATGAATTTTTGAATATATGTCTCCGAAATATTAGATAGAAAAAGTGTGAATATATGTTATGAAAAAATATTTTCGCAACGGATGAACTTTCGAAAATGTATATCCGAAAAATCTATTTCAAAATGAATTTAATTACTTTTCGGATAAATATTTTTGAAAACTTATTACATCTATTGTAAAAAAATATTTTCAAAAGTTCAATCCATTCCAAAAAATCATTTTTGTAAGTTTGTTAAACCTATTTCTAAAAACAAAGGATAATTTTAAAATTTAATTTTACAAAAAAATAAAAAAAGTGTAAAAAGTAATAAAAAAAATACAAAAAGAAATTCTCTTAAAATAATTAAAAAAATATTTTAAAAAATAAAATATTAATAAAAATATATAAAAATTAATTTTTATTTAAAAAAATAATAATAACCTACCTATTATAACATATGAATCCAACTCATTTAAACCGACTGAATTAAAAAAAATTACATTTAAAAAGACTAATAATTTTATTGTTCCAAGTTCATTTGATTAGTAGGTTTAGAGAGCTTTGGTCCGTATATCAACTCTAAGCATAGTCCCTTAACCGTTCTCTCTTTATTTTGTTAAGCATCAGCCACTGACTAAAGCTCACTTCTAGCGATCGATGAGCAATGGCAGCAACAAGTTATCTCCATTTTTATCTCAATGGAGTTGGTCTCATACACACTCTCCACTCATTCCTTCATTTGTTCTCTTGCTCATTCCTGAAGAAGGTGCTATGCCTTGATGTTCTATTTTTTTCACGTTCCATTCTTGCACAACAAAACAACATCATCATCATTGATCCTCACAGCTAAAACATCCATTTGTGACCATATTCTGGACTCAGACACAACATACACAGCACGTGGGATCTCTCTCCATTCTCTCTTTTGATGCAACGAGCCATCACTAGGTTCCTGGGATTTAAATTCAGGTTAGAGATTTTATTTTCTGGGAGAATAAAATAAATGAAATTTGTAGGTTCAGGTTCCCATATGCACTTGGTGAATAAATATATAAATGTCTTATTCTATGATCCCATAATCTTCATATGTGCTAGCCAATTTTTGCTTTTCTTGGATAATACTAGGAACTTCGGTGAGCTGCTACATGTTACCCAATATCTCAAGCCAGGCATTGATAAATGAAATGATATGGGCTGCCAAGGAAGTTTGGATCGTTGTTATCTTTTTGTCTTGTCCGAAAAATCAAATATAAATTTTTCACTAGGCTGATATATGTTGACAGGATGTATAATAGAGCATTTTTGGTTGGGTACTAAGTCATCTTTACTTATGCTAAATTTTTCTCTACATATCATAAATTTATAACAATAGTAATAGTTAGTCGTAGCTATATTTTATGTCATTTAAAACGTATGTCAGTGTTCGTCTTACCTTCCACTTATTATTATTTTTATTAAGAATATAGTTTTAATTCCTTTTTATTCTCCTAATATTTCATCTATTTTAGTTATATTCATTGATTTATTATTTTCATTACTGTCTCAATTAAATTTACCTATTTATAGATTTTTTATATAAACATTTTATATTAATTTAACATCTTATATAATAAAATTTAAATATGTACAAATATCATATCTTATTATATAAAATTTTAAAGATTCATTATAATCTTTATTTATCTTTAATCTAAGTATATATATATAGGTTTATAATATTATAATAAATTTTTATTTTTAACTTTTAAATAAATATTTTTAAATAAAAATTATTTTGAAAAATTTATTTAGATTTATCTTTACTTTTTCTATTTTAAAATAATAATTTTGTATTAATTTCAAATCTCATGCAACAAACTTCAAACACTACAAAAAAAAATAAAGTACAATGACCGAATAAATCGGTTCTAATTTTAAAAAATTGGTCACTAATTAATTTTGCAACTGATTTTACGATCGAATAGAAGTAGTTGCTAAAATCCTAGTCGTAAAATATGTTTGTGACAGAAATAGATTTTCGGTCACAAAACTCGGCATAGTAGTGACCGATTTTTTCAGTATAAAAAAAAATTAATTTCAGTCGCTAATGTGGTCACTTTATTTATTTTAGGAGACCAAAATAACGACTGAAATTTCAGTCACAAAATCGGTTGCAAATAATCCATCACAAAATCGGCAGCTAAAATCAGTTGCTAAATTGGTCACTAAAATAGTTTTGCTAGTGACTATATTAGAGATGGAATATTCAGTTGCAAAACCGGCAGGTAAAATTGGTTGAAAAATTGGTCACTATTGTATATGTTGGTGGCTAACTTAGAGATGAAATATTCAGTCGCAAAATCGGCAGCTAAAATCGATTGCTAAATTAGTCACTAATATGTTTGGTGGTGACTTAAATTGAGACAGATTAATTGATTTCAAAATCGGTCACTAATTATATTTAATAAAATTAATTAATTTATTTGTTATTTACATAAAAATTAATTGAAACAAACCTGGATATATGAGATATATACACAATCATTATTAAGAAAATTATAAATTCAAAAATCAAAAATCATTAAATAGAGAAATTGAGATAAATGACATAATCCAAACATAATTAAGTGTATATAAGTATAAGTTCTATAATCATTAAACAAAGAAACTAACATAAATGACACAAACAAAAATGTCAATGTTGATCATGATGATTGCTACTTGGAGGTTGACTATCATCATTATCATCACGAACAACCGGAGCATTGTTAGCAAATTCATCCTCATTGGAGCTCATGAAATTAGAGTTAGATGGTAATCCTAAATGCATGAAATTAGAGTTAGATGGTAATCTAAATGCTGCATTATTTTTTGAAGAACTTGTTTAGTCTGACTTAAATCCATTATTGTCTGAGTTAGCTCGGTTGTTTGCTTATCTATCTTTAAATGTGCTTGAGTTAACTCTGTTCTTGTCTGTTGCAGCTCTTCAGTGAGGTTGGTGATGATCTGCTCATAATTGGTCCCAACATCAACATTAGATTGGGAACAATTAGTGGATGAATAGACAAATTCATCCCCTAATTGACCCAAACCATATACATGTCCCTTCTTGTTCCATCCTCCAACAACATCCAAAAAAATGGCATTGTCAGATGCTATAGAATGTTCAGTAGAATCATTTTGAACGGATTCAGATTGGCGATGAACAAATTCATCCTAAAAAGAAGTATAAGTACACATAAGTTACTGACACGCTCGTCGTAAACGCGCAAAAATAATTTCTAGATTTTCCCGAAACTATTGGTATAGTATAAGGTGCAACCTAGGTCATCTCCCAAAGACCATTTCAGATTCTTAAGCAAATAAGGAGAAAATTAGAACAAGGGGGTTTTTGTAAAGATGTGATATCAAATGCTAAATACAAAATACAGAATGAAATTAATTTCACTTAACAATTATCAACTCAAGGAATTCAGAGGCTATTTTCATAACTAATCATTGATCACTAAAATCATGCATTGTGTTTATCAACCTAGGATCATCTGGAACCCCTAAAATGATCCTTGAATTCTCTACTGAGAAACCTCTCAGAATTTAATTGATTATGATCAACAAGATTTAGTAACCACTTAATCTTTTATCTAAACCAATTTTACAATCAGAATTCAGTTGAAGTAAGTAATAAAATGAAAACCTTCAATTCAATTACTTAATTTCTACTCTTCAAACTTTTGGAAAATGATTTACCAATCAAAAACCAATTATAAATCAATTATACATTAACCAAAATACGTCAACCGATTAAACTTTGATTAAAGAATAAAATTGAAGAATATAGTGAAGCAGAGTAGAAACCACTTAATATGCACGTAAATAAAGATCAAGACCTCAAAGTTAAAATGAAAATAGCTTGAATCCTTGAATTGAAACTACAAACCTAGCCTTCCATGAAGGAGGCAAACTAACAACAAAGAAAGAGGCAAACTAACAACAAATAAATCCTAAGCCTTCCATGTAGGAGGCAACTAACAACAAATAAATCTTAAGCCTTCCATGTAGGAGGCAACTAACAATAAAGAAAAGCTAAGCCTTCCATGTAGGAGGCAAACTAACAAGAAAGAAAAACTAAGCCTTCCATGAAGGAGGCAAAACTAATAAGAAAGAAAGAAAGGAAGAAAGAAAGAAAGAAAGAAAGAAAGAAAGAAAGAAAGAAAGTGGTATTGGAGTTAATCTCCAAAAATGGTGTGTGTCTCCTCTTGCAAACCCTTCTATTTATAGAGGATTTTTGAGGCATCATCTTCAGAAAGTCACCAACTAGGATATTACTTTTCTACCCTTTTCTTGCTTTCACATGGGCTTTGTTGAAATTGCAAAACACTTTTGAATTTTTGCCACCAATGAGCACAACAATTTTGACTTTCTTGCACCGCAATTTCGGATGTTCACATGTCCGAATTAGAGCTTGCCTTCTGAACAAACGTTGTAGCCCTGGATCTTAGCTGTCCAACAAAGTTGATTTCATCTCAATATGACTTCTATATCTCAAGATATGGCCGGATCTTTGCACACTGTTCAAATTCCACGTCAGCAACACTATCTAATCTTTTGAGATAATTTCGGAGTCCTAAACATCCCATTTAGAATCTTCTCTTGCTTTGTAAATATGGACACTTCTTTAAGCTTTCATTCAAGATAGATTTCATGATTTTTGGATGTCTACAACTCCTATTATGCTCAAAATACTATAATAGTGTCATTTTAATCGGGTAAGCAAAGAAATTCAATTAAACTTCATATGAACCCAAACTCATAAAATATGACAAAGATCACTTAATTGAACATATAAGAAGTCTTAATGAGATAAAAGTGAGAGATAATTATTTATGAAATCTATGCTTATCAAATTCCCCCACACTTATCTTTTGCACGTCTCGGGCAAACTTAAGTTAAGGATTGGTGACTTTTTTTTTTTTTGAAAGAACATCAAAGTTTTGAGTTGATTTCTCAAGAATTCACAAAATTTCATGAAGCATTCTTTCATCACATTTTTGAAATTACTTAGAAAGGCAACTTTAATTTGAAAAACATAGATTGAGAAAGATAAAACCTCACATGATATACTCTGAATCTCTCAAGTGTTTGATTTGGTAAGTGTTTCTCTCAAATTCAATCCATGAAAGATGAACTATCATAGGCTTGCATATCTTCTACTTCTCTACTACTATGTACACATGCAATGCACAAATCAAGAGGTCTTTATTTTGGTTCTAACGGGATTAGAAAGATGAAATGATATATTGAAGAGATACAATGTTAGACCAATGAAAATGGTGAGGATTGAGAATTGATTGTAAGTGCAAGTGTGAGAAACAGATATCACTTCTTCAATTTTTTTTTATTTTTTTTTTCAATATAATAGTTTATTTATTAATTTATTGCTTCAGTTTTTTTTTTTTTTTTTTCAACCATGATATTGATGAACACAACAATAATCTCCCCCACACTTATTGAAACACTTATGGTATGATAAATCCAGTATTCCTCACCTTCTATGGTCAGACAAAGTTGTTTTTTTTTTTTTTTTTTTTTTTATTTGTGGTGAGCTAAAAAGAAGAAAAGGCTAATCGGCTCAAAGGGCTGATCAAAGGATAAAATTATATGGTTTAGTTATTTGGCCAAGTGGTTTGTTCAAGAAAAACAGTGCCTCAATCATTTTTGTACAAATCATGTGAAAATGTAGCTTCAAAAAGAATCAATGCAAGTTCTGAAGTAACATATTCCATGGATGAAAATCACACAAGAAAGAAAATAATAATAAGGCTCAAAATCTCACAGGTAATATATTTATCAAATCTAATCTATCCAGTTCAAATATGTGTTGCCAAACTAATTAATCTCGAAATGTAAATCATTTTGCTTCAATTATTTTATGAAATCTAAAGAAAAACATACTTCCACATTCAATTTTTTTTTTTTTTAAATCAAAAGATGCGTATCAAGAGTCAAGTGTAACTCCTTACTCAGCCATCTTACTCAAAGCAAGTTTATGAATCTAACCTAATTTTTTTTTTTTTTTTTTTTTTTTTTGGGTTTTGTTTTGTTTTTTTTTTTTTTTTTAATTTTAGATATCGGACCATCTTCCCCCCAACCTATCCAAGACATTGTCCCCAATGTCTTAGATGAAATTTCATATAACAGGAAAAGAAATGTAAGAAAACCATCAAAGTAAGGAAAAGTTATAACCGAAGAGTGGTATCTGGTTCTCTTTTATCTCTGCCATCCTGATTTGGTTGGTTCACCAGCTGCATTGCTTGACTGAGCTCAGATGTAGGATTTTGCAAAATCTCAAGTAGCTGTTCAACAGTTGAAGCAGATACTATGATGTTGCGCATGGATTGTGGCATGAACTCCTGCTCTACTGCATGATCTAAAAAGGATATCAAACCATTATAAAAGCCATTAATATTCAATAAGCCCAAAGGTTTTTTATGAAAATTCCGATAGGCCCAAAATATAATGGTAAAAATTTCTTCCATTGTTCCAAGACCACCAGGTAATGCAATAAATGCATTAGAATTAACCAACATGTGTCTCATACGGTCATGCATGGTTGCAACCTTCAATTCAGTACCCAGGGTGAAGTAGGAGGTGCTCCCATTTTTTAAGCCAACACCTAAGACGTTACACCCCTTTGTGAGTGCAGATCCTGCAACACATCCTTTTAAACCCTGAATCCCTCCCCCATAAACAAGATTGATTTTTCTTGCAGCTAATGCCTTACCAAGGGTAGAAGCTGCATGTTGAAATTCTCCATCCTTTCCAAGGTTAGACCCACCAAAAACACAGATAGTATTTATCTTATCCATATACGGTGTTTCTGTCTTTTTTTTTTTTTTTTTTTTTGAAAAAATATGTCATAGAGGTGGATAATTTATAGGGACTCAATATCAGACAAGGAGATCGCTTGAATAGTGCGGGATCAGGATTTGGTAGCAAAAGTTTGAATTTTTGCTACAAAAGTTTGAATTTTTGTTGCAAAAGTTTGAATTTTGGTTGCAAAAGTTTGAATTTTGGTTGCAAAAGTTTGAATTTTGGGTTCAAGGAAAAGGTGAATGTCAGAGGGGAAAGACTTTAAGCAGGGGTGAAAATTTCAAAAAAAACGGTGGCCCAATAGATTGAAAAGACAATGTAAATGACAAACATACACGCATGAGAATGAACAGTAGTTGTGATTGTGGCTCACATCTTCCTCTGGTTTTACGTCCAGTAACGGCTGAAACGCCTTCTAAGAGTCGAGGATGTGCTTCCCATTCAGTTTTCTTGTAAACTGACAACAGGGTCTTTTAAAGTCAGATTCCCAAGACTATAACGTGCTTTTTCCTTACGGAACAGTTCAAACAAATCAAGAAGGACTCCTTGTATATGCCCACTAGGATGCGTCTCAAGAGTCTGAATGATATCATCCAATGACTCCTTACTCAGTCCATCCTTTATGAATTGAATTTTGTCCTCTCGATTTCTTGAAACCATTCCAGGGTTCTTGCATCTTGTGTTACAGGTCCATCTTGCACACCTGTAGCAAACTCCAATTCTTTTTGCCCTTCTCTTCTTTGCATAGGAACTTCTTCCCATACCTGGCATATTTTTAACAAATGATTCTTGGAATTCACCTGCTAAACGTACCTTAGCTTCAATGATCCAACGGACATCTTCTGGAAGGCCTAAGAGTGTTAATGCTCTCAATCGTTCAAGTCTGCAATTGTAAATGTCTTTAAGAAAATTTCTGGGGAGAGTAGGGAACAAAATTTTGATCCTGGTGAGAGCTTTCTCCATTTTTTTTCTTAAAACACTCAAGTTATTATTCCTGCAAGCTCAATGTGGTGTAATAGTTGGGATGATTTAAGAGGTGAAGAAGGAAGTTGAGAGATTAGTTGAAACTTATAAGCGAGGAATGTGAGAGAGGGAGAGGGAGAAAGAGAGAGAGAGAGAAAGAGAGAAAGAGAGAGAGAGGGAGAGAGAGAGACTTCTCTTGAATTTATTGCAGGTATGTGGCATTGTGCAAATGCACTTCTTCTACCGTGTGCTTTTGAAAACCTTCGAAAAATGGTTTAAGACGATGTCCATTCACCTTGAAGATTTTTTCAGTTACCTCATTTTTTATTTCCACTGCACCATAAGGAAAAACATTAGTAACTACAAATGGTCCTAACCATCTAGAGCGTAGCTTACCAGGCATAAGCTTTAGCCGAGAATTGAAAAGGAGAACTTTTTGTCCAACGGAAAACTCCTTTCTTGCCAACTTTTTGTCATGAAGAGCTTTGACCTTTTCTTTGTAAATTTTGGAGTTTTCGTATGCTTCTAATCGAATTTCTTCAAGTTCCTGCAATTGAAGCTTCCTATGGATTCCTGCTTGGTCTAGATCCATGTTGCATTTCTTTACTGCCCAAAATGCTCTATGCTCTAATTCAATTGGAAGATGACATGCTTTACCAAAGACAATCCTGTAGGGAGACATGCCAATGGGTGACTTGTAAGCTGTCCTATATGCCCATAATGCATCAACAAGGCGCAAGCTCCAATCCTTCCTGTTAGGCTGAACTGTTTTCTCTAAGATTTTCTTGATCTCTCGATTAGAAACTTCAGCTTGACCATTTGTTTGAGGATGATAAGGGGTGGAGACTTTATGCATGACTCCATATTTGCGGAGTAGGGCTTCCATTGTGCGGTTGCAAAAATGAGTACCTTGGTCACTAATTAGAGCTCTAGGAATGCCAAACCTGCTAAAAATGTTAGACCTGATAAAATCTGCAACAACTCGAGCATCATCAGTACGGGTGGCTTTTGCCTCCACCCATTTTGAAACATAATCAACAGCTAGCAGAATGTAAACAAAGCCAAAAGAGACAGGGAATGGACCCATAAAGTCTATACCCCATACATCAAATACCTCACAAAAGAGAAGTGGTTGTTGGGGCATCTCATTTCTGCGCGAAATACTCCCTATTCTTTGGCACTGCTCACAAGTTATGCATAATCTGTGTGCATCACGAAATATTGTAGGCCAATAAAAGCCTGAGTCTAGTACTTTTCTAGCTGTCCGTTGTGGCCCAAAGTGTCCACCACAAGCTAAGGAATGGCAAAAGGTAAGTACAGACTGAACTTCATGATCTGGAACACATCTTCTAATGATTTGATCACTGCATGTCTTCCAAAGGTATGGTTCATCCCATATGTAGTGTTTGGCATCACTTTTCAACTTGGCAAGTTGCGATTTGGTGAAGTGTTTGGGTATTTCTTTAGCAACCAGATAGTTTACCAAATCTGCATACCAAGGATCTTTCCCGTGCAAATGATAGAGATGCTCTTCTGGGAATGAATCTGCAATTGAATTTTCTTCACAAGGTTGCTGGATCCGACTTAAATGATCTGCTACAAGGTTCTCTGCACCACTCTTATCTTTAATCTCTAAATCAAATTCTTGTAACAGAAGCATCCAACGAATCAGTCTTGGCTTAGCATCTGTCTTCTTCAGCAAGTATTTCAAAGCTGCATGGTCAGAGAAAACAATAACTTTAGATCCAAGCAAATAGGAGCGAAATTTATCTAATGCAAACACAATTGCCAAAAGCTCCTTCTCAGTAGTTGTGTAATTTGATTGGGTTGCATCAAGTGTGCGAGAGGCATATGCAATGACATGAGATCTCTTGCTAACTCTTTGAGACAGTACAGCACCAAGGGCATAATTAGATGCATCACACATTAATTCAAATGGAAGCGTCCAATTAGGTGGTTGAATGATGGGAGTGGTTGTCAACCGCTTCTTTAGTTCATCAAATGAATCCTTGCATGCTTGATCAAACACAAATTTAGTATCTTTTTGTAGTAGTTTAGAAAGAGGTTGTGCAATCTTGCTAAAATCCTTGATGAATCTTCTGTAAAAACCTGCATGACCAAGTAAAGAACGTACTTCTCGCACAGAAGTGGGGTAAGGTAGAGAAGAAATAATGTCTATCTTGGCCTTATCAACCTCTAAACCTTTGCTAGATACCAAGTGTCCTAAGACAATACCTTCTGTTACCATGAAATGACATTTTTCAAAATTCAAAACCAGGTTAGTCTCAATGCATCTGTCCAAAACTTTAGAAAGGCTTTCTAAGCATGCATCAAAAGAAGAACCATATACAGTGAAGTCATCCATAAACACTTCCATGCAACTTTCTAAGAGATCAGAGAAAATGCTTACCATGCATCTTTGAAAGGTTCCAGGGGTATTGCATAGACCAAAGGGCATCCTTCGATAGGCAAAAGTACCAAAAGGACAAGTGAAGGTGGTCTTATGCTGGTCTTCTGGGGCTATATGTATTTGAAAATAACCTGAAAAACCATCCAGAAAGCAATAGTGAGATTTTCCTGCTAATCTTTCCAAAATTTGGTCTATGAAGGGCAAAGGGAAGTGATCCTTGCGAGTAGCTTGGTTAAGCTTCCTATAATCTATGCACACTCTCCAACTGTTTTGTATTCTGGTAGGGATTAGTTCATCATTATGATTTTTGACTACAGTCATGCCAGTCTTCTTAGGAACTACTTGCACCGGGCTTACCCAATCACTGTCTGAGATGGGATAGATGATACCAGCTGCCAAAAGCTTACCTACTTCCTTCTTTACCACATCTAGGATGGTTGGATTCAAACGCCTTTGTGGTTGTCTAACAGGTCTGGTGTTTTCCTCCAGCAGTATCCTATGCATACAAGTAGATGGGCTAATACCTGGAATATCAGCCAAAGTCCATCCAATTGCTTGTTTATGGCTTTTTATGGTTTGCAGTAACCTTTCTTCCTGTTGTGGTAGAAGGTTCTTTGCTACAATGACAGGAAGCTTCTCATTTTCCCCCAAATAAGCATACTTTAGATGTTCAGGCAGAGGCTTCAACTCTAAAGGAGGTGGTTGTATTATGGAAGGAAGAGATCTATCTGAGATTGAAATGTCTGCAACACTTGCATCTAACATGTCATCTTTCAACGAAGGTTGGTCTGCAGCATTAATCCTGGAACACACAATACATGAATCAAATTCATCACATGTGCAAGTAAAATTATCTAAGTAATCTAAATCAAAATCAAAAAATTTAAAAAGTAGATTGTCAATAGAATAATCATCCGCAAGAAGGTCTATGGCATCAAGTTGAAAGAGTGAATGATTCTCTATGGGATGCTTCATGGCTTCAAATATGTTGAATTGGATGATATCATCTCCAAATTCCATAGAGAGAGTCCCCGTATGCACATCTATCTTTGTTTTTGCAGTTTTGAGGAAAGGTCTCCCTAGGATCAAGGTTGCTCTATTGATGGATGACTCATCTTCCATATCCAAAATGTAGAAGTCAGCTGGAAAGATCAGCTTATTCACTTGAACTAGCACATCTTCAAGTACTCCGGCTGGATGTGCTGTACTTCTGTTGGCTAATTGAATCACCACACCAGTTGGCTTCAGTTCTCCCAGATTCAAAGATTTATAAACTGATGAGGGCATAACATTAATGGAAGCACCTAGATCCAGCAATGCATCACCAAATGTAGAGTTTCCTATTGTGCAAGGAATGGTGAAAGTTCCTGGATCTTTACATTTCTGAGGGAGGCTGGGTTGAATTAAGGCAGAAACATTGCGTCCCACACTGATCTTCTCATCCCCTTTGAGTCTTCTCTTATGCGTGCACAAATCCTTTAGAAATTTGGCATATTTGGGAATTTGCTTGATAGCATCTAGAAGTGGTATGTTGACTTCCACTTTCCTAAAAGTATCTAGAAGCTCCTTATCCAATTCTGCATGAACATTGGGCTTGGATTGAACCATTCTATTTGGAAAAGGTAAAGATACCTTCAGATCAGCACAATTTGGGGTTTTCTTCTCATCAGATGCTTCAAGTGCAGATCGTTTATGGCAAGCTTCTTTTTGTTGATCATTCGATGTCTTATCGAAGGCTGGTGTATTTTTTTCATCAGACTTTCCCTCTGATTCAGATGGCTTATCAGAGATGTCTCCAGGTGTGGAGATAAATGCTTCTTTTTGGTGTGGATTAGTCTGATTGAGGCTTTGTTGCTTTAAAATTGTAGGGTCTGTCTGCACTTTCTTCCCACTTCTCAAGGTCATGGCATTCACACTTTTGGGATTTATGACAGGTTGAGAAGGTAGTTGACCAGAACTTTGAGATTTCAATTGGTTGACAGTGGTAGCCAACTGCCCAATTTGAGTTTGTAAATCCTGAATGGTAGAACTTACATTTTGTTGAAACTGAAGATTGTTGGTTGCTAATTGCTTCATCAAATCATCAAGAGAGGGTTCAGAAGCATTAGAGGGTACAGATTGCTGCATATGCTGTTGTTGTTGTCTGAAAGGCGGTGGTTGGTATTTATTTTGGGAGTCAGATGTTTGAATCCTTTGTTGTTGTGGAGGGCCATATCTCAAGTTAGGATGGTTTCTCCAACTAGGATTGTATGTTCCAGAAGGTGGTTCAAACTTCTGTTGCTGATAATGTTGAGGAGGCCTGTATTGTTGTCCTGTGCCAAAAATACCATTTACTGCAGCCTCAGGTGTCTCACTTTCTTGCAATGTTGGGCATGCATCAGTAGGATGATCTGCAGAAGTGCAGATGCCACATGTTTTGGTTTTGTCAATAACATTAAGTTGCTGTTGTTGTCCGATGGCCAACTGTCTTACGATGGAGGTTAGTTCTTCAATTCTGTTCTCCAATCGTGTATGGTCTGTCTTGGTGGTCATTTCATGGACTCCTTTAGACAAGGAATTAGTTCGAGAATTGAATTGCTGAGAATTCTCTGCCATGTTGGCAATCAAATCTCGAGCTGCTGTAGGAGTTTTGTCCATAAGTGCTCCACCACTAGCTGCATCAACCATGCTTCTGTCCATTGGCATGAGTCCTTCATAGAAATACTGAATCAGTAATTGATCACTGATTTGATGGTGTGGACAAGTGGCGCATAGTTTCTTGAATCTCTCCCAATACTCATAGAGAGTTTCTTGGGAGTTCTGTCTGATGCCGCAAATCTCTTTTCTGATAGCTGCTGTTCTGGATGCAGGGAAGAATTTCTCCAAGAATAATCTTTTCATATCATTCCAGCTTGTAACAGATGTTGGATGTAGATAGTACAACCAGTCCTTAGCTCCATCATTTAAGGAGAAAGGAAATGCCTTCAACTTGATATGATCTTCTGGAATTCCTTGTGGCCGCATTGTGGAACACACAATGTGAAATTCCTTCAAATGTTTATGAGGGTCCTCACCTGCAAGGCCATGAAACTTAGGTAGCAAATGTATTAGTCCAGACTTCAGTTCAAATGGTGCATCAACATCAGGGTATTGAATGCACAATGGTTGATAAGCAACATCAGGTGCAGCTAATTCTTTTAAGGTTCTATCAGCCATGTTCTTAGCAAAATATTTAAAACTATCAAAATTTAAAGATGAAAAATCACTACTGTTACTTTCTTGGTTATTACTGGATGAATGCCTTCTATGTGCTCTTTTCAAATGGTGGAATGTTCTATCAATCTCAGGATCATATGCATATAAATTTTCAGGATTGGATCGGGTCATACACAAAAAGGTGAATTCATACAGAAAATCCAAGAATGATATACCTAAAGTAAAAACAATTGTTAGAAAGATTAAAATTTTTATACAAACTCCTAAATGAGCCTAGGAAATTAAAATGGTCCCCGGCAACGGCGCCAAATTTTGACACGCTCGTCGTAAACGCGCAAAAATAATTTCTAGATTTTCCCGAAACTATTGGTATAGTATAAGGTGCAACCTAGGTCATCTCCCAAAGACCATTTCAGATTCTTAAGCAAATAAGGAGAAAATTAGAACAAGGGGGTTTTTGTAAAGATGTGATATCAAATGCTAAATACAAAATACAGAATGAAATTAATTTCACTTAACAATTATCAACTCAAGGAATTCAGAGGCTATTTTCATAACTAATCATTGATCACTAAAATCATGCATTGTGTTTATCAACCTAGGATCATCTGGAACCCCTAAAATGATCCTTGAATTCTCTACTGAGAAACCTCTCAGAATTTAATTGATTATGATCAACAAGATTTAGTAACCACTTAATCTTTTATCTAAACCAATTTTACAATCAGAATTCAGTTGAAGTAAGTAATAAAATGAAAACCTTCAATTCAATTACTTAATTTCTACTCTTCAAACTTTTGGAAAATGATTTACCAATCAAAAACCAATTATAAATCAATTATACATTAACCAAAATACGTCAACCGATTAAACTTTGATTAAAGAATAAAATTGAAGAATATAGTGAAGCAGAGTAGAAACCACTTAATATGCACGTAAATAAAGATCAAGACCTCAAAGTTAAAATGAAAATAGCTTGAATCCTTGAATTGAAACTACAAACCTAGCCTTCCATGAAGGAGGCAAACTAACAACAAAGAAAGAGGCAAACTAACAACAAATAAATCCTAAGCCTTCCATGTAGGAGGCAACTAACAACAAATAAATCTTAAGCCTTCCATGTAGGAGGCAACTAACAATAAAGAAAAGCTAAGCCTTCCATGTAGGAGGCAAACTAACAAGAAAGAAAAACTAAGCCTTCCATGAAGGAGGCAAAACTAATAAGAAAGAAAGAAAGGAAGAAAGAAAGAAAGAAAGAAAGAAAGAAAGAAAGTGATATTGGAGTTAATCTCCAAAAATGGTGTGTGTCTCCTCTTGCAAACCCTTCTATTTATAGAGGATTTTTGAGGCATCATCTTCAGAAAGTCACCAACTAGGATATTACTTTTCTACCCTTTTCTTGCTTTCACATGGGCTTTGTTGAAATTGCAAAACACTTTTGAATTTTTGCCACCAATGAGCACAACAATTTTGACTTTCTTGCACCGCAATTTCGGATGTTCACATGTCCGAATTAGAGCTTGCCTTCTGAACAAAAGTTGTAGCCCTGGATCTTAGCTGTCCAACAAAGTTGATTTCATCTCAATATGACTTCTATATCTCAAGATATGGCCGGATCTTTGCACACTGTTCAAATTCCACGTCAGCAACACTATCTCATCTTTTGAGATAATTTCGGAGTCCTAAACATCCCATTTAGAATCTTCTCTTGCTTTGTAAATATGGACACTTCTTTAAGCTTTCATTCAAGATAGATTTCATGATTTTTGGATGTCTACAACTCCTATTATGCTCAAAATACTATAATAGTGTCATTTTAATCGGGTAAGCAAAGAAATTCAATTAAACTTCATATGAACCCAAACTCATAAAATATGACAAAGATCACTTAATTGAACATATAAGAAGTCTTAATGAGATAAAAGTGAGAGATAATTATTTATGAAATCTATGCTTATCAGTTACGTTTAGAATAAAAAATAATAATCATTTAAAATTGCACAAATAAAACTATAGTTGACATATACATACAGTAACATTCTTTGCCTTGTTGTTGATCTATTGTCCAACTTTATTCTTTTTAGTTCTTTCCATAATATCAAGTGCAGTTGGATCTCGTTCAAGCTCCTTACTCTACATAGACAACATGGAGTTAAATTTGTAAATGATTAAAATTAATAAGAATAACTTAACTACTTAATTTTTTAGTACCATCCTATTAAGATGTACAGCAACAGATACAGAACCACCATTGTAATTTGAGGCTCCACTGTCACAAGCTTGATTTTTCTTGCCAATAGTGCTTCTCTTTTGGAAGTCTTGTCCAACCTAATGAAGTTCCAATCGTTGTCTAACCTCAGGAGTAATCCAAACACCCTTATCCTTTCCACTCCGCACCTTATTCATTGTATTCTTCATCATCACTGAACCTTTATGTTCAAAGGTTGTTATGATGGTAACATTATGTTGTGGCAGCCACTTATACATTTTATGCATAATTTGTTATGAGAAATGCATAAAAAATAATAAATAATAGGTAAGTTAGCTAAAAAAATAAATAAATTTAAATGCAATGTTACCTGAAATTCTTCAAACCACATCTTTCTAACTTCTGCAGGAACAGAACTCTAAGTAGGCCAAGAATCATCAAATTTTGACTTAATAATTTTTGTAATATCTCTACAACATACATATGGAGGCAAGAAGCTGTCATAAAATAATGTTAATAGTGATATTGATTTAAGTAAAAAACCAAAAACTTAATAATCATATGAAGTGTAAGAAAAACAAAATACTTACTCATGCTTAGCTCCTGAACTAATCCATACCATCCTATCAGTAGGATATTTGGTTCTAATTACTGGTAGAGATGGAAGTATCTGATGAGTGGAATATGCAGGTGTGGAGGAAGGATGTGTATAAGATGTAGGGGTAGATGCAACCGTATGGGGGGTAGGTGGACCTGATGTATCAATATGTGGCAAGGATGATCCTGATCTAACATCCACTCCCACAGCTACAGAAGTCGGAGTAGGAGGCATCTCTTGTGGATCAGAAGATCTTACTCCATGTGATGGAGATGTCCTACCATAAATTCTGCCCCAACCTCTTGGTCGACCTCTACCTCTAGCTGTGTTGTCATCCATCTGTATACATAAAACATTAGAAGTAATTAATGTAATATGTTTGACATAGAAAATACAGTAAAAGAAGACAAAATATTCAAAATTACCTAATTAAGTTGAGTTAGGATCATTTAAATCACTCCCACCTTCACTATCATATTTATTATCTGTTGAGATATAAGTGTTATCACTATTTTCATCCAAATCAGGTTCATTAAGAAAATTTATATCAACTTCCTCACCGATACTGTTCATATCAACAAGAGTATCATCATAAACGTCTGCATCAATGTTTAACATGACATGGAGGTCATGAACTTCATGAACATCTATATGCAATGTCATTGTCAGCTTCATTGACTACAGTATTTGTGATCATACTATGCACCTCTGTCTTAATGACAACTAACCAATGATGATGTCCGTTTGGATATGATGTATAATAAACTTGCTCAGCTTGTTGAGCAAATATGAACGGATCAAAGTTTCTATATCTTTCTGATTGTTTAAGTTGAACAATTCCACATTGATTATCTATCTTTGTCCCACGATTAGGGGTGTTATCAAACCAATCACACTTAAAAAGAACTATCTTTTTAGTGGACATGCCAGGATATTCCAATTCAATTATATGAGTTAAAATTCCAAAAAAATCATCTTCTAATTGACCATTGGTGTCTCGTACACACACACCATAGTTAGAAGTTTGCATGCCTTCACTTCATGTCTTGGTGTGAAATTTATATCCATTTACAATGTAAATAGGCCATGATTGCACCATTCTTATTGGCCTCCATGCCAAAGAAATAAAGAGTGGATCTTCAATTTGATTTTGTGGATTTTGAACCTAAAATAAGCAACTTTACTTTGTTGGAATCGTAAATCATATTATGAAAATATAACACCATTTGAATAATGTGTATAATAAGGACGTACATATTCTGTAAACCATAAAGGAAAATGAGAAGTAATTTCCATATCAATTTGAGAGTCAGAAATACCAGGTTGAAGCTCTCTTAAAAAATCAGCATACTTACTATAAAATAAAACATATATATGATAATTAGACAATGAAACATGTTTTAAAGATTCAAATATTTAAAGATAATTTGAACCTTAACTTACTCTAGATATGGTTCAACTTATTCACAATTCAAAATAACATACAAATGGGCAGCTTTGATTTCACATTCTTCTAAGTAATATTGAATGCATTTACCACTTCCACGTCCTGGATAATTGAAAATTGAAATTGGAGGACTTAATGAACAACATTCTCCTCCAACATTACGAGGCATTCTACTTCTTCGGGTATTTATGTGTGATGGATAATAAAAAGAAGCAAAAGTAGATGTTTCTTCCATTAAATAGGCTTGATAAATAGAACCTTCTACCCTTGCCTTATTCTTGATCTTTTCTTTTAAGGAATGTAGAAATCTAAAAATGAAATAATGTATTAAATGATTTTTTAGTTAAAAAAGATTACAAAAAATTAGTAGTGTATAAATAGATTAATATAAAAATAATTAATACCTCTCAAACGGATATATCCAACGATATTGAACTGGACCTCCAACTCGTGCTTCATAAGGTAGGTGAATGGGAAGATGTTACATAGAATCAAAGAAGCTTGGAGGAAAGATTTGCTCTAACTTACACAATAAAATAGGAATAGTAGATTCCATATCCATCAATTTATTTACATATAAAGTTGTGTAAGTAAGTTCTCTAAAAAAGTGACTAAGTTCAACAAGTGGCTTCCAAATAACATTTGGTAAAGAATCAAACACAATAGGAAGTAATCGTTGCATGAATACATGACAATCATGACTTTTCATTCCATGCAACTTTGCTGACCCCATGTCAACACATCGACTTAAATTTGAAGCATATCCATCAGGCAACTTAAGTTGTTTAACCCATTGACAAACAACTACTCTTTGAAACTTGTCAAATGCATATTTAGCCTTGGGTTTTACATACTTCCCACCTCCAACCTCTTGTAAGTGAAGCTCTGGTCGTCTACATATTTTGGCTAAATCTATTCTTCCTTTATCTGTATCTTTTGTCTTACCTTTAATATCCATGACTGTGTCAAATACATTCATGAACACATTTCGTTCAGTGTGCATAACATCAATGTTATGATGAAGAAGATGTATTTTCCAATAAGGTAACTTCCAAAATATACTTTTTTTAGTCCAATTATGATATTCACCAAAACTAGGTAATTTTTGTCCTTTAAACTCCCATATGAATGGCAATTGCCAGGTTCTCTGCCAAATTTCTTCTCCGGTCAAACGAGGGGGAGAGGAGGAGGTATCCATACAATTTCTCTTAAAACCATTTTTATTTCTTCTATACGGATGATTAGTAGGAAGAAATTGTTGATGACAGTAAAAAAATGTATGCTTGCGACTGTGGTATAACTAGCTAGCTTTTGATCGCTCTATACATATTGGACAAGCAAGTATTCCTGCAGTTGACCATCCAGATAACATGCCATAAGCAGGAAAATCATTAATTGTCCACATTAAAGCTGCCTTCATTATGAAATTCTGTCTCAATGATACATCGTATGTAACTACCCCGTCATTCCACAATTTTGTCAATTCCTCTATAAGAGGTTGCATGTAAACATCAATCTTACTTTTGGGATTATTTGGACCAGGGATAATGATTGTAAGGAACATAAACTCTCTTTTCATGCACATCCCAGGTGGAAGACTGTACGGAGTTAAAATGATAGGCCAACATGAGTATGTCTTACCATATTGACCAAAAAGGGTGAAACCATCTGCACATAATCCAAGCCTTACATTTCGGGGATTATGAGAAAACTCAGGATACATCCTATCAAAATGCTTCCAAGCTTCTCTATCTGACGGATGACATAAGACACCAACCTCTCTTTGGTTCTCATTGTGCCAAAGCATATGAGATGCAGTGGCCATTGAAGGGTATAACCGTTTCAGTCTTGGGGTAATCGGGAAGTACCATATTTTTTTTCTAGAGATTTTTCTTTAAACTCCCCTTCTAGTGGTTATCTTATATCTGTCTTCACCGCAAATCCTAAAACTTGTAATACTTTCATCTGCATCATCATTATAATAGAGCATGCATCCACGTGGACAACAATCAAAATTTATGAAAACCTAATCCCACACCTTCTACTGATTTCTTAGCATGATAAAAATTTGTAGGCATTTTGTTTCCGCTAGGCATGGCCTTGCCCATAAACTGAACCCATCGATTGAAACTATCTTCAGACTGATTTGAATCACATTTTATACTTAATGCTTCTAGACAAGTTGATAGTTCTGTGTAATCCTCACATCCATTATATAATGAAGCTTGTGCAGCAGCTAACATATCATAAAATGTTTTAGCCTCTGGATTTGGATCTTCCTCCAAGTTTTCGGAGCTCATTCCACCATCATCTTGTTGTATGACATTGCCAATCTCTGGACCAACATGATCCATTATCAACTGCTCAAATGGATTGAATTCTACCCTCTCTTGACCATAACTATAACATGATTCTTCCACTGTAACAGGAGCTTGTAATGGCATTGTTTCACCATGATTTGTCCAATAATGGTAATTTTCCATAAATCCCTTCTCATAAAGATGTACCATGACATCATCTGCATAGCAAAATTGTTTGCATTGACATTTCCTGCAAGGACACCATACTTTTGGATAGCTTTGAAAGCTTTCTTGGTTAGTTGCAAATTGAATGAATTGATTTACTCCCTCTACAAATTCCTGCCTCACATATCTATTACGATCCAACCTATTATACATCCATCGTCGATTTTCAGGAATTTCCATCGGCAGTAACTATATCAATAAAAATAAGTATTATTCAAAAGTTACCATCCCATTCATATCCTATTCAAGAAGAAAGTTTTTCTACATTTGGTTAATGGTTAATTCTTAATAGATCTTATATTTTAAAAAAAATTCAATAACATCTTGCATTAGTTTCTAAGTAACACAACTTAAACATGTAGGTAGTTGACCACAATTATAAACCAAAACTAACCAAACACAATTGATAGTATTCAATTAAAATCTAAAAAGAAATATTTGAGGTCCTAAACAAATAAAAAAAATTGATTTAAGCACTTAATTTGAAAGAACATACTTGATTAAGAGTTTATTTGCTAGTGAAAAAGTTAAATAAAAGTGTTAAACTTCTTCCACACTTTCTTGTTGGTTCATTGTTGGATCCAAATAATTGTAAATTACACAAAATAAAGTTTGATCTATAGTGAACAGTTTATAGTATCAATTATTAAGTAACTATTGATTATATAAAAATGAATTTCACATCAATGCAAAGTCATAATAGCAATCCAAAACATGCAAAGTGAAATACACAACCCACTCAGAATTTTGGAAATCGCTTCTAAATATATGCGCACTTGTGTATGCGCTAACACCAAGTTAATTTTATATGCATAAATTCGTGGATATGTATACTATGGATTAATTGTTTCCGTGTTTTATAGGGTAATGTGAAATTCTTTAATTTGGATTTGGATGTTCTTTTCTTTTTATTTTCAGTAAAAAATTATACTTCCAATCTTGAACAATTAATTGGTATGCTTTGTTATATTATATCAATAAGGATCATCTAGTTTGTTAGTTAATGTCATTACTACTGTAAATAGAAATATAACATCGAAAATTTGCAATACCAAAATAAAATCGTAAAATAATTTAAGAATTATTTTTTTTCTCTTATTTATAATAGGGAGGGCTATAAATGAAAAGATAAATGTTTGTCCCATACTCCTAGTGTAAGAATGATATAAGAGTGATGAAAATGAAAAAAATAAAATAAAAAAAGAGATGAATGTAATAAGTAATATTAAAAAAAATCAAAATTTCAGTATAAAATTTGAATGTAACAGACAAAAAAAAAATTCTTCACCTAGCGAGAAGTTTTTTTATTAGGCAATATTGTTGTTTATTATTTTAAACTTTAGAAGTCAAAACATTTATGATGTAAGATAACAAAATCTTATAGTTTTAAGGGTTAAAATATATTTTTCCTTTTATACATAGCATTCAGATTTAATTTAATCACAATGTAGAATAGCTTTTAATTTAAGCTTTATGTATAATAATACTTTCTTTTAACTTAATTTGTCCGAGTCTTCTTGTGTTGTTATACTATGAAATTAACCTAGACTAATAAAGTAATATTGTAACTATTACATGCATACAAAAGTTTAAATTTGAAATAAACGATCACTACTCTATATTACACCAGTAATATGTTAAATGATCATTTATTTAATTTTAATTTTAATAAAATCAATAATGTATCAATGAAGATTAAATAAATTAATTTCAATATCGATTGAAAAAAGGTATGGAATAAAAATAATTATAATAATTTAATAAGTTTTTAATATTTTAAAAAATAATCATCATTAAACTGATAATAATTTTAATAAATTAATTTCTATTACTTTATAAATATCTCATTGAAAATCTTATTTTAAGCCTACTTGTAGATTGGGCCGGCCCTGATTAGTGCCAACCTTTCATTAGTAATGTTCCAACACAATTTTCAGTCGTCAAGTATTTTTGAGCAGAATTTATCTATTTTCAATAACAGTAGCCTATGTTCTTAAGTTCTATGTCACCTTTGTTTTGCACATATCTAACTTGCTCCTTTCTTTTTATAGCTTTACATTTTTTTTATGAGTGATAATATACAGTCTTAGCCCCGTTTTTAATAGCCTTTCATTTTTTTTAATTCTAGATATATTATAACTTGTTTTTCTATTTTCATTTGGGAACATAGTAAGCCAATGCTCAAATTGGTTAAACTATTGTCATTAGTACATGCATATTCAATTAAATCATGACACTTTGTTTATTTTGTCTTGTCACAATAATTAAAGAAAATAAAGTATCAATAAAATTACATTGGTTTATTTAGGAAAATCCTTAGCTTTTATTTGGAAGATAATTTTAAAATTATATTATTTATACTAAGTCTATAACAGTGGCACCCACCTGCAGATTCACCTTAATAAACTTGCTCGTATAGGTAACATTGATTTTTCCTACATCTACATAATTCTGCAAAATGGAGGGCTATTCTGGAAGTCAAAAGGAAATCCTAGAAAAGCTGGTGTTGAGGTTATTCTGCGAGCTAATGATGGAAGCTTGGTATACATTTGATGTTTCTTTATCTATGCATTATTGGCATACAACTATTTAATTCTTTTAAGTATTGTTACTTTAAAGATTTGTAGGTTGCGTGAAGGTGTGGGTGTAACAACAAACAATGTTGCAGAATATCGTGCGATGATATTAGGAATGAAATATACTCTTAAAAAGGGGTTTACTAGTATATGTATCCAAGGTGATTCAAAACTTGTTTGCATACAGGTTGGCCATTTTATGTCCTTTTCTCTATTATTTTGTTCATGATTAAGTGTTTAATAACATCTCCAGTTCTGTACCCATATACTTATAGTAAATTTCTATTATGTCTTAAAATTTTTCATCTAATGTTTTTTTAAGGTTCTTTGAATTAATCATATTTGTGACAACTATATGTTGAATAAAACTAGGATTGTGATGAACTTAATTCATTTGGGACTTTGCTTCCTTGCCAATTGCCTAGTTGCCCTGTGGCACCCAGCTTCCTTGGGAAGCATTTTATGTATGGTTTTGTTCCCATTGAGTCTCAATACTCACTCTGGACTACCTTGTTAATAATATATAAGCTGTTAGGAATTAGGTCTATTATTGCAGAAATTAGGGATAAAGCCTAGTTACTATAATAAGAAACAAAGGTTCCTCACTTTTAACACTTCACTAAAAAAGAAAATTACAATAGAACATTGCAGAACATTGAGGGTCTGCTTCCTTGCTGCCTTAAGGCCCCAAATCCATGCTGAATGACCCCTCCTCCCATTTTGTCTCTGCATTCCTTACTTTTTCCCCTCTCAAACCTAACCCAATTCTCCTCCTTACATATTTCCCACTGTCACATAGCAAACTGTTATGCTGCAGGTTGCTTGAATATTTTTCCATCCTAGTATCCTTGGGCCAAATCACCGTCTCCCTTTCTACCCTCCTCACATACATATCATCTCATTACCACGGGTGTAACGATGCCCCCTCCAAACTACTGGAATGAGAAATCACCAATTGTACAATTACATACACGCATGAACATATATACACAAGCACACACACACACACACACACACACACACACACACACACACACACATATATATATATATATATATATATATATATATATATATATATATAGGTTGCATAATTAAATGCTAACTAGTTATCTTCCTGAATCACCCTCCGCAGTAACAAGAAATGTATGGTTAATTTATTTGCAGGGAGAAAGAAACCAAACACTAAACTAAATGTGCAAGAATATACCAGAAGCTAATTTTACTCAGAAAAATCTTATTAAGACAAAGTATTTACCTTATATTCCAAGATTAGCTTTTCATTCAAACAAAGCAAGACCACCAATATCTCTGCACACCTTTAACTTTAGAAAACTTTTCAATATTTCTGCAAGAATACCTAGAAAATAAATCAAGAAAAGAAATTTTGCAAACTAAATACGTTCCTAGCTCCCTAAATGCACAAAGAAATGAAGAAAAGAAATTTACCGTAAAGAAATTTCGAAGGAGCAGTGATGACAGATAAGAAGTGGAGCCTGGAGAAGAAGAGGAACTTCAAACACGGGAAGAAAGAAGAGGACCTTCAAAGACTAGAAGATGTGGAGTAGAGGAGCTTCAAACACCAGAAGAAAGAAGAGGTGCTTCAAAGACCAAGAAGCAGAGCTTGAGAGAAGAAAAAGAGTTTCAAATACTGGAAGGAAGAGGACTAGTAACAACTTACGACACGGGGAGGAAGATGAGCAGTAACAGACAATAATAGCTTACCACAGGGGAGGAAGACGAGCACTGACAGCAAACGGCACGGGGAGGAAAACGAGCAGAAATGACCAGCTTATGAGCAATGTTGCAGTAACGACTTACAACGCAAGAAGAAGATGAGAAAATTTGCTTCCCAGAGAGTGAACGGCTTACAACGCAAGAAGAAGATGAGAAAATGTGCTTTCTAAAGAGTTGAACGACTTACAACACAAGAAGAAGATGAGAAAATTTACTTCACAGAAAATGAACATTTAGGGTTCAAATGACCAACAAAGGGGTAAAATTGAATACCACCAAATTAATTTTGTTGAGACCGAATACATCGGTCACTAAATACGCTTTATTAAATAAATTAATTAGTGACCGAATTAGTTACTTTATTTTATTTTCATTTTGCGACCGAAAAATTCAGTCTCTATTTCGGTAGCAAAGCAATTTAATAAAAAAAATTATTTCAAATAACGTCGATTACTAAATTGGTTTCTATTAGCAACCGAATATACATAGTTACAAAATTCGGTCTCTAATTATATATTTTTTTGTAGTGATATATATATATATATATATATATATATATATATATATATATATAGCATACCTTATCGTATTGTATTTAGAGAATGGTAAACGTTCAAGTACAATCTTTGTTTGCGTTGAACTTTATGCATATGAGTTTAAAATATTATAATAATTTTTAATCTTAATTTTGTTTAAAATAAATATTTTTACTAAAAAATTATTTTGAATAACTTCTTTTTTATACTTAACTTTACTTTTTCTATTTTAAAATAATTCTGAATTAGTTCAAAATTTCACACAACAAATTCCAAATACATACATGTAACATATTCTATCAAGTTGTATTCAGAGAACCGTAAAGGTTTAGATACAACGCTCTTTTATCTTGAACCTTGTATATATGAGTTTGAAATATTATTTAAATATTATAATAAACTTATAATTTCATTTTTAAATAAAAATTTCTTAAATAAATATTTATTTTGAAGAATCTATTTAGATTTACCTTTATTTTTCATTTTTATAATTCTACATTTTGTGAAGATGAATATTTTAAAGCAATATTTGGCAATAGACTTTAGACATGTATGTGTAGCATACCATATCATATTGTATTTGAAGAATGGTAAGGATTGATAGTGCAACCATCACTTGTAACATGCTAATAATGATACTTGTCCCACACTTAAGTCGTATCACAAACTCGCTGCTAAATTGTTACTTCATGATGCAATTTTTTTTATAAAATACTCATACTAAATATATGGTACAAGTTTTTTTTTTAAACAAAACATTTATTTGAAAGTAAAAATCTCGTTGTAGTAAATTAATGTAACAATAAATAAGTGTTTCAGACATCATTGCGCTTGGTAAGTTTCAAAACTTGCAATTTTGTACCCCTAATATTAACATTTATTTACAAAGAAATATGTACATTATTTTTTATATATATGATAAAGCACGTAGGTGAAAGTAAGATAAAGGCTCACTGCGAGTGCTTTATACAAAATAAGGGCAACAGAATCCTTTCTATCGATACAATCATGCATGTCTAAACTATACAACATTACATAAACAAGACTAATATCATCTGTAGTGCATCATGAAATAGCCATCTTACTTCTGTTGTGCCCTTTGACGTCTTTGTTTGCATACCTTTCAAGTGATCTAAAATGTCAACCCATGCTATCTATATTCTAAGCACACCATTGCTTTTACGAAGGGCATGGTCATGCTCTAGGAAAAGAAACATGAGGTAGGGAATAAGAAATTATAATTCTTTAGTATGCGTCTAATCTAGGGTTGGTGACATCGGTTTTTTCCCAGCCACTTCTGTTTCTTTTGAAAATGTGACGAGGATATAAGTCTAGTTTTATATCTTATAAAATATCTTTATTTCTAAGGTGGATTTATTTTAATTATGAAAAAAAGCTCATAAAATGCATAATTATACATCTTATTCCTTTTTTGGGTCATATGTTTAACATGATGAATTATAATATCCAAGATACTACCTGACATATTAATATCTTTTATCATAATCATAATCATTCTTATTCACTAGTCACCTTTTCAGTAAATTTTAACATATGACACACCATTATACCCTTAATGGCATGTTATTAAATATTTTTCAAGTAATATATTCTCACTTCTACACATATACTCAACTTTTTTAGGATATGAGCTCATTCCTAAAGATCGTCACCACCTTAGCTTGAAGCATTATAGCCTCCAACATGTATAGTTCCAGACTTCCACACATGCACAAGTCACAAAACTAGCACTTTTCAATTATGTGCTTTTTAAGTTTTCCCATAGGATTTTCTTTAGTAACTTCTTGACTTATTAGGTTCCATTCTAAGTCTTTAAAATATGATTCATGCTCAATATTTAATCAAAATGTTGTGCACATATAGCATCTAATTCATCCATACATGGAATCATATAGAAAAACACAAGTCATCATGTCATCCAAGAGATCACACAACCATTTAAAGCATAAGTGATCATACTCAAGCATCATCATAATAACTAGTGTGATGATAGTTACCCAAGAGCTTACATACTTAGTGAAAACCTTTACTTAAACAAGATCCTTATATTTTGGACAACACGCATTCTTTTTTTTTTTACCAAGTTGATCTTTCTTTTTTATGTTTTATGATAAGTTTCCCAAGAGAAACCTATACCAGTGATCATTCTTTCCAAGTTTCTCTCTCCTTTTCCTTTTCTCGAAGTTTTGTTGATATTTTTCTTATCTTTAATTTTGTAATGGTGGAATGGCCCTTTGCCTCTAAAATAGGATTTTTGGTTCATCTAAACTTCATGGTCACTTTTATTTCTAAAATATATTTTTAAAAGAGATGAACATGTAGATTTTTGTCTATTAAATATTATTTATTTAATTTTAACATTCTTTCATCGAATGATATTTTTTAATTTCATCAAGTTTTATGTTCGTCTTTGTGACATTATGGCCAACCTTTCAAGGAATTCTTGTTGATTTCTAATTTTCTAAAATATTTAAATTTTTAATTTCTATTTTTGGTTTCTATATATAGTTGTTAATTTCTAAATAAAAAAATCAAGTAGAGAAATTTGGAGTGTTACATCAATTACCTTAAATCTTGTATAATATGAATATTCTATTAAGTATTTATTTATTAAAAAAAATTTAATTCCCTTTCATAATTTATACTAAAAAAAGATATTTTCAATTAAACTTTTCAAGACATTCAAAATGATTTTCCTTTCAAAATTAAATTATTCTTCAAATCAATTAAATCTCTTTTCAACCAAAAGTAAATAACCTTGAATCTTCTATTGGACCTGGAAATACAGAGGAGCATGATCAAATCTTGTCATACTATTTTCAATAAACTTATTTATTATTTTATAAATATTTTATTTTAGCGTTAATTTTTTTTAAAATATTAAAATTTTACACTCAACTTAAGGATACCATTATTCAAAAAGGGTTAGTAGGATGCTAACACCTTTTTTACTTGTAACTTACTTTCAAACCTAGATCTCTTACTATCCAAATATTTTCCCTTATAAATAAAGTTTGATAGAAGCTCCACTTTCTAAAATTCATTTAAATTTCTAAATTTTTCAGATTGGTCATTTTATCGTAATTTTGGTTGCAACAAGGTATGCATTTGTATGAATGTAAATATTGTCTTGGTTTCCTCCGAGAGACATGATACTTAGCAAGAAAACCTTTTACCACACCATTTAAGCCTCAAATTCATCTTGAGAAGAATGATATTGCCTTACATTTAGATATGGCTGGTTATCGAAGACCGCTGGGAAAAACTCTTCTATTTGACAAAATAAGACTAGATATCACATATGCTACATACAATTAAGTCACATCCTTAATTGCCCCACAAAACGACATCATCAATTTGAATGCATACATTGCAATACTTGAAAGGAACTCTTGCTTAATAAGTCTTGTTATTTTTTTCTTCCCTGATATAATTAAGAGGATTTAGTGATGGGGACTAGACCACATATCCAGATACTCTACTATGATAACAAGAGCACAATCCACATTGTTTCAAATATGGTGTTTCATGAATGCACAAGTATTTGGACATTCATTTTTGCATGGTACAACATAAACTTTGCAAATCAAGGTATTGTTTCTTCCTCAGAGACACACTGATTTCATGGAATTCTAAAAACCAAATCATAGTAGCCAAGTCTTTGTTACAGGACAAATATAGATGTCTTGCAAGTGTCACTTGTGAGTTACAATGACTTGTATACCTTCTACGAGATTTACACATCACACTTACCACCATAAGCACCCTCTTCTATGATAACAAAAGCACAACCCACACTGCTACAAATATGGTGTTTCATGAATGCACAAGTATTTGAACATTCATTTTTGCATGGTATGACAGAAACTTTGCAAAAGACTTATGAGATTGTTGCCTATCCCTTCACCATATCAAGTTGCTGATATATTCACTAAAGGACCTCCTCATTCCACTTTCACTTCCTTCATTTACAAGTTAAGAATGGTAGACATCCATCACCCTCTACCTTTTGAGAGGTATTATGTACCACATCTGATTATGAGCAAAAGAAAGCTAAGCAAAGAGATATGTGTGAAGGATACATATGTAGAAAAATGAGAAGGTGAAAACGACATAACAACCATATCATTTGTTCCTTGTACTAACCTTAAACCATCTAGCCATTTTACTTTTTGCGCTTGATTGTATGGAAACTCAATAGGTTAGAGCAATGTATATAAATAGAGCCAATGCATTGATAGTTTTTCATTATGGAAAAGTATCTGATATAATGGAATATCACTTATTTCTCTTATTTATCATGCCCCTTTATTTCTAATACAAACAACATCAATAAGCTTTGCTTCAACCCAAAATTAAAGTCATTCTCAGTTTTTTTAAAATATTGCAAATTAAAAAATTATTGTCCCATTTGGTTAGTCTTAGTAATTCAATTAATTTAATTGTCTAATACCTCACATTATTATTATTATATCCATATACATTAAAGCTTGATGGTTTAGTGAGCTAAAGATAAAATTTTAAATTTTAAAGTCAAGGTTTATGTTCTTAATAAACCATCATTTTTTTATTTATTTATGAGAAATTAGCTATAATTATTATATAATAAATAATTATTTATCATAATTTTACCTAATTTCTCTTATTTTTATATGAATGGGCATGCTAGCAGAAAATTAGAAAACAAGTGGATTTTGGATGGAAAAATAGGCAAAAGGACATAAAAAGATAAAAAAAGTAAAAAGGGACAAAAATGCTCCTTGAAGGAAGCCAACACGATCATACTAATTGAGAATTCCCTTAAAATAGACGAAGAATCCTAACATTATTATGTATACCTAAGCACGATTGTGCTAGATGAAAAATTCAGACCTAAGCATGGCCTGACATCATCTTCAAGTTTCTAATGTGCTCATGTTCTACAAGGTCATGCTAACTTGTGGAGGTGCCAGAAATGATCCAAGTCATCCCTAATGAGAGACCTAGAGCAATCGTGACGACTGAGAAGACAACTTAGGTTAGCCCAATTCGCAACAGATGCAACCTTAATCCATATCTATAAAAGGGAGGCTATACCTTGGGAGAAAGACATCCCCTCTACATATCTTACCACTCTCGAGACCCTTCGACCCATCTCTTTATTTCCCCTCATTTTCCATCTCCATTCTCCTATTCCATTTCTTCTTCTACTATCTTTCTGTAGGATCTTGGTGGAAGAAATCTCTATGCAGTGCAAGTTACAAAGTCTTTTATCAAACTTGCAAACACTATGTTTTATACTTCATATCTTAGGATTAGGATTAGGATTAGGATTATAGTTTTTTTAGGATGGTTTATTCTCATTGTTCATCTTTTGCTATATGTAACTATCCCCCAAATTATAGGATTTTGGTAAACCTTATGATGCAACTATTTGAACCTCATTTTTCTTTATGAATAATTTTACTCCTTTATTATGAATAAGTGCATGGTTTCTTATACAATTATGTTGCTTTATTACCCTTAATCCATTAATGAGAATTAGCTATTCTTTTTTATCTCAGAGTTGGCTGAGGGCTCAACAATTGTACCATCCCTTAATTGATAGAACTATAAGGTAACTGGATCTATAGGTTTTGGAGGATCAATTGGAACCCCAGACTTCTAACTTGTTATTTACTTGACTATAATTAAAAAATCTAGAGTGTTTTATGCTTCTCCAACTTATTTATCTTACATGATTGTTGGGGATAGTACTTAGAGGAATGATTATTATTATTACATTATCATTGAATAGTGATAACATTAGAAAAGTGGTTAGCAATTGATATTTAAATTGTTCGTAGGGGAATTTGGGGATAAAATAGGTAAAGTTATAAAGGTATCGAAGGCACCATACTTATCTATGAATTTACACTTGTGTTCCCCACTTTTATTTTTCTTTATTTCTGTTTTCTTATTCTTATCTTTTACACTCACATAAAACCCCCTTTCTGGTGAGCTCGAAAGTTAGAATTTAAACTTCTTTCATAGATTGTTGGCACAGTCTCTATGAGATTGACACTGAAAGTCTCAAATATCCTTTTTCTACACCAAAAAATATACTTGTCTATGAGTAAAACTCGATATCATTTTTTGGTGCAAAGCTCAGAAAAGGTTTGAGGAAAAACCTCCTTGAGTTTCTCTGGATTTTCATGTAGAGCTCCTTGAATTCTCCCAACTTTTTCTATTCTAAGCTTCTCTTCGCTTCATCTTCGCCCTATTTTTTTATCTCAAGACTCTCTTCCTTGTTGTTGAGGAAGAAGAAACGTGACGATTCTAGAGGATCCACCTCGATCAAAGTCCGCTTCTACCTCAATTGAAGTTCTATGCTAATTGAAGAGAAAAGGTTGTTGATTCCAGCATAAAGATTCTTAAGTATACTCCATGTGGCAGTGGCTTCACACAGTAGGTACAAAAGAGAAAGATGAGGAGAAAGAAATACTGTATCTCCTTCCACTAATTTTGGCCATCTCCTTGTATATGCCTAAGCTATTCGGATTTAAGGTCTTGAACTAACTGGGTCACATGCAACAAAATTTGGTTTTGTATCTCGTTCGGTTAACATTTGGTGCTGTTGCTAAAGCTCCTTTTGATTTTGAACACACTTCATAACCTCATGTGCCTGTCATAAGCAGGTTGCAAAAAATCAAAGGTGCTGAAATTCTCGTAGCTAATACACTACTTGTTATTCTTGGTATAAGTCTGCTTATAGCGGGGGTTGAATCTGATATTGTCCCTTCTTGAGGGAGCATCTGAAATCTATTTTGCTAATTTTGAAGGTTTGTGCTCCCAAATCAAAATATATGTCGTTAGAAACTAATGTTCTTTATGATTTTATCAACTTCCTATTGTTGTTCCAATGCTCTCATTGTTCATTTTGTCATCACAAGGAAGAATGCCACAATTAGAAGCTATAAACTGCAGGAACTTCGTGAAAGAGTGGACATTGATATGAATGGAACAGAGGTAAAATCACGAGTTGTGAGTATGAAATCTGAGTTGAAAGACTCACCTTGCGGTAAAATAGTATGATAGTTGGGGATTTAAGGAAGCTGCCGCCGCTGCTATTGCTTCCATAGTTGCTGTTCAAGACCATATCCTATTAAGTGATGAAAGGTTAAGTATATCAACAAGGTCCGCTGTTGTACACAATGAACTTTTCATTGATGAGCATGAAGGAATATCCACCTGTCCTGGAAGGTTAATCCCGACAGATCATGCATTTTATTTTGAAATACTTCATGATTTCAAACGAACTGTTAAACCCGAGTTGATTGGTCCAAGGGGTACTCGATTTTCTTTTGACAAAACAGTCTCTTATAGTTCAGTATCCTTATCAAAGCCAGTGGTATTAGAGTTTCCAAAGCCCAGAGGTCATGCTCATCATGATTACTGGCTGGCTATCATCCATGAGATTCTAAGAGATGCACAGGTGTTGTGCATTTACTGTGCGTACAAAGTTTTACCTACGGGCAAGTGCACCCATCGATGTAGAAAGGGGTATTTAAAACCCTTAATATCGATCCCACAGAGACTATTTTAACAATCTTAAAAATATTAAATCCTAATTTTTGAGCTCATCAGAAAAAGGGTTTGTTTAGAAATATTTAAAGTGAATGTAAAATGAAACAAAATGAAAGTAAGCGATTTAAAGACAAAAGGGCACAAATACGATTTAATTCTGGAGAGACATGGGACTTTGGTTTCCCTTATAATTTTACTGAATTTCACCCCAACTTCCTTAGGAATGATTTGAGTCAATTGCTAACCATCCTTTCTCATTCTATTACTACCCAATGATCATGCAATCACAATATTCTTTTCCTCAAGTTACTACCCCCAATGATCATGCAAGGTATATAATTAAGAGAAGCATAAAGAACATGCAGATTTGTTAAATTAATAATTGATTAGAGAATGAAAAAACCGTAATGTTAGCAGAGCTAACAATAGGACGTTGCAACTCGTGCTGTGGAAGAGCTTCTGTCTCTAAATCCTACGGAGGGATATCGAGGGATACTAAAAGTGGTGTGAGAATGGAATGATGTATCTTCGGGGTAGTGATAAGCTTACGCCCCGGAGAGTGGAGTGGCCTTTGAGGCCTAGGGTGGTGTGTCATGTGGTGTAGTAGAGCCTCCCTTTTATAGGCGTGGATTAGGGTTTCAATGTGGTGGACTGGGCTTGACCTAACCGCTTCCTTAGCTGTCGCGATCAATCTATGTAATATTGCAGCATCGTAGGGATGACGTGCCATTGTCGCATTAGATGTATTATCTTTTTATGCTTCTTTTACCCTCTTTTTGGTCCAAAACTTGCTTATTTTTGAATTCTTAGCTTGCGTGATCATTCCTACAAAAATAAGGAAAATTAGGTAGAATTACAATGAAAATAATCATAAATTATATTGTAATTATAACTAATTTTCCACAGATAAATCAACAGACTGGTGGTTTATCAATAGGGACAGAGGAAATTTGTTGAGGTTGAGGTTGTTTGTAGTTGCATGAGGAATCAACTTCTATATGACAAGGTATGATGTTCTGCTACTATCAGTCTTTAGAGTGCTGGTGGTGTAAGTCTACTTCCTTTTGGCCAACCAGTAAACTCCTCCCGAGTCTGTTAATGTTGCTACTAGTATTATCCATCATGTTCTTTAATATCCACATGCACTCCAGCAAGTTATGCAATCAGAGATAAAACATAGTTTTGTAGTTGTACCTAATAAGACATCTAAATGGAAACGTCAATCCCCATAATTTCCCTTTGAATTCGGCTTCTATAATATCTCAAGATCTAGGGGCAGAAGTGTTCATGACTGCACTTTTGGTACCAAGTATTTAGTCCAAACAAATTACAGCCAATCATGTCCTTCTTGGCTGATTGATTGGAACAAGGGATTACCAACCTATTTTTCTACCAGAAATTACATAGAAAGCTGAGTTACATGGTAGTTCCTATCATAGTGTTGATAATTCCAATTACAATAGAAGTTCATATAGGGAGTTAGTATTGGCTCAAATGAAATAGTATATTTGCCTACATTCTTGTGTGGCAAACTAAGTCAACTTGTTTCAGTTCTGATGGATATCAGTGGTGGCTGGGAAAGCCAGAAGTGTGTTCTCAGAACGACAAATATAACATTGGCCCATGAATTTTATAGCTTCCTAGTCAAATAGAGTACGTCTTGGACTTTGGGAGACCTGCTGAGAAAGTTTTCATGAAGAATGTCTAGTCCCTGGTGGTAGTGAAGTTGTCTTGGGGCAGTTTTGATAAATCAGGACCTGATTCATAGTCCTCACAACATAAAAGTGAAGAAAGCAAGGTAAAAACGGTTGGTTAGGTACACTGCTTACAGTTCTTAATATGTGAGACCTTGGTCTCCCTTAGTTGAGAGAATTCTGCTTAAAGTCTTCATGAGTCATTCAGGCTTAGTGAGTGCCCATCTCCATGGATACAGACTCTGATTGAAATTACCTATCAGAGGTCATAAGGAAGTAGTCTTGAACCCTATGAAAAACAAAACCTGGATAGGAATGGTGTTCCTCAGTCCCTTGTCAATTCTGATTTTCAACAGCAAAGAAGTGGCTACCATGGCAAAATGGTCTAGCCCTTACTTAAACAGCGAATGAAAAGCATCTAGAGCAACAATTGGAATTATTAAGTCCCTGATTGGCCATTATAATTTGGATCTAGATTGTGTTTTCATATTATCCTTGAGTGTTATGAACTGTAGCTTGATAATGATATGTTTATAGAATTGATTCCTATTGTTCCAAAGTATTATGCTTCACAGATTCTTGGATTTAAATTTCAATATTATTAGCACATGAAAGTCAGCAGTCCTGTTCCATTCGGGGTTCTATAGACTCATAACTTTGCTCATAACTTTGCTAGTAAAGCATTTGAGCACCACAACACTTTCTCTTCCACGCGCCTTGAGGAGACTAATAAGAAGAATAAATCTTGATGTAACTGGAAAGGATTTAATAGATGATATGAATAGGGAGACTGATGAGTATATGGATGCATTGACCACTATGGAATCAGAATTAGAAACAAACAATGAGTCCGACCCCAGGAAATCTTGTTGAATATTCGCAAGATAACTGATTCAAGTCAAAAGGAAGAACATCAAGTGCAAACTCAATTTTTTTTCAAATTCTCAATCTATTGGGAACTCCACATTAGAGACTAAAGACACAACATCCAATCAGCTTCCCCAAACTACTGGGCTGCAAGAGACTCATTGTGGTCACGTATGATAATGCACATGTTCAGGAAGAAATTATTTTTGATTCTGGGCCACTCTTCTCTGGTTTGCATCTGATGAATTCTGGATATTTGTTGCATTCAGATTCTGGAGCCATTTCACCAATGTCCCACCCTTTAGGAACTCAATCAGATGAAACACTATCTGGCCTTGTTAAATCTAATCCAAGATTAGAAGAAAAGGATGATTGAAAATATCTTGTTGAAGCTACAGCTGCAGAACCTGCTGCTCTCCCCCAAATAAAAGATGATGCTTGCTCAGTGGTTTCTTTTGATAAAAACTCTTTTACCGACGTGGATACTTGTGATCCATATTTTCATTCCAATATTCTGTGAATATGGTGGTTGTTCTAAGATCGAAGAATTACTGGAGTTCACCTAGAGTGTATAAGTAGAATGCTATGATGGTCAATAAGTTGCTTGAACAGAGCTGGAACCATGTTCTTCCAAATTCAATTGAGCCACTGGGAATTGAAGTTCAGAAATACGTGTGTTCTTCACTTATGCATCTTGGTATTGGATAGGGGCTGGTGCATTATTCGGAGTTTCTTATTCTACTGAACATCACATTCCCTTTAGCTTCCACTTATCTCAACCCACTTGAGAAGCCACAAGCTGTCATACTCATTTTCAATTTTGCTACTATCTCCTATCAAACACGTATCTGCCAAGGATTTGTATTGGTTTCTCTTATACTTGGATAGAATTCAATGGGGAGCACTGCTGGCCATAATTCAAACATGAAACAGCAACAACAATCTTAGAATCTGTAGCAATATCTGCACCAACAGTAAATTTAATAGCAGCTTCTGAGGCATAATGCCCAACAACCAACACAATCCATGACTCAATCACAACTCCAAGTTATTCAATTGTAGTCTTATGATGATCAAATGGACTCCTAGTTGCAAACAACAAGTGTGCAAGGATCTGGAGCTACACTGCAATAGAATAATATGAAAAACATGCAGTAGAATTCACTTGGATCAAGAGAGGAATGAAAGACTGGTTTAATTAGAATAGAAATTTTGACTCGCTTAAAAATAAACTTTCTTAAACTCTGCTTAAAATGTTTGCATCTTAATTTTCCAAATACTTTTCAAAGCTTCCAAATGATCCTATATCTCATGCAATGAGATTCAAATTTGAAAGTGTAGCATACCCTGTCTTTCAATATTCGGAGAGTCATATGAGTCACAGTGCAACCTTGGTTTGCCTTCAACTCTGTGCATGTGGATCGAAGATCTCCCTTTTTCAATTTCTCCTCAAAATTACTTTTTCCAAATGCCTTTCAAAGTTTTAAACGATCCTAGATCTCACGCAATGAGCTTCGAAGTTGAAAGTGCAGCGTACCTTGTCTTTCAATTTTCGAAAAGTCATATGAGTCGTAGTGCAGCCTTTGTTTGCCTTCGACTCTATGCATGTGGATCAAAGATCATCCCTTTTCCATTAAATCTTCAAAATTTAACTTTTCCAAATTCTTTTCAAAGCTTTAAACGATCTAAAATCTCACACAATGGGCTTCGAAGTTGAAAAAGCACCATACCCTGTCTTTTGATGTTCGGAGAGTCATATGAGTTGTAGTGCAACCCTCGCTTACCTTCGATTTTGTCCATGTGGGTCGAAGATCTTCATTTCTCAATCCTTCTTTTCATAGTATTAATCTATCCACGATCTCACACAATGAGCTTCGAATTTGAAAGTGCAGCATATCCTGTCTTTAAATGTTTGGAGAGTCATATAAGTCGCAATGCAACCCTAACTTGCCTTCGACTGTGCATTTGTGGACTAAGGATTTTCCCTAAAATATTGAAAATATCTTTTCTCATTTTTTGACACATTATGAACACTGCTTTTTCAATCACCCTTGAAGGTCAAACCTTTAAACCAGAACTACGTAGCCTTGAATTTCTTATTGCACCAAGGTGTACGTAAGAGCAGGATCAAGTCCTGTCCGGCTATTTTCCACAAACCTATTTATTTCTATTCTATTTAAAAGGGATCAAACAATTTTCAAAAATATCAAAATCACACTCAGTGTAAGGGTACTGTTCTTCGGAATGAGCAAGTAGGGTGCCTAATACCTTCCCTATTCGTAACCAACTCCCGAACTTGGAACTCATCCTCAAGTTAGGGTTTTTTCCAAATATTTTCCCTTTAAAATAAAATTTGGTGGAAGCTCCACAAATCAATCAAATAAAATTCTTTCTAAAATTTAGCGAGTTCGTCATCTCGTTGTGATTACGGTTACAATAGACCTCAATGCCCTTAAGTAGGAATTTAATTTTGTTTCACCGATGGTGGCTGAATTTGCTTGTGGGACCAAGGGGAACTTATTTTCTTCACAAACCACTTCTAAAACACTCACTCAAGCTCACTAACTTCACTTTTATCCTCAAATCCTTCTAAGACTCAAATACTTACTCAAGGCTTAAGCTTCCATATTTCAATTTTAAGCCATATTGAGACAAGTAAACAAAGCCCACCACCACCTTGTGAAGAATTTGTGTGGACCATAAGGCAGATGAGATTCATCCCAAAAATTAACCAAGTCCTTTTCCAAGTCTTCAACACGTAAGGATTTTCTACCTTAAATTTTTTAGTCTTTTACAAAGTGGTTTTGGTCTATTCTTCTTGTTTTTTTGTGTGGATATCTTTCTAAACTCTATGGGTCCTTTTTTTCTTGAGTGTTTCCTTGTCCAAAGCTGCCTAAGTTTATTTAAATAAGCATCATGAAAATTTTGAGTGATTTTGAAGGTCAAAAGGAAGTTTTAATGATGAAAATGATCCTTGATGCTTTTAAGGAAATTTAGTTAGTTAAAATTTCTTAAAATTGGTTTTTAAGTATTTTGGAATATTTCAGAAGTTTTATTTAAGTGTTGGAAGATGCTCAAGTGGAGGATAAATAAAGCTTAGAATAAATCTCGTGGATCTTAACTTGTTTTTCTTAAAAACAATGTATGCTATCTTTTTCTCCCTAAAGTTGTAAGCTTATTCATATCTTTATTAAAAGTTTGAATCTTGAATTTAGATCTTGATAAAAGTATAGATCTGGACCTATATAATCATAACTTTAAAGGATTATAAAAGTTAAGTGACAAAAGCTAAAACTTAACTTCAAACTTGGATCTTAAAGTTAATAAGAGTTATGGGTGGATATATGGACTTAGAAGTTGAAGAAGACATTTCAAATTCCTCATAATCGTGACCAAGACTATGGATCAAGAACAAACCTTGGTAGTCCTAAAAGAAAAGGAGGCAATGAATGACAAAATTAATGATTCACAAGTTAAGGGAGAGAAATTTGTGAAAAGAACTCTTACATTTCCAAGGAGGCCATTTACCAACCTTGTTAAAATTAAAGGAAAATGAGTTACAATTTTGTTAAGGTATCAAAAGGAATTTAACCATGCATAAGGAGGTGATTAAAATTTAAATTATGGGGTAGTAAAAGTCTGACACCCCTTAGTATAAACCGTACAAAGTGGTTCTACGTATCATCGATATAAAAGCATACAGTTGCTATTTTAATACCTATTCGTCATATAATCATACATAGATTCATACTTAGTTTATACCTCTTAATCACAATGGGAGATACCATATTTTCCATAAAAAAAGTATAATAAAATACTAATAGTGCACACTGTAAACACCCAGTTATGTCCGAGACTCATTTGAAGATAATATATAAAAGAAATTCAAAACCAATACAAAATTAAAATTTGAAGTCAAACAGAAAACAGGCAAACAGAAAACAGAAAACAGACAAACAGAGAACAGAAAAATAAGAAACAGACAAATACAAAAAACGAATAAAATCAAGTCTTTATATAATAAAATTCTGGAAAAAACAAACAAACAAAAAAACAAGAAGAAGGAAAAACAAACCATTAAAACTTTTTCTTTTTTTTCTTCTCTCTTGAAAATTCTGGATTAAAAAATATGTATTATAACAAAAAATAAAAATAAAAAAATATATATTACTAAAAATTAATAAAAGAAAAAAGAAAAAAGAAAAAAGTTTTAAGAGGAAAACAGGGGCCTATAAAAAGAGGAAGGCCAAATCAGAAAGGGGTTTTTTTTTTTTTTCTTTGGAATCCCAATCGGGTTTTGAAGAAACTGGGGATTTCTTTTGATAGAGAGATTACGAGAATTGGAGGAGAAAGATTCTCTGCTGGGCTTGGGGTACTTGCAACAAGATAGCATCCAGAAATCGGGGCTTCATCAATTGGGATCTTGAAGAGCCATAGAAAAGATTTCGCGACGAAAGCTAATTCCGATTACCATCTGCAGGGGCGAAGAAGGAGTTCATCGTCACAAAAGGGAGCTCGATTCCCCGGACCCTGCAACAGGTTAGTCATATAGGCTGGTATTGAAAGCTCCATAGGATTTCTTTTATGGCTTAATCAAGAAATACATGTGTTGAAAGTTATGTAGATCGATTAGGCAATTAAATCTTGATGTGGTAATTTAAACTTCGTTAGCATGAAGAATGGCTTATATGATGATCTTGTATAAGGATACATGAGGCATTGGTAGCATTGATGAATAATATGTTGAATCTTGGTACCCCTGTTCTGCACGAACAACACTTCTTTGGGTCTGACGTGAGGAATTTGAATACTCTGTTTCATAAGTCTCCAGGGGAAGAGTTTAGTTCAGCTATAAAAAAGAAAAACCGGTAGGAAATCTGATAAAAAAAACAGGAATATGGTTCATTGGTTAGAGTCAGGATCCTATCTTGAACATGAAGATGAAACATTTGAGAGAAATGGAGAAAGATATAGTGCAGTGTATTACTTGATCGAGTGCTTTTTATTATGGGGAAGTTCTGGTTATGGGGAAAACTATCAATCTTGAATGTGTCACTTCCCAATCAAAACCCAGACCCGAGGTCGAGTCCATGTAGATTCTGCAATGTCCCAAAGTTTTACTTGTCTCCCTGAAATAGAAGCACCTCTCTGCCATTACATAGGTGGAAGTTAAGGCCCATGAATCGGTCAATCCTGCCTAGCATTTATGATTCAGCCTCCATTTTGAACAGTTATTAAGGCTGGTGTGCGTAGTTGACAGATGCAGACCCTTATGTACCTATCGCCACCAGTGCCAACTCCTGCACTTCGTATAATAGGAAGTATGGTGGCTGAAGATGACATGCAGACTTAGTGTAATATAAATTGTGGTGCACTTCCTCACCTTTTGAATCATGTTGACGCACAATCATGAGAAAAGCATAAGAAAATAAGCTTGTTGGACCATATTAAATTTACAGTCTTATAAAAGCAGGTCTGATTATTCCTCTTGTCAATCTGCTTCAAATGCTGGGTTTGACATAGAAAAAGAGGTTGTTTGGGCAATCCCAAACGCTACCTCGGGTGGAACTCGTAAGCAGATCAGGTACTTGGTGGGCCAGGGTGGTGTGAGTTTCTTTGTGACCTACTTGTATGCCCTGATCCAAGAATTGTCACTGTTGGTTTAGATGGCATATAAGATATTCTGAAGTTTGGAGAAGCCAAGAAGAGTATGGATAACGCTGGAAATGTCAACTCATATGCGCAGATGCTAGATGATGCCGAGGGATTGGAGATAATCAAACCTTGCATTCATGATCATATAGGCCCTTGGCTTGCTGAGCATGCCCTTTCCCAAACCCTCAGGGAGAGTATCAGGGGTCATCAGGGGAGATTTCACTTATGACAGAAGACCCATGCAATAATACGTATAAAGACATTGCATGAGAGAGGGGAAATAAGGTCAAAAGGGGCGCGGGTCCCACCGGCTGATGCCATTTAAAGCAAACGTCATCTGTAGTTTTATGCATATAGACTGGAGGGAGTAAGAAAATGTTGCAAAGATATGTTGGCCTCAGTGGTGAATTAATGTGCCTTGCAAGCCCGTGGACGTGATTTCGAACCCTGGCTCCCGCACTTTGGCATTTCTGTTTTTCCAGAACCTAAATGTAGATTCCCAAATCGCCTTTCCACAAATCCAGAAATTCCCATCCTATCCCCACAGACTAGAAATGACCATTTTACCCTAACCTTTTCCAATAATTCCTAACATACCCCTCAAAGTCAAAGTTACCAAATTGTCCCCGCCACAGAAATTGCTATTTTACCCCATTAACAAAAAATTCTAAAAAATCAGAAAATTAATAAAAAATTCTAAAAAATCAGAAAATTAATAAAAAATTCTAGAAAATCAGAAAATTAATAAAAAAAATTCTAGAAAATCAGAAAATTAATAAAAAATTCTAAAAAATCAGAAAATTAATAAAAAATTCTAAAAAATCAGAATTTTAATAAAAAATTCTAAAAAAATCAGAATATTAATAAAAATTCCAGAAATTAAAAATTCTAATAAAAATTTCAGAAAAATCCATAAACATTCATAAAAATTTGAAAATTCATAAAAAACCCATAATTGCTACATAATTACATTAAAACCCCGTTTAATCTGAAAATAAATATGAAGATCTTCTGTTATATTCAAGCTTTCTTTTATTCTAAGATTGATATCCTTTATAATTTATTTCTATCTCAAAAATTTAAAGAATCTTTTGGTATTTTGGGATTTTTTAGCCTCACGCAATGGGCTCTAAATGGGGAACTGGCGGTTTACCTGCTGTTCAGCATTTAGTAGTTCGTATAGGTCCTTGTGCTGCCTTAGCCGCCTCGGGCCTTGTGCATGAGTGGACTTGAGATCCTTGTCAAATTGAAAATATATCTTTTCATAAATGTTTTGGGATTTTTAAGTCTCACGCAATGGGCTCTAAATGGGGAACTGGCGGTTTACCTGCTGTTCAGCATTTAGTAGTTCATATAGGCCCCTGTGCTGCCTTAGCCGCCTCGGACCTTGTGCATGAGTGGGCCAAAGACCCCTCCTAAAAATAAAAATTCTTTCTCGAAACAAAATCTTTAAAATAATCTTTTCTCAAGCATTTTCGAAGGTCAAGCCTTCACAAACCAAATAATCTTTTCTCAAGCACTTTTGAAGGTCAAGCCTTCACAAACCAGAACTACGTAAGCCTTGAGTTTCCCATTGCACCAGGGAATACGTAGGAGCAGGATCAAGTCCTGTCAGGCTAACCTCCATCAAGTATTTATTTTCACTCTAATAAAAGGGATCAAACTATTTTTAAATAATCACACACTCAGTTTAAGGGTACTGTTCCTTGGAACAGGCGAGTGGGGTGCCTAACACCTTCCCCACTCGTAACCGACTCCCGAACCTAAATCTCTTCCTTGAGTCAGGGTTTTTCCAAATCTTTTCCCTTAAATAAAAATTTGGTGGCGACTCCACTTTATCAAAATATATTCATTTTTAAAATTTTAGCGAGTTCGTCGTCTCGTCGGAATTACGGTTGCGACACACACAAACACATACATACTGTTGTAACCATAATTACAACGAAATGACGAACTTGCTAACAATTTTAGAAAAGAGTTTAATATATTGTGGAGTCTCCATCAAATTTTATTTCAAGGGAAAACATTTGGAAAAACCCTAACTTAAGGATGAGTTCTAGGTTCGGGAGTCGATTACAAGCAGGGAAGGTATTAGGTACCCTACTTGTCTATTCCGAAGAAAGGTACCCTTAAACTGAGTATGTGATTTTGATATTTTGAAAACTGTTTGATCCCTTTAAATAGAATAGAAAATAAATAAGTCAGTAAAAAATAGTCTGATAGGACTTGATCCTTCTCCTACGTATTCCCTGGTGCAATGGGAAATTCAAGGCCACGTAATTCTGGTTCGAAACCTAACCTTTGAAGGTGATTGAAAAAAAATAGGGTTTATAACATGTCGAAAAATGGATAAAAGTATTTTGAATATTTCTTGAAAAGTCCTTAGTCCACATATGCCCAGGATCCGAGGCAAACAAGGGCTGCACTAGGACCCATATGATTTCTAAATACCGAACAATAGGGTATGCTACCAGTTCGTATCTAGAGCTCATCGTGTGAGACTGAGTGTTTGAAAATATGTTTTGAAATTTATTCTTGAGACTGGTGGGAAAGTAATATTTGGATAATTTCCCGAATTCACATATGCACAGGGCCGTAGACAAGCGAGGGTTGCATTGGGACCCATATGATTTCTAGATGTTGAACAGTAGGGTATGCTACCAGTTCATATCTAGAGCTCATTGCGTGAAATCCGAGATTCTAGAAAAGAATTACAGAAGTGTTTTGGAACTTTGATTTTCAAATATTCTCTCGGATCCACATATGCACAGAGTTTGAGACAAACGAGAGTTGCATTGAGACTCATATGATTTCTAGACGTTGAACAATAGGGTATGCTACCCGTTCATATCTAGAGCTCATTGCGTGCGTGAAATCCAAGGTTTTGAAAAAATATTAGAAGTATTTTGAAATATTTGATTTTATATACATTCTATCGAATCCACCTATGCATAAAGTTTGAGGCAAACGAGGGTTGCACTGAGACTTATATGATTTCTAGATGTTGAACAGTAGGGTATGCTACTAGTTCACATCTAAAGCTCATTGCGTGAAATCTGAGGTTTTGGATAAATCTTAGAAGTATTTTGAAATCTTTGACTTTCAAACATTCTTTCGGATCTGCATATGCACAGAATCTGAGGCAAACGAGGGTTGCACTGAGACTCATATGATTTCTAGATATTGAACAGTAGGGTATGCTACCAGTTCACATCTAGAGCTCATTGCGTGAAATCTGAGGTTTTGGAAAAATCTTAGAAGTATTTTGAAATCTTTGAGTTTAAAACATTCTCTCGGATCCATATATGCACAGAATCTGAGGCAAACTAGGGTTGCACTAAGACTCATATAATTTCTAGATGTTGAACAGTAGGGTATGCTACCAGTTCACATCTAGAGCTCATTGCATAAAATCCGAGGTTTTGGAAAAATCTTAGAAGTATTTTGAAATCTTTTACTTTAAAACATTCTCTCAGATCCACACATGCACAGAATCTGAGGCAAACTAGGGTTGCACTAAGACTCATATGATTTCTAGATGTTGAACAGTAGGGTATGCTACCAGTTCACATCTAGAGCTCATTGCGTGAAATCCAAGGTTTTGGAAAAATTTTAGAATTAGAACCTGAAATTTAGTTTGTTGCTATAGCAAGTCTAAAGTTGTAGTTCAGTCATCGAAATTGAGCATGCCGTTGTTTCAGGTTTGAATTTTTACAATTGATATAATTTATTTTTCGTTAGTCATGAGTATCTTTACTCATGAAGCGATGATATTAATATTTGTACAGTTTGCAGGTTATAAGGATTTTTCCAGAAGAGGTGACTGATGCAGAAACTTGATGATGAATATTCTAGGTACCAGCTGTTGGTGATAGATACTAAGCTGATGCAAAGGGAATAGTAATAGAATATAAAGCTAGTATAACGAAAGTGGCAACAGGGAATTATTATCAGACCTGTCTTTAACCTTCTTTTCATATCTGTTTGATTGCTGCTACCCAGGGTAAGTTTTAGATGCTCTTTTATCATGGAAATAATCCTGTATGTTAGGTAAAGGAAGCTTGCAACATAACCCTAAATTAGTGGCCTTAAATGTGGTTTTTTCTAACCGGACTTGATTATTTTCCAATTTCTATTTTAAGTTAGATCCTGGGTTGATCTTTTTCAAGTGTAGCTTGGAGACTCTCAAGGCCTATGGTTGCACCTGATATGGTTGTTGGCCATAAGATCTTGGGCTATGTACAAGGTCATTGGGTTGATAGCTGCTGTGAAATTTCCAATGATGGGATACTGTTGCTATCACGACAGAAACTATTTTAAGATAGATCTTGGGTTGATCTATTTCAAGTGTAGCTTGGGGACTCTCAAGGCCTATGGTTGCACCTGATGTGGTTGTAGGCCATAAGATCTTGGGCTATGTACAAGGTCATTAGGCTGATAGCTATTGTGAAATTTCCAATGATGGGATACTATTGCTGTCATGACAGAAACTAACCTAAGCATCCTAGTGAAACTGGAATTATTGCCTCTTATAATTAAACGACCCCCTTTTGGCCAACATAGCTAATTTTCTATCTTCTTAAGAAGCTGGTGATCTTAAAGTTTGAACCTGGTCTTGCTGCTAAAATCAGCTTAAGAGCCACCTTTGGTTAACTTATTTTCAGACCAAGCTAAGGGTTATGGAGTGCAAGATTCTGCCACTAGTTTTGTTATAACGGATCAGAAATGTGACTGAAGCATCTACCTAGTTTATATGTGATGAAAACTGGTGCTATTGGCTTAGTAAACAAAGTGTATCTTCAATGTTTTTACTTAGGTGCTTTTTCATTGACTTATCTTCTAGCTGGCTAAGAGACAGTAGTAGACATAACTTATCGTTGTAGATGGTCTGATTATAAAATCCTACATGTCTCTTTAAATTGGGTCTTAATGGTATACTGAAGGCTATCAGTTCCCCCCTCTTATTTTCTCAGGAGCCATGAGATGCTGGATTCACTATCTGGATAGGTCTGCAATTACAACCTAGATATCTATCTATCCTACAAGCATTCCAAAGTTTGTGCTGATGATTCACCAAGGCAGTAGGCTACTTCAGTTTTCAGACTTGGTCCTCTTTTTGTTTTGGCCACTGTTATTTTGTAATCAAGCTTGGTTCTTAGTAACACTTTGTCGTATTTCACTCTTGTCCAAAACCTCACTTATTATTGACCCCGACTAGTATAACTTACTATTTCTGCAGGTGACAATGATAGCTTTAAGACATAGGCCTAATCACTGAATGCCACATGTTTTCACTATCTGTACTATGGTCATGAACACCAAATATAAGAAAAACCACACTCCCTCTCTCAAAACCCAGCTCAGCTCTTCACTTAAGTGTTCTTACCCAAGATGGTTGCTACTATATGACAAGTTAGGTTTTGTCATCACTTATCTAAGGATCAAATACAGGTATGTGTATCCAATCCAATTGCAAGCCTTCTTAGCTAGGTTCTGATTATTCTCGTGCCACTGTTCTAGAATGTTTCCAAGATTGATCTGTTACTGGTGCAGCTTAGGGATTCTGAGTTCCAATTCCGCATCTGATACTGTTATGGTAGAACCTGGTTAGGAGATTTAAATCTACCCAGAAACCAAAAGAAACCAGTTGAAGTTGGACCCTATTATCATACTACACTTATTGGATAACACAGTTGGACTCTCACTTTCCTAGGAAGCTTAAAATCTAAAACTGATCTTAGATCCGCTGCTAGGACTAGTCTAAAAATCACTATGGCGCCTATGGTTAACAAACTAAAGAATCCAGCAAAAATGAGATGGTTCCTATTTGCACTTCCTTAAACTGGTTTATTCCTTGTTTTAACTCAAGACCCCTAAGATATTGTTCCTAGGATTGAACCTGCTACTATGATTGGTTTAAGACTATTTCAGCCATTATCCCAGTTCCCTGCTAGTGTTGTTATATCTACTAAATCAAAAGTCCCTTCCTCACTTTGCCCAAATCAACTCCTGTCTAACTACAGATCAATCATAGCCTAAAACCTTCCTACATCAGTTTTTTTTAAAATTATATTAGACCACTGATGTCAACTAACAGAATACTTGATTCTGATAAGCCTAACCTATTTGGTGAGCTTTTTCCTTGGCTTAAGACTAGCTGAGGTAAACCTAGGCAGAAAAAAAAAAAACTGTGACTGTGCATTGGCCAAAAGTATTATAGCAAGTGCCTTTTTGTTTCTGATTTTCCAATGAATCAGAGTGGATCACAAAAAAAAAACCTGGCTGTTACAATTGACCCATGGAAAACTGGCTAATCAAAACTTTTTTCCACTATTTTAATCCCTACTTTTCCAAGTTTATTTTTTTTGCTGCCTGAGGGTTCCTACTAACATGTATAGGCACTAATGTTATTAATCAAACCAAAGCCTGGTCATGCAATGAAAAGGTCTCAGCACTTCTCATATAAGGTCAAATTGTAGACTTAGGGAAGTGCAGAATCTAAGTCCATAAGAACAGAAAGCTTGAGTACATTTAAACCATGGTTTTTGAAAAAGGTAAAATCATATGATCTTTCTATCCAACCAAGGAATGAATAGGACTCAAGACCTGGACCTACATTGGGATACTAGGCCTATCTTGAGTACCTTCTTCTAACTACAAAACAATTTTCAACCTATCATGCTTGGGCTTTTACATAACCCAAACTCTATTTGAATTTCCTCCCTCAGACTCACTTGGTAGCACAACTTTAGGAATTAGCCCCCAAATGACCTTAATCACTACCTCCAAGCCCTATTTCGATCATACACAAGCTAGAAGCCCCTTCCAATCCCCTCCTAGACTCTCAATGGTTGATTTAACCTTTTATCTAGCACAGGGTCCTGCAGTAAAGCTGATTTGTTTTTTGTTTTTCTTATGAACCCTGGATGACATAAGGGACCTGGCACCAAGATCCCTTGTTAAAGTCAGTCTATAATTAGGATTCAAATTTTTGCAGGATCTGTGCAATCAATATGCTAATCTAGAACTAACTCCCAGGCTCATTCTTTCCTGTTCAATCAACAAAACCATAATGTGCTTGGCCTAATACTTAGGACGGTTCCTATAACTTTCTAGATCTAGATTAATCCTATGAGTAGGCCCACCTTGTTCTGCTGTATATTTAGCAGAAATTATGACAAGACCAGAGACTGTTCTCTCCTAATTTCTATGTGCCCCAAGGCCTCCTCGCTGTCTAGACTACTCCCAAACTTAGAACTGGTAGGGACCTATCTGCCTTAGCCTAGTTCACCCTGGTGCAATTTTATATGCTGAAACAAAAGGCTTCCTCATCATCCTGATTGAAGCCTCCCTTCCTTGCCAAAGATTTGCCTTAGGTATAGCCTAGAACTAGTTCACTAATATTAACTAAAGAAGACTGGTCATGATATAACAGAAACCACTTGGTGAACTTTTGTTTTGTCTCAAGCTTAACTGAAATACAGTGAAGCTACAACTGAGATATCCTGGAGTTAAGTTGCACTTGATTATTAGATAGGCCTAACACCAAGGGAACTAGACCAATAGGGAGAAACCTGAGGTGTTTACTAGATGGAGTTCAATGTACATGCTACAGAGTTGTACCATATTTGAACAGTAAGATCAATACCTCCATTTCCAACCTAAATTCTAAACGAATAGTTGCTGACATAACTCCTATGACTTGGCTACTTTATACTAGATGTTAGCAACACAGTGCAATCCAATTTGTCATAAATAATGACATCATTCACTCCTGAATTCATACAAAAAACATCTATTACTTATTTAAAAACCTCCAACTAAAGCCTATGCACAAAAAAAAAGAGATAACAGAACCAAGACAACAGCTACTGAACCATAATTCATCCAAATCGCAGAAGACTACAGTCGAAGGATGTACAAGAGTATTCGTGAATACTAACTGGTATAGAGCTAATACGAAGTAATCTCTTCCTACTCAAAGCAATGAAACGAGTTGGTGTAAAGTTTCTGCGAAACCCGGCAAATGCTTCTTCTGTGCTTCGCATTGGTGAACCAGAGAGAAGGGTTGAGAGAATCTTGAGGATCGGACGAGAGAAATCTGGAAGGAACTCAGCGAAATCAAGAGAATCAGGAAGAAATGGAGAGCGATGCAGAGAGGATTCCTCCAAGGAACTTTCGAGGAGCAGAGAAAAATCTTCCCAAGGTTAGAGAGAATTTCAATCGCTGATAAACACTCAAAGAAAAGCTTGGAATCAGTTTTCAATTTTGGTGCCAAAAGCTTTTTCGAATTCCTTTTATACCCACTCTTAACCATGGTAGCATTAACCCTAACCATGGTTACTTCGTAACCCTAGCTATACTAACCTAACTAACTTCTAATTAACTCCTAACTGATTTTTTATTTATTTTTTGATTTGTTATTATTAATATTAGTACTATTTTTTATTTTTCATTTTTATTATTATTATATTTTTTTTTATTATTATTTTTTAATTCTATCATTTCCATTATCCATTTTATTTGCTGCTCCCTTTTTCTTCTTCTTTTTTCCTTTTTTCTCTTTCTCTATTTTCTATTTTCTTTGATAATTTGGGCCTCTAAGCTCAAAAATATATTAAATTTATTAAGTGACTTAATTTAAAATTTCTCGGACAGGAATTAGTGTTCATACATACATATACATAATTTTGAAATTTTTCAAAAAAAAGGGTAGGGAATCCTAAGAACTTGACTAGCTATTGAGGATCACTACAATAGAAGGTATATATATATATATATATATATATATATATATATATATATATTCATACACTTATTATTTAAATTCTATAAAATAAAAGATTATTTTTCATCTCGAATATTCTTCTATCATCAACTCCTAAATCCACTTGAGGGTGAAATAGTTTTCGAGTCATGTTCTTCAGTATGGACAGCTCCTATAGAGCGAAATAAGAGAAAAAAGACAAATAGAGGGAGTGAGAATTCTTAAAATTTCATGTGCAAGAATAGTATGATGTAACACTCCCAAATTTTCATAATGAACTCTTGAAACAACAAATAATATCTGGAATGAAACTAAGTAGAATTAAGAAGCAAAAATAAAGAAATTAGAAAGTTTGGTCCAAATGATGAAAATGCCCTGCACCTGGGCAACCTAAACTAGCCTACTTTTCCTATTTATTACCTAAGTGGTTGAATTCACATGCCTTAGTCCTAAGGTGTTATGGTTCAATTTTTCTTCTCCTAAAAGTTGATTTACAATAGATAGGACTTAGAATATTAGTTCATACCAACCTTAGAAACTTTTAGGGCAACTCCTTGCTTTGTGAGAGTGGTCGAATGTTCCTTATCCCTATTCTATTCCATAATTAATTTCTATTCACCACCTTAAATATATTTTGGTTTATCCTTAAGTTCTAGCAAGGTTTTAATATGTTTTCCACCAATTTTAACCAATATGGCCATATTGTCACTCCACTATTTCCAAGTCTCTTCCAAATTATTATTTCTTTCTTATACTTGATTAAACTTCTCTTTACACCTTAATTAAAATTTTAAACTCATGTTTCCTTAATTACATGGAAAGTGACCGAATGCTCTAGGTAACCAAAACAAGGTTTCTTTTTCTCAATTTTTCCTCACTTGGCCTTGGTGTTATGGATTTTGGTTCTTGGTACATCACTTGTTCTTAGGTCCACCATGGTTTTTCCTCACTTCATAGCTTTGGTCATGGTCATGGAAGATCTTAAGTGACTTGTTCAACTTTTGGTCCAAAATTCCACCATTGCTCTTAATAGTTTTTAAGTCCAAGTCCAAGTTAACTTTATAGACTTGATGATATAAATTTTCTTAGTATTTTAAGATATTTAATATAGAGTCCAGATCTAGACTTTTATCAAATTCCAACTTCAAGATTAAAGCTTTTAAGAAAAGGTATATACAAACTTCCAACTTTGAACACAAAGATCTTAAAGAAAGCATTTTTCAAGGAAAACAAGTGTAGATCTACTCCAAGATCTATCTATCCCTTACTTTAAGCAGTTCAAAACTTTTCTCGTAGACTCTCAAATCTTCCCCAAAGCATCAAAAATCAGTTTTAAGAAATTTAAACTGACTAAATCGTTCCAAAGGTTGTTATAAGCACTTTAATCCATCTAAACTTTCCCTTAACTTCAAAAAATCATTAAAAACTTTTTTATACTAATTTTTAACCATAAAAAAGGAAGTTTTGAGCTCCTTAAAACTTAACCAAAAAGGACCCATAAAACTTAGAGAGAGATCCACCAAAAAGAAGAAAATCAAACCATAAATACAAGATTACAAGCTTAAAAAAACACATATGGTAAAAATCTACTTGTTGAAGACTTTTATGAAGGTTTTGGTGTGTCTTTAAGGTTGATCTCCCTCCTCCTTTATGGTCCACACAAGATCTCTCAGCGATGGTGGTGGAGCTTGATGGGTTTGATTTTGTTTTAACCTAAACCTCAAATATGGAAGTTTAAACTTAGTGTAAATTTTGGATTTTGAGAGTAATTTATGCTTAGAGAGAGTTTATAGAATTTTTATAAGTGTGTAGGAGGTGTAATATGAAGCAAATGAGTCATCCAAGGCATAAGATACCATTCAGCCACTTCAAGATAGTTTGGAAATTAATTTTCCACTTAGGGATATTTTGGTATATTTGCATGTAATTTTTATTTCTAAAATAAATGTAAATATAAGAAATTATCCTTTTAGTATTATTTTAATACTAATTATTTTAAAATTTTCAATAATCAAGATTAACTTATTCTAAGCATGGTAAATTTTGAGTAATCAAGGTTAATTTACTTTAACAATGGTTAATTTTATCTCCATATTTAATATTTTTGTCCTATATGGAATTAATGAAGTGATGACTCATATGGTAAGTCACTACCTTATTTTCCACATGTTTATTTTTGTGCTCAATGGGTGGGACCCATATCCCGGCTTTTGCTTTACATTTTCTTACCCTGCTGGCTTTTCAGGAGTATTTTGATAATTTTTCTAAGAATTTCCAAGAAGGTTTCCAAATTGATCCTATGATGTTTCTAACATTTACTGGTTCGTTACCAAATCATTTTTATATCATTTTCCATTTTTTGGAGAACAGTTTAACTTTTATGGAAGACAAAGCTTTCTAAGGATGTTTCTAACATTTTTAGAGTTTTCTAATGGCTTTTTCGTCTTCTCTTTATTTCTATTATTTTTTTTATGACTTTCTAACCACCATTGATAGATTATACCTTAGAATTCCTTTTAAAATTTTTGTTGGGTTTCTTGCACCTCTACTTGTGTTATCCTAGTATAGAGACATCTTCGTCATTTGCTAAAAAAAGTCTAACTTCTCTGACTTTTGTTCTTATTTCAGATTTATTTCTTACTAGAGAATATTTGTAGCCTAGATAGTTTATTATGATAATTTGTGGATGTTACATCTATGTTATGATGAGAAAGTGATCTAAACAATGCATGAAACTTATGTTTATGAGCATTTATATGAAAACATGATTTAGAGTATGTATGATTTGCATGTTGTATGAGATTTAATTTATACTTTTATTAAAAAGAATCCACTTTAGATAAGTATAATTTTAAAAAATAATAATTGAACTTGTATTTCTATCATCTTTTGTTAATAAACTAAAATGGTTGGGTTAGAAATGATAACACTAACCTTAGGGTAGACACCTACTAAAAAATTTTGATTTCTCACTCTATACCTCCCATTTCTCTCTCAGAGTTTGATCATATTCTTTACGATAGCAACAGTCTATATGAAACGAATAACACAAATTAGAGATTAATGTCCATGGAATGAAATGGGAGAAGAAATATAAAGGAACTTATGTTGCTTTTCCTAACTTTGTACCTTTTGCTTTGGATGACTGTAACTTGTGAAGGGCATTGAAGCCTTTAGTTTGTTTAAAGGACTCACTAGGAGCCTTTAACTTATTTTTGTAAATATTGTTGTGGAAATGAATGTATAGTACGACAAGCAAATGAATGCGAGTTTTCAAAATTAGCATGAGTGATGATGTCTTACCATTCATTATTTACTATGTTGGTTACTACGACGAGGTTCGTACTTTCAAAAAAATTTAAAAGAAAAATTTATATCATATTTTCCATAACAGTAATTTTATAAATGAATTCTGTATCAAGAAGTAACAAACTAATGGTGAATCTGCAATACAACTTAAGCATAGAATGAGTATCATTATTAGGATGTTACAAAAAATAAGTTATAATTTGTCCTATTTTTCTAAATTTTCATTTCGAACACAATGGACCAGCCTTTATGTTATTTTCTTTAATGTCTTGGGTTTTGTTAGACATACTTATGACTATTTGGTTTCAGGTTTCTTTAGCTTTCTTTATCTTTGATCTTGTCATAAGACCTTTATAACCATGTAGGAGAATCTTCCTTTTCTTTCCTTTATTCTTTATCTTTTTTCCTTATTAGTTCTTATCATCCCCTTCTTTAAGTGAATTCATTATCAAATTAAGATCTTCATCACCTAAATCTAAAGAACACAAGTCAAAAACATTAAAAGTTGCACTCATCCCATACTCATAAGGAAAGTTAATCTTATAAGCAGTATCATTGATCTTTTCTACCACTTTAACTTTCTTTCTAAAGGAAATTGTTCCCTTCTTAGGTAAACTCAAACTCAATCTCGAGGTTCAAACACAACTTTCTTCCCACTTTTGTTTATATTTGACCACAATACTTCATTTTCTTTTCAATTTGATCTTTAACCTGCTCATAGAGCTTCTTAACATATTTAGTGTTATATTTTTATCCTTATGCTTAAAAGAAGAATTGTTAGATAAAGGCAACAAATTAAGAGGAGTTAAAAGATTATATACATAAATAATTTCAAAAAGGAATGATTTGTAGTAGCATGCACCATCTTATTGTAAGCAAATTCAAAATGTGGCAAAAACTTCCCAAGACTTAATATTGCTCTTGATGATAGTCCTAAGAAGAGTAAAAAGGGTTCTGTTGACTACCTCAATTTTTCCATTAGTTTAAAGGTGATAAATAATGGAGAAAAGAAGTTTGTTACCAAGTTTGTTGCATAAATTCCTCCAAAAATTACTAAGAAACTTGACATCATGATTGAAATAATAGTCCTTGGCATTCCGTTAAGTCTCGTTATCTCCTTGAAGAATAAATCAATTACATGACAAGTATCATCAACCTTCTTGTAAGGTATAAATGTGCCATCTTTAAGAACCTGTCAATTACCACAAAAATTGATTCATTTCCATTTTTAGTGAATAGTTGTCCTAAGAGAAAGTTCATAGATAAGTCAATCCAAGGATGATTAAAGGTAAAGAAGTATAAAGTTCATGAGGCATTACCTTATATTTTTCCCTTTTACATACAATGCATCTTTCATGAAATTTCTACACATTGTGTTTCATACAAGGCCAATAAAAAAACTCATGAAAAATATCTAAGGTCTTTTGAATCCCAAAATGTCTCATTAAACCTCCTTCATGAACTTCTCTAATAAGAAAGTCCCTTAAAGAACTTTTAGGCACATATAATCTATTATTTTTCTAACAAGTAATTATTAGACCTATGGAATCCTTTATATCCATTTATCGCATGAAGTATATATGTGAGAGAATTCATTATCATGCATATACATTTCTTTAACATGATCAAAACCAAACAATTTATTTTCACCAGTAGTAAGCAATGTATATCTTTTAGAGAGAGAATATGCTACCACATTTACCTTTCCTTTTCTATGCTTGATAACGTATGAAAACTGTTCAAGGAACTCAACCCATTTACCATGCCTCTTATTGAGATTTCCTTATAACTTTAAATACTTCAAGGATTTATGATCACTACGGATGAAATATTTTTTAGGAATTTTATTTTTTCATGTTTGTAATGCTCTAATAAATGCATACAATTCTTTATCATAAGTTGGGTAATTAAGAGTAGCCCCATTTAATTTTTCACTTAAATATTCAATAGGATGACCTTGTTGAAGTAAAAGATCTCTAATATCCACATTAGATGCATCATATTTAATTTCAAATGATTTCAAAAAATTAGGTAATGCAAGAATAGAAGCATGTGTGAGTTTGTCTTTAAGTTCTTGAAATGCATTTTCTTAGTTTTCCCCTTACTTTAAACCTACATTTTTTTCTTTACAATTTTATTTACTAGTGATGTTAATATGTTAAAATATTTTACAAATCTTTTATAAAAGCTAGTCAATTCATGAAAACTCTTAACATCACTCAAAGATTTATGAGTCAGCAATCCTTAATGGTCTAAATAAATTTTATCAACTTGTACATCTTTTGAATTTATCACAAAAATAAGAAAAATCACATAATTAGTCCAAAAAGTACACTTATCTCAGTTATCATACAATTTTTCTTTGCTAAGGATATGCAACACAGATTTTAGATGTTGAACATCCTCTTCAAAACTTTTAGAATAAATTAAAATATTATCAAAGTATACATCCAGAAATTTTGCAATAAATCCATGCAATACATGGTTCATAAGCCTCATAAACATTCGACATTAGTTAAACCAAAAGACATTACCAACCACTCATACAATCCATATTTAGTTTTGAAAGTAGTTTTTCATTCATCCCACTTTCCAAATCAACCTTAGAGAAGAAATAAGGACCATACAATTCATCAAGTTAATCATTAAGTCTAGGGATAGGATGTCTATACTTAATTGTAATGTTATTGATGGTCCTACAATATGTGCATATCCTCTATAATCCATCCTTTTTTAGAACCAAAATTATAAGTACTTCACAAGAACATAAACATTCTCTAGCACATCCTTTTTCTAATAACTCCTCCACATATTTTTAAATCTCCTTCATCTCTTAAGGGTTTCTCTTATATCAGGTCTATTGGGTAGAGAATCACTAGGAATAAGATTTATTTGATGTTCTATTCCCCTCATTAGTGGCAAAGTATGAGGCATTTATTTGGAAAAAAAGTATCATTCAATTCCTACAAAATAGTAACAACATTACTAGACAAAGAGTTAGTGTCAAAGTCCAAGTAAGAATTCATACATAAAAAATAAATAAAGACTAACTAGCTAAGTAAGCTTTTTTCACCTCACTTTTATTAGCAATTGGACTCTCCATTTTTCTCCCTTTCTCTTTTGCTTGTTGATGTAGCCCAATCATTGATATTATTTCATCCACAATTCATCCTTGAGATAGCATGTTTTATGCATTTAACATTGAAAAGTCTCTCCTTTGAGAAACCATTACTTTTGCTTTCATCTTTTCTATGTAGGTATGCTAAAAGGAGAGAATTAGAGTTGAGAAGTTACAAAAAGAGGAGAAGTAGATCACTGCAATTGTAAGGACCACACCTAGCCCATGGTCGCAGCCATGCCATGGTTTCCAACATAAAAAGAAAAAAAGCACCATGCCCCAAAAAGAACCACAAGCAGGTCGTGGTTGGCACCACAGTTATGGTACTTGAAGTCTAACCCATCCCTTTGGACAAAATGAACCACAGGAAACCCGTGGTTTGGAAAAAGAGGAAGAACACCTTCTCTTTTAAGTTGAAGTAGTAGCCAACCCTAGATGCGTGAAGGAAGATAAAAAAAAAGGACATAAACAAGCAGGAGGAAGAGAGACATAACAACTTGGTTAGATTGGAAGGATAACAGATTAAGATCAACTTCATCTCCAATCTTTTAGTTTTCATTCTCTCTTTCCTATGGGATCTATGTTTGATCAGGCATCAGGGATTGTAGGAGCTATGTATTTCTAACTGCTCTAATATTAAAATTTTGGATTTTTTAATCTAGGATATTGAGATGATGCTTCAATGTCTCTAACTCCAATTTTTTTATCTTTAAATCCTTGGTTTAATTATTAAGAATGATAATAATTCTTATGTGTGTTTTAGAAATAATCGCTCTTGACCTATTTGTCAGGTGCAACACCAAAAAGTGAAGTTTGAAACTAGGATTCAAAAAATTGAGTTTGGAGTTGTAATCACGAAAGTAGGTTTCAACTCTTTAGAGGATCACTTAAAAATTTTACTAATCTTAAGGGGTTTAATTGAATTGGAATGCCACGAAAGTAGGATTCAAGTCGATTAAATACACCATCAACTTTAAAAAAGGATTATTGGTTAACCTAGGAGAGCTTTCTCTTAAGAATTTGTCAATATTAAGAAAATGGACAATTTTAAGGTTTCACATTCTAAATTTCAATAGCCTAAATCCTAAGGATTGCCCTATCTTGTTTTCATCTTGTCATCCTTCCTTGAAGTAGAAATTATCTATTTTCTTACTTTATCTCATTCAAATCAACATTATTTGACTAACTAAATTATTACTTTCATACTTAACAATGCAATATCTGTGGATACAATAACTCTTTATCATGTGATATACCTTGCATTTTCAACTTATCACTCGCTTTCTCTCTTTCTTTTTTCTTTCCTCCCTTTCTTTTGAATTTTACCCTCAAAATAAAGGGCTTTCATTTTTCACTCTCTTTTTCTCTCCCGCTAAACTCTTGATCATCTTGGTCTCTTTTTGTTTCCATTTTTATTTTATCCTCACAAACTTCTCTAGGGGATAATGGTACTTTATGAGAAATATGGACAAAAGAGAATTTTTTGAAAAAATCCATCATGTTGAGCATACTTATCAAACTACCAAGACCTTCCAAGAAGGATGTGGCTTGCCTCCATGGGAACAACATCACAAAGAACTTGATCTTCATACTCTCTAATGGAAAAATTAACCATCACTTGTTGATTCACCATCAATTCATCATTATCACTTAGCCATTGGAGCTTATATGATCATGGATGTGGTGTAGTTTTTAGGTTCAATTTGGTGATCAATCTAATGCTTGCTACGTTAATGCAACTTCCTTAATTAATGATAATAGAGCACCCTTTCCTTAGAAAAGGAAACGAGTATGGAAGATATTTTTCTATAATTTCTACTCATGCTCCTTGGGTTGACTTCCTAATAATCTCCTCATCACCAATAAATCTCCATCTTACACATAGGTTGTACCATTATTTTCCTATTTGCTTGAATGAGTTAAGGAAAATTAGAATCTTCACCAATAATACTCTCATTATTTCTCATCACCATAGTTTTCTTATTCAGTATTGGGATACAATATTTCCCTTTCCCAAACATTTGAAGCATTTTCTATTCTTATGTTTAGAAGAAGAAGTAATGGTAGTAGGGATAGGATTCTTAGTACTTACCGCTTCCTTAAGGTTAGAAAAAGAAACTTTCTTCTTTTGTATGTCCTTCCAACTTGAAGAATATTTAGAAGTAGATGGTTTCTTCATAAAATTCTTCCTCGTCAATTTTTGTTCAACCTTCATGGCTTGATAAATTAAGTCTCTCAGTTTAGGGAATGGAAAAATTGAGCCATGGTTGTCTCCATATCCTTCATAATGTTGGCTCTAATCAAATCTATCTCTATCTCCGGTAGTATTTATTCACGCTCTTACTTCATTATGTAAGTCTTTCCAATTTGTTGAGAAAATCCTTATGATATTGGGAAGGAATAAACCTTCTCTACATTATGGTCTTCATTTTATTCCAAGTGTTGATAGGATGATCTATAAATCTTTTTCTGTCCTTTTATACTTGATCCTACCAAATTAAGGCATAGTTGGTGAACTTAAGGGTATTTATCTTTACTTTTTTTTCATCATTGTAATTGTGTCAAGAGAAACTTTTTTAACTTTTATTTCCCATTCAAGGAGAGCTTTAGGATCAACCGTCCCTTGGAAGGAAGGTATCTTGAATTTCATACCTCCAAGTTCATCTCCTTGTTCACGATCTTTCTCACTTCTTTCATGTCTTCTTATTTTGTCACACCTCCTTCTTTCTTTCCTTTCTCTTGGGGAATCATTGAAGTTATTATCCTAGTGAGACAAACCTCCATGATTAGAATTTATTCCATGGTTGGATGCTCTCTCTTTCCTTGAGTTAGTTCATTTAAATCAAGAATTAGGGTTACAACATAAATAATTCTAATTAGGATTTGGATGATGCAAAAAATAAAAGATAAAAGAAAAAGAATGAATGAAAAAACGTCAGACTCTTAATTCTATGAAGAAAGGAGAGTGATAAGTTCATTGTAGAATCACCACAAGAATGTGAAAAACCTTTGATAAGATCCAAGATTAGTTCCTTCTAAGAACCCTAAGAGACACAAAAGCTTTCTCAGAGAGGAAAACCTTAATTCTTATTTTCATCAAAATTATCCTCTTAATAATTTTTAGAATATAAGTATTTATAATTAAACTAAATACCTAAAATGCTTAGTAATCACTATGGTCCAACCCACTAATATAATAAAAGAAAATTAAACAAATTATAAAAAAACTTGATAACCATTACGATTAAGTTCATTAACATAATAAATTAAACTTATGTTATTAATCATAAAAATAATCATAAAGTCCTTGCCCAAATTACAAATGAAACAAGGACTAGGCTAAAATAAGTTAAAATTGGTCCTATTCTTCTAAATTTTCATTTTGAGCAAAATTGACTAGCCTTGTGTTATTTTCTTCCATATCTTGGATTTCCTTAAACATAATTATGACTATTTGATGTAAGGCTTCTTTGGATTTCTTTACCTTTGATCTTGTCATAGGACCTTCAAACCTTGTAGGAAATCCTTCTTTTTATTTTATTCATTCTTTATCATTGTTCCTTCTTGGTTCTTATCATTACGTGGTTGATCCTAAATAATAAATGGCTAATTTTCATATTTTATGGCTTTCCAACCTTTACTCATCGTGCAAGCTATATCTTGAGTTATATATATATATATATATATATATATATATATATATATATATATATATACTTTTGTAATTGATTTGAATAATGGAAAAAAGTTAATTGGGTCGAATTGTTACTCGTAACTTGTTCTGATAATCCAAATCTATTTTAATAAAATGGGCATATTCAATGATACAAATGTGATACGAACATGATTTTTAGGTAGGACCAATTCTATCGTTCAAGGACATAGTTGTCCATAAATTTTATAAGGGTCCACTCTAATTCAACCTCCATCATACCGAGATAAATTGTGGAAGGTAACAATAGATTAGGACCCTTAATCTTGATTACGAAAAATCGAAACTGTTGATTGGGGTAAGCTTTAGGATTAGTTGTGAATATTTTAATATTTTATTAAAGACAGTTGAAATTTCAATTTTGGTAGAGGATGATTTTTTGTATTTTCAGATTTGGAATTTAAAAAAGTGAATAGTATTTACATCTTCCCATTTTAATTACTTAGATACTAAGCAAATTGGTTTGCTTTTGATTGGGAATTCGAGCGTTTTTGGATTCTTATTTTCAAACTTGATTTTTTCTTTGATATGATTCATACTAAATGATTGAATTGGAATGAGGAAACATTAATTGGAACATCTTGAGAATCAGGATATGATAAGGTAAAGAAATTCGACACAAACTACGATATGTCGGAGAGCACCGAAGTTATCAAAGAGGAACGTAACCCTTATCATGACTTACTAGAAGAACCAACGTTATAAAGAGTAGTTCTTTTCCTAAGAACCAATGGAATCAACTCACACAGATAGGAAAACTCTTAAAGAGAAGTATTATTATTCATCAAAATTTCTCTTATACTAAATTCCTAAGTCCTATTATATAGAAAACCTAATTGACCTAAATTGGAAAAATAAAATAAATATGAAATTCTAATTAAATTGCAAATTAATCTAAAATCTTAATTTGATTTGAAAATAATATAAAACAAGTAACTTGTAAATCAATATCAAATCCTGATGAAATCTATAGCAAATCAATTACAAATCATAAACCTTATCACTTAAGATCCTTAATAATATGACTACATAAATTAACCCATATTGGGTTTGAGTTTAGATCAACATAGTCATTTTCTTGAACTTCCTTGATGAGACCTTCAAATATTTGTTCCATACGCTTGGTCCTATCTCTCATCAGAGGACCTTCAATTCCTTGCAAATGATCTTTTAAATGATCTCTCTTACTTAATATGGTGTTCACATTCACATCATTCTTATGTTTAACTCTTTATAGAAAACTAATTTCTTTGGTTGACTTGTTAGTTCTAATTCCATAAGTGAAGGATTTAAGGTTTGTTCTCAATCAAATTTGTAATTATGAAATTAGATGCTTAATTAAACTTTCTTCTGTGTTGTAATTCTAAATTTATAATTTGCTTAATTCTCTAATTTAGATGCAAAATATAAAAGGGAATATAGAACTTTTTCATAGATTTTGATAATTTTAGATTTTAGGATTAATTTAGGATTTCAGGTGGTGCTTAAATTAATTTAAATTTAATTAAGCATAGGTTTAGTTTAGTTGATGCTTATTTAATTGAATTCAACTCAAACTAGAATTGAAATTCATTTTCAGAATTATCCTCTTAAACTTACAATAAATGCACTTAAAAATTGAACTAATAAATTAATCAGTTTTTAATATTCACAATTTGTATTTTATTTTTATCATGTAAACCCTTTTTTCTAAATTTTAAACTCAATTGATGATCAAAATTTTCAAGAAACAATCAAATTGTGTTTTGTATTGATTTTTTTTTTATTTTGATCCGGTTGTAACATCAATATTAAAATTGACGTCATTATAAAAATCTTCAATCCTAATTGTGGACAATTTCATACTAACTCTATTATTAGTTCTATTTAGTTTTTTTTTTATTTTGTTTAACGTGTTTTGCAAAAGGTCAAGTACTTGTGCCGATAGAATTGACAAAGTTTCCAAAGCCAACAGTTTGGAAAGATCAAGTTCGAAACCTTGGTTCTTGAAGGAAAATGTTGTTTTCGAGAAAATATGACTGCCAAAGGAGGTCAAGCAACCTTGAATTTTTCAAATTCCTTCATTTTCTGCAAATTTTCTTTTTTATTTTATTTATAATATCTCTTTTTTTTTTATTTAATCAATACATTCTACCATTTAGGATTTAGGATTTGGTAATTAGAGATTGAATTTTGAACTAAAATTTTGTGCACGCATTTCTTTCTTCATTATAAGACTATTTGTGAACCCCTTTTTGCATTCCTCATTCTTTATTCATTATTTGGCTTGTACAATTTAGAAGAATAAAAGAAATTAAAACAAACTTAAAATAGCCATAATTTTATATTTCGAACTCAACATTGAGCTTATAATATATGTATTTAGGGTAGCTCAAAAAGATCTATTTGTTGAAAACCACTATAGGTTGGTTAAAGCTTGTTCTTCATTGTTGATCCAACTTTTCCTGCTTCCTACTATTTTTCCTTTTTCTAGTAATTTTCCAATTCTTAGCCTAGACAGTTTTAATAACGATTGATTGAATTTTGTACTAAATTTTTTTGGAGTTCATTCATATATTATTTGGATATTTTTATGTTATTTTCATTTTTATTTAAGTTGATTTGATTATTTATCTATTTTGTATTGAATTCTTCTCTATTTCTACTTTTCTTTCTAAATGTTGCATGATCCCGATTAATCTTGGCATGTTACATCCTATGAATCCTGATATTGATAAAACATTTTCTTAAACTCCAATGTGTTAGTTTTAGCCTCCCAAGAAATCTATCCAAAAACGGCTAATGGTGAGTCTCTACGTATCCTACTACTTACATTCTCCCAATTAATGGCAAGTCAATGAGTCTAGCTCTATAAAATCACCAAAATTCAACATATCAATCATCCCACCACCATATTCTCTGACTTTTTTTCTCATTTTTTGACAAGACTAAATTAAAATAGCCACAAAGACACCGATTTCCATCATCTTCCCATAAGGCTCTCTTACTAGCAATAGTTTACATGGAGAATAAATATTCACTAGACTGCATTGAATTTTCTCCAAACCCCACTTTCCTATTAGACCCACATAATGTCTTCCATGAAACTCAAAGTTCCTTGAGATGGTTGGGAAGTTCAGTACTCAAAGTCCTTCCTACCCCATAACACCTCATACTCCCTTCTACTATCTCTAATTTGACTTCCTATAGACACAGGATATCCACCTTTTTTTTCTCTTTCAACCAACTTCCTCACCTTTTTATAACAAGCAAATGGCAATCTCCATTTCTTAAAGTAATACAGTTCAAACATGACACATGCTCCACACTTGAGTCACCTTTAAAGGACTTAACTTATTAAGAGTACTGAAATTTCATTATGTACGAGAGTATAAAGTCATTTGGAATTGTAATGTGTATGCTTAGAGTTCTGATCCTCATACTTTTGTCTTGGTTTAATTGTATTCTTTTTCTTTTAATTTGAATGGTGAGTGATTTGGTGTTTAAATTTAGAACCAATTAAATTTATTTATTCTAAAATTAAATAAATTGAATCTATTTTATTTTATTTATATATTTTAAAATTATCATTTTTAATTAAAAATTTATAAGTTAAATTATGAAATTAAATTATGTTGGATACAAATTTTACCTATCACAATATTAAATTTTACTTAAAAAAAATATCAGAAATTTTCTCTTCAAATCATAATATCATTTTTTTAATAATTTTTTAAAATTTACTAATTTTTTTTTAAAATTTTTAATATTATTTTATATCTCAAATTTTCATAGATTTTTTAAACGTTTATATTAAAAATAATAATTCAATAATTTAATGTAAAAAATGAAAAACTAAATACATTAAATTTTAGGATAGAGAACTCAATTAAATAAAAAAAATAAAAAAATAAAAATCGCCAACACAATTAGACAAAAAGATATAATTAAGTATTTTGTTTTTATAAAAGAAAAAAATGGTATGAGGTGACATTTAGTTCAATATGTATTCAGATGAGCGTGATTTACCAATAGTTCTCCAATCAACTAATAATTGCGTCTTTCTAATCACTAGGGCCACATTCATCGGACTTAATTTGTTCCTCATTCAAATAAGGGCAAAACCTTTTTCACCTCTTTGTCTCCAACTTTTCCTTAATGACCCTTCTAATCCGACCCACAAAATGTTTGTTGGACAAATTCTGACAAAGCATGAAGGAACTAGCTATTCCATTAGCCCCTATATTATATAGTTTATATATTTATCCATTTATACTTTTCAAAAGTATTAATTATATTTTTTAATGATATTTTTCATCTAATAATTAATAAAAATATAATAGTGAAGAGAAATAGATAAGTAAAAATTTTATAGAAGATAAAATAGGAAAATATATAATAATTTTAAAAATAAAAATATTAGTTATATTTTTTAATCTAAACAAAATGATGAGTAAATGAAATTTCCATTAATTAATACACTCAACTCATGTATTAAGCTTATAATTTAATTAATACTTTATTAAAACTTCTAATTAACACCATCCATGCCCATATAAAGTCTTATCATAATTATCCATCCAACCAAATTGAAACTTCCTATTGAATATATTAAGTTTATAAAATTTTTATAATTTAAAAGTTAATTAATACTTTATTCTATTTTATTTTAATATAGATTATATTCTTTAAAATACATACTACCTTCAATGTTTTTATAAAAATAAATAATTTATTTATTAAAAACAATGAAATAATTAAATATATTAATACGTTTTAAATATAAATTTTATTTTAAAATATTCATAATGTTAAATATTAAAATGATGATATAATAAGTAAATAACTTTTTTATATATTTTATGATAAATAATACTTCTAAAAATATATTTATATTTTTTATAATTAAGATCAAAATAATATTTCATATTACTTTTATAAAATATTGAAAAAAATTATATAGATATACTAATTATAAGATTATATATTTAATTATAAATATAGAACTTATTTAATTTACTGTACATAGTGTAAAATAATATTATAATAATAACAATTTTGACAAAGTTCGTATATCAAAAGAATTATTAAATAATATAACTATGATAAGACTTTTTTTACAAGTTAAATCGCTCTTTCATAGAGGGAGAGGGAAAGCAGTAGGGGGATTCGGTTCTAAGTCTATTTCTTCTGTTTTTATTTGAGATATTGCAAAAAGTAGATTAGTGTATCTTACTTGAGAATCTAAATAAAGTTAACATGATTTTATAATCGATTCTTAATATTTATTTAGATATATATATATATAATAAAATTTATATATATTTTTTAATTAAAAATAACAAAATATAATATATTAATAATATTAAATATTATAATTTTTAATAAAATTATTATTCATTGATTTTTTCGGTATACATTATTTTCTATAATCATATACACATGCTTTAATTACTCTAAATTGGAAAGCTTTATATAGTTGATGGATTAAAGGCAACATGGATGGGAGTTAACTAATACCAAAGACAAACAATGATTAGTAATTAAGTAGTTCACGTGAGTCAGCACACAAATCCATCATCCAATCTCCATAATTAGCCAATTTCTTCGCATGTATGAGCTGTGATAGGACAATTAATCTTTGATACCTTTTCGGCCTTTCGGCAGAGTTAAGTCATTGGGCATCCTTTTCAAGACCCACCCAGGGAGAAAAGAATCAGATGAAAATAAAATATAGACACTTTAGTAATCAGAAATAAAATGCTTGCACTGTTCAATTAAAATTAAATATAAATGAGGACTATGACACTTACAAGTACATCAAGCAAAGCCGTTCTTAGTACCAAATTTTTTTATTTATTAATTATGCTCAACCCAAACGGCCAAAGCTGTTTAACATGGGCATAAAAAGTGGTGTATTAAATCATTACAATAGGTGATCTATTAAAATTTATTTGGTGATGAAGTTTTGGGATTAGAATAATTTTATATGAAGGTTGTGAATTTGAATTTTATTGTTTTTTATATTATAAAAAAATTATTAAAATTGGAATAATAATTAGAGGTTTGGATAATTTGTAATGAGAGTCTAATTGTTTTAATTTTTTCAAGAATTGTTTTATTAATTATTTTTGAGAAAATAAACTCAGAATATTCTCATGCTTAAATCTGAAGGTAACCTCTAATACTCATTTATGATAGGTCATATATAAATACGAACGTTTTAAACATTTATTTAGGCTATTGAAAAGTGTTAGTAGCATGGTACCTTTTAATATGGTTTTATTAATGGATGTGGAATTTCAACATATAATGAAAATTTATATATAATAATTTTTTGTTAAAATTAATTTATAAAATTCAATATATTGATAATTTTAAATTTTTTAATAGAAGTTTATTTATTAGTTGTTATTATCTATTTTTATATATATATATATATATATATATTAAAAATACTTTTAGTATAATCTTCCTAATCATCTTTTATAGGTTAAAATTTATTAAAAAATTATAAAATTATGAATGGGTTCGTTAAATAGGAAGAAAGACTCATAATTTTATGATTTTTAATAAATTTTAATCAATAATAAAAAGTATGTTAAAAAATTGTATCTTACTAGCATTTTTCTAGATTCCTTTTCTAGGTTCTTTATCAGGGTGACTTAACAAGTTAATTTGATTTTTTCCGTATTTTTAGATTACAATTGTAAATTATGGTTCAATTTAATGGGAAAGTTAATTATTTGTACAGGAAATTTAATTTCCACGCTCTAAATCCTAGTTTGGGACTGAAATGAAACTATAGGACTCAAAAATATGCTTAAATAATTTCAACAGTGATAATATATTATTTGTAAACATATTTAGGGATCAGCATCAGACATGATTGGTTGGAAAATATTAAACTAAAATTGATATTTATAAAAATATAATTTAATTTCATCCTTATATGATGCTGATTTAATTGAGCATGGGTGTTGTCGATATTCAATTTTTTGTAGGTAGCTAACATCAATTTGAGAGAAGGAGCTTAACGACATTGTGGTAGAATTTGTTGGATCCGTAGCAGCGATGATGGAAGAAGGCAATAGTCTAATTAATATGGTATTTATTTACGGTAGGATAAAATAGCTCATAAAAATAAAGGAAGAGATGACAATCATGAAAATCGATGATGAAAGTTATAAAATTCAACAATGATAATCATGGAATCTGATAATAGAAAGAAAATCAAGGTACTAAAACAAGGAGCATGAAAGTAAACTCGGACAGAGCATGAAAGATCAAATAGAAAAGATATGAGAATCATAGAAATTGACAATGACATGGAAGTCGATGACTACAAGATATGAGATAGGATGATATAAATCGAGAGAATAGAAGTAGAACCAATTTTCACTATGTAAGTTGAATAAAAAAAATTATAGGTTAAATAAAAAATTATAAAAAAATAAAAAATAATAAAAATAAATGGTTTAATAATTTAATATAAATAAAAAAATCAATTAATATTATAAAAAATATGATATGTTACTTATACCTTTTACTCAACCATAAATACAAAATAATCGATTTACACATCTAAATACTAAGTTAAAGCATAATCAAAAAATTTTATAAACTTAAATCATCAACTTTACAGAAAAGATCAATAAGATGATATTTTATAAGAATAAAGAAAAGATATAATTTTTATGATAGAAAAAAATATTTATTTAGATTAATAGAAATTTTGATATTTCATACGTATTTCATTATTTATAGAAGAACTATTTATATTTGTACAATTATTAATATAAGAAAACTATAAATAAATCTTAATAGAATTTTTCTATTTTTAATTTGAAAAAATTAATAATCAATCCTAATAGAATCTATAATATAATTCAAATATTTAACATAATCCTAATTAAATCTTAATAAATTTTAATCAAATAATTTAATCAAATTCTAACAAATTAAAAATTAAATCTAATAAAATAAATAAAATATCTTTTTAAATTTTGTAATCTTTCTGTAAAGATCTTTTTAATTTGTATTTATAAAATTACGATCATATCTGTATTTTTTTTAAAGTGTATTTACATGGATTCCAATTATTATTTTTTATCTTTTTTTAACTTTTTTTTAACAAGTTTTCTTCTTGAATTACGTCATTTTCTAAGTAAACTTGATCATATAAGGTGATTCATATCATAGGAAATACAATAGCACACCTTTGTAATCAGATCGATTATCAATGAAAAATAAAACTTTTACTCAAATTTAATCACAACAAACTATAATAATATGGTGAAATTTACTTGAATCTTTTTGAACTTGACTCATCTGGTCCATTTTACTCAAATTGTCTTTCAATAACAAATTTTGAACACGTAAATAACATTTACTCACACTTAAAAATATCATAAAAAAATTGTAGACAAAATTTGGCATACATTCTCCAAATTGTAGTTTCAAGTATCATCCTTATGCAGTGTTTGGATGGAGGGATTAAAGAGGAGAAAGAAGGAAAAAGAGGATATGAAAAGACTTTCTATTATTTGTTTCTGTAGAAAAACAAAAGGAAAAAAATATTTTCTATAATATCCACCAAAATTTTTAATCCCCTTCTAAGTAAGAAATATGAGGGATGAAAGTTTTTTTTTTATTATTTTAGAATTTTAAAATTATTACATATTTTTAAAAAATAAAAAAATTATATTTATAAAAAAATATAGTAAAAAATTTTATTTTTAAAAGTTAAATTTTATTTTTAAATTTATATAAAATAAAATTTATACTACTAATATATTTATTTCTTCTCTTTTTTATATTTATCTAAATAAAATGAAGAATTTTTTTCCCTTTTTATTACAACTTCTTAAATATTTTTTTTTTTTTATTTTTATTCTTTTTCTTTCCTTTCTTTTTATTTTTTCTTTTCTTTTTATTCCTCTTATATTCTTCTATTCTTTTCTTTTTATTTCTCTCATCCAAACAATGCATGGATCTTTCTAATTTTATTAATTTAATAATTAATTTTTATGTTGATTTTTTTATCTTCAGTTTTTATTAAATCGAGCATAAACCCTTCTCGATATAATTTTTTTATTTGTCTTATGTCAAATATCTTACATTTTTTTTAATATTTTCAATGTTATTCTTTAGATTTTATCAATCGTTGTTTATAAGATTTTTTTATGAGCTAATTATATTAAATGATTATAAGGTTACTCCAATCTTAATACAGAGAGGAAAAAAAAAAAAGACAGAGTTCCAAAGTTATAAAATACAAGGAGAATAAGAAAACTGCATCTTACACAATTGAGGAAATACAACAATCTGGAAAAAGTACAACTTCCTTGAGTTAATCTCTACAATCAAGCCAATTCCACAATTTCACCTTTGTTAAATCTAAATTACAAGTATGATTAAAGAAATCCCTTGCTCGAAAATGATCTCGTTCTCCATTAGCCACCCAAGGACCAAATACAGTAGCTAGTGAAACACACATCTACATTTTTTAATTCTTTTTATTTTCACTCTATAATGGAGAAAATATGACTCTTAAGTCCAAACACATCACCATTTCAACCCGAGCAATATATAAATTGTCATCCAAACTTGAAAAGTGTAATTACAGCACATAAACAAATGAACAAAAGGCTCTTGTGCATTATTTCAAAAGGTGCATCTAAAATCCACAAGCTGGGGAAGAGCATTTTCTTAAATAATTTTTATTTGGTAGGTCTATATTCTGTCATAAACTTTTTATATTTATAAATTTTTCTTCATTGAATTTAACACATAATATCAAATTAATATTAATTAATAGGTGATTCAAAAAATTATTTTTAAAATTTACTCTTCAATTTTAAAAATTGCATATAATTTTTTGTATATAATAAATCAAAATATTCAATATGTTTTACAACATAAACATCTTCTATTATATTTTATTTCTTCTTAATTAATTGTTTGATAGTGATGATATTTTCTATATATTTTTAATTTTATCTAAACTTAAAACTATTTATAAATGCTTACAAAAATTGTTCATATATGTTATAATTTATTTAAATTTTACTCTCTCACTTCCTTAGTTTTTGTATCCGCCTGATTTGGAGTGTGCAAACAACAATCTAAACATGCCGGAGCACACACAAATAATGTAACTTTTCAAAAATGTCAAAAATTAAGAAAAGTTAATTATACTTGTAATTGAGAACCAATTTTTTTTCTTCTAAAATAGGCAATTTCTTATTCTGATCATGCAGAAGAATTCACTCTGTAACTAAAAAAAACAAAACATATATGGTGGTCATGTGTTAAGAATTAGAATTTGACTTAATTTGGATAAACTTATGAATAACTATTTATAAAAGAAAAAATAAGCAAGTAAAACAAATTAAACTTTTTCATAAATTAAAATTAATTTATGCACATTAATTTTTAAAATTCTTTTCATAAAACTTCTCTAACATCTGACGTGCATAAATATTGATTTTAATTAATAGGAAGAAATTTGATTCATTTATATCTTCTAATTTTACTTTTCTATTAAGTATTTGTTGTAAAGCTTATCTAAACTAAATCTTTTATAAGAATTTACAAATATTTTAATCCTTAACTTATACTTTTAGTTTTAAAATAATATAAATTAATTTTTTACTTTTAAAATTTTTGTAAATTAATTTTTTACTCACTTAAAATAATATAAATTAGTTTTTCAAGAACAAATTTAAAAAACAAATGAAATTTAAAAGTTAACAAAAAAATATTCTTAAATAAGAGACTAATTTTTAAAAATTCAATAAATTAAAAATTAAAATACTTGTAAACTCAAATCTTTAATTATATGGGGATGTTTGTCTGTTACTCCGCTGAGGAATCTGCTTGACAAATTGCCAATATATGAGCAAGTGATCATCAATAATGGAAACCAAACAGTAAAGCTTTATTTAAGAGGTTCACCATTCAACTCAATTATTGAGTATAACAGTATACACAATTTCAGGACGGAGATTTGCAGGATATCTTAGCATATCTTTACGAAAATGAATATGAATCCTTAAATGTGTGTCTTTAAAATAAAAAGAAGGAACGACACGAAGGTGAAAACCTAATTGAGTATGTGCCTATAGCTACAATCACATAAAATAGTTATAATTGTTCTTTGTTATTCTGTCATATTTGGCATGTCATGTTTGTTTGGATCTCCATCAGTCCTTATTGTGGATGCAGTGGTGAACTATGGCTTCACGTTTTGCATAGTAAGTATGAACAATGGGAATGTTACAGATTTGTATCATTTATATTCTATATCTGTAATTAATGTGAGGTATGTTCTTCTACGGTTGAATGTTGCCTCTTTTTTCATGATTCTATCCCTCTTTAATTTATGCATGATTTAATTAGTTAAAGAATTTATATCCAATTAGAATGTATTAAATAAAATGCATTTTTTTAACCTGTCAGTGATTTGTTATTATGATTTAATGTCTTTCAGTTATTGTGAAGGAGAGCTTTGGTACAATGAGGCTTGAAATTAGTCTCTTACAAATACAAGGTATAAGGTTGTCTATTATATAGAAATTTTATGAAAGATTTCCCATTTAAATTATTTAAATTTATCTTAATAGCTTAAATATATTTTTAATCTATGAATTTATTATTTTTTATCATATTCCTTATTTAAATATTTTTAATAGATATACGTAACAGAAATGATACATTTTTAATTTTCATTAATTAGAAACTAAAATTACAATTATTTTTTATAATTTTTAAGAATTAATTAAAAAGAATAAATTTAAAAATAAAAAACATCATATTTTTAGAAGCAGAATTCATATATAAGTCTATCTACTAACAAAAGTTAATCCAATTAATAAATATTAAATTCATGATTTATAAAACCATGAGCTCAAATTCTATTGTCAATATAAAAATTTTGTTGATAAATAATAATATGTAAGTATTTTTATAAACACTTTTTAAATCTTAAAACATATTATAATCTTGATAAAACTTAAAAATCTAATTTATCTAAACTTTTTCTTCAATATATGTAAGCCTATCTGGATATACTAGCGCTTAAGTAAAAAATTAAAAGTGTTGGATAATATTATAAAAATGACTGATGAACTTAGTTCGTTTATATTAAAATAAACTTAAATTAAGTGTTCATTTTTTTCTTTTCTTTGTAGCTTATTTTTTGTTAAAATAAAGTTAACACCTAAAATATATGTTCTTTAATGATATTTTTTTATTAAATATATTTACTTAAATTATTATCTAAATATTCTTTAAATAAATTGTACTAAGTAAATATAAGATTACAAATTTTTAATAGGTTCTTGTAAAAAAAATTCAATGTTTACTCTTTTGAGGATGAAAGTTTCATTGATAAATAATTTAAAGATTTGACTAATTAGTCCTTTGAAAATTTAAATTATTATCATATTAGTCCTCCAAAATTGTCATTAAATTAGTTTTTTTATTACTTTAATTCGTCATAAAGATGAATTTAATAAAATTTTAATTTTTTTAAAATTTAATTTACGATCAAATGAAACTCTTATATTTTCTTTTTTAAAATTTTTTAAAATCAATATAATTACATTTTCGAGCTTAAAAATATTTTTTATAAGCAAAATAATTTATTATACAGTATGGTTTGGGTCCAAGTAATACACAAACTAAAGGAGAAAACAGAACATGATGTAATTGAATCCAATACACGTGGAACTGATGCTACAACTCAATCATAGAAACCAATATCCTATCAAAGAACTAAATTATGAAAAAAAAAAATGGCATGATAAATTAAAATTTTAAAAATTTATTTAGTAAATTTGTTTTTAAAAAATATGACAATAATTAATTTTTATAAACCATAGTTTATAATATAAAATTTTAAACCTACTTAATAAACCTTTAATTTTTAAAAAATCAATTTAACATTATTCTCATTCATATTATAAGCCGGGCCCTATTAATGGGACCCGTGCATGATCATAAAAGGAATACGAGCGAATATCGGAGATATAATCCAAATTCGGTCATAGTGAGGATTTCGGCATCAATCTTTCCTTCTTTTCAAATTTTAATTCTTATAGTTTTTTCTTTCCTTTAAATTGGTTTTGACCCCTTACTGTAAAGGGTGTCCCTCAGCTTCCTTTCCTTTTATAGTTTTTATTTATTAAAATATTGGTTCTATTTTTTTTATTAAGAATTCGTCCCAATAGTTTCTGATAGGAAAAAAAAAATTATATGGATAAATCTATTTTCATTTTACTCACTATGACTTTTTCTTAGACTATAGATATATTTTTCTAAAAAATAATTATATTTGAATTAAATAAAACTATGAACAGTAAAATTCTCATTTAAAATTTTAATATAATTATATATTTTAGGATAATTTTTTTTTCCTTTTATGACGAATAAGGCTACATAGGTAAGTCCGTAAAAAATAATACCAAATTTACCTTAAAACATTATGAGTACAAATTTTTAAATTGTTGTTTTAAGGAGTTCAAAAGCTAAACCCTACCCTAAAATTGTGCAAAGTAATTCTGTTAAGACAAAAAACAAGTATAATATATATAATATTCAGTTTCAATTCTCCTAAAGTAATATATATATATATATATATATATATATATATATATATATATATATATATATATATAATAAAGATATGTTGGTTAATTTCAAATTAGCATACTTTGTATGTTTAAATTAATGATGAATATATATTGATTTTTATAATTTACGTTTTTTTTTTGTTAGCGGAGTTAAATCCGTAACATAATACTCCCACGAATCAATTAAGCATGTGAGCACAATTTATAAGCAACTTTTTTTTTTAAAAAAAAAAAGACAACACTTCATCATTAGCAACTTTACTACGGAAAGGAAGAGCTCAACATTTGGCAAAGTATGGGATAAGTAAATATTGGTAAACAAATACATTTTTAATTAGCACTTAATTTTAATATATTCTTAGTATAAAATTTTTATATTATTAATTAATTAAATAGATCATAATTTTAAATAATTATTACATAAACTAATAATTTTTAATAATATATTAACTCATGATTAGATAATAGTATAATTTTTTTATTATCAATATTTTCAGTTTAATTAAGTGAAAAGTGAAGTAAATGATTGTAATTAAGAAATGAAAAATGGAAGGCTTCTATAATCTTTGACCATGATATTTAATAATTAATATTTTAAGCTTAATTATATTTGATATGATATTGTCTTCTTGATGAAATTAGGTTTATGATACGAAATGTTTAATTAAATGGAAATTTCGAATATTTCATATGCATTGATTTGATACCTTCATTTTATATAGATGGGTGGCATCCAAAATTCAACATAAGAATTTCATCTCAATAATTAAGCCACCTGTTTCTTTTTCTTGTCTCTCTTTTAATTAAAAGTAATACATTACAAAAAATATTAACAATTAAGAGAAAAAATATTATCCTTTAAAAGAGATAAAAATAGATTATGAAATTATATATATTTATAGAAATTGTATTTACATAATTACTTTATACTAACAATAAAATAAAATGAGAAAAGAGAGATGTGTGAAGATAATTGATATGATAAAGATACGAGTATTTGTAATTAGGTTTGTATCAATTTTGAGGTAAAAATTATCTAGTTTGATCATAAAAAATTATATTTAAATTTGGATTAGTTTAAACTAATATAAAAAATATAAAAATAAAATTCAATCTTTTTCTGGATCAAATTTCATAAGTTCATTTCATGTTATTCTCCAATTAAATTTAAAGTTTGACCTACGTAACTCACATCCATTCTTTAATCCAAAGCTAAATTTTATTCTTTGTTTTATGAGGTTAACTCTTTTAACTTTTATATTACTTGATAAATGAAATTACTTTAATTAGAATACAAATACAATTTCAAATTTTTATTTAAAAAACAATATTTATTAAGTAAAAGCACAAATATGTAATAAACATGAAAAAAAGAAAATTTTCAAAAATATTAAAATGAGATAATCTCTAATAAACTCTTTCAAATACGCTTTCTACCATTGATTACAATTTATTAAAAATATAAAATTGTGAGTAACACTAAGTAAAAAGTTAGAAGGAACCACATCATGCTTTCTACCATTGATTACAATTTATTAATAAATTTCGGCCAATGTATTGCCATTTTCTCATTGTGTGTTTTATGACTTTTGAATTTTATACCAAACAAATAGATTTTACATATACCCACACGCCAGCATATATTTTAAAGTTTGAATACATTTTAGTTCTTATGATTTACTTCAATTTTGACTTTGATCTGGACATTTTAACGTTTAAGTTTTAGTTTCTATATTTTTATTTTTTTAATGTTTTAGATTCTAATGTTTAATTTTATTTTTAAGTTTTCATTCCTGCAATTTAAGTTTTTTCATTTTAGATTTTAGTCTTCATAGAACAGACATTGACTTTTATTGCTATGCCTTAAAAAAATGTGTGATAGCATACTGATAGTGGTATTTTAATCATATCTATATATTGATAATTGCGACCGAAATTTATATAGAACCAATGATAAAATTTTAGAATAAAAAGGTTACATCACTTTTTTTTTGGTAAGATATTAATATAAAATAAAAGAAGAAAATGAAAAGTATTTTAGTTTTAAAAAAGGAGTAAAATAAATAAAGCAAGAGATGAAAATTAGGATATACCATTTGTTTCTTTTTAAGTAAATAAAGTTGTCCTTAAAATTAAATAACGTCACAATATATCTGTTAGAAGTGATGATAAGGATTATAAGATATACTAATTTCGTACAAAATGTTAGGAGAGAGGACAGACACTTCATTTCAATATTAAGGCAATACAAAAGCTGAGTTAATACTCAATAGACCCATAGGAATGGAAAGGGACATATAAGTTGTATATATTTTCAGAGATCAAAATAAAACTAACCTTATAGTATATTACAGCCATGTGGCAAATGCTAAGGAAGACTCTTTTGTTTTATATTTGGTTCACTTTTTCTTTCCTTCTCCAAATTATTCCTAAATATTTATGAAAAAGTCCTTAAATTAAGTGGTCAATATAGTCATAAACCGTTGCTTAAGGTGAGGGAGAACCTGATTTTGCATTCAACTACCACAAATAAAGTAGTTATAAATACAAAGGAACATGATATTGAAGAATATATAGAGTAGTTAGTGGAAAATATTACAGTTAACATTGGCTATATATGTTATTGTACAGTGTTTGATATTATTATAAAGGTTATGTCATAGTCATTCTTTTTCATCTTGTATAGCCCCATTTATTGCACTTGTCTTTTGCTTTCTTTTCTACTCTCTCACTTGAAAATGCTCTTTTTCTCCCTATACTCTCTCAGTGTTGCTTATCATTAGTCATTGTATTTGCGGGTTTCTCTCATCTTGTCCTGCAACTAACTAGGGTTTTCCGTTTTCTCTCTGAACTCTCACATCCAATAGTGAATTCCCAAGACTTCTATCAAGGTGCTTGCTGACTTCTTTTTCACTGGCATTATTAAAGAATAGATCCTGAAAGAGCCTTCTGCAAGAGATAGAGAAAAATAAAAAGGTATTGATCTAAATTACAATATCGTTTGCTCAATTAAACCTAGCTTTGACAAGGTATAGTTTTTATTATTCCAATCATATGTTTTTTTCTTAAATTTTTTTCTCTTCTTTTTGATTGGTGTTTTCCTATTAAGTTTCTGTTCTAAGGCATGATTCAGGGTTTTCAGGGTTTTTGTTTTTTGAAATTTTTTGAAGGAGCAAAATTCTGGGTGAATGATATACCATCCAACTGAAAGAGTTGAAAATTGAGATAATTGCCACACATGTCATATCTACCAATAAACTGAAAAGATCTCTGGTAGGTGTAGCTTTTCTTTTAGCGCTTCCACTGAAAATCACAGAAAGCTATGCACCTAAGGGGTACTGGAGAGAGATGATGAGAAGAGACAGGGATAGAAATTTAGGGAAGAATTTATTAGTCTGAGATGAAGAAATCAAACATAGCACAGTCAACAATCAAATTGTGGTCTCATAAGAATAGTTATTATATTTATTTTATTTAATTTTCTCCTATGCCCTTTGTCCTTTGAGAGGAAAATGAAATTGAGAAAAGGGGTTCTGGGTAGTAGCCAGAGAAAGAAAATCTATAAATAGGGGTGTTTTATATTTTTTATTTTTTAATCCACTAGTTGAAAGTGGCACTTTGATTCAACATAAAGACGGCTTAGGGATAAAAAGTAAGAGAAGTTTAAACAGTAGTAGAAAATGTTGTTGCCAAAAAAGGAAGTAGCAGGATATGCTTAAAGTCTTCCTAACCCTAATTTAACACATGCCCATGGATGCCCAGAGATTAAATATTGCAGATTGGATGACCACTGTACAGTTAATAAATTAAGCTGACTTTAGTTTTAAATAATTTTCAATAAATGGGTATATAAGTCTTTGGTACTTTTCTTTGTAGTTTTAGTTATTCCCAATTTAAAATTATATTTATGAGGCAGATATATTTATAAAGGATAGTCTACTTTACCAGATTCAGAATATATTAAATTGTAATGTACTGTATTTTGATTCACCTGTTTTCTTAAATATTTTGTACTTATGGGTTAGAGTATCATTGTACTCTCTTTATGAATTTCTTTGTTGCTGATAGAATAAAAAAAAAGGGACTATAATCAATCATAATTCCAACTCTTGAGAGTTTATAATTAATTTGCTTAATTTTCTGTTTGATTTATAAATAAAAGTTGCAGTGAATTGAAAATCATGGCCTCTTCTAGCTACTCTAATTCTCCCTGTGCTGCCTGCAAGTTTTTGAGAAGGAAATGCATGCCAGATTGCATTTTTGCTCCTTATTTTCCACCAGAAGAGCCTCAAAAGTTTGCCAATGTTCACAAGATATTTGGTGCAAGCAATGTGAGTAAACTTCTGAATGAAGTCCAACCCCACCAAAGGGAGGATGCAGTAAACTCTCTGGCCTATGAAGCTGAGGCAAGAATAAAAGACCCAGTTTATGGATGTGTTGGTGCCATTTCAGTGCTCCAAAGGCAAGTGATTAGGCTTCAGAAGGAACTAGATGCCACAAACGCTGATTTGATCCGTTATACTTGCAATGAAATGCCAACTCCTCAAGATGGAAGAAGGATGGGTGAAGGTGGAGGCTCTTCCCTTGGTCAATCTCCTGGTTATTATTATCCTTCTCCTTGGAACAATGATCCACTTGGGGATGGTTATCACAGAGGTGACAATAATATGTGATCTTCAACCTTCTTAGACCAATATCTATTATGAAATATTCCTATTAGTTAATGAGTTATCCCTTTAGGGTTTCTTATTGTATAGTATTTATGAAGGGGGTGAGTATGTATAGTCATATAGATATATATGTCTGGTTCTAAAGGCATATGAATAAAATGCTGTATGTTATTGTGGGAGTGCCCTTCATATTTCATAAAATGTGTATCTTGATGGATGTAACTGAACTTCTCTTAGCAGACTCAAATGAAAAATTCGAATCATAATAAAACTCAGTTATCTGATGATCATTTTTCATAGCAAGAGAAATTTTTTATTTTTTCATATAATATTAATCTTCTATTACTTGTTTTAATATTAATATTGACTTTTCATATGTTACAATAATATAACAAGTTAATTTTTATCAATATTGAATCTATATACCTTAAAAATTACATTTTTTTTACAAGCAACGAAACTTTATATCAAAAATACAAAAGGTACTCTAACCTAACATCAAGTGCAGTTTATAATAGAGCTAATTATATAGTGTGAAGGGGTTAAACACTAATATGGAAACATACATTTTTCCCTAATCAATTTCAAACAAAATCAAGATCAAAATCTTACCTTAATAATATCTACAAGGTGAATTATATTGAGTTTGTCCTACCTAAAAATCACATCAATCTATATTTTATAAAAATTATCATATTGAATTCAGTCTTTATATATATATAATAAAAGTTATATGCTCACATTAAAAAAATATAAAATTTACTATACGACATCCAATTAATTTTTTTTAGAAGTACATTATAAAAATGATTTAATATTTTCAAATTACGTTACAACATATATATAATATGCTCAGCATTGAGACCACTAAACCCCCCCCCCCCCCCCACAACGTTTTTCTTTTCTTTTAATGGAATCCCAAATGGTCCCCACTCATGGCAGTCCAACCAGCTTCCATATTAAATTGTGAGAAATTGCTAGCAAACAGAATCATATTACTCTAATTGATTCTAACCAATTGATTAACTATTTTTGATCTTCGAATAAAACAATGCATAGCACTAGTTGGAACCTACCTTTTTGATCGAGCTCGAAGTCCCTCTTCCATGTACTCACTTAGATATTACTATTTCATGTTGCCTAAGAACATGAGAAGGCCATGATCTCAAAATGGTCTTCACGAAACAATGAGCTACACAAACATGTTATATATAATGGGTTCCCTATGAAGTTCAATTATCTATTTATAATGCTTTGTGTGTATATATGGCCTAATAGCATGCAATTCAAAGTCACCATAAAGGAGAAGACAGATTACCTCCTATCCCGCAACGTTTCACTACTTTTTCAATCTTTATAGTTCAAAGCATTAATGTGAGCAAATGAAATAAAGAAAAGGTATGTCATTTTTTTCAGCGTATAATTCTCCAACATCCTTTACTGCTACTTTCTCCAATTCATAATATTATATTTATGCTGGTCAAAGGAGGACTTGGAACTGTTAATTTGTTGACTTTGGTAAACATTTTGAATATTTTTTTTTAAAAGAAAAAAAAGGGAATATATATTATTTGTGATGCTTCCGTGATTGCATTTCCATGTCGTCTCTTCATTAGAACATTATGATTATGATGAGTATCAAGTATAAGTGAGTGAGTGGTAGTACTGGTACTGATGCCTAGGGATGGAGGATTCACTAACGAAAGAGATTGTTCTGTTCAATGGCATGTGATAAGAGTACATTGAACTTTTTTAGACAAGTAATGTGCATGGTGCGGATATAACGGGGCATTTTCTTCGCCCCCCTTCTCTCGCGCTGTGCCATGTGAGTATTATGAGTCATTGCTCACTCCTCTGAATCACATAATATTCACCCTTTTCATTCTTCTCCTACTTATAACCTCACTTCTGTTTTGGCAATTAATGTTCCTAGCTTCAACAAATATTGTTACACTTATATATACTTGTCCATAAATTATATACCCCCACAAGATCTTTGGGTTTAATTAGAATAGTGAAGTGGTCTCATTTGATGTTATAGATAACAGAAACTATGTATGTATTAATTGTATGGAGGTAGCATTACTTTAACAACCGGATGAATATATATCTTTTATCATTTCATTATATTAATACAAAGAGAAATTTAATTTATACACATTTTGTTACTTGTTTTACAAATAAGAGAAAGATGGGAAGAAGAGAGAGAGAGAGAGAGAGAGAGAGAGAGAAATGTGCTATAACTTTGATATAAGAAAACAAATGAGTTTAAAAATGTTAGAAAAAGTCTTTATATGAGTAATATAACTTTGATATAAGCATAAAGGAATGAAAAAAATAATAAAGATATTTTTTCCCTTCCGTGGGTTTTCTTAATTTTGTGCCCTTTTTCTTGTTCTAATTAATTTGCTATAATGGCTTTTATACTGTTTGTCGTTAATTATTTTGAACGTGTGCGCAATTCGTACATATATTAATTCCTCCATGATTTAGTCAAAAGTATATCATCAGTGATGAAATGAAAGAATTTAAATGAGAATTCATTATAGCATTATATGAAGTTAAGTAAAATTAAATGTAGAACTTTTAATAATGCCCAGAAAACAGATATTGACATTAATTAAAGACAAAGTATTAATTAGATCAAGTTCTTAAATCGTATATCACGTGATTACCTGGTCTATTTAGAGATGACCTAATATATACTATACGTAAATTAACTTTAAGCTAAGAACTCTTTAAACTAATTAAAATAATTTTTTAATTATTAACATTTTATTAAAGTTTTAGATGAGGATCTATCTCATCGTTTTTCATAACAAAAATTATTTTAACATGTTTTTACTTAATATCATTTTTAATCAATAATAAATTTAACCAATCAATATTTATTGAGACATTTATAATCCGTAATAAGTTTTTTATAATTTAAGTTTTAAGAAAAACTCTATAAAGTTACAATTATTAAAATTGTTAACATTATTCTATTGATCATATATATACTTGGATGAGAAAAATATCAATTTTTAATATATAATTGAATATGTCAATCATTATATTATTTTTATTGGTGTAATTTCCTGTAAAAATATTTAATTCTGAAAATAAATCTAATACATCAATGGCTTTGGTCTATTCTAATATTTATAAAATTAAATAATGAGATATTTAATTTAATAATTAAGATTAATTGTTTAGAAATAATCACTAAAAAGATAAACTGGTAACTACTAAATAGGAGAACGGTAAGACGAGGGGCCTATTTTATTTTTTTATACAGTGAATGGGGAAAAGAAGGGGGAAATAAACTAAATGTTGAAACTACATATAGAATCTGCAAGCAGAATATGTTGAATCCCTATATAGGAAGATCCTCCCAAACAATCATGTTCTTTTGACCATAAGAGATAAGAGTCTATCTTGGCCAAAAATCAGCTATCATATTAGCCTCAGATGGCCTATTTTTCAAAAGGAAAATGTTTAATTACTCCTAATATTATATATATGCTAATTATTAACTTTTCCGTTTGTGAAGAGAAAGTATTAACAATAAGTATTATTTTGGGTCTAAAGTAAATGTTCTGTTGACTTTATGGTTGGTTCCACCTTGCTTCCATTAATTGAATAAAAATATGGGAGGAAATCACTATTAATTCTAGGAGTAAGTTTTACACGCTTACTCTACCTAATAACTATTAACAGAATATAAATTTAATAAATCTATCTCTTAAATCATATAATACTATCTTAATGTATGTTAACTAGTTAAATATTTATAATTGTTATAATTTTATAGTTGATATTTATTTAATTTTCAAGAAGTACAGTATCTATAAAATTGATTGAAAAATCTTAATTATGTTTTAAATTATAAAAATTTTATAAAGTTAGTCTACTTAATAAAACTTTCAATTTAACATACATTTAAATTAATTGAATTTAATATTTATAAAAATATTTAAAAGAATAAATTTAACAATAACAGTAGATCTCCATCCTAAAATTAATATATTATATCTCCCGCTAGGAATAATGATTCTTAAAAAATGATTCATGTCAACTTTTACTATCAATTAAAGAGAAAGCGGTAAATGCATACTCAAAACCTTTTAGTTTTGCACATATCTCCAAAATGCATTGATTTAAATTGGGGAGCAAAGAAGAGAAAGTTAAGCTTTATGCATGCCTAAGAATTCGCCTTTGATGGATTATAGTTGTCCTTTCTCTTCAACTCATTAATTTTTCCCCACCACAAATTGAGCTCCCTTGACCCAATAGAACTATGATGACAATGTGCTCTTGTCTCATATACTTCTTCCTTTGGGTATTCACTAACATCATTAAGATGATATTACTTCTTTTTCATCCACATCAACTTTTTAACACTAATTTCATATCAACTATTTTTCAATCAGCCATGAATGTTACACATTTGTTGTTGGGTATTTGAATTTGAGACTAAAGTGTTGGTTCTATTTCTATACACGTATGATTGAGTCAGAATTTGAGAATGGACACTAATTCCATATTTATGCCTCGTTTGTCCACACATGTAGAGTATCTATTGAGTAGAATGGCGGTATAGAGAATACACGGGGAGAGAAAATAGGTGAAGAGTTGGGAAAGAGAGGGACTAAAGAACTAAAGTATAGGCAACATTTTGGCATGGGAAAGATACCAAATGTTTCCCTTTGTCATGCAAAACTGAGCACGCGTACTTATCAATATTTTAATCCATAATAGGTTCATTTTAGTACTTCAATAATTAAGCTTGGTTAATCACCTTCTTAAAGAGTTAAATGATTATTTTTATATTATAATTCCAATTAAATATATGTACTTATTTGTAAAATAGTACTTCTTTCATGGGTTTTTGTAATATTAATATAAAATTTATATTCAATATTTCATTGATTAAAATATTAAATATAATATAGTTCTTAGGAGGCTTAAATATATTTTTCATTTCTAAAAATTATTTAATCTATATTTTAGTTCCTAATTTTTTCATGTGATTACCAATTTTATTGAAATACATAGTTATTAATTTAATTTTAATACATATTTAACCTCATACAATAATAATTTTTATATAATAAATATTTATTGAACATCATAAGAAAATAATACATTGATAATATTAAATATCATAATTTTTAATATAAAATTTATTATTTATATTTTTAATCTGCAATAAAAAATAATAAAATTTATGAAATTATTTTAATTCTAATGGATTTTTATTATTTATCTTTGAGCACACATAAAAATAACATATTTTTAATTCTTATCATTAGAAAAGCTTTTTTGACGTTGGATGCAATGGTAAATGAATCGTTAACATATGACATAATTTGATTATTTTAGTTCATCACTTAAAAAAATAAATTTAAAAAGATAACAATTAAAAATTTATTTTTATGTAGGGATTAAATAAAAAATATATAGAAGCTAAAGAAAAGTAAATATTTTTTTTAGGAAGAAAATATTTTTGATAAAATTCTGAATTATTTTATTTAAAATTTTTCATGATTATAGACAAAAATGTTATAGTTCATTTAAGGATATTTATAGATAAATTATCAAAATTGAGTTAGTTTCTTGAACACAATAAACCCAAATTTTTGTTCATTGGGAGACAAAAAGCGTTGAAGTCATGTTCATACTCTCAACATTAATGGGCCACCACTAACCGCCCAAGATCGCTTCGATCCCAAAAGTTATATCACAATGACTTCGTCTCTTTAGTTTGATTGATTGATGAGACAAATGACATGTCCAAAATTAAAGCCCAGTGAGCTCAGGCACATGCCAGGTGAGCAAAAAAGTCTTTATTCCTGGCTCATTCATTCAATTCCAATGAATATACTTCCATACTTTATAGAGGAAGAAAATTATTCTTCTAAGAATCATAATTACTATTGGATGTACACTTGAAATATATAAAAAAGAAAATAAATTGAATAATGTAATGTAAATGGAGGTGTCACTCAATTATATTTATTTCTAAAATAGATTAAACAAATTTTCTAAAAAAATAAATTAAAAATTTTAAATTTTAAATTATCTAAAAAAATTAAATATAATAAAATTAATTTATTTAAGTAAATATAAATAATATATTATTATTATTATTATTATGATAAATTTCATTAACACCATCTATGTTTTGATAAAATTTTATATAATATTTTTATTTTTTTTACACTTACATAGATCTCCTTATTTATTTGAGATTAGTTGTATTTTATACTTCTTGATATCAGATATCGTTAATAAAGATAAAAAAAATATAAATATAAATTATATATGTCATTTAATAAATTTTCTTTTTCCAAATATCCACTATCTTCAACCTTTATATGTTTCCACAATTAAATTATTGAACTAGGATAACCATAAGAAGAGCAAAGTTACAATTTAAGGCACAAGTAGAGTAAAGGAAAGGCACCTCAAACACAAGGCAAATAAAATTCACAATCATTGATAATTCTCATATCTTATTGTATTTGGCTAACATGTTTTAACTTGGTAAACTTTCATTATTTATCATATGTTGCTACTCTCAATGTAGCTTTGTGATACTCATATGTACTTTATTTATAGATGATGTTAAGTTATCAACTTTGGAATTATAAATAGGAACAGAAGTAGGTTGAGTCGAGTTAGACTTTGAATATTTAAGTCTGTCCTATTTAAAAATGTTGAGACCTGGGCCCGGGCATGTTATCTGTTAAAGTTTTTTTTTTTTGTGTGAAGGTTTAGGGTTATCTGTAAGTGTGTTTAAAAGTCTATATAACAAAAAAAATTAATAAATAGACTTAAAATTTATATAAATAATTGATTAAAAAGATTTACAAACTTAAAGTCTATAATATAAAAAGACCATTATATAAGCCTAAAACATATATATATTAATATTATGTAAATAAAATATAAAATAAATATTATACAAATATAATATATTAAAATAAATATAAATATATAATATATAAATATAAATATATAATATATAATATATAAATATAAATAGGCTCCTAAATAGGTTAAATAGAATTTTTTATAAGCTTGGGTCTAACTTATTTATCTAAAAAAACTTTTTAACAAGTTTGAGTCTATCTATTTATTAAACGAATCGAATCAAGATAGACTTTAAACGAACCGAGACATAAACCTCTGTCGGATGACTTGTTCACTTCGATCCCTGATTACAATTTAAGTTTGTAAATTAATTATTGGTATAGAATTTGAAAATCTTATAAACTATGTCTCTCTCATTCCTCCATGGTTAAAACATAAATCTTACTTTTCAATTTGTGAAATTAGTTTTAATGTTAAAATTTATCTTGTATCTTATAATTTTATCTTTCGTTCTATCCATAATATCTGGATTTAGTCATTATGTCAGGTGATTATATTGTCTGTAATAACCACCTGTGTTCTCACCATAATATTTTCCATATCTAAATGATCGAAACCTATTCATTGTATGATGCACTAGAGTCCATGGGATGTATCATTCAATTCAATGTTGAGGATGTTCTCCACAAATCATTGAGATACTTCTTCCAATTGATATTTAACTATTGCTTTAAGTACTTTTGGTCTGTATATTTTGTCCCAGTTAAGATCTAACTATTTCTTCTTGTTCATATCCACCCATTTAAAGTTAAAAATATTTTTGTATTTACAAATAAATTTGATATCATTACCAAATCACATCATTTTAAAAAAAGTATGTGTAATTGTAAAAAAAAATTAATATCATATGAAATTTCATATAAATACAATATGTGTTAACGTTTTATTTTTTATTAATCTAAACTAATTAAGCCTCAAGTTAAAGTATTATCCATCTTTATTAATTTTATTTTTCATCTCTATTGTTCAAAATTTTTACAAATTATAATATCTATCATCTTTATTTTTAAAGATGTTAAGCTTAACATGTGAATTTTTTTATGAAATTATTATTATTATTAAAATATTTTAATATTATATATTTATTTTTTAAAAAATTTCAATTTATTTTATATAATAAAAATAATAAAATTTGAATCTAAAATTTTATGTTAAATTTAAAATTTTATATAAACTATTCTAATTTTTCACCAATAATAATTTTAAATGACCTTTTAAGTTTATTAAAGCATTTTAGAATGAGTTTTTTTTTTACTTATTTAAAAATATTTATTATAAAATACACTTACAGATTAACTTATATTTTTAAAAATATTAAATTAAACCAAAAATAGCCTATAATGAATAAATAGGTCAGCTTAATTTAAAAGTTAAGCTAGATTCAGAACTGTAAATCCTAATCCAAGTGAGTTCATTTCCATCTTCTAAGAAAAAGAGAAATTTACCTTGACCCCAATAGACAACGCAGGAAAATATTTACCCAAATATATAAAATTCTCTCAACTTAACATACTAATTGAGTGACGTGGAATTTCCTCAAACCTGTTAATAACAGTTTAGTATTTTTTGATTTTTTCTTTTTAACATGACTTGATCCTCAACTGGATGTATACGCATATCCTGCTTGTAAACTATATAGAGTTGGGAAATCTTATAAGAAAATTTTGTAGTATTGGAAATATGTAATTATAAATATCTAATCGCATATTTCAATAAATTAAAATATTTTTCAGTTAATATCTTTCTGAAAATCAAATTTCAGAAAATTATGAAACATAGGTTCATATCAAAACAAAAACATATCATATTTATTTTAATTCTTGAAAAATGATTATGTACAGTAATTAGTATTATTTTAATGAAAATAGACGGTACCGATGACTTTCCCGTAAAAATATCTTAAACAAGTTAATTAGGGTAGTAGTCACAGATCACAGTCATTTTAATTCTTTAAAAAATTTAATAACTAAATTAAATCTTTAAAAAGTATATTAATATTTTTAATCTTTTATAGGAATTATTAATATAGTAAAATATTAGATATTTTATTATAATATATTTAACAAAATAAATAATATTGATTTTATTAATCTCAACCTTTATAATTAATTTTAAGTGTTCAAAAGTAGAAATTTTTTATCGAAATAAAAATGTTATTATAATTTTATATTTTTGAATAAAATAAATACTTATTTTTTAAAATATTTTTTTTTATTTTTAAAATTAATTTTAAAAATTGGGATAAACATTTTTCTTCATATATTACTAAATAAATTTTTAAAGACATTTTCCAATATTTTAATCCTCCATAAAACCTAACATGATGAATTTTTAAAAAAATTAAATTGATAATAGATTAAATCTTTAAAATTATGATTTAATTATCAAATTAAATACTATTGAAATCATAAAACCTAACATGATAAATCCTTTAAAAAATTAATTTGGTAATAAATTAATTTTTAAAATTATGATTTAATTATTAAATCAAAAACTATTAAAACCTAAAATTTTTAAAATTATGATTTAATTATGACTATCTTTTGTTTGTCTTTATTAAAAAGAATCCATTAAAAAAACAAAAACAAAATAGTTATATTCATTTTTATCACACACAAGATTTTAAATCTTCATTATTTATTCTTTATTTGTTTATACACTAAACATTCATATTAATTTATTCATAAAATAAAGGCTTCTTTTCTATCATTCTATTTCTATTTGTATTCCTGTTGATACCAACTTCTTATCTATTTCTCTTGCATTTTGAGCCTAACGATATTTGTTCAAGAATGCTAAATTTTGGATCTTAAGAAACTTGTGAAATAATACTTGGAAACTCTATTATAAAGAGTGTTCATATTTTTCGAATTCTTATTCAATACAACAGAAATAAGATCTAATTCTTAACGGTTGAGAATAAGCTAGTATACATTCAATACTCATATATTCTTTATCTTTATCTTTTTATTCTCTAGTTAACTAAGTAATTAGTGATATCTTTCTTTCTTAGAACTTTTTGAAAAATTGTTTAAAACCTTTTAAGAGGTGTTTGAATTTCTTTTAGAAACCTTTTTAAAAAAAAGTTTAAACTTCAAAATTTTTTTGCAATATTTTTTTTTAAAAAAAATATTTGTAAAAATCTTTACCCCACATTCAACCTCATTCTTGTGCACTCCTTTATTCCCCTTCATGTAGAGTAAAATTGAGGTAAATGGATAGTCATTTTTTTTTTGTTATGATTTGGAATTTATGCATAGCTAAGAAATGATAAATTATAATTCTGTCATTTCATTTGCAGGAATTTAAATATAATTACTGCATGATTTAGCATTATTTACTTGTAATTAAGCCTAAATTTTCTTATTTTTGTAGGAAAGATGACACAAGTAAAGAATAAAAAAATAGGCGAATTTTTGGTGAAAAAAGGGTAGAAAGGATATAAAAAGACAAGGAAGTAAAAAGGATAAAAATACCCTTCAACAAACCGAGCACAACCAGTGTGAAGCTACACACTTGTGCTGAATGAAGAAGCACGACCATGCCAAATGATAAGCACGAGCATGCCAATCTTGGGAGCACCAACAACAGTGCGATGTCAGCCTTAACGACACAAGCACTAGTGGAAAATAAACTTTTTACATCGGTTATTTTGAAATTTTTACATTGTTTATTTAAGTGGTATAGAAGTAGAAGATATAGAAAATTAGACTTTTTACATCGGTTTCACAACTAATATAGTAAGTTGGACTTTTTACATCAGTGCAAATAAGAACCAATGTAGTATGCCCACTTTCTACATTAGTTAAAAACTGTAAACTGATGTAGTAAGTGGACTTTCTACATCGGTTAATATTTATATCGATGTAAAAAGTTACTTTTTACTTGTACATCGGTTAAAGAATGAATCGATGTAAAAAGTTCTTTTTTGTTTTTTAATATCCAATTCGTTTGAGGATACTACCACATAATTTAATCATAATGCCTACATATACAACTAGACAACACATGCAAACAATACAACAACCAGAATCCATTTATTAAAATAAATATATTATTATACAATATCAAATCTAAATATATTAAATATTTTATAAAAAAAATAACTTAAAGTTATATAAAATTAACCTAAATTGGCTACCTTTATCATATATTCCTCCTAACATTTTCTAACATCATCAATGTATTGTTTGGTTAAAGGATGAGGATTTCAAAATATCTACAAAATGTTGGAATAAAATTAGAGAAAATATCATGTTATGAATTAAAATAAACTTACCAAATTGTGATAATAGTAATTATCTCGTTTCAAGAATCAACTATAGATGTTGAAATAATGTGAAACATATGACATAATATCTACACTTAGTTCCTCCATCTTGTCTTTGCACTTCAAAAAAATAAAAAAAATAAAATATAATTAGAGATGATAAAATGATAAAAAATATAAAAAAATTTAATAATTTTTAATAAACTACTTACACGTGATATTATCCATGAAGGTTTTTTAATATTTGCTGAATGTATCTCTTTTAATAGAAGACAAACATTCGTTACTCTATAATAAAATAAGAACAAAATTAATACCTTCGAAAATAAAAACAATGAATATGAATACAAATAAGATAAAAAACATACACACCAATAATGTCCTTTATGTCTTTCTTCGATTTTTATTAAGCAGAGCATATAGAAAGACAAATACATTCTGCTTTGGACAAATAATGATTAATTATCAATGACCCTATAAAATTTGGATAAAAATGAACTAAAATTAGAAGTTTAATTTAAGGTGTTAAATAAAACTTTCAAGTATTGACTTACAGTTGAAAATAATGTGTTAAGTAACACTTTTTGTTAGTTTCCAATCTACTCTGAATGTAACCTTTATGTCAGCCGGCTTGTTCCTAGATTTATGGATATGAACAGGGTGAAGAAATCCATACAAGTCTAAATTTTCTCTTTGTGTATAGATGCGATACAAGTACCTAATATTGTGAATAAATTGTAACTGTTAGAATTTGATACTTAATTAATTGAAGTATGGTTTAGAAATTTACCTACTTTAACCATAATTATAGAACTGATACATATAAAAGATTGTTACCCATAACTAACTCCTAGATATCCTTCCTAGTAATATAGAAGGGGATAATAGTAGGCATGACAAACATACCCGTCCCCGCCCGAGTTTGACGAGGAAAACCTGAGTTGACTGGGGTCAAGGATGGGGATAGGTAAAACCTGATTTTTGAAAGCGAGGATGAGGGCACTGATACCCGCCCCCGAACCTACCCCACTTTTAAAATTACTAAAATATCTTTATTATTTTAAAATATTATATAAAATTAATAAGATTATAAAAGTAATAAATTATATAAATTTTAAAAAATATATAATAATTTAGTAAATTATAAGAGAATTAAAACAAAAATATAAAAAATACTGGAGACGGGTACGGGGCGGGTTTCCCCGACCCCGAGCGAGGACGGAGATGGGATTTAATATTTTAAACCTAGCGGGAATGGGGGCAGGGATGGGGATGGGCATGAGGTGTTAGGGACAGGGAACGTGAAATCCACCCCGTTGTCTTGCCTAGATAATAGTGGACTTACCTATGATATAAAGTTCCATAGTGAATTCAAAACATTGTGTAGCATCCCAAATTTCTTTTTGTAAGTTAGTTAATGAGAAATTAATAATTGTGAAATTACTTTCAAAATTTCTAAGAAATTAGAAAACTTTTGTAAAATGACAAAAATTCCCTGCATTAGGATGACACAAATAAATGAGTAGGAAATCCAAAGCAAAAGTTAAAATACATTCTAAAGTTTTAGAATCCATCAATTATGATTATAAAGTCATAACAAAGAATAGAAACAATGAGAGGACGAAAATGCCATAAAAAAAATACTTGAAAATGCTTAAAACATCCTTAGAAAGCTCTATCTATAAGGGATAAATTGTTTTCATAAAAATAAAAAATGACATAAGAATGATTCAGAAACAAACCAATAAGTGTTAGAAACATCATAGAAATAGTTTGGACATTTTCTAGGAAATTCCCAAAAAAATTATCAAAATGCCCCTAGAAGGCTGGGAGGGCAAAAAAATGCGAAGCAAAAGTCAGGAAGTGAGCCCTATCTTTGAGCACGGATTTGACATGTGAAAAATAAGGTGGTGACTCATTCCATGAGCCATCCCTTCATTAATGACATCTAGGATAAAATATTAATGAAAAGAGATAAAATTAATAATGGTCAAAGTAAATTAACCTTGATTAATTAAAATAATCATGATTAGAATAAATTAACCTTGATTAATGTTAAATTTAGATTTATTAGTGTTAAACTAATCCTAAAGGATAATTCCTTGCATTTACATTTAATTTGGAAAATGGAAATTACATGTAAATGGACCAAAATGCCTTTAAGTGGGAATTTAATTCCCACATGCCCCAGGTGGCCGAATTTTGCTTAGGAAGACCAAGGGAGGGCTCATTTTTTCCATCAACACTCTTATAAACACTTTTGCAAGGTCTCTAAACTCACCCAAAACTCCAACTTCTCTTAAAACACCAAAACCTATGCTAAGCTTGAACTTTTATATTTAAAGTTTAAGTTATAATAAGCCAAACAACAAAGAAACTTGTGGACCACAAAGCCTCACCATAATCCATGAAGGAATTCTTGTGAACTGCAAAGGAGATGAAAATTAACTTCAAAAGACCCACTAAATATTTTCATAAGTCTTCAACAAATAGGGTCTTTACAATAAACTTTTCTAAGATTTTAATGAAGTGTTTATGGTTTGTCTTTCTTATCTTTTTGGTGGATCTCTCTAAGTTCTATGGATTCATTTTTATTGAGTTTTATGAAGCTCAAAACTATCCTTTATAGTTAAAAATGAGCATCACCAATTTTTTAGTGATTTTTGGAAGTTAAAAGGGAGTTTTGATGGATTAAAATGCTTCTAGCAACCTTTGGAGCAATTTAATCGGTTAAAATTTCTTAAAAATAATTTTTAATGCTTTAGGGAAGATTTGAGGGATTTTGTGAAAATTTTTCAAGTGCTCAAAGTAAGGGGCAGATAGATCTTGGAGTAGATCTAGTAGATCTCCACTTGGTTGTCTTGAAAAATGTTTTCTTTATGGTCTTTGTGATGAAAATTTTAAACTTGCTTATGTATTTTCTTAAAAACTTATTCTTGAACATGGACTTTGATGAAAGTTTAGGTCTAGACCAATGTGATAATAATCCTAAAAGACTAATAAGGTTAAGTCACAAAAGTTACAAGCTTAACTCAAAACTCAGATCTTAAAACTAGTAAGAGCAAAGGTGGACTTATGGACCCAAAGTTGAACAAGACACTTAAAATTCTCCATGATCATGACCAAAGCTATGGAGTAAAGAAAAATCTTGATATACCCAAAATCATGTGATTTAATAAGTGCTAAAATTCATGAAACAAAGGTCAAGTAAGAACAAATTGAAAAAAATACCCTTGCTTGGACATATGATGGTTTCGACCACTCAGAAAACTTGAGTTTAAAATTTTGATTAAGGTGTAATGAATAGCCTAACTGTATAAGAAATGAATTATAAGTTTGAAAGAGACTTTTTAATGTTTTGGGGAAGCATTTACCCATGCTTGAGTAAACTGGTGAAAGTAAAATCTTGAGTAAAATCTTGTCAAGGTGGTGATTAGAAATCAAATATGGAGTTGAGGGAGTGTGATGGACAATTCGGCCATGCCTAATAGGTAAGAAGGAAAAATCCAAAAAATCTCTAAGATGATGTAGTTTAATAGCCTAAGTCTTAACTAGTACAAGTCACTTTCTATGATGAATCCTTAGGGCTTTAAATAAATCCTTCTATGGGGAAGTAGTAGATCTTCCAAATTTATGATGGTGACAGTCATCCGAAATGGGCTCATATCCAAGATGAGAAGGTGGAGTAGTAGACAAGTGAAAGATATTATTTGATTGAATTGTTAATGTTATGCCTTAAATGAAACCGTCATTGAGAGGGTGACTAGAGAATAAGAATGATTATGATTAAGACATAAAATGAGTAAGAGTCAAATAATATTTAAATGATGATGAGAATATGATCTAAAGAATGCATAAGAGTTATGTCTATGACAATTTATATGAAAAAGTGATTCAAAATATGTATGAATTGCATGCTGTATGAGATTTAGTTTATGCTGTTATAAAAAAGAATCCACTTCAGATAAGTATAATTTTTAAAAATAATAATTAAACTTGTATTCCTGTCACCTTTTCTTAATAAATTGAAGTGGCTGGACTAGAAATGATAACGCCAATCTTAAGGTAGACACCTACTAAGAAATTGCGATTTCTCATTCCCTTCTTTCCATATCTTTCCCCAAAGTTTGATCATACTCTTTGTGGTGGCAGCAGTTTGTATGAAACGAATAACCCAAACTAAAGTTGAATGTTCATTGAATAGAATACGGAAAGAGCTATAAAGGACTTATTTTTTTTGAATTATCCATCTTTGTACCTTTTTCTTTGGATGATTGTAACTTGTGAAGGGCATTAAAGTCTCTATTTTGTCTAAAGGACTCACTAGGAGTCTTAACATATTGTTGTCTATGTGTTGTATTACTTTTATAACTAATAATGTAAATGTTGTTGTGAAAATGAATGTATAGCATGACAAGTAAAAGAATATGAGTTTTCAAAATTAATGTGAGTGACAATGTGAGAACGTTCATTATATACCACATTGATTACTATGACGAGTCTTGTATATTCAACAGATATTTTTAAAGAAAAAGTTATATCGTATTTTCTATAACAGTAATTTTATAAATGGATTATGCATTATGAAGTAACAAATTAATAGTAAATCCAAGATACGACTTAAGCATAAGATAAATATCATTATGAGGGTGTTACATGTTGGTTGCTCAGTTTAACAATAATACCAAACAAATGTTCAAACAGATCAACTTTATGTTTCTTTGTTGGGATAAAAGATCTTTTTCAGCATACCTCTCCAAGATCTTCCCTATGCACCTAAAATGAATTTAGAAAATATTAGGAAATATATATATATATATATATATATATATATATATGTATTAGAAACATAAAAAAATTTAGAAAATTATTTAGTACCTTAGGTTGAGCCCACTGTATAACTCTTCTCTGGATAAAATAAACTGATTGGGGGGCTTGCCCCACTATATGAACCTCTTCTGTTGGCACAGGAACAAAAACATTTGCATCTTGAACCCGCTCAACCATCACTTTAACATATAAATCCCAATGGCTACCAAACGAAGCAGATCATCAACATATAAATCGTTCCTCTCCTCCTGCTACATCTTCTCTTATCAGAGCACAACTCCTCTTTTTTTTTCTCACACGTTTAGAAGAAGGGTTCTGCTATGTACGTGCTTGAGAAAGTCTCCAGTCTGAGCTCCTACCTAAACTCTATCTGAGCTCCTACCTAAACTCTATCTGAGCTCTTATCTTAGCTCCTCTCGAAGTTTTTCCTTAAGTTCTTGCCTCATGTCTTCTGTCATGGCCTTGACACCAGTCCTTATTTTGAGCTACATGTAGTGGAAGACAATCCAAAGTACTATGTAATGCCAACACTTTGTCCAATAGAATGAACACAACCTGGATGCTTCGGTTGGTCAATAGTAATAATGAAAATATCAACCAGTCCAACAGGAGTAAAGGATCTTTGTGAGCTTTGTTCAACCAAATAATCTTACAAAATATAAATTATCATTATCAGTAATATATATATTTTTAAGTTAATTTATAAAAAGTACTTAATTTTATAATTACTTTCAATCTTCTCAATAACAATGCTAGATTACTCCTGAAGGCTTTTGTAGTGCTCTCTTCCATTTCTCATGGCTTGTGGATGGAGATGGTGGAGATAGAAATGTAGATGGGTTTGCTTTAGATGATTGTTCACATTTTTTTTAACTTTTGCCCAATCAGTCTTTCCTTAAGCAACTCATAACCCTTACGAGATAATCTATGGAGGTAGTAGTTCTTTGGAGAAATTTACTAAGCTTATTTCTTTTCTCCTTTTATAATAAATTAAATCAATTAACCATAAAAGAGAGCATATGAGTCAAATAAAAATAAGCACAAACATATAAAGATATATATAATGAATGGAGGATCCTTTCGAGTCTCAACAAATCTCTACCATGTCTCATCATCAAGGAACTAGTATTTGTCACAAGGAGACATATCCTTTTAGTGGCATATATATATATATATATATATATATATATATATATATATATATACACATACTAGTAAGATGTGTCTTGAATTTCCTCCAACGTTCACTAGCAAATTGATATACCATGATAATTTCCCAAATTTGATCTTTCATTCGAAGATCTACACCATCCCAATCCTTTTTCAAAATACTAACTTTGTTTTGTGCCATGAGGGTCACAACTTTTAAACTTTGTTTTTGTTTAGCCCTAAAGGATTCCCTATGGGTTGATCAAACTTTATATTAATCCTCAAGTCACCGCTCTAGCTAAGGGTTAACTCCCTTAACCGTGTGGCTCGTCTTCCCTTCTTCTACTGAGATTGACTAATAGGCCTACTTTGGGAAGGAACGTTCTCAGATGGATTAGCCATGTTCCTGTTAAAACATGTAAAAAATATGTTAGAAACTGTAATGAATATAAAATAAGCAATTTTTTTTTAAAATAAGGAAAAATACATATTTATTGATGATTAATAAGTTAAATAACTAACTTGTATTTATGTAGCAACATTTTCCCATATCCCTTCATTATGATCATCTCAAATAATATGTACATCATCAATTTCATTTTCTTCATTAATAGTAGATATCCTTGATAGGATGGGAGTTTGAGAAATATCAACATTTGTTGTATCATTGGTGTCATCACTATAAATTGTGGTCTTTCCTTGAAGACCGACCGACCACCTTTTGTTAGAAGGATTTTTGACATAAAACACCTGTTTTACTTGGTGGGCGATGAAAGGGTCATCCTTATATGCTACTTTATGAAAGTCAACTAATGTAAATCTAAGTTCATCAACTTACAAACCACTATTACTATCAACCCACTTGCATTTGAAAACAAGCACTCCAAATTTAGTGTAATCAATCTCCTAAATATCTTAAATGACACCGAAGTAAGATATGGATGTCATAACCAGATTTTTATCTTTGGAACTTGAAAAGTGCATCGACTCCACTACCACCATGACCTTACTTTTTTACATGGTACTTTTATCATCCTGAGACTTCGTGTAAAAGGAAAAATGATTGATATCATATCCACTCTAACATATGACATCAAAGTTTGGCCATTTACTAGCCATTTCAATGTATCCGATGCATCATCATCCTTCTTAATTGTTTCATCAAACCAAGTTAAGAATGTTTTGTTGTGCTCATTCAACAACCATTTCTTGTTTAGTCAAAGTTTTTTTTCCCTTATAATGTTTTTGTGCGTAGATAAGTATGGTTAAACCTTGTTGATATTATTCAAAATATACAAATGTGCTTGAAGGAGTTTCGTTCGACCCATGCTTTCATAGTTATACCTCGTGTATCTTTACCTCTGTGTCTTCCCTCATGACGAGACTTAGGAAGTCCTATAGGTTCCACCTTTGACAAATACTTTGTAAAAAACTCAATAGCCTCTTCTACAATATATCTTTCAATCATAGATGCCTTAGGGTGGTGCGGATTCTTCACATACCCTTTTAATATTTTCATGTATCATTAAATTGGATACATCCACCATAGATAAATTGAATCACATAACTTGATCTCCCTCACTATATGAACAACCTAGTGAACCCTAATGTTAAAAAATAATGGAGGAAAATACATCTTCAATTGGCACAAGACAATAAAGGCTTCATTTTTCAACTTATCCAATTTCAGAGGTAATGACTTTGCTAGATATGACATTGAAAAAGAAGAACAACCTAGTTATGATGTGTCTAACTTTTTTAGGCAAAATGTCACGAATAACCATTGGTAGTGGTTGTTGCATAAGCATATGACAATCATGAGACTTTAACCTAACTAACTTTAGATCTTTCATAGAGACAAGCCTTTTGAAATTTGAAGAATAACCTTGTGGGATTTTAACCCCATGTAGGCACTCACTTGAACGCATTTTCTCTTTTTTGACAATGTATGACATACCGTGAGAAAATATGTCTGCTTACCTATAAACTGTGGTGCTAACTACTGTCGTATACCCATTTGAACCAAATCTAGTTAAGAATTCAAACCATTCTTTGTCTTTTCTTGTATATTGAGGAATGTTTCGATAATGCTATCATACACATTTTTTCTACATGCATCATATTAATACAATTTCTAACATCGAGATTGCATTAGTATGAAAGGTAAAAAAAAATGGATATTTTCTTCTATATCTTTGTCTCAATGGGATTCTTTGAAGTCTTTCCAAAAACAATATTGATGTTTTTAACCTGTTCATAAACTTCTTGTGCAGTTAAGGCCTTTGGAGTAACCTCATTTTCTGGAAACCCATTAAAAGTTTTCCTTAATCTACGATACATGTGACTATTGCTGAGAAATTTTGGATAAGCAAGGTAAGCTATTTTCTTTCCATGATATAGTTGATGGTAACTTGTGCCTTCTTCACATATAGGACATGCTTTGTGCCCCTTAACACTATATCCACACAAATTTCCATATGTTGGAAAGTCATTAATAGTGAAAAAGAGCTTGGCCCATATCCTAAAATGTTCATTACCATACCCATCAAACATATCGACACCTTCTTCCCATAGAATACATAAGTCTTCAATTAGGGGTGAAAGATAAATATCTATATCATTTTCAAATTGTTGTGGGCCTGAAATCATCATAGATAACATAATATATTAACTTCGGAGAAAGGTTGTGAATTACCAAAAAAAAAAAAGAACAGGCCATGAACTATGCTCACTACTTAAATTACCATACAAATTCATTCCATCTGTTGCAAGTCCAAGCCTTAGGTTTCTTGGCTTATTCCCAAAATTCGAAAATAGTTTATCGATTTTCTTCCATTGCAAAGAATTAGTCGGATGATAAATTTTTCCATCATTTTTATTACAAAACAACTATTTCAACCTTGAAATTATTGGAAGATCCCACAAAATTTTTTATAGTATGCAATCATTGGGGTACGCGTGTATTTTCTTATACTTTATACCTATCTGACACAAGGCCTTCTTTGCCTCATAATTACGTTTTGGTAATGTAATACCTTTCAAAAGGATCTCTAGCAATAGCTCAAGCAATTTGGTGAAACTTTTATCACTCCACCCATTTCTCACCTTCAAATTGAATAATATCGGATATAAAAGTTTTTCTACATCACTACACAAGTTACCATACATATTTTCTCGTTGAAAAGAATCATGCCTCGTATAATTTATCATATCCTCTACTTGATCTTCCATATCTACATCAACCTTTAGGACACACTTTCCATTTCTAATAATTAACCATGCCATGTCCATCTTATGTAACTTTTGCAAAACCCATCATAGAGAACATACCCTCTGATTTCATCAATATTCAATCGTCTCTTATTTAAACAATTAACACAAGGAAAGTAAAATTTCCCATTAGTACGAGGAATATTTTTTTATGCAAATTTCAAAACCTATTGAATAAAAAACTTTAGTCCCAAACTATTCAACTTGGACAATTAAAGATTGAATATAATGAGTGGTTTCTTATTTAGAAATAAACTCATTGAATTCAATCTCGAACAAAAACTTAGGATATGCTCAAATTAGAATTCAAAAAAAGTTTCAAGTATAGAAATGAGCAAGGTAATTAAACATGCATAATTACAATAATCTGTACAAAATCAAACATAAATTGTTTCAAGGAATTGAAAAAATTGGGAATGGGTACAACTTCTTACTAGAATTAGGCTCCTTAATTCTTATTAAAGGAATTTAATGCCAAGACATTTCTAACATGCTTAGTACAAGTATGGGCTTACTAGACTAACTATACTTAAGTCCTATTAAGTGTTTTAAGCTTTATATTATATCATGGTCTAGGAAGACCTACTTTAACTATTTTAAGTCTTATATTATTTCATGGTCTAGAAACACTCACTTTAAATGTTTTAAGTCTTATATTTTGTCATGGTCTAGGAAGACTCACTTTAACTATTTTAAGTCTTTTAACTAAATCACCAAAATCTATCCAAGATCCCATACTTTCTTGTTTAAAAGTTCATCTACACTCCAAAATTGTTTAAAACATAGAGACTATTTTTGGGTATGGTATGATAGAGAGTGAGTGAGTGAGAAACAAAGAGAAAGAGAGAGAGAGAGAGAGAGAGAGAGAGAGAGAGAGAGAGAGAGAGAGAGAGAGAGAGAGAGAGAGAGAGAGAGAGAGAGAGAGAGAGATAGAGAGAGAGAGAGAGAGGAGAGAGTATGGTAGTATTGATGTTGGGGGGGGGGGAAGGAGGGGGGAGGGGGAATGGCATAGATGTCCCTAACGGTGCCCAAACTAGACACTTGGCCATAAGTTTAATCTATCACCAAGTTTTCAATACCTAGCATCTTTTGGGGAATTGCCAATTTGAATGAACTCAGAAGTGAAAGGCTTGTATGATGCATTACAACATATGAATATCCTTCAATACCTAACCCCAAGTCTAAAATACCTAACCTAATCTCTAATTTCTTTGTCTTCGAAACCTAAAATCCTTTCCTATTAGTTAGGAAACCTTGGTTTGCTTCCAGAATTAACTTTTTGTAATTGTCCAAAATTAAGGTGTCTTTCAATGATCATTGGATAGTGGTATAAAAACATTGCTAAGGCCTGTCGCAACCGTAATTCCGACGAGACGACGAACTCGCTAAAATTTTGAACATGTGAATTTTATTTAATTAATGTGGAGTCGCCACCAAATTTTTATTTAAGAGTAAAGATTTGGAAAAACCCTCATTTGAAGATAAGATTCTAAGTTCGGGAGTCGGTTACGAATGGGGAAGGTGTTAGGCACCCCACTCGCCCGTTCCGAAGAACGGTACCCTTAAACTAAGTGTATGATTTTTGAAAACTGTTTGATCCCTTAATTAAGATGAAAATAAATACTTGATGGAGGTTAGCCTGACAGGACTTGATCCTGCTCCTACGTATTCCCCGGTGCAATGGGAAACTCAAGGCTTACGTAGTTCTAGTTTGATTCGAAGGCTTGACCTTCGAAGGTGTTTAAAGGAAGGTTTGAAAAGTGGTTGAAGGCTTGACCGACCTTCGGAGCTACTTGGAAATTAACGTTTGAAAATGGTTTGATTATTTTGAAAATATTTTAATGAGAACCCTTAGTCCACATATGCACAGGATCCAAGACAACTACGGCTGCACTGGGACCCATACGAATTCCTAAACCTCGAACAGCAGAAGAAGCTACCAGTTCGTGCTTAGGACTAGTCGCGTGAGACTTAGGAATTCTAAAATGAAATTTTATTATTTGACAAAGGGATTCTTCAGTCCACATATGCACAGGGTCCAAGGCAACTACGGCTGCACTTGGAACCCATATGAATTCCTAGGAAGCGAACAACAGAAAAAGCTACCAGTTCGTCCCTAGGATCCATTGCTTGAGACCTAGAACCAAAATATTTTGAAAAGAGTTTAATTTGAATATAATAAGGAAAAGAAATGGTTTGATTCGGAAAAAGAATTGGTTTTGAAATGAATTTGAAAAGAAGCGAAATTGATTTGAATTGAATTTGAAGAAAAGAATTTAATTTTAAATTTTAGGGTTGAATTGCAATTTTGGGGTTTTACGGGTTAGTTTGAAAAAATGGAGATCAGAATTATTGGAAAGGTTAAAGGCAGTTTGGTAATTTGCACATGTGGGGACAGATTTGGAATTATCGGAAAGGCTAGGGGTAGTTTGATACTTTGGGCCTGTGGGGACAAAATAGGGATTTTGGGATTTCACCAAGGGTATTTGGGTAATTGAGACTTGAGGCTGCTTGCTTATTTAAAGCAGAAAAGGGTTCTAGGGGGCTCGAACCCCCTAATCCCGGGGAACTTGGACCACTACTAACGCCACCAGGCTGTGCTTATGATTGAGTTCATAGTGCCTTGGTCTTAATCTAAACCATGCTTCGAGCTACATTTAAATTGAATCCACAAAGGCAGGGAGCCAGGATTAGAACCTGGGGTCTACTGGTCATCAGGGCATGCCCATCCACTGGGCCAAGCCTTCGATTACTATTCAACAGGCGTGCAGAATAACTTAACTAATCTGGAGATTTTCATCTTCCTTTTTAAAATAAAAATGGCTTCCTGTTGGATCGAACATGGGGTCTGGTGGTTAGCATGTATTTGGCTAACCACTAGGCTACACCCCCAATTGGAATTTACTGTTCTCTAACTTAATTAAAGCAGGCGAAGGACGCATGAACTAAATCAAGAACCTATATGCTAATATATTCACAGAGTAATATTGGGATGATTGCCAAAACTAGAATTGGAAATCTGGTGCAACCCTCAATTCTAACTTGTGCTCAGATTTTCTGCATTTTTGTGATGCCATAATGACCGTTGTTACCAATCCCTGTAGCCCCCTGGTTCCAGTACAGATTGATGCAGAAGGGAGTATGTAGTTGGAGATTGAAAGGGATATGAATACCATGGCTATGATTTGCATATCCATTATGCATAGGTTTCAGGCGTATGAACACATTTCAGCAATTAAACTTTCCAGGTGGAGACTTGGATTATGATAATAATAATATCAGGTTCTACCTAAATGACTTCATATCCTAGGCTGCCTATCATTCCACAGTGAGTCTCAGATCAGGCCAAATGAACTATAACAGAACTTGGTGGTTTGAATCCAGTAATTGGTTGTGTGCAGGTCTTGACTGAATGCTTCTAGATTAAGCCATGAGATTGCGATTTCCAATTTCTTCCTAAGCTTATAGACTTGGATTGTTATTTTCAAATCTAAAGGAAGGACTAGTTTAATCAAGTCATAAGCAGATTCATATCTCCCATTTTCCTGCAACTTCTTATACTACGTACATTTCCTTCCCTGGTCTATTCTATCCAACCTCCCCTGGTCCTGCCTAAATGACTTCATAGCCTAGGAGTATATGTTCTGATCCTATTTGGCCTGCCTTTATCCAGAAATATTAACCCGTTGAACCATGGTTGGGAATTTAGGCTACAGTTAGTGCAGGGGATGACCTGCTAGCCCATGCTCAGGAACTGTTGGCTCTAATAATTTGCCTAAATTCAACTTATGATTTTGCTTTCAAACACAAAATCTAACCTGCATTTCTTTTTTGATTCATCAATCATAAAGGATTAGAGTCAGCCACTGCCTTGGTCTTCCTGATTGATCCTATGTATTAGGAGTAGGATGAGGATGCTCTTTGGTTCATTCCCCTATAATCAGCTGGTGGACATGGCTCCAATATGACCAAACCCCTTAGCTAGTTTGGGTCCCTCATTGATCATTACCACTCTTAGGCCTATGGAAAGGGAATGATGATCTTTTTGAGTTAGAGTCTGCCAGATGAGGTTCCTATGCCGCTAACCTTATTATTTGGCCAAAATCTGATCTAGTATGCGTTTCATTTCTCTATTTTATCTCACTCATCACTAGGTATGTATATATATTGGGTTACAGGCTAGCAATGTTCCTTTAGACTTAGTCTCCTATTGACTGGAATCTCCAGGATGCTGATATGTCAAATTCACTTATCCCTGGCATTTGGCTAGAATTTAAGGAACTGACGATGATTATTTTCTACCTATGTAGAGCTTGCCTAGCTTAGTGTAGGACCCCTCCGATGCGTTCTTCTAGCAATAGGATTGTACCAACCTAGATTTCAGTAGAAGAATGAAGACTCCATAGGATGTTCTGGACAAAGAGCAATTGATTATAAGCCATGTTTCTCAACACCTCACAGCGTGCCTACCTTGTTCCAACCAGCATCCTTGAACTCTATGTGATGACTTGCTCCTACACTCTGTTGTAAGTGTCAGAGTAATTTTTCCAGATCAGTGACAACAAGACTTGAGCAAGTGCAGATCAGTACTTTGGACTAAACTCACCTCCTATGATCAGTCATTTTGTGGCATATACTACGTTAAGCATTCTATAAGATATACTACCAACCTAGGTTAGATTCCCTGAAGTACCCTGTAACAGTGAACCTTAGCATTTCTTCTGAGACTATTGCTGATGGCCTATTATCCTATGAATACTGAGTGAGGGTTTAACAGGTTGTGACACCCCTGTGATTCTGCTAGTCACAGTTCGATGAGGAGCAAGTCTGTGCTGTTGCTGTCCAGGAGTTTTGGGAGACTCTGGTGTACTTATACTCCTATTTTGACAGCTTTCCTTCATCTGATCTATATCCAATTCTAGTCTTACCTTTTGATCAGGTTTAGACCCTAATAGCAGTCTCCTGTGCTAACCTGCTGGGTTCTAATTTAGGTGCCTACTCCACATTAGACTTTGATACTAATAGGTACTGATAAACATCAGGGATATTGATCTTGAGAAATCTGGTGTTATGTTCTGCTAGGTTCTTTAAGGATTGAACTAGATATCACGCAGAGTTACTGCTCATGAATTCAAAGCCTTAATGACTCAGGAATTCCCAAGTGCAGGCTTTACAGCCTATGGTGGGATTTCATCTTGAATTCTCTTTAAAGATCCTAGCCTGTAGAATCTGGAGCTACCTCAAACTCCTAGAAGGGAATGAACTCTAAATGGCCCCTCGACCTGTGACCTGTAAGGAATATCCTCACCTATAATCTTCGATATATTTGAGACCAAGCTCATTCCCAATTCCCAAACGAGCTAAATTCCTTAATTTCAATGTTTCTATCTTAATCTTAGGATTAGTGGTTTGAACTCCTGCAATTTTAACTAAAACATCATGGCTGGTAGGTCTCTAGAAGCAAGTCTATTTGTTACCCAACCCCAGGATTCAGTGTCTAGATCAAAACTCTCAATTGGATGCACCTGACAGGAGGCAAAAGCATGATGGACCTCTACATATATTCTATTGACCCAGGTCGTTTCCAGGTGTGTTCGCAGCCAGAAGCCAGGTTCCTAACAGGATACCAAGGAATCATGATAGGCTATTAGGAAAGACATAGGAAGCAAAGAAATTAAGGGGCTTGCTTGAGTCCCCCACTATTCGTGACCGGAATCAAGGATCTGTAAGGGGATGAGTGATCAGAGTCATCGTAGGCTTAGGGAGCTTAGGAATCAAGTGTAGTCTTATGGTGTCATTTGCTGTTATGAACCAAAGGGACACTTTACACACTTTGATTTTCTATCTATTCATGTACCTGCTGTCTGATGAATAGCATAAGGTTCACTTTTGGGAATTTTGTACAATTTATTGGCTTTGAGCTAAGCCATGAACACGGCAAACAGCATCATCACCCTCTCAGTTCCTTTCCCAAAAAGAACCAACCTAGGGAGAATATTGTTCAGCAAAAGGGATAAGGATCTAGGCAGGGTAAGGATTGTCGGACCCATAGCTGAGTCATGCTTTCTAACAGACTCCAGCATATTCCAGATTTTTGCACAGATTAAACAATATGCAATTGCTATACTAATGATCAACAGCGAGCAAGATGCAGTAATATCGTTTAGATTAACTTATCTCCTTTATTATTAATGCAATGAATATGTGATGAACCAAAATTTGCACAGACAGGATGTACAGAAAACAAGCAATGGATCAGTTTAGCAGTGAATCGAGAGAGAATTAATCGATTCAAGCAAATTGAATCAAGAATCACAAGCGCAATCAGGATTATCAATTCAAATCATCCCAATCCAACCATTCCAGGCAGAGTTAATTCAAGAATCGCAAGTACAAACAGAGTTATCAACTCAGCTCATCATAACTGAACCAAATCAAGCAAGGTTAAAAAAATTAGCAAATATGATCAAGATCCTTAACAACAACAGCCTTCATTCTGATATTACCACGCGGAACCCTCAATTGAGGAGAAATGTCGCCATTCATGCATCTAACAATAATGAAATCAATGATGCCTACCAACCTGAAAGATACTTGAATTCGAAGTGGCGACTCCTTTCTTGGATGAGATTAGGATTCAGCTACGCCAAATAATCTCGCGACTGATATACCACACTGCTAGTTCTTGGGAAGAAGGATACGACTCTAGAGAGCCCGGAATCTGTAGAATCGAAGCTTCAGGTTTGATCCCCGCCAATTCTCTCAAAGTCTCTATTCTCCAGACCAAGATTTCGCCTTGTCTTCCCAAAAATTCCCCTCTCCCCCTTCTTGCTTCTTCCTTCTACCTCTCTTTTCTTTTTTTGAATCCCCTCACTCTTTGTTCAAAATCCGTTTTCTGTTTCTTCCTAAGCAACTAACTTTGTTTTGTTTTGTTTTCTCTTCTTTTTTTTTTTTAATTTTTTTCTTTTAAAAACTTCTTATAATAATTTTATTTTTATTTTTGTTTTTATTATTTTTTATTTATTTATTATTTTTTTAGTATTAATTTTCAAAATTTCCTTTTAATTTTCTAGATATTAATTTTGATTATTATTATTGATTTTCTTTAATTTCCTTTAAATTCTTATTTCCAAATTTCTCTTTTAATCCTTTTTTTTTATTTTTGTTAACTTCAGATTTATTATATTTTCGTTTCAGATTTTTTTTTTTGAGATTTTTTTTGTTTTGTTTTTTTTTTGAGTTAATAATTTTTGATTTAGGTCTAATTTACAAATTTATTTTTTTTTTTTCAGAGAGAAGAAAAAAAAAATTATTGTCTGTTTCTTTTTGTCTGTTTTCTATTTTCTGTTTTCCGTTTGTCCATTAATCACCTTAAAATGGGTCTCGGACATAATTGAGTGTTTACAGTTTGCCCTTCTTTACTCATTTTCTTATCAGATAATACGAGAAATATTTTCTGTATTGTCATGGTAAGAAATGGGTAAAGACGTAAACATATTATGTCCGAGGCGAGTGCCGTAATAACCTCATAATCACCATATCCCTAGGGTTGCGGGGCCCATGTGCGAGTCATATAAGGTTTGACTTTGTGTGTTGTGATGCTGAAGCTATAAGAAGCTAAAGTATGGGGGCCTGTCAACATTGATGTGCAAGCATTAAACTAAACTAGATGGTGGCCTGACAACATAGGCCCGAAAGCAGAAAATCTAAACTAAAAGGCGGCCTGACAACATAGGCCTGAAAGCAATAAATCTAAACTAGATGTCGGCCTGACCACATAGGCCTGAAAACGGTAAATCTAAACTATGGCGGCCTGACAACATAGGCCTGAAAGCAGTAAATCTAAACTATGGCCGCCTGACAACATAGGCCTGAAAGCCGTAAATCTAAACTACATGTCGGCCTGACAACATAGGCCTGAAAGCGGTAAATCTAAACTATATTGCGGCCTGACAACATAGGCTTGAAAGCGGTAAATCTAAACTATATGGCGGCCTGACAACATAGGCCTGAAAGCGGTAAATCTAAACTATGGCGGCCTGACAACATAGGCCTGAAGGCGGTAAATCTAAACTATATGGCGGCCTGACAACATAGGCTTGAAAGCGGTAAATCTAAACTATGGCGGCCTGACAACATAGGCCTGAAGGCGGTAAATCTAAACTATATGGCGGCCTGACAACATAGGCCTAAAAGCGGTAAATCTAAACTACATGTCGGCCTGACAACATAGGCCTGAAAGTCGTAAATCTAAACTATATGGCGGCCTGACAACATAGGCCTGAAAGCGGTAAATCTAAACTACATGTCGGCCTGACAACATAGGCCTGAAAGCGGTAAATCTAAACTATGGCGGCCTGACAACATAGGCCTGAAGGCGGTAGATCTAAACTATATGGCGGCCTGACAACATAGGCCTGAAAGCGGTAAATCTAGACTATGGCGGCCTGACAACATAGGCCTGAAGGCGGTAAATCTAAACTATATGGCGGTCTGACAACGTAGGCCTAAAAACGGTAAATCTAAACTAGGGTGGCCTGACAACATAGGCCTGAAAGCAGTAAATCTAAACTATGGCGGTCTGACAACATAGGCCTAAAAGCAGTAAATCTAAAGTATGGCGGCCTGACAACATAGGCCTAAAAGCAGTAAATCTAAACTATGGCGGCCTGACAACGTAGGCCTAAAAGCAGTAAATCTAAACTAGGGTGGCCTGACAACATAGGCCTGAAAGCAGTAAATCTAAACTATGGCGGCCTGACAACATAGGCCTGAAAGCAGTAAATCTAAACTATGGCGGCCTGACAACATAGGCCTAAAAGCAGTAAATCTAAACTATGGTAGCCTGACAACATAGGTCTAAAAGTAGTAAATCTAAACTATGGCGGCCTGACAACATAGGCCTAAAAGTAGTAAATCTAAACTATGGCGGCCTGACAACATAGGCCTAAAAGCAAGAATGCAAAGATGTAATGCTATGGCCTGACAACATAGGCCAGTGAGCAAGAATGCAAAGATGTAATGCTATGGCCTGACAACATAGGCCAGTGAGCAAGAATGCAAAGATGTAATACTATGGCCTGACAACATAGGCCAGTGAGCAAGAATGCAAAGATGTAATGCCATGGCCTGACAACATAGGCCAGTGAGCAAGAATGCAAAGATGTAATGCTATGGTCTGACAACATAGGCCAGTGAGCAAGAATACAAAGATGTAATGCTATGGCCTGACAACATAGGCCAATGAGCAATGCTATGACCTGACAATATAGGCCAGTGAGCAAGAATGTAAAGATGTAATGCTATGGCCTGACAACATAGGCCCGTGAGCAAGAATGCAAAGATGTAATACTATGGCCTTACAACATAGGCCAGTGAGCAGTAGGCTTGGGAAGAAAAGAAAAACCTCATGGTTTTTTTTTTTTGCAGACTCTGACTCCCTGACTTTCTTCTAGCACCGATCATATCGTTCAGAGTGAGCTAGACTTCGTGGATTGCTTAGTGCCCTTCTTGTTCTTATAGGCCTATCTGTTACGCACGTCATTTTTGATAAGATTTTTGATCACGAAGAACTTGCAATTAGGAAAGCTTCAATGTGACTCTAATTTTAGGACAGCATTAGTAAACAGCAATTGTCATTCAAAATTGGGTAATTACATTCTGCATATACATTTTGACAGAAGAAAATACAGTTGCATGTGATGATAGTCAAGGACATAGGGTGTTTTTGTGGCGATGCGTTTGGTGAAATAGTTTTGGTTGGCGGTGATGCCTTCGAGACGATTAATGCTAGTATTGTATTTTGGCGATCCTTTCGTGCATTGCCATCCCAGCTTTTGAAAATCCAAAATTTTTGCCCCAGTTTATTCAACTTGCCCCAGACTGGTCTTGAACCTTTCACTAGAACCATGGATATCTGCCCATTTCTGCCCCAGCACGAGTTTGCCCCAGTGTAGATGGAGACTGCCTGTTACCCTTTCTTGCCCTCTCTAATCAAGAGGGATGAATTTTGTTTTGTCGATGCCATTTTTGTTTAAGCCGCCCTTTCGGGTTTTCGGTTTAAGATGCTTCTTACTTGAATCGCCCTGACTTTTGCCTAGGTCAATGATGATGGTGGACCTAGCGGGCCCTTTTTCTTGCATCGCCCTAACTTTTGCCTAGGTCTTTTTGATGGTTGACCTAGCGGGCTTTTCTTTCTTGTATCGCCCTAACTTTTGCTTAGGTCTTTTTGAAGGTTGACCTAGCGGGCTTTTCTTTCTTGTATTGCCCTAACTTTTGCCTAGGTCTTTTGATGGTTGACCTAGCGGGCTTTTCTTGTATCGCCCTAACTTTTGCCTAGGTCCTTTTGATGGTTGACCTAGCGGGTTTTTCTTGCATCGCCCTAACTTTTGCCTAGGTCTTTTTGATGGTTGACCTAGCGGGCTTTTCTTTCTTGTATCGCCCTAACTTTTGCCTAGGTCTTTTTGAAGGTTGACCTAGCGGACTTTTCTTTCTTGTATTGCCCTAACTTTTGCCTAGGTCTTTTTGATGATTGACCTAGCGGGCTTTTCTTTCTAAGCGTAATATTTCTTGACGGCATCCGAATTGACAGGGTTAGGCAAGTCTTTCCCATCCATGTCGGCCAAGATTAAGGCGCCTCCGGAGAAAGCCTTCTTAACTACATAAGGTCCATGGTAGTTCGGAGACCACTTCCCTTGCAGCGTTTTTTGCATAGGCAATAGCCTTTTGATCACCAAATCTCCTTCTTGAAATTCCCAAGGATGGATCTTCTTATCGAATGCTTTCTTCATTCGTCTTTGGTATAATTGGCCATGGCATATTGCCGCCAGCCTTTTCTCTTCAATTAAGTTCAGCTGATCCATCCGAGCCTGGACCCATTCGGCCTCTTCTAATTTAGCGTCCATCAGGACTCTCAATGAGGGAATTTCGACCTCAATTGGGAGTACAGCCTCCATCCCATATACTAGTGAGAATGGCGTTGCCCCAGTAGATGTACGGACAGAGGTCCGGTATGCATGTAATGCATATGGGAGCATTTCGTGCCATTCTCTGTATGAGAGAACCATCTTCTGAATTATTTTCTTGAGGTTCTTGTTGGCCGCTTCGACCGCTCCATTCATCTTTGGTCGGTAAGGGGATGAGTTGTGATGTTGGATCTTGAACTGGTTACATAATTCTGACATCATCTTATTGTTAAGATTCGAGCCATTGTCTGTGAAGAGCTTACTGGGTAATCCATATCGGCAGATCAGCTCTCTCTTTACGAATTTGACTACCACATTGCGAGTCACACTAGCATATGAGGCGGCCTCGACCCATTTTGTGAAATAGTTGATGGCGACCAATATGAAGCGGTGTCCGTTGGATGCCTTGGGCTCTATCGGGCCAATGACATCTATCCCCCACATGACGAATGGCCATGGCGAAGACAGCACATTCAACGTCGTTGACGGCGCATGGATATTGTCCGCGTATACCTGACACTTGTGGCAGGTTTTGCCGTGTTTGCAACAGTCAGCTTCCATGGTCAACCAATAATATCCAGCCCGAATGATTTTTCTTGCCATGGCATGTCCGTTGGCGTGAGTACCAAAGGACCCTTCGTGAACTTCTGTTAGAATCTTGTCGGCTTCTGCTGCGTCCACGCATCTGAGCAGAACCATGTCGTGATTCCTCTTGTATAGGATTTCTCCATTGAGGAGGAAACCTGCAGCCAACCTTCGTAGGGTCCTCTTGTCGTTTTCAGATGCATTGGAAGGATACTCTTTGTTCTTCAGGAATTGCTGGACGTCATGATACCATGGCTTTCCGTCCGGTTCCACCTCCACCGCTTGGCAAAATGCCGGTCTAGAGCAATGCTGGATGCGGATAAGGGGCATATCTTCTTCTCGTCCAATTTCAAACATAGATGACAATGTGGCCAGGGCATCAGCTAGCTGATTATCTTCCCGTGGTATATGCGAGAAGGTAACCTCCTCAAAATATTCCAGCAGTTCTTGGAGACGCGCTTGATAAGGCACTAGCTTTTATCTTTGGTCTCCCACTCTCCTCCGACCTGATGGATGACCAAGGCTGAGTCACCAAAGACCTCTAGGCATTTCACTTTAGCTTCGATTGCGACTTGAATCCCTAGGATACAGGCTTCATACTCCGCCATATTATTCGTGCAGTCGAAGGCTAGCCGAGCCGTGATAGGTACATACTGTCTTTTCGGAGAGATTAGTACAACTCCTATACCATGGCCCATCATGTTGGACGCACCGTCGAACGACATCGTCCATTTCTCTTCTTCTATCGTTTCCTCTTCATTAAATATTTCCATTAAGTCCTCATCAGTAAACTCCGGCTGCATGACCTGATAGTCGTCTATGGGCTGTTGGGCCAAATATTCTGCGAGTGCACTACCTTTGACAGATTTCTGCGTCACATACAGGATATCATATTCCGAAAGCACCATTTGCCACTTTGCAATTCGTCCTGACAACACAGGCTTTTCGAATATGTACTTAATCGGATCCATCCTAGATATTAGCCATGTGGTATGACTCAACATATATTGTCTTAGGCGATGTACCGCCCATGCCAAAGCACAGGAAGTTCGCTCCAAGAGTGAATATCTAGCTTCGCCGCTCGTGAACTTCTTGCTCAGGTAATATATAGCCTGCTCCCTTCTCCCAGATTCGTCATGTTGACCGAGCACGCAGCCCATTGACTGGTCTGTAACCGTCAGATATAAGATCAAGGGCCTTCCAGCAACTGGCGGTACTAGGACCGGTGGGTTTTGTAGATATGATTTGATCTTCTCAAAAGCTTCCTGACAATCCTCATCCCAACTCAAGGGTTGATTCTTGAGCAATAGCTTAAAGATCGGCTCACATGTAGCTGTCAACTGAAAGATGAATCGGGAGATATAATTGAGTCTTCCTAGGAAGCCTCGGATCTCTTTTTCAGTTCTCGGAGCTGGCATGTCTATAATTGCCCGGGCTTTGTCAGGGTCTACCTCGATTCCCTTTTTACTGACGATAAAGCCCAACAGCTTTCATGATTTAACCCCGAAAGTGCATTTAGCCGGGTTCAATCGCAGCTTAAATTTTCGAAGCCTCTTAAACAACTTCTGCAAATCCATAAGATGGTCATCTTCTGTCCGGGATTTGGCGATCATATCATCCACGTAGACTTCTATCTCCTTGTGAATCATATCATGGAATAACGTTACCATGGCCCTCTGATAGGTTGCCCCAGCATTTTTTAATCCAAAGGGCATGACTTTGTAACAAAAGGTTCCCCAGGCCGTGATGAAGGTAGTCTTTTCTCTATCCTCCTCGGCCATCTTAATCTGGTTGTAGCCTGAGAAACTGTCCATGAATGAAAAATAGGAGAATTGTGCAGTGTTATCGACCAGTACATCGATATGAGGCAACGGAAAGTTATCCTTTGGGCTGGCTCGATTAAGATCTCTGTAGTCCACACACATCCGGACCTTCCCATCTTTCTTGGGGACCGGCACTATGTTAGCAACCCATTCGGGGTAATTTGCAACAGCCAAGAAGCCGGCGTCAAACTGCTTTCTTACTTCTTCCCGGATTTTCAGAGACATTTCTGGTTTCATCCTCCTCAGCTTCTATTTGACTGGCGTACATCCGACTTTCATAGGCAGCTTGTGCTCCACTATAGAAGTATCTAGGCCTGGCATGTCTTGATAAGACCAAGCGAAGATATCACTATAGTTTTGTAAGAGCGAGATCAACCGCTCACGATTATCTCCAGCGATAAGCGTGCCTATCTTGACTTCTCTTTTATTTTCCTCGGTCCCCAAATTTATCAAATCTACGGGTTCCTGATGAGGTTCAATGATTTTAGATTCGCATTCCACCAATCTCAACATTTCATCGGTGGGTTTGCACTCAAATTCTGACTCTTCGTCGGCCAAGTCGTCAATACAGTCGAAATCGCCTAATACAATACTAGCACTGTTGTCGCTAGGCGGTTTCGAGTCAGATCTGCGTATTGGGATAAGACGAAGAAATAAGATAGGTATATTTAGCAGAAAGGAATAAATTGGGGAAAGAAAGAGGGAGGTATTTTGGACGATGCAACTGTATTTATTATTTGTCAAAAGATATGTACAAAATGTTTATGTATAAAATTTTTCATGACAATTACAAAATTACATTTGAACTGAACCAAAAGTCAGAGGTAGATCAAAAATTTCCCAATTGGTCAGTTCTCGTCCGGGGGGACAAGGCGTCACCAGATTTTCAATACTCGTTGTCCCCTCTCCATCTGTGGTCGCGATTATGCCTAGGTCTTCGAAGCCAGCACTTTGGAAACTTTGTGATATATGGCACAGAGGGACCTTATTATAACGGGGTCTTATCGCTTTATCTTCTTCAGTGGGTTGGTACCCCAACCCATATCGTCGCCTGTTTTTATTCACAGACAATGGTCGAGACAAACCACCATTGTTTTGCCCCAGTCTACCGCCTGGCTCGAACCCATTCTTTAACATCACTTGGGCCATCATCATCAGAGCTTTAGGGGGCCGCCCACGGTCAACCACTTCGCCTTCCTTAATTGTAGTGACATTGGCAACCTTTAACGCTTGGAAATGAGTTTCCAACGCCTCTTCGGCAGCCTCAATGTAAGGAGGATTGGTGGGTTTGCTGACCAGATAATCTTCTTCCGCTGAGACGATGATTAATCTGTCGTCTATGATGAACTTCAACTTCTGATGCAAAGTTGAAGGGACCGCTTTAGCGGAATGAATCCAAGGTCTTCCCAGTAGACAGCTGTAGGCTTGCTGAATATCCATTATTTGGAAAGTTATGTTGAAGACGATCGGACCAATTTGGACTGGCAGATCTACTTCGCCAATAACCTCCCGTCTTGACCCATCGAATGCTCTTACTACTGTAGAGCTAGGCCTCATGTGGATCCCCTCGTGTGGTAGTTTGGAAAAAGTCAGTTGAGGCATCACATTCAGAGAGGAGCCATTGTCTATCAAGACTCTGGCTAGAATGTGATCCATGCACTTGACCGATATATGCAATGCCCTGTTATGTCTCGCCCCTTCCTCCGGGATTTCACGGTCGGCAAAGGTTATGAAATTGTTGGCAGTTATATTACTGGCGATCCCCTCGAATTTATCCACTGAGATATTGTGGACTACATGGGCTTCGTTTAAGATCTTTAGCAACACCTTTCGATAGGGCTCCGAGTTCATCATTAGAGCTAACAATGATATTTTAGCGGGTATACGATTTAATTGCTCGATGACCGTATACTCGCTTTGTTTTATCAATTTCAAGAACTCGCACGCCTCTTCGTCTGAAACTGCCTTCTTTATTTCTTTCTCCACTTCTTTATTGCTACTTTCGGGCTCATGCCTAACTCGATCTTCTTTGCCTAGGGTGGCCGGTATTCTCCTTATGTCTTCGGCAGGGGTGTAGATGCGACCACTTCTGGTCATTCCCCCTATACCGGCTATGTTGGTCACACTGAGCGATGGACTCTTGTCCTCTTCGATTTTTCCTCCCAGTACCTCAACATTATATTTCCACGATACCTCTTTATTGCTGTTGTACTGGAAAGGTCTCGGTACCTTTATTGTGACTGGTTTCACCCCATCAGGCGTAGGCAGGGCTGATGGTTCAGTATAGCGGATGACCAATGGTTTAGGAGGTCCGGGAAAGGATTCGCCAATCATGTCTACCTCCTCTTCTATCTCGACATAATTCACGGAGGGCCCTGCTCCTTCATGATTTGGCAGTGGGTTATTCCCTACGCTGGGTTCATCCTTTTCGAAATTCAGCCACTTGGCATTGATCAGCTTCTGGACCCTATGTTTCAGGGCCAGACAGTTATCAGTGGAATGCCCTACCGTTCCAGCGTGGTAGTCGCATTTTGCCTCAGGATTGTACCACTTCGGAAATGGGGGTTCCAAAGGTTTCATGGGGACTAGTGAAATTAAGGAGTTTTGAATTAGACGGGGCAAAAGCTCCGAGTAACTCATCGGGATCGGGTCAAATTGCACTATCTTTCTTTGGTTGTTGTTGGTTTTTTGTTGAGGTGGGTTAATGTTGGTGTTCTGGTTCCATGGCTTTGGTGGTTGCTATTGAGGGAATGTTTGGGTAGGTGGAGTTATGAAAGAAGCGTTTGGCTGAAATGGAGTAGGTGGCGGGTTGTAGGTTGGTTGGTATAAAGGTTGGGCGGAGGCCACCATGTGTGGGTTTGTAGGAAATTGCGGTTGATATGGTATTTGGTAGTTAGGTGACGTGGTGGGTGGTTGGTACACAGGTTGTGTGGTGATTGGGCGGTTAGGGTCGGCTGAGACATAATGGGTCTCGGCTTCCTTCTTCTTCCATGGATTGCTCGTCGGCTTTTTTGTACTGACATTGCCGATGGCGTTGTGTACAATCCTTCCTCGGCGCAAGCCGCTCTCTATTCGTTCTCCGATTAGTACCATGTCGAAGAAGTTGGCGGACACACTGCCCACCATCTTGTCGTAGAATGGAGCAGGGAGAGTCTCCATAAAAGTGCTGATCATCTCCCTGTCCAGCAGAGGTGGTTGAACTTGGGCGGCCAGCTCCCTCCACCGCTGCGCGTACTCTTTAAAGGACTCATTCTCCTTCTTGGTCATGTTCTGTAATTGAGTCCTGTCGGGTGCCATCTCTATGTTGTACTTGTATTGCCTAAGGAAGGCGTCTGCCAAGTCCTTCCATGTGCGGATGTATGACCTCTCGAGCTGGGTATACCAGCTAGCAGCTGCTCCAGTTAAACTATCCTGGAAACAGTGGATAAGCAGCTTATCATTGTGTGAATGGGAGGCCATTTTTCGGCAATACATTGTCAGATGGCTTTTCGGGCATCCGACTCCCCTATACTTCTCGAATTCGGGCGTTTTGAATTTAGGAGGTATTATGACATCAGGTACGAGGCATAGCTCGGAAGCCTCTACTACTCCATATCCATGCCCTTCGATGGCTCTAACCCTCTCCTCTAGGTGTTGCCATCTCCCGCCGAACTGGGCTTCTTGGTCTACGGGTTGGCCAATGTGGGGCGGTAAGGTGTGTTGGCCCTCGGGTCTAGTAGTATGATTGCGAGGGTGTTGTTGGTAAGGGTTGGCTGGGTGAATAGTGACCGGGACAGAATATGTGGGGTCCTCGGTGACGGTCGTATTCATATGTGTATAATCGGGATTGATGTTATATGGGTATGTAGTTGGGTTGATGTGAGGAGGAAAGGATGGGTTTATTTGTGGAGGGAAGGCAGTAGAAATGTTTGTGTTGTAGGGGTAAGGTGGAAGGTTTGTGTGTGTTGGGTATGTGTGAGGTGGATAACCGGTGGTATTGGTAGGAAGAGGGTAGGTCGGGGGGTTCACATGGTGAGGATGAGCGGTAGGGTTTGTGTGTGGAAGCCCAGTCGGAAGGTTTGGATGATAATGGTGGGTGGCAGGGTTTATATGGAGTGGTAGTGCATTGGGATTTTCACCAGCGATGATCCCTTGAGAGCTCGGTCCATATGAATGCTCGTAACCAGGTGGTAGCCTGTATGGCCATTCTTGTTCAGTGACAGCTTGTAAGGGCATTGAAGTAGTAGCAGCCCCTGTTGCCTCGGTTGCCGTAGGTCCCTCTGTGCCTTTTTCAAGTAGCTTCATGAGCTTAGCTACCTGATCTTTTAGCTCAGCTACCTCATTCCTGAGCTCCTCATTCTGCATTTCCAACTCACTCATGATTTTGGTTTTTGATCTAGTGTTGTATGAATGTCGAGGGAGTCGTGAGCCGCTATTTTGTTATCTGTATTTTTGAATTTGAAAAAAATGAAACATTATATTAGTTAATTGTTAATTGAAAGTGATATTTGGCGTGAAAATAAAATATCGAGGGACCAGTTTCTCATTGATCTTCTATCGGTTGTGTGTGCTTTAATTGTCTTGAGCATGAAATGGAAATTAATGCGAAATCATAGACGGAGAGAAATCAACTTTATTCAAGCGGACCGAATTTATTTTACATTTTGCCCTTCCTGTCTGGCTAGCACAATATACTTGTTCATCCTTAGTATCAGATTTTTACAAAATAAGATAAAATCTTCAACTTCGAGAGGAGTATGCAGCGGATGTAATGAAGTTTCGGCCTTCTTGAGGAATGTTGGTACTTTTTCAATTGCCATATTTGCTAGACCGGCCAGTCTCCCAAAGCATCTGGCCCAGTGGTCAGCTGTATCCTTATACCATTTACTCTTATTTTGGATGTCCTTAATACCCCTTTGTTGCATTCGAATTACCTCAATGACATTCCATTTTTCTTCGTTTACTTCGTCTTGCCAAGCTGCTAATAGACCTTCGATTTGATTTTTCATGTCTTCTATTCGTTGCAACAGGTCGTTTCTTTCTTCTACTATGTGGTCTGCCTCCACTCGGATTCTCTTGTTTGCGGCTAAGATCTGGTTTTTCTCTTCGCGGATGGTATGGATCTTGGCCTTCACTTGCTCCAAAGCGCTCCTCAGTTGACGATTCTCTTGGAGGGTGGCATCTTTTTCTTGCGCTCTCAGCCCAAGCTCTTTATTGGCCGCTTGCAAGTTCATATGTACCCGCGAAGCACGCTCTCGTTCACCCTTTTGCTGATCCCTGATAGAGGCTAATAGAGCTTTGTTCACTTCATCTTCTCTTCTCCATGCGGCGTTCTCTTGTCGTTCTTTCAGAAGTTCCTCTTCTAGTCGGGCGTTTTTCTTGGTCACAGCTTCTAGCTTTTCCTTCAAGTTTTTAACGACCTCATCTTCAAACACCATTGGTGATGGTTGATTTTCAGATGGGGCGGTCGGAGGTTTAAATGGCAGCTTGATCTGTTGCACCCTGTCTCTGACCCACTGTCGGTATTCTTCTTTGGCTCCGCAGCTTCGGACCCCCAATTCTTTTCCTTTCCGAGTAACACTTTCCCATGCTTCTCGTACTTTGCGGAGGGGCTCGGCAAAATCTCCCTCGTATTTCAAAAGGAAAGGTGTCACCAGTTCATCCAATGGAGGTGCCTTGATGGGGTAAGTCAACTGCCTCTGCCCCAATATCGGGTTGTAGTTGATGCAACCCCTGGTTCCCATGAGGGGTACATTTGGGAACCCTTTACAATGGTAGATGACCTCCGTCCTCTGTTGCCAAGTGGGTTGCCATCGGATCTGTTCTTCCTTTAAGCCGGCGAAATGAGCTGCCCATTCTTCATTATCCATCGGCTTTATTTGATAGCACAGTAGGTCAGATATGGGGCATTGCGCTTTCATACCCCTTTTGAAGGCGTGAGTCGTTATCCATATGTACAGCATTGGCAGACAGCAAAGCAGCTTCTTTCCTCTTCCCTCATGACAGAGATTCAGTGTGTAGTAGACATCGGCCAACAGGGTGGTAACAGGGTTTTCAGCTTTATTCTTTCGGGCCAAGAATATATCCACGACGTTTAGGTCAACAAAATCCTCTATGCCTGGAAAGAGGACCAGTCCATAGATGGCAAGGGCTAGTACATCCATGAAAATGTCCCACTGATTGTTGTCGGCAAAATGTTGCATATAGGTTTCCAGGAACCCTCGAGTAAACCCTTTGGCTTGATTCTTCCCTTGGTAGTCGGCCAACCGATCGCCTGCCTGTAGACCCAGAGTCTGAGCAGCAATTCGGAACGAAGTGTGGTGTTCCAAATGGTTGTATGGCCGGGTTCCTTCCAAGGGCAGATCCAAAATCTGCTCGAATTCTTCCAAGGTAGGTGCCAGTTGGAAATCATGAAAGGTAAAGCATCGGAGAGGGGGATCATAGTATTGTACCATCGCTGTGAGGGCCCCCTCTTGCACTTTGACTTTCAGCAGTTTCAGTATGTTTCCGTATTTTTTGGTGAACGCCATTAACTGGATACTTGTCAATTTGTTTCCGAAGTCCTCCAGGCTAGCAAAATCAGTCAGCTTGACCCCAACCCTCTTTCTCTTTCTTAACTGTCCGATTTCCGCATTAATTTCCATTTCACCCCTTCTTTAGATGTCACTGAGAACCTGGTCCTTCAATGATAAAAGAAACGAAGAAAACAACAAAGATGAACATGTTAGGTTTTTTTTTTATGAGGTGGAATTGATGCATGACAGTCCATAATAGAATGCCAAACATAACTTCATTTGCACAAAATCTATCAATATCCCCCTTTTCTTTTTCACTCTTTATCTTTCCCTTTTTCTTACTTGATTTTCTTTTCTTTTGTCTCTCCTTAATTTCTCTCTCTTTAATTTCTTTCTGTCTCTTTTCCTTTTCATTTTTGTTCATCTCTCATGTGAACTTTTTCCTCTTTTCCTCTTTTTTTTTTTACTCCCCTATTCTTTAATCACCCCATCATAAGTAAAAAGATTGGACCTGAATTTGCAGAACGTGCCCTCTTTTTGTCCTATTTGGGTAACCTGTCCTAAAGGTCTATGGCCATTAATGCATGAACCTCTCAAAAGGTGGTCAGTAGTCCTAAGGTATAAAGGTCACTAGAGCCAAGTTCCAGTTCGTAATGCTTGCTACAACAGCAGAAAAAGCAACCAGTTGTAGGGCATTACGAATAGGACGCACTCTAGCTGGGATTTTCGTGATAGTCAAACAGGACGTAAGCCCCAAAGTGACACCACTAGATCCCTCTAGTCCTAGGCAGCACTCAGACCCGGGTGTAGGGCCCCACTCGAAATAGAATGCGTATGTAATGCACAGAGGGCACTTTATATTGGGACACCTGCAATTGGGGAACTTGTACAGATATATAGAGCAATTTAATATTCGTCTATCCTAAGGTTCGTACAAAGAATAAACAAATTACTAATTCACTTGTAAACAAACAGTTAAATAAGTCATGCAAATAAAATGGAAAGGGATCAAAGTAATACACACTCAAACAAATGGGCCTAACTCTCTAATGTCCCCAGTGGAGTCGCCATCTGTCGCAACCGTAATTTCGACGAGACGACGAACTCGTTAAAATTTTGAACATGTGAATTTTATTTAATTAATGTGGAGTCGCCACCAAATTTTTATTTAAGGGTAAAGATTTGGAAAAACCCTCATTTGAAGATAAGATTCTAAGTTCGGGAGTCGATTACGAATGGGGAAGGTGTTAGGCACCCCACTCGCCCGTTCCGAAGAACGGTACCCTTAAACTAAGTGTATGATTTTTGAAAACTGTTTGATCCCTTAATTAAGATGAAAATAAATACTTGATGAAAATAAACCATGCTTCGAGCTACATTTAAATTGAATCCACAAAGGCAGGGAGCCAGGATTAGAACCTGGGGTCTACTGGTCATCAGGGCATGCCCATCTACTAGGCCAAGCCTTCAATTACTATTCAACAGGCGTGCAGAATAACTTAACTAATCTTGAGATTTTCATCTTCCTTTTTAAAATAAAAATGGCTTCCTGTTGGATCGAACATGGGGTCTGGTGGTTAGCATGTATTTGGCTAACCACTAGGCTACACCCCCAATTGGAATTTACTGTTCTCTAACTTAATTAAAGCAGGCAAAGGACGCATGAACTAAATCAAGAACCTGTATGCTAATATATTCACAGAGTAATATTGGGATGATTGCCAAAACTAGAATTGGAAATCTGGTGCAACCCTCAATTCTAACTTGTGCTCAGATTTTCTGCATTTTTGTGATGCCATAATGACCGTTGTTACCAATCCCTGTAGCCCCCTGGTTCCAGTACAGATTGATGCAGAAGGGAGTATGTAGTTGGAGATTGAAAGGGATATGAATACCATGGCTATGATTTGCATATCCATTATGCATAGGTTTCAGGCGTATGAACACATTTCAGCAATTAAACTTTCCAGGTGGAGACTTGGATTATGATAATAATAATATCAGGTTCTACCTAAATGACTTCATATCCTAGGCTGCCTATCATTCCACAGTGAGTCTCAGATCAGGCCAAATGAACTATAACAGAACTTGGTGGTTTGAATCCAGTAATTGGTTGTGTGCAGGTCTTGACTGAATGCTTCTAGATTAAGCCATGAGATTGCGATTTCCAATTTCTTCCTAAGCTTATAGACTTGGATTGTTATTTTCAAATCTAAAGGAAGGACTAGTTTAATCAAGTCATAAGCAGATTCATATCTCCCATTTTCCTGCAACTTCTTATACTACGTACATTTCCTTCCCTGGTCTATTCTATCCAACCTCCCTTGGTCCTGCCTAAATGACTTCATAGCCTAGGAGTATATGTTCTGATCCTATTTGGCCTGCCTTTATCCAGAAATATTAACCCGTTGAACCATGGTTGGGAATTTAGGCTACAGTTAGTGCAGGGGATGACCTGCTAGCCCATGCTCAGGAACTGTTGGCTCTAATAATTTGCCTAAATTCAACTTATGATTTTGCTTTCAAACACAAAATCTAACCTGCATTTCTGTTTTGATTCATCAATCATAAAGGATTAGAGTCAGCCACTGCCTTGGTCTTCCTGATTGATCCTATGTATTAGGAGTAGGATGAGGATGCTCTTTGGTTCATTCCCCTATAATCAGCTGGTGGACATGGCTCCAATATGACCAAACCCCTTAGCTAGTTTGGGTCCCTCATTGATCATTACCACTCTTAGGCCTATGGAAAGGGAATGATGATCTTTTTGAGTTAGAGTCTGCCAGATGAGGTTCCTATGCCGCTAACCTTATTATTTGGCCAAAATCTGATCTAGTATGCGTTTCATTTCTCTATTTTATCTCACTCATCACTAGGTATGTATATATATTGGGTTACAGGCTAGCAGTGTTCCTTTAGACTTAGTCTCCTATTGACTGGAATCTCCAGGATGCTGATATGTCAAATTCACTTATCCCTGGCATTTGGCTAGAATGTAAGGAATTGACGATGATTATTTTCTACCTATGTAGAGCTTGCCTAGCTTAGTGTAGGACCCCTCCGATGCGTTCTTCTAGCAATAGGATTGTACCAACCTAGATTTCAGTAGAAGAATGAAGACTCCATAGGATGTTCTGGACAAAGAGAAATTGATTATAAGCCATGTTTCTCAACACCTCACAGCGTGCCTACCTTGTTCCAACCAGCATCCTTGAACTCTATGTGATGACTTGCTCCTACACTCTGTTGTATGTGTCGGAGTAATTTTTCCAGATCAGTGACAACAAGACTTGAGCAAGTGCAGATCAGTACTTTGGACTAAACTCACCTCCTATGATCAGTCATTTTGTGGCATATACTACGTCAAGCATTCTATAAGATATACTACCAACCTAGGTTAGATTCCCTGAAGTACCCTGTAACAGTGAACCTTAGCATTTCTTCTGAGACTATTGCTGATGGCCTATTATCCTATGAATACTGAGTGAGGGTTTAACAGGTTGTGACACCCCTGTGATTCTGCTAGTCACAGTTCGATGAGGAGCAAGTTTGTGTTGTTGCTGTCCAGGAGTTTTGGGAGACTCTGGTGTACTTATACTCCTATTTTGACAGCTTTCCTTCATCTGATCTATATCCAATTCTAGTCTTACCTTTTGATCAGGTTTAGACCCTAATAGCAGTCTCCTGTGCTAACCTGCTGGGTTCTAATTTAGGTGCCTACTCCACATTAGGCATTGCTGCTAATAGGTACTGATAAACATCAGGGATATTGATCTTGAGAAATCTGGTGTTATGTTCTGCTAGGTTCTTTAAGGATTGAACTAGATATCACGCAGAGTTACTGCTCATGAATTCAAAGCCTTAATGACTCAGGAATTCCCAAGTGCAGGCTTTACAGCCTATGGTGGGATTTCATCTTGAATTCTCTTTAAAGATCCTAGCCTGTAGAATCTGGAGCTACCTCAAACTCCTAGAAGGGAATGAACTCTAAATGGCCCCTCGACCTGTGACCTGTAAGGAATATCCACACCTATAATCTTCGATATATTTGAGACCAAGCTCATTCCCAATTCCCAAACGAGCTAAATTCCTTAATTTCAATGTTTCTATCTTAATCTTAGGATTAGTGGTTTGAACTCCTGCAATTTTAACTAAAACATCATGGCTGGTAGGTCTCTAGAAGCAAGTCTATTTGTTACCCAACCCCAGGATTCAGTGTCTAGATCAAAACTCTCAATTGGATGCAACTGACAGGAGGCAAAAGCATGATGGACCTCTACATATATTATATTGACCCAGGTCGTTTCCAGGTGTGTTCGCAGCCAGAAGCCAGGTTCCTAACAGGATACCAAGGAATCATGAGAGGCTATTAGGAAAGACATAGGAAGCAAAGAAATTAAGGGGCTTGCTTGAGTCCCCCCACTATTCGTGACCGGATTCAAGGATCTGTAAGGGGATGAGTGATGAGAGTCATCGTAGGCTTAGGGAGCTTAGGAATCAAGTGTAGTCTTATGGTGTCATTTGCTGTTATGAACCAAAGGGACACTTTACACACTTTGATTTTCTATCTATTCATGTACCTGCTGTCTGATGAATAGCATAAGGTTCACTTTTGGGAATTTTGTACAATTTATTGGCTTTGAGCTAAGCCATGCACACGGCAAACAACATCATCACCCTCTCAGTTCCTTTCCCAAAAAGAACCAACCTAGAGAGAATATTGTTCAGCAAAAGGGATAAGGATCTAGGAAGGGTAAGGATTGTCGGACCCATAGCTGAGTCATGCTTTCTAACAGACTCCAGCATATTCCAGATTTTCGCACAGATTAAACAATATGCAACTGCTATACTAATGATCAACAGCGAGCAAGATGCAGTAATATCGTTTAGATTAACTTATCTCCTTTATTATTAATGCAATGAATATGTGATGAACCAAAATTTGCACAGACAGGATGTACAGAAAACAAGCAATGGATTAGTTTAGCAGTGAATCGAGAGAGAATTAATCGATTCAAGCAAATTGAATCAAGAATCACAAGCGCAATCAGGATTATCAATTCAAATCATCCCAATCCAACCATTCCAGGCAGAGTTAATTCAAGAATCGCAAGTACAAACAGAGTTATCAACTCAGCTCATCATAACTGAACCAAATCAAGCAAGGTTAAAAAAAATAGCAAATATGATCAAGATCCTTAACAACAACAGCCTTCATTCTGATATTACCACGCGGAACCCTCAATTGAGGAGAAATGTCGCCATTCATGCATCTAACAATAATGAAATCAATGATGCCTACCAACCTGAAAGATACTTGAATTCGAAGTGGCGACTCCTTTCTTGGATGAGATTAGGATTCAGCTACGCAAAATAATCTCGTGACTGATATACCACACTGCTAGTTCTTGGGAAGAAGGATACGACTCTAGAGAGCCCGGAGTCTGTAGAATCGAAGCTTCGGGTTTGATCCCCGCCAATTCTCTCAAAGTCTCTATTCTCCAGACCAAGATTTTGCCTTCTCTTCCCAAAAATTCCCCTCTCCCCCTTCTTGCTTCTTCCTTCTACCTCTCTTTTCTTTTTTTGAATCCCCTCACTCTTTGTTCAAAATCTGTTTTCTGTTTCTTCCTAAGCAACTAACTTTGTTTTGTTTTGTTTTCTCTTCTTCTTTTTTTTTTAATTTTTTTCTTTTAAAAACTTCTTATAATAATTTTATTTTTATTTCTGTTTTTATTATTTTTTATTTATTTATTATTTTTTTAGTATTAATTTTCAAAATTTCCTTTTAATTTTCTAGATATTAATTTTGATTATTATTATTGATTTTCTTTAATTTCCTTTAAATTCTTATTTCCAAATTTCTCTTTTAATCCTTTTTTTTATTTTTGTTAACTCTAGATTTATTATATTTTCGTTGCAGATTTTTTTTTGAGATTTTTTTTGTTTTGTTTTTTTTTTGAGTTAATAATTTTTGATTTAGGTCTAATTTACAAATTGATTTTATTTTATTTTTTCAGAGAGAAGAAAAAAAAATTTTATTGTCTGTTTCTTTTTGTCTGTTTTCTATTTTCTGTTTTCCGTTTGTCCATTAATCACCTTAAAATGGGTCTCGGACATAATTGAGTGTTTACAAGGCCAAAATATAATCCAAAAATTAGAATACAATAACTATATTCTAATACCCTAATCAGAACATGATCCATAAATCTTTTTTTTAATAAATGTTTATGGAATATTGTAATGAAAATAGACTGATGATACAATCCATCTATTTTTCATCAATCAGCATCATCATCAAAGCACATTCATCTATTTTTCATAAAAGATGAAACAATATAGGAACCTAATGATTAAGCATAGTCATCTAATATTCGTACCTCGATGGTAAACAAGAGGGGGATTTGGAGATAATGAAGGCAAAGACTATAATAACTTTGAAAATGAGAACTGAATACTAACCGAATATGAAAAAAATTGGGTCAAAATATAGAGGAGATATGAATCAAAATGGAAGTAGGGTATCAAAATCAAGAACAAATATATTAATAAAAATACAGTAAAATGAACATTAGGAATTAGTAAATACCCCAAAGTATATAGAGTTACATACATAACAGCCACATATTATGAGTTGGAGACATTGAAGATAGAGACTAATCTTGATGATTTAAAGAGAAGTATGATGGATGTTGACATAACATTCAAGGAAGAATTAAGCAAATGAAAGTAGTAAAGAAACAAGGGGAAGAGAGACAAGCAAAACAAATGTGTCTGCATGATAAAGTTCCTACTTTATTATCATATGGGAAGAAGTCCCTAGCTACTAAGCTCATCATATAATTATATTTTAGTCAATACTAATTTTCGGCTCATTAGTAAAACTTACTTTCATAGGCATTAACCATCTCAATCCTTTGGAATTGAATGAGGCCATAAAGTATATTTTTTATTCCACAATGAACAGGTTATGTAATTTGGGCATTCCAAATGAAAAGGTTGGTATATATCCAAAACCTTTTGCATTTTGACACTCCAAAAGTAGTTAAAAGTAAGTATATTTTTTATAACTTCATTATTAGTGCAAATTTTTTTCTATATATAATTTTCTATTTGGGAGTTGCAGGGGACAAATTCTTTTGGTTGTCTAATAAGAAACTTTCTAGGGAGACTGGCAAGTGTCAACCCTTATGACATCAAATTGGTCAAGGAAAGAATTATTATAAATTAATTTTTTTCCTATTGATTTTGGTGTCATACATACTAAAAAATTTCATATTCTATTCTTCTTGTACTTATCATTTAGGAATGGCCCTTGAGAAGTTAGAACCCCAAATCTATGGTCCACCAGAATCAATTATCACTAAAGAAGTCATTGAGTCAAAGATAGATGGTTATAGCATAATTAAAGAGGTATCAAAGCATGAATGCTTTGTTAAGGAGAAGACTTCAAAATCCTTGAAAGAAATAAAGAAGATATATTAGTTTTAGAAATAATATGCATAGTTTTATTTTTAATTTCCACATATGGATTTAATTCAATGAAAGTGGTAAAGAACTAAGCAAGTGAAAGTATTAAAGAAGGGAAAAAAAGAGAAACAAGAAAAACAAATATGTCTACAATAAGGTAAAATAAGTTTTAATTCCATTTTTTACAATCTAAAAATAATTCTAGAAAAGAGAAGCTAAATGGTAAGACATTAACAACACTTGGCTATTATACAACAAAATTTATCTTGGTAATAAAATGACAAGAAAACTACCTGAATTGTTAGGCCAAATTGTAGGTTACAAAGTTTCAGTATTTTAATCAAGCCTTCAAATACTTTTCTAGAAATGTAGCTAAATTTGTGTACATCCAAATCTATCTCAAGATAGGTTTCAATCTTGTGAAAGAAATAGAATCAGAATAAGAATCTTTTGATAGCTCAAAATACACTTTAAGATAACTCAAGCTCTCTAGAGATGGACAAACATATGTGCATCAATATGTTAATAATTATGATGTTTAAATTAAGGTGAATAGAAAATGACAAATCAAAACAATGAAAATAAAACCAATATCTTAATGGCTTCTAAAAATGTTATAGCAGCATAATTGAAAAGAGATGCGAATTTATTAATATCATTTTCCCAATAATTAAATGCTAAAATAGAAACTTAAGGATGGTTGCTTCAATGCAAGATTAAACGATTCATGGAGAATTTATTGAAGCATTAAACCTGTAACTAGAATGTCGAAGTGTACTTACCAAGTAAAATTCATGTTGAGGACATGAGAGAACAAGTTTTTCATTGTAAGTGTCATGCTACCTTTCTATACACACTTATATTTTATGCTTTTTGTTTCACTTTCATTCATAGCTTTTAGTTGTTTATCTGTGCTGCCTTTAGGTAAAAAAGTTAACCAAACTGACCTTAATTCAATTGAAAAATTAGATGGATTAGGTAAAAAAAATTTAGAATTAATTTAGACCTCTCTCCTGCCTCTCATAATTTTTCCATGCTCATAGATAAATACATAACCTTACCATTCTTCACCCATTTTCTCTCTCATGAACAACAACCCCTCACTCTTAAATTTCTCTCAACACCACACACATACTCTAAGAACCATGCAGCTCCTCTCCCTTTCTCATACCCATATTTTTGCTACCCATGCATACATGAAAGAAACCCATAATAGGCTGGATCATTTTTTCTTTTCTCTCACAACTCACCTATACAAGCATAAATTCTTTTTTCCCTTAGCCAGCAAACACTCATTCTGTCCATTCCTAAATACCACCAAACCTATCACTCTTAAACTTCTCTTAGATAGCAAGAGTTTTCTCTCCCATGGAGAAGGTCTAGACTTATGCTCTCTTTAGAGAAACCAGATCTATTAGGAACTCTTTTACAAGATCCCAAACAAAAAATAAGTTGCATTACTTAAGAGTAATTGAGTAGCAGCATAGATGAATCCCAAAGAATGATGCACACAACTAAAATGACTAAAAAGGTTTATAGTAAGCTCCCTTCTTAAGAGAAAAATTTCTAAGTAACAACATAGAGAAGATCATCTATCTTTGTTCAAAATTCAATTTCCACACATTAGAATAAGAAAGGATCTCACTTTCCTATTAAAAAATCAACTTTTTAAAAGCGAATATTTAATTTGTATTCCCTTAACCTAATGCCTTCTAGGATTTACTTTTGGTTTAGGATACTTTTCTATTTTCTAATATACAAGCCAAGCAGTTGATACCAAAATATTGATCACTTATCACCATTAAATTTATTATTGCAGTAATAGGAGCCACCACCAAAAGTTATAGTTACATAGATGAAGAGAAAAGGTAAATATTTAAATCAAGCTTTATAAGTATAATTGCAATAAGGAACCCCTTCTTCTTGCTAGAAATACTAACAACATACTATTTTGAAAAAATTCTTTAACATACTCCTTTTGATTCATTTTTTTAAATCATCAAAGCACTTATCTTATGATTTCATAAAAAAATATTAAGGCCAAATTAACTACTTGCAGCATGCATCGATTAGTGGGTATGTATGCAAATTCGTCTTCATAGTGGTTTGAATTCATATTGGAAACTAAGATAGACTACTAAGTTTTGTATTAAATTGGCAACAAGGACAAGCTGCTTGTAAGTAAAAAAATTTGAGTGAATTAAAAGAACAATAGAGAACAAAAGAAATTAAATAAGAAAAAGCTTCTTGATAGTGAGCAATATTTGATGCTAAATGTTTGATGAAATGCACATATAATTCTATATATAATTTCCTTTGCAAACAAAATTTATACCATCATAATAGTATGTATATAATATCATAAGTTTAATAAATTTTAATGTTCTTATAATACTGCATCATTTTATTAGTTACCAAGAAACAAGAGTAATAAATAGATCTTAGAATTCTCAAGATGAAAACAAATAGGTAGTGGCTGTAAAATTAAGGAACAAGTAATGGAAGAGGTTCCAGTCTTCAATATGGGCTTGTGTAGAGAGAAAAAGCCCAAATCCAAAAAACTAGAAGGGTAACCCTCCAAGAATATCATGGTAGGAAGAAACAGAAGAAAGTGTTTGAATTACAGGCTTTCCATGCAGAGGTCAATAGTCCCTAAGATCAGTAAGGTGATTCAGAAGCTATAACGTATGCTTTCTTTTCTTTTTATTTTTTTTTTCTACCTCATTTTTACTTATCATACTGTTTTTATTAATGTCCCAATAAATTAAAATCAAATTGTCTTTGTCAAGTAGGTGGCCTTTTTATGATTATTTTTCACCAACACCTGTATTTACTATTTAATTTGTTTAATAACCTTTGAACTAACATTAGAATGTAAACTTTGATAGATGGATAGGATCTCCATTCTTGGAGATACCATTTATTACATGAAGGAGCTTCTACAAAGGATAAGTAAGTTGCAAGAAGAAAAACATGGAAAATGGAATTAATCAGAAAAACCTTTTGGACATCTGCAAAGAGCTAAGGCCAAATGAAGTAATGGTAAGAAATTCCCCCAAATATGGTTCAGTTCCACTTATTTAGTTAAACTCCATAATTGATGCACTATAAAAAGTAAAATTTCTAGTAACAGTATACTATCATCATAAGCATAAAATTAATGCAAAAAATATAACAAGAAAGTCTCATCATCTTGCTAAAAATATGAATTCCTAATATTTGGAAAATTTCAAAGACTCATCATTTTAGTAGCATAAAGAAGGAAAACTAAGAACAGAGGTGGAGATAGAACCTGTAGCAGCAAAAAGGAACCTTGTGATTATGAATATCGGTTTTAGCATTTGCATGACTTATATCCAGTAATATGTAAAGTTACCTTCCTTTTTATTCATTTGTATAACATGTATTCATTTAGCTTATAAAATTATTTTAAATTGTACATAAACCCTATCTAGTTGGATTTCAAAAGAGATTTTCCTTTAATAAAAGAACTTGCAAGAATTACCTCTTACATTCAATATCCTGCATTCACATTCCAATTACTCAAGTAACCATGTGTTTTACACCTTTAAGATCCCCATATTAATCTATGTTCATGTTTTCCTTCATCATATCCCTTTTATTTTGTTACTCATATGTATCCCACATCTTTGAAAAATTGTAATGACCTGGAGAAAATCGGTTCACTTCTTTACTCATTGTTTACTATGACGACTTGAATAATCTCATTATTCATATTATCTAGCAAGAAACAAGTAAAGAGGGAAAACTATGGATGCCAATTTTCACATTCGTTTCTTTTTCCTATTTACTTTAATTGTTCCATATATTTTAATATTTATTAATCAACTTAAAATAAAATAAAATAAAATAAAATAAAATAAAATAAAATAAATTGATTTAAAATTAAAATTTATATTTAATTAACAAAAAAAAATTACTAAAACTGAATTGAAAGGAGAGTGAGTAAAATAGTGAAGTCAGGCATTGTAGCAGCTACCTAGCATAGCCAAAACAAAGGTTATTACTATAGGATAGCTATTTTTCTCGCTATTAAAGAAATTGATTTCCTTCATAATTGATAAATGACAGTATCAAAGGAAAGGTAAAGGCTTCCTTTCGAAGTTCAAAAATTCTCTAAAAACATCACAAGAACCAAAAAAAAAATTTGAAGACAAAATTTGGGGAAGAGGTCATGGAAATTAAGCAGTGGCAATGATTAGAGAAGGTGGAGAAAAAAATTGTAACCTGAATTCCAAATTTGATTTTCATCCAAGTAAATACTTCTAACCCTCTTAATTTATTAATTCATTTTTTAATTTTATCATTGTAACCATTCATCACAATTCAAAATATTAGTTGTTTTTTAGTAGTAGCAAGTTACACACAGTTCAAATAGTCCCAAAACTATACATATATTAAGGCATACAAGATATAAAATAATAATAATAAAAAATAAAAAAGAATGTTTCTACCTTGCTGTTTGAAAGCAACTCTCCATTTGTATCTCTTGTTCTCTCTCCTATTTGATTCTTCTTTTTCCTCTCTTTTGAACAACACCAACACCAAATAACAAACTTATTTCATCTTTTTAATTTAAATATCAAAATCAACTCTTTTTTTTTCTTTTTAATAAATCGTTCATCCTTTTTTTATAATAAAATAATATAGTGGAGCCTAGCTCAATTCAAAACTCTTTTTAATAAAAAAAAATAAGTTTAATTTTTTTTAGAAAATATAATAGAAAAACTAAAATTTTTCAATTCTATATATACATACTCCATTTGCTCTAGCAAGCCAGTTTTTTAGTTTTTCTTTTCTTTTCTCATTTTTAATATGTATATTTCTATTAAAATTTTAAAATATTTTTCTTCATAAATCACATACACTACGTATATATATATTATACTTTTTAAAAACTAATTTATCTTTTTATATATTTTATTTATTATCCTTATTTAAATTTTAATATTAATTATAACTAAATTAGTATATTATGTTAATTTTTTATTTTAATAAATTTGATATTTTTGGTTGTCTTAGTATAAACTTAAATTTAAAGTTTGATGTTAAATTAATTAGTATTAGTATTTATCTTGTTCATTAATTTATTTTGTTATTAGTATTTAATAATTTATTTATGTTATTTTATTATTATTATTATCATTATTCCTTTTAGTATTTTATGATTAGAAGTTATATTTATTATTATTGTTATTTTTGTTATATATGTTGTTACGACATTCACTACTTGTATTTTTTATTTTATAATTTATTTATTTATTCATGGTTGCATTTCCTATTTATTTATTCATTATTTTCTATTTATTCTATAACCAATAATTTGGATTGAGTTTTGTACTAACTTAAATCCTATGTAAGGTAGATTATTTTTTATTTATTCTATAACCAATCATTGTTGCAAGGATTTACTAATTAGTTTTGTACTAACTTAAATCCTATGTAAGGTAGATTATTTCATCTCCTTTTATATATATATATATATATATATATATATATATAATATAATTTTAATAAAGTTTTTCTCTTTATATAAAATTTCTTATTTGAACATTAAAATTAATTTAATTATAATTAATTTTTTTATTCTATGCAATACACAACAATAGAGTATGAGTATTCTATGCTACCTTTATTTTCCATTTAATTCAATGGACTTAAGTTTTGCATTATAGTGGATAGTTGGCAATTGATCTTCTAAAGAGAAAATTGAAAGATAAAATTAGGTAAAGTCCCAAGGAGACTCAAAGTCTCATGTCTTATCCATAACTTGCATTCGTGTTCTTCCTTTATTTTCTTTTCATTTTTCTCAAAATGTTTTTATTTTCATTTCTGATAACCACACACAACATATATTTGGTGAGCTTAAAAGTTAGGATTTAAACTTCTCTTTCATATTGTTGGCATGATCCCTGTGGGATCGATATTGGGGATCTAAAATACCCTTTTCTACATTGAAGGATATATATACCCATGGGAAAAACTTGACAAAAATTTTTATACTCACATTTTTCATGCAAGAGGGACCCATAGACATTCTATGGAATAGTTTTCAATAAAGAGGAATTTTGGAGATGCTTAAGCTCTATTCAATTCATGGTTGTGGATTAATGCCTTACATTATGATTTTCGTCATCTATCACTTTTGACTATGAAAATGAATCCTTTTGTTTGGGAATTTGACCAAAGAAGTCACATAAGATCTGCTAGCTTTTGGTCTAATGGGTTAATTTATACAATGACTTACATTATATTGTTGTGTTAGGTTTTAGTTTTAATGGGAATGAGTTGACTTATCATCTTTAATTTTTAATTACCATTATTTTTAAGACTTTCTTTCATTCAAAATAAGTTATACATTATCTCTTCTCCATTAACCTTTGAATGTAGGTCATATACATACTTAATTCTATGTTGGTGAACTTTGGTGCTTCTTATACTCTTGTTAATAAAGTTTTATTGAGAAATTTGTCGTTTTTGTCCTTGAAAGATTTAAAAATGGTAATATTAAATTTGAAAAATGGAAAGAACCATTATTATTCGTAAAAGAAAAATTCAGTTTAATCATTTTGCAAGGATTGAATGATAAATCACTATTCTCCTAATTTATTTGTCAAAATTTAATTTATTTACAGTGTAATTATAGCCCAATTCCTTGTAATTTCATCAAATTTTGTTTCATTATTTTAGAAATGGTAGCATAAGCAAAGTATTTAAAGTTGGATATAAATTGGACTAAAATATGAAAAAAAAATCAAGAAAATAGATCCAAAGACAAAAAGGTATGACGAAAGGAAAAAATTGACCTTTAAAGGCTATCATGTTTATGCAAGTAGGGAACATGCTTGTGAAAGTAGGGAGCATGTCAATGTAGTGTCCCTTACTGACTCACACGACTGTGAAGATTTGAGTACGATCGTGCTAGATGTGCAAATAAAAAAATGAATAGAATAGAAGTCCAAATTCACAAGTCAATAAAAAGGTCTATAAAAATCAGATGAAGATTTAGAAGGAGACACCTTTTTTTATATAGCTTTGACCATGACATCCATCTTCAATATAGACGTCCTAACTTAGATCTCACACTATATAGCCTATTAAGTCTCACACATTAGAATAAGACTTAACTTATTTTCTTGTATGATTAGGATCTCGAGAGCCCAATTTCACTATATTTTAGCTTAGAAATTTTGGACTTTCTCTAAGCCAATTTTAAGTTGCATTGAGAAATGAAGAAAACACCATTATTAAGCTTAATATCCAAGCCCAATTCAAATTCAAAAGCTATCCTTCCTTTCCTCTACTTTACACCTCCTCCATGCCTTATATAAAGGCCCTTCCATGCGTAAATTGAACACTTTTGAGTCATTAGTGAAATTTCATTCCAGACCTCTCCTTGTTTTCTTCCTTCTAACCGAGCTTGGGGTGGAAAAGCCTCTTCATCCATGGCAGCCTCCACGGTGACGGAGAAGAGGCTCACCCTCCATAAGATGTGGCACCTCCAAGTATACTTTTAAAGATCAAGAATCACCACTGATCCTTCCCTGCAATTCAGCCTCCATTGTCCACATTCATTGCTTCCATAAACCTCTGTATCAACTGGTATCAAAGCTCCAACCATGGAGGTTACATCTAAGCTATAATCATTTTTCAATTTCATGCTTATTTTTTCTTTCAAGTTTATCTTCTACTCCATTTTCTTTATTATTTTGATCAATCAAATGATCTTCATTTTCTATGACTCTTGTTAAGTTGAATTCATTTGTGTTTCTAGTTTCCAAATTATCTTTTTTTGTTTATTTTGGTTTAAAAATGAATATGCAATTTCCTGATTACTTAAGTATGTGCATCGTGGCACCAAAATGCGCCTATCTTAAGTAAATTGAGCATAATTTGATCAAATTTCTCAAATTTTGTTTTAGTTTGCTTGATCTGATCCCTATCCTTCAATTAATTAGTATTAATTTCTTACATCCACAAGTTTTTTCCAAAAATTATTTTTGAAGTTTGAAATTCAAATCTTGGTGCTAAAGTTTATGTGTTCTTGAGTTCAAGTTGTTTGATCCAAATCTCGTAGCCTTGTTTAGGTCTGATTTCTACATGTTTGATCCTTTTACTTGTGTTTAATCTAAGTTCATTATGTTTTTTTTGTCTATTGAAAAAAAATCCTAAGAGTTGCATCATTATGTGCACACATACATAATGCTAGTTAAGCTTGAATCATGCATGATCTAAGTCATTAAGCCTAGGTGATTAAGTCTACGCTTGATTAAATTTGTAAGCATCATTAAAATAAATTTAAATCTACCTTTAGACCTCTATGACCTAAGTTGCATTAGAGTTAATGGAAAAACATCATAAGATGTAGATTACCACACCTATGCAAAGGATGAGTGCAAATGCTCTAGAATGAACTTGTGGACTTAAGACCATCAACAAAAGCCTATGCAATGTTCATTTGAGGACTATTGACTCTATAGGATTTGGACCAAGAATGTGACAAAATAATTAGAGAAAAATTGAAAAAAAAAAAGAATAAAAATAAAACCAAAATAAAAGATTAAAAGAAGAAAAGAAAAAACACGAACATATAAAAAAGGTTATGCATAAAGGTCCATTTAATTTCTTAAGTGTGGTATGCTTGATTGTCCATGACTCATGTTAAGGCATAGGTCTTGCAAATATTAGGTCTTAATTTCTTAGTTTGTGTATGCATTATTGGCCTTAATCGAATAACATTTCTCTTTTTCATGAGCATGTGCATGCTACTCTTAAAGTTTCTAGGAATTTCATTTGGTGTGCCTACCTTCTTTGCATCCTTAATTCTATTTTGTATAAAATTCTTTGGATTCTAAGTCTTATCTTGAATCATTCCTCTCGAGTGTTATTTTCTTGTGTTAATATTTTCTTGATTATTTTTAAATATCCTTTAGTTTTGTCACTTGCCACCCACACTTGCATAATCACTTCTTTACCACCTAGGAAACACTTAGGCTTGAGTTGAGATTGTCTTTGGTCTTAAGCTTAGATTGGAGGATTTTTTTTTTCTTTTTGAGTGAATTAGTGTGAGGAGGTTGGTTGTGTATGGTGAGATCACTAGAGGGGAAAGTTTAAACACTTTGTAAGGTGTGTGTTAATTTTGGTCTATTTTTCTAACATTGACCAAGTGAGGGTAGCAAATTCTCCTCTTTGTTTGCAAAGTTTTGTAGGTGCTTTAAAGGAGTCAAGGCATAATGAAAGATGATCAAAGGAGCTCAAGAACTTGGAATCGAAGGCTTAGACTTGAGTGGCCGAATTGAAGACTAATTTAGTAATTTTTTTTTTCATTTGGTTTAATGGTTGTAATTTATGGTTTTAAAAAATGTCTTTGGTATAATTTGACTTGTAATTCTAGAGCCTTGTAGTAGGATTTCATAATTGTATAATTTGGTTCTATCTTTCACTTTGTTTGTAAAAGGATATTGGACTCTAAGCCTTGTTGTAAGATACTAACCTAAGGTCTTATTTTAAAATTGGTGGTTTGTGTATGCAAAGAAGTATAGGGAGTGCTAAGTGTTATGTTATTTTTAGAAATATTTAATAGCACTCACTTTGTCTTCTTTTTCAAGGTCAAAGGGGATAGGTATATTCACTTAAACCTTGCTTGTTGTGTGTCTTAGAACCTAGGTTGCTCGCTAAGTGTTTGAACTTGTGTGACTCAACTTCTTAGTCTAGCAATTAAGGTGTGAAGAGGTAATTTTCTACTTTGCAAATGAATTTCCATGAATATTCACCTAGGATCCAAATGGAGAAACTTTCTTCAAGGATAGAAAAGTAATTCAAATCCAAGAAAGAGAGTTTAAAGATCGCTTAGAAAACCTAGAACAAAGACATTCAACTAGGCATAAAAGGAATCAAAGGGTAATTAAAACTAGTGGATCTAGAAATGGAGAATATGATAATGAAGAAGAGATATCAAATGATGATGTCAACTATTTTGGGAGTAACATAGATCCTAGGGAAAGGAAAAGACACTCTCCACAAAAAGAGAGACCATGTTCAAGGGATAGGCCTCATTCACAAAGAAAAGCACCAACATCTCATTACCATACGCAAAGGGGTAGATAGAGATAGGATTCATAAGCATAGGGAACCTACAAGTCACAGAGAACCCCCTAGGCATAAGACCCAAAGGATTAGGAACCATAGAGATAGAAGTAAAAGCTCTTCTAGGGGTAGCTTGGAAGATAGGAGCCACGAGAGTAGTACTAGGAATAGAGATCCAAGGAAAAAAAAGTACCTAGAACCCCTAGAGTAACCTAAAGGTTTTAATGCTTAAGTTCCAAGGAAGGAATGATCCAGAGACATACTTGGATTAGGAGCTCAAGATAGAGCAGTTTTTTAGTAGTTATTCGATTCGAGAGAAGCATAAGGTAAGGCTAGCTGTCCTAGAATTCAATGATTATGCTTTAATCTGGTGGGACAAGCTCAATAAAGAAAGATATCGCCTTTTAAGTAAGTGGAAGGAGATGAAACACATAATGAAAACAAGATATATAACTCCCTATTATTTAAGAGAGATTCATAGTAGACTGCAAAGGTTGTCTCAAGGATCAAAAAATGTAGATAACTATTGTAAGGCTAAGGAGGTAGCAGCGATTAGAGATAATTTGAGAGAAAGTGAGGAAGTTACAATGGATAGCTTCTTAGATGGACATAGGCCCAACATAAGAGATATGGTGGAGCTCCATGACTACTTAAATTTAAATAACCTTTACCATCAAGCCTTAAAGGTATAAGCCCAACTCATTAGAAAGGATACAGGAAAGTTCATTGCATATAAATCATCTACATAAGACACTTGGAAAGATAAGAAAAAGGACTCAAAAGACTCTAGTTTTAAACCTAGGGAGCCTAAGGATGTTAAAGACTCTAGAGAGTCAAGGGAAAGACTCAAAATTTTCCCTCTGGCAAAGAGTCTTCAGTTAAATATTTCAAGTGCCTGGATAGGAGGTACATTGCTTTCTAGTGCCCAAATAAAAATACCATGGTTCTTAAGGACAATGATAATTATTCATCATTAAAGTCCTCTAACTCTAATTCCTCTCCTTCCTCATCTAAGGATGAAGCCCTAGAGTACGCACTTAAGGGAGACCTTTTAGTGGGTTGGAGGTTACTGGGTAGAACAATTAAGGGGAGGAAGATACACAAAGGGAGAACATCTTACACACAAGATGTTAAATTAAAGGATACACCTGTTCCTTAATTATTTATGGAGATAGCTGTATAAATATAGGTAGCACTAGGTTAGTAGATAAGTTAGAGCTAGTAACCACCCCCACTCTAAGCCATACAAACTACAATAGCTTAGTGACAGATGGGACTTTCTATTCAACCAACAAGTGCTCCTCACCTTTACCATTAGGAGGTATGAGGATAACGTCACTTGTGTTATTGTCCTAATAGAGGCCATCCATATGCTCTTAGGAAGACCATAGGAATATGACAAGAATGTATATCATGATGGACATACTAATCGGTATTCTTTCCACTACAATTCCCGAAAAATTACATTAGCATCTTTGTCCTTAAGTGAAGTCTGTCAAACCAAATACACATGAGACAGAAAAGGGAGGCAAAGAGGTAGGGTTTAGAAAAAGAAACTTAAAAGAAATAAGAAAACTGAAAATAATAAGAAAAATAGAAATGTTAAGGTAAATGAGGTCATCACCTTCCTTATAAAGGATGGTGAAGTTGGGTTGATAAGGAAGGATTAGATGAGAAAAATCCTCCTAATTAGGAAATTTATTCCTATAAGTCCCCTCCTATTGAATCTCACCATTGAGGTAGGGTCTAGTATCCCTGTAGGTAAAGTGCCTTTTACCTCAGGAAGGAGTCAAGAGGTGACCATCTTAGAGAACCAGTCTTCTAAAATAACCTTTGGTACTTAGGGCACCATTATCACATAACATATTGAGGGTTGTATGATTAGAGCCATTTATTTGATTCAACCTTCACCTTTTTATATGCACCATTTTATGGTTTCATCTATAAAGTCCCCTAGCATGCGTCGATGTTTGTCTTAACAATTTTCATCTAGGATGGTGGAAAATTTCAATATCAATGACCTGGTGGATGACTCATTATTGTGCGTTTACTGTGCGTACAAAATTTTACCCACGGGCAAGTGCACCCATCGGTGTAGAAAGGGGTATTTTAAAACCCTTAATATCGTTCCCATAGAGACTATTTCAACGATCTTAAAGAATATTAAATCCTAATTTTTGAGCTCACAAGAAAAGGGTTTGTTTAGAAATATTTAAAGTGAATGTAAAAAAGAAACAAAATAAGAGTAAGCGATTCAAAGACAAAAGAGCACAAATACTAGTTCAATTATGGAAAGACATGAGACTTTGGTTTCCCTTATGACTTTACCCAATTTCACCCAAATTCCTTTACGAATGATTTGAGTCAATTGCTAACCATTCGTTCTCATTCTATTACTACCCAATGATCATGCAATAGCAATATTCTTTCCCTTAAGTTACTACCCCCAATGATCATGCAAGGTATATAATTAAGAGAAGCATAAAGAACATGTGGAGTTGTTAAATTAATAACTGATTAGAAATCAAGGATTCTGATTGATCCTCCAAAACCCTTAGATTCAGTTTACCTTATAGTTCTGTATATTAGGCAATGGTATGATCGCCTATCCCCTAATTAACTTAGAAATTAATTCTCATTAATTAATTATGCGTAATAAGGAAAACACGATTGAATAGAAATACACAATCATTCATAAGAAGGAAAAAGTGGTTTAATTGGTTACATTATAAGTTTCACCAAAGCCCCATGATTTGGGGATTAGTTACACATCAAGAGATAAGACAAACAAAAACATACTAATCAACAAAATAATCCATAATCTTAATTTTAGAAAAGAATGACAAAATCGTAGTGTCAGGGAAGGCTGGCAATAGGACGTTGCAACTCGCACTATGAAGAGATTCTGTCTCTGAAATCCTATGGAAGGATACTAAAAGAGAGATGAGAATGGAATAGTGTGTCTCTGGGGTAGTGATAGGCTTACGCCCCGGAAAGTGGTGTGGCCATTGAAGCCTAGGGTGGTGGTGTAGTAGAGCCTCATTTTTATAGGCGTGGATTAGGGTTTCAATGTGGTGGACCAGGCTTGACCTAGCCGCCTCCTTAGCCGTCGCGACCAATCTACGTAATCTTGCAGCACCATAAGGTTGACGTGTCATTGTCGCATTAGATGTATTACCTTCTTATGCTTCTTTACCTTCTTTTTGGTCCAAAACTTGCCTGTTTTCATATTCTTAGCTTGCATGACCATTCCTAGAAGAATAAGGAAAATTAGGTAGAATTACAATTAAATAATCATAAATTATATTGTAATTATAACTAATTTTTCGCATATAAATCAACAGAATGGTGGTTTATCACATCCTCAAACTCAAACAAGTATAGAATCTAGAAACCTCACTCACATATTAAGCATGCAGCAACCAAGTATAATTACCATCATGAGAGCAATTAACAATAATCCAATTAGGACCTTAGTTCTTTGAAATCAAGTATCACATGTAGATGTGGTCACTCTTCTCACCATCTCTCAAATGTATATGCGTATAGATCATTAACACTCTACTCCTCATAACTGTACATTACCATAGGCTTGCCTATAAACCTCAAATCTCCACTGAGAGTCAAATTGTACACAAGAATCAAAAGGGTTTCATCAAGGTTGTAACGTGGCTAAGTGAATTATATAATTAGGTATGACATAAGAAGGAAGGAAACACAAAGGTTTTCTTTTCATTATATTTTCAATAACCTTTACCCTTAAACTTTAAGCAGATTTACTTGGGTTTCATGATTTAACAATTTTATTTTATTTTTTTGGAACTTTTTTTTCATCTTTTTTTGTACTTTTCCAAGCATTTATTTTGCTTTAGTTATAATTTAAGGGTATCTGAAATTATGACAATTAATTAAGGGCACCAAAGAATATAATTTTCAAGGTGTTAAGCTCAAAGGGGCACTAAATGATATCTAAGTCTAGGTCCAATCAAAGAAACCTAATTTGCCTTTATCATTTTCTTGTCATGCAATCAACTTACATAAGGCTTGACAAGGTTACAAGGCAAGTTCTAGAGTGTACAAGTCGAAGGAAAATCATTCAACAAAAAGAAAGGTTGTGTGCAACCTCAATTAGGTCCAATCCTCACTATAGCTACTCTAATGTGAGACAAGATAACAAGGAACACGAATAATTATCAATTATTTTTGTTAAGAGTTCTCATGTCCTTATTAGATTCAATTAATGTTTGCTATAAAATATTAGAGATCCCTAAATCCTAAACTCACTAGCATTCCAAATAGTTAAGCATATAGGGATATTACAGGGAACAAGCATTTTTAGAACACATGAGGAGGGAGGTATCCCTCCTCAACTTAATCTTCTACCATTCTCTTAATTCAATAGAAAAATTAATTACCATAGTAAAGAGAAAAAACAAAAGAAGAGGAAGGATAAAAATTTCTGACAAATGAATAGGAGGGAGAGGGTCTCCCTCTTCAAACATAAGCTCTTATATACACATATATGTTATAGTGAAGAGTAAAGGAGAACTTTCCTGAAAAAGTAGCATCGAGGAGGGAGAAGGTCTCCCTCCTCAAACTTAGAGACCATCAATACCCTTGATACATTTCTTGTTGGATATTATTGGTTGGAGAAGAAGTCTTATCACATTGGATTAACCTATTCACACTAAACAAACATGTTAAAGTCAGAAGACAATAAAAATGCGTACTAAAAATAGGTTCTATACATCCATGTGAAAGAGAAAGAAAAAAAACTTCTGAATTATACGAATACATAGAGGAAAAAAAATTATCTAATGTCCTAAAATAACTAATCATAATAATTTATAAAATTATCTAATGTCCTAAAATAACTAATCAAAATAATTTATTGAAAAACAGGTTGCCTCCTGAAAGCGCTTGTTTTCCGTCACGAGCTTGACGTACCTTTACCAGTGCCTAAGCACAACCACGGGAAACTACCTTAGAATCCAATAACATATTGATACATTTCTTAACCTTCATTTCTTTCAGGGTTTCCTTATTCTCTTTGACAAAGTTCATCACTTCATATGGGAATGCTTTATTCACCTTGTAAGGGTCGCTCCCCTAAACTTAAGTTTTCCTGGAAACACATGAAATTGTGAGTTATAAATTAATAATCTCTTACCTATTTGGGACTCACGTTTTCAAAAGTGTTTATGATATCCTATTTTTGTCCTCTGTTTGTAGAACCCTAAATTCTCATGCATTTTAATCCAAAGTTCATCTTTAAGATTTTGGTCAAGCCTCTTTTGTGGTTGCATATTTGGTTCAGATTCTTCTCCTATAAGAATCTTGTGGGTGCAGAGTGTAAGACTTATGTCTTTGATGTCATGAGTGGACCATCTAAAGGCTTCTTTATTTTCCCACAAGACCTTTCGCAATTTCTCTTTCATTATTTCTACAAGATTAGAAGAAATAATAATAGAAAGAGAAAAAGTAAGAGGTAGAAATGCATACTTTAGATTTAAGGAAAGAGGTTTGAGTTCAAGCACTAGAGGTTCTTCAACTGATGGTTTAGGCTTACAGGTTACATGACCCTCTATATTGTCGAATTTATTACCTCCATCTTCAACTTCTTTCAAGCTCTCACCCATAGGGGTTAAAAGGCCATTAGTAACCTGTTGGTGGTCGTCAGTAGCCACGTGCTCCTTTCCATTCTCTTTTTCCACATGCATCTCCAATTCTTTCTCGCTTTTAAGAGTAACCGTATTAGCTTGCTCCCTTAAGTTCACCTCAGGCTGGCTAGGTAAAGTCCCACGCGCTTGCTGTGCCAAAAGGTTAGCGAGTTGTCCCAATTGATTCTCTATATTCTGAAATTGGGTTTCCATATTCTGGACTCGGGATTCTAAACATGTTGGCCCCTTCCTTTCTTGCCTATAGCCTCTTTGGTTTTGTGCATGAGAGGCCTATAAACAAATTGAGTATTGTTAGTGTAATTATTACCTTGATGTCCTCCCCAAGAGAGGTTGGGGTGATTCTTCCAAGTGGGGTTATAAGTGTTTCCCACATAATTAGTCTCCTCATTTTGTTGGGCTACATCAGCTTCAGCAATGCATCCTTCATCATCGAGATTTATGGATCCATACACAAGTTAGGTTCATATGCCACTGGAGTTTAGATAGGCAAGGTATGTCGTGTCTGTGCTTGCATAAGTACCTCCATTTTTTTATTTAAGGCCTTTATCTGACTGGCTAGTAGAGCAGTATGGTTAACTTGATACATTCCTGCTGGTTGAGTATTTTTCTTCCTTATATGTCTATCAGCAGATTTCCATTGATTGTTGTTAGCGGCCAAGTTCCCTATGATTGTCCATGTGTCCTCTAGAGGGTTATGTAAGATACCTCCACCAGATGCTGCATCTATAACAGCTCTATTGGCATAGGAAAGACTATTATAAAATATCTGCACAAGATGAGGTATTTGGTACCCACGATGTGGGCACCTTCGGAGAAGGTCCTGAAATCTATCCCAAGCCTCGTATAGGGACTCGTTTTCATATTGAGTGAAGTTAGAAATCTCCACTATGATCTTGGACTGCATCGATTGTGGAAAGTATTGTGTGAAGAATAGACGCTGTAATTGGTCCCAAGTAGTGATGGATGCTTTCGGAAAAGAGTCTAGCCAATCATTCAACTTTCAGTGATGGAAAAGGGGAACAATTGGAATTGAATTGCATCTTGCGTAATGCCGTTCATTTTAATGGTATTTGTCAGCCTCATAAATTTTCTAATGTGGAGATGTGGGTCTTCTGAAGTTGTCCATCCAAATTGAAGTGAGTTATGAATCATGTTGATAAGGGTAGGCTTAAATTCATAGTTAAGAAACCTTCTAGTGATGGGATTGATATGCTACTTTGTAGGCCCTCACTAGTTAGGGCCATATATTCCAATAATGTCCTTCGTCTTTGTGCTGCCATCTTTCTTATTTTGGTTTCTCGCCTCAATATGGTGGACCAGGCTTAACCTAGCGCTTCCTTAGCCATCACAATCAATCGACGTAATCTTGCAGCACCGTAGGGTTGGCGTGTCATTGTCGCATTAGATGTATTATCTTTTTATGCTTCTTTAACCCTCTTTTTGGTCCAAAACTTGCCTATTTTCATATTCTTAGCTTGCATGACCATTCCTAGAAAAATAAGGAAAATTTGGTAGAATTAAAATTAAATAATCATAAATTATATTGTAATTATAATTAATTTTTCGCATATAAATCAATAGAATGGTGGTTTATCACTCATCTAATTTCTTAGTAAAAGCTTTATTACTACACCATCTTTGCTACTTTTTGAAAGGCCAAGGATACCTCCTTCACAGTTTTGTGGGTATCATGTCTTACCTAGAGTAAGTCAATCCATGAGTCTTTTAGGCAATATCCTAGGATATATCCCAGATATCTTCTATCCACACAATTTGGGAAAGAAACTCAAATCAACTTATAGTTCCTAATCTCATGTTTTACTCTTGTGATGAGAATAGGTTTCTGGGTCTTTTATTTCTACATTCTTGTGCTTACATGTGGTGTGAAAAATTCAAAAGTTTAGCATTCAATCCTGGTGTTCTCTTATTTAACCAACATTAATAACATCTTCTCTATTTAATTATGTCCTTATCTTGTAAATAATGATGAAACTTATACATTTGAGAACGAATGCTATCGAAGGGAGAGGAGATGATGTAGAGGTCCTAGTTGCAAAGGATCTCAACAAGCAGAGTCATTGAGCCTATTAAACCTCACACCATTGGTCCTATGTCTCCTATAATGTTTCTTATATTATCTTTTTTATTTCCTTGCTCTATAATTTTATTTTGAAATTGATTTAGGATTGCTTTCTAAGCCTTATTTTATCTCTTTTGCTCAATTTTTGCGATATGTACTCTCCTTTTTTTTAAAAAAAAATTCTAATGCCTTCTCCCCTTTCTCTTTTTTTATGGTACGTATCCTTTTATCATTTTTTTTTCGTTCACCAAAAACCATCTACTCCACTACTTCCATCATGTATCATGCATCAAATAATAATAACCATGTATCTTTAATCTATCCTACTATCTTTTAATTTTTGAAACTTAAATTTAAATTATTTTATTTACTTTTATTTGATTTGATTTTTTTTAATTTAAACATGAGATTTTATTTTTCAATATAATGAATTTATAATTTTTATTAATTTTTAAATTTTAAAACATATGCTTGAACAACATTGGATATTCACATACTTGTTAATTCATATTTAATTAGAAAACAGACACTTTTATCCTCATTTAATTAACAAATTTATAAGATAAAATGAGTGAAAATTTTTAAATGATTAATCAGGATCCTTAATTTTTAATTAGTTATTAAATTAATATTATTTAACCTTCTAATTAATTGTCTTGTATAATCATTTAGGATAAAAATTAAAAAAAAAAAATAATATCAGTGTGATCATTAACTACTAACAGAATTAGAATAAGTGGTTAACACTTTATTTGTAACATTTGTTAAAAAAATTATTCGTAACATTTGTTAGAGAAAAAGAGAATGATATTTAGTAAAGTTTTAAGAGAAACTAGAGTCTTAAGCTCTTACATAATCTAATTTGTATTTATGTTACTTCTTCTACTTTGAATTTTTATATTTTTTCGTTTTATTTTTTTATTAAACATATCCACAAAACAATATCTTTTTAATAAGTTTAAAAGTTAAAATTCAGTTAATCTTTTATTTATTAGGATAATCTTCAAAAATAATATTAAAAATTTTAAATACTTTCCTTTTAGGTATGATCAATATATTTATCTATAGATAAAATCTAACTAAAACACTTAACAATAAATTGTTTTACCTTTTATTTTCAAAAATTAAAATGACCAATTATTTATTTTTATAAACCAAAATAATTGATTTATTAAATTTTAAAAAATCAAAATAATTTTTTTATCATTGAAAATTAGTATAACCCATCAATAATTATTTATAAACTAAAATGACTATTTACTCAATTTTTAATTGTCCATAATAAAAATTGAGTTTTTTTATTTTTAACTAAATTAATTAACTTATTTTACAAATGGTTATTATACAATAAGATAATGTTCTAAAATATTAAAATTTTCACATTATTATAATAAAAATGTAAAATTTTATTTACTTAAATATATGACAATAAAACTTACAATTATTATTTTATCAATTATTAATAGATTATCCCGTAATCATTGTAAAAAAGATATGTTTATGTATTTCCTTTCGTGTACTTGTTGCATGATATATTAAAGTTTAAATCAGTGAGAACTTCATTCATTGGTTCAATTTCGATTTAAAACTACATGACCCTTGTTAACTAAGAGCAAGAATTAGAGATGTCAAAATAATTAGTGAGGACTTTGATAATTTGAAGAAAGTTTTTAAAGTTTGAAATAGCCGATTCCACTAGATTTTATTAAAAGTCAGAAATACAAGTTTTTTTTTAATATGGATTATTTTAAAAAATAGTATAAATTTAAATTATTATATTTTACCTGTTCTAGGAAGTTATTATTATTATTATTTATATAAAAAATTTCTTTTAACTTTATAATAAAATTATTATTTTTTCAAATAAAAAATTATAGTTCAGAGATGTAATAAATAAAACCCTCAGCAGCAGCAGAAGTCATATCAATTTCGAATATTTTAAGTTTCAAATTAAAGTATTGAACATTCAAGGACTATTATTGGATAGTAATCTGCACCTGTGGTGCGTGAGCGGGGATTCATTTAGTGTGGAAAGAAAATTATAAAATTTTATGAATTTGTGAATAAATAATGAATAATTATTTTAAAAAATAAATATAAGAATAGGTATAAAAAATAATAAAAATAAATTAATAAAATAGAAAATTTTAAAACCTTTTTATAAAAATAAAAAATATATGTAGATGTATATAAAAAATATTAAAAATAAAAAATATAAAGAGAAAATGAAATACCGTGGTTCATGTTCATTTAGGATTTGTCTGTGTTCTCCAGTTCGGCGTCATATTTGTTTTTCAACTTTTTTTTTTTATACGACAAAGGTATAATTCCTATTTGGGGATTGCTTTTTGCACCTCCGTTTTTTCTTTTCGCACCCCTCTTCATTTTTTGTAAAATTTTTTTTCAATTATACCCTTTAACAAATACATTTCGTAAATTAATTTGCGGAATGTAAACATTTTACATTCCGTAAACTAGTTTGCGGAATGTATATTTTTACATTCCGTAAATTAGTTTACGGAAGGTAAAAAATACATTTCGTAAACTAGTTTGCACAATGTAAAAATATATATTCCGCAAACTAGTTTACGGAATGTAAAAATACATTCCGTAAATTAATTTACGGAATGTAAAAATACATTTCGTAAAATATATTCCGTAAGTTAATTTGCGGAATGTATATTAAAAAACGTAAAGGATAAAATGAGAATATCCAAATGTTAAAAAAAATGGCGGTATAAAAAGAAAAAATGGGGGTAGGAAAAGTAAAGCCCTTCCTATTTTTCATCTACGGTTTGTCCTATTCTCCATTTCGGCTTCGGCATTTTTTCTTTACAGCAAATTTTTGAATTTTTTAACAGAAAACCTTGATTTAATCTTTTAATATAATCAGATTCCAACCATGATTCACGACCCAACATTTCCGACAGATTTAATTATAAACTGTATATTTTAATATCTTAGATTTAAATAAAAAATATAGGTTAAAATCCTACAATAAAATAACTTTTATAATTATATAAAAACTTTTTAATATTAAATTTTAAATTTAAACTATTAAAATAAATAATATAAGATAATTTATTAAATATTTTTATATAGATATAATTAATTTATTAAATAAATTATATCATTATAAAATAAAAATATAATATTCCAATCATATTTAATAACATAATATGTTTTATGAACATGCGATATGTATCATTCTCCATCTATTTTATAAATATGCGACTATTTGTTGCATGTGATGATATAAATGAATATAATTTTTTTTTCTATTTTTGGATGCATAAAGTATTAATTATTTTATAATACAATATTCAAATGAAAATTTTAATTTAGAATTATAATAATTTACATTCAATCATATTTAAAAATTAATTTATTAAAATAATTTATAATAATATTAATATTTTCAAAATGAGACTAAATAAAATCTTTCTTCATGTTATAATAAATGTTATTATCTTTAAATTCTAATGAAATGTTATCTTAAAATTTAAATTATATTTTTATTACCATTAAAATATATATTTAAATTATTGAAATAATTAATATGATATATCATATTAATTATTTGTAAATATTTTTTATTAATTTAAATAGTTTTCTGTATTTAAATATTGATCTATTAAATTTATTTATAAGAAATTAATTACTTGTATAAATTATATTTATTCATAAAATATTACTTTCATATTTTAAAGAAGGACTGTTAAATTTATTCATCCACTAAAATTATATTATAAATTTGCTAAAAAGAGAAATATATGCACATCTTTATAAGTCAGATGTATAACTTGATATGTAATCTAGGTTTTATAGTTAGAATGTTACACGTTAAATTTTATTTTATTGGAAAATATATTAAAATAATATTATTTTATACATAAATTAAATTTTTATCGATTTTATTAGTTAATTGGTTTATCATTCTTTTATTGATTTTATTTCTATTAATTTTTTACTAAAATTATTTTATGCTTTAAATTATCTGAAAATACACCCACTTCAAGCGGTTTCTGATCCATTGGTTCGATTTAATTTTCATAATCATGTTATAATTTCAATTGACAACTAACTGAAAATATTTTATTTTGATAAAATTACATTGTATACATTTTGAAATTTTTAGAATTCTATTTTTATAATTACACAACAACGAGTACTACATAAAATATTATTCTTTGCTCGATGTGATCTTTAACTTTTTATTTTTAAATTTTTAGAAATGAAATTCAACTTTTTAAGTTTTAAATTAAATTTTAAAATATTATTGCAAAAATAAATCAAATTATTTTATTTAAATTTTTTATTATGAATTAACTAAAATAAATAAATATTAATTAAAAATAATAAAATTAGTTTAAAATAATAAAATTAAAAAAATTTAAAATAAAAATATTATTATAATAATTAGTAAAAAAGATGGTGATAAAAATTGTAATATGGTGATAATATATTTTAAAAAATTTAAATTTTAAAACTAAAAAATAAATATAAAATAACTTATGTCAAAATTATTTTAAAAATTTATAAAAAATTAATTTAATATTATTTTAGTTAAAAATTTATTTTTAAATTTAATTCAAAACTAAAATGAAAAACTTTCGATGATCTCGCACCTTAATTAATCTAATTATGAAGTTACAGAGTCGACTATATGCTACTTATGAGTTAGATGACTTTAGTCCCTAGTCCCTGGTTAATAGCTCATGCGTGATGTCAGTATTCATGATTCTATCATTACTATTTTTGAAAATTTAAAATATTAACAATTATTTTTTAAATAATAGTTAAAAATTAAAATAAAAAATTTTTACTAAAAAATTTATCAATATTTTTTTATGTAAGTTTTAATATATGTCAATATTGTTTTTAATAAAATATTTTTACTTTTATCTTTTTAATAAATATCTTAAAAATTTTGGTTAACAATTTTTTTTCTAAAAACCAGTTATATTTTTAATATTAATTTTATATTAATTATTAGATTAATATTAATTATTAATATAAATTATTTTATATTAATTATAATATTAATATTTTAATTATATATATTGATTAACATAATAATAAATTTTTAATATGAATAATTTGCTTTGCGTTTAAGTAATTATAAGTAATTTGCTTTGCGTTTAAGTAATATTAATTTGCTTTGCGTTTAAGTAATTATTAATATATATTGATTAACCATTATTAATGTTTTTTTATCAAAATTACTTCAAAAAGGATTAATAGTATTTAATATCTGTTGAGGGCTTTTGATTTTTCATGTGTTTACCAATATACTAAAATTTTACTGCAGATTGAAGGAGAATTAAATGAATTACTAGTCATCGATTCGTAAAAATGTCTCTTTCTTTGATCTATTTTTCTCATTAATTGATGAATGAATTTAAAAATTGATTAAGGAATTGAATTTTGCAAATCAAAATTATAGTCTACATGGTGCATTTTTACCTTCCTAGATGCTAGAATTGGCTTAACAACTCACCCACTCTAAAAGTAAAAAAAAAAAATTCAAAATTTATATTTTTTTAATTTCTATAATTTTGATATAAAAAAAGAATTTTTACACATTTTAAATATTTTATATTAATCAATATGATATTAATTGGCTCGATTAACTAAGTGTATTCTAAAAAAAAATTTGACTTATTTATTTTAATATTTTATATATTATTTGTAATGTTCTATTATCGTGTCACGAACACAAAATTAATTGTAGATCTTCACTATATTAAATCTTACCTATTTTATATTAACTTATCATGTTTTGTGTATATTATTAAAATTATTATATTCTTAGCATAATTATTATAATTATATTATATAATTATAATATCATTTATTGTAAACCTAATTTTGCATGATGTATATGATAATCAATTAATAACATCTATATATATAATATGTATTTTCTTTATCATATTTTAATATTTTTAAAATCAAGTTTAATTTATTTTATAACTTAAGTCATGTGCATTGTATATTAATATTTTTCCATGCTGATTGTGAAATTTATAATATTTACTTGTCCGTGACTTATAATCTTGCACAACCATATGCATAATTATAAAAAAAATTGTGTGAATTAAATATTAAATTTTTATTTAACTATAATTATAATGCATTTCTACTAATTTAATATTAAAATCTAGATCTAAAATATTTTTAATATTTTATTTTTAATTTTGTAATAAATATATGTTAAATATTTTCTTAAAATATATTTTAATCTCAAAATTAAAATAACTTTTGGATCTTAATATGATAAAATAGTATTGATTAAAATTAATTATGAAATTTTGTATTATTTTAAGTCATAATCTAAGATTAAAATTACCTTATCTTATTCTAAAATCCTTTATGCTCATTTATAAAAATATTGTTAAAATAATTTATTAAAAAATTATTAAGATAATTAAATATCATATCATTTTTATATTTATAATATATATTATTATATTATTTTAAAAAATAGAGCCTACTTATACATAAATTTTTATTATAGTTTAATTTTTTTAATAAACGATTTGAAAATATGTAATATATATTTTGAAATTTCATGATATATTTACAAAGATATTAAGTTTGGTTGATTCTATCTGCAAAGATAAACAAGATAATATTTTTTCAGATTAGTTGTAAATTTTTTTAATTCTTCTCTTTTGTTATATAATTGTATATATGGAGATTTTAATTCTTAAATTATTATTTTTTTTATTCTACTGAATTATATTCTAAATGGTGTAATTATATATAAAAATGTAATGATTTTTTAAAATATTATTTAGAAAATGTAGAACTCTGAGATCAATTTTTTTATTATATTTTATTTTAGAATTATATTTTGGATAATCAATTTTAATTAATCAAAGAGTAAATGGTCTTATTGTTATAACATAAGGTTTTAAATCCAAAATTTTATGAAATTTTATTTATTATTATGTATAAAAGCATATTATTTTTTATAACATATTATGGTATTAACTATACTTAAGGATCCTTGTAAAAACAAAATCTATAATTTTTTATTAAATTTTTGTATTTTATGATGTATCTAAATTTTTATTATATTATATTCAACATCATATTTTTATTTTGTGACTGCAATCTCATCTATCATGAATATAATTATGTAAAACTTTGTATAAATTAAATAATGAAAAATTTATTTAAACTTTAAATGCATATAATTTATATTAATGATAATTATATCTTATTAGTATATTGTTATTAATATAAAATTATAATTTTGATTCAAAGTACTTTATCGGTATTAGAATTTTTTTGAAAAAATATTGTATATTTTGTTTACACATATTATTTTGTAAAATTTGACTAATTAATTGTGTATAATCATTTTTAACCTAATATTTATTTAGTTTTAAATATAAATATTTTTTTCAAATAGTTTATAATTAATATTAAAATATACAAGTAATGAACATATTTCATCAATATGATATTACTTGGCATAAATTTTTTTTATTGTATAAGTGATACATATTCTATCAATATGATATTGCTAGACATGAATTGATAAAGAAAATAAGTTAGATATTAAGTAAAGTCTTAAATATCTTTTGAATAAATTCTTTTAATTATTTTTCTATTAAGTGGAGAAACTTGCATTCCTATTTTGACTTAATTAAATGTCTAACTAAATATGAAAAAATAAAAATCTTTATATTAATATTTTTAGCCAATAATATGGTTTTCTTTTTATTTAGTATCTATTATTAATTTATTCTCAGGATCTATATTGAGAATATCAACAAATTTCTTTGAATCAATTATATTTATAATGAACTCCTTATGACTTTCTTATCCTATTGAAAATTAACCATCCTTGTTACAAATTTCTAATTAGATTGTGAATTTTGAAGAGAATATTTCTCTATTTTTTATATTATAATTTTAGTTTATTTTGGATAATATATTAAACTAAACTCAAGTTATTTTAAAATAAAATCATTTTTAGCAACTTGAGATTTGTACCTAGAAATATTATTCTTTTTTTTTTTGTATTCAATAGCTTTTGTGATTATCCTATTAAGATAATAAAAGCACTTAATATTGTATTGACTATGTATAATATAATATTACAATTGTTTGATTTGTAACTTTGGTCATAGTGGAAGTTATAGATTATGTATTATTATATCATCAATAATAATTAAGGTATGTCCTATGTGTTTCTACCCTTGCTTCCGCCATTAGTAACCAATACATGTTTATGTGTGTTTTTATTATTTGTATTGTTAACACTTAACTTTTATGAGTGATTTGTTGAAACTTTATAAGTGATCCCATATTTTATTTACTATGTTAGGGGTATAATCTCATTCATTTGTTGATAAGTCTTTAAATAGTCATCATAGTTCATAAAATTGTGGGTTACAATTTTTTATTAACTTCTCTTGAGAACTTATAACAAGACTTTGTATTTTAAAATCTCACATGTACATTTATAATCTTCCTAATTTTGTATGCAAAGTATGTGGTTAACTATGAGACTCAATTTTGTATTATGTTTATTAAAGTTCTCTATTAGGTTTTATATTTCTATTTGGTAATCACTTTTTTTGTTGACTTTGTTTTAGTATAATTCTCTCTCTTAAAGTACAATTATTAAAGATAGAAATATTGTGTACTTTAAACTCATAATAAGTACCTTTGTAAAAATGATATTCCACTATTAAATATTATATCATTGGAGTATTTTAGTATCAATTGATTCTAATGAAAATTCTATCAATATCATAAAATATTGAATTAGTGGGAGAACATAATTGTTTTTCTGGAGACTTTTCTATTGTCATATATTTTTATGCATGCTTGATCATATGACATGCTCTCAGAGACTTTAATACTAGTTTCTATCCATTATACTGAGATGTAGTCTTATGCACACTTTATTACTATATATTCTTGTATGCATTTAATTAACTCTTAGTAAAATGTCTTGAGTGGATGTTAAGATCCTTTTATTGGTATTGTACATTTAACATAATTTTATCATGCTTATCTTGTACCAATATTTCACATGTTTGTAAGATCATGAACTTATAAGTATTTTTTATGTATGAAATTAATACTCTTATCGAGTATAAATTTTTGCATTATTAAATTGCTTGCAAGTTTTAGTTTGGACCAATAAATGTAAGTACTTACTCTTTTTAGTATTTTATAATCTTATTAATTTAAGATATTTTTTCACAATCCAATTAAATCTTAAATTTTTATTTTATTTGAGCTAATATAGCCACTTGTTTTGTAAATCTTGAATTATTAAAATGTCAAGAGTTATAAAGAATTTATTGATTTATCCTATTTTATAATGTATTTGTTATTGTACTATAATAAGCACTTAGAGTTATGTGGATTATATTTGTAGCTTTCATGTTGTTGAAAGTATATCTAAGCTACTTGTGTTGAACATCTCTCTCAAACTAATAAATTCTATTTATCAAAATACTTGATTGTTTGAGAGAAAATATTGAGAGCTTTAGACTCGAATTGAGTGTCTTATTAATACTAATATATTCACTAACCAAAGACTTAAATATTGGAATTTTCATAATTATGTAACCTATATGGATGTAGTTAAGTCATTTAACATATTGGATTAGTGGAAGTCTAAATTGCAATAAGATCATTGTTATCTTTTTTTTCTATGAGATATGTATTAATTGATATCTCTCTTATCATTGTATCTCTTATAGCATTTAAGATGTTTGGATATCATTTGAAATTGTATTTTTCTCTTAATAATATAGTGATTTTTCATGTTCATCTTTCTTTATATAATATGACTTTTATTATATGTGGTGTATATCTCTATTAAATATTTACTTGTAGTATTAATGCTCATCTATATTATATTGTTGGTTTACAAGTGTTATAATTGATATTTTATTCTTAATGATTCATATATTTTTTATAATTGACCAATATAATCTAAGTGGAAGATTTTCATATTTTTATAATTAATTTTTAATTAATTATCATATTAGAATTAATCAATTATCAATATGAATTATTATATATTAATTATGAGATTAATATTTTAATTATACATAATAATAGAATAGCTTGTTATGGGTTAGGTTATCCTTATCTGCATCTGTAGAGAAGTTTCTGGCCTCTGATGATAGGTTAATAAGTTGCTACCCATTAGGAAGTTTATATATGTGCATTTTCTTGTACTAGAAGACACATACTCTTATCACTTCACTCATTAGAAAGAGGATAATTAACTCTCTTCTCTTCTCCTCATTTCCTCATCTCCAAACGCTTGCGAAACATCGAAAATTATGGATCTTAATGTGATAACGCAGGTGTACACTTTCTAACTATATCTTTTACGTTTTTATTGATATATAAATAATTTATATCTCTAAAAATAATTAAATTCTTAATTTTTATCTTTAATTATTCCAACAAAATCATCCCAACTTCCTAGACTATAAAAACATAAAAAGGTTTGGTTGATTTTGTATGTCAACTTATTTATCTTTATAAAAAATTAAAAATTATTCTAATAATTTTATAAGTAAAAAGGAAATATTTTAAATTGGACAGAAAAGCATCTAAACTAACTCCTAAATCAAGTATTTTATGGAGAAAATAATTAAATTAACACTTTTTGGAATCCATGTATTTTAAGTAGGATAATAAAAAAAATCGATAAAATGGATGACATGACAAAAAATAGTATAAATTAAATATAAAAATTATAATTTAAAAAGAAATAATGTTACAAAAAGTATTATTCCTTTTTTTAAAAAAAATATCATATATAATAGAACATTTTAAATTAATAACCCTAAATATAAGCATGGATCTTATGAACACATGTCCATTTAAATATGGACAATATAAGTTGATTATTAACCCATACTTTTTGCATCCCTCTTTTTTCTTTTTACACTTTCTCCCCAATTTTTGAAATTTTAATATTCACAATTTATCCTTTTCACGCCCCTTTCATTTAACCTAGCAAAGTTATTCCCAAGAGAAGATTTGTCGCCATCAACGTCCCAATCCCCGCTGTCATCATCCATCATCAATTGTGAAAGTTAGTTGGTGTCCCTTGTGGATATTCTTTTTCCATGGTTGTTGTCAAGGATAGTTTTAGGGTTTAAATTTAATTTTGGTTTACACCATAGGTAGAAGATGACACTGATGCATTTCACAAACTAGTTTGCAAAATATATAATATACATTCTGCAAATTATTTTTACAGAATGCATTAGATATGTTTTATAAATTAATTTGTAGAATGCATTTGATACATTTTGTAAATTAATTTGCGAAATGCATTTCAACTTTTGTTTAAGTTAATTTATTTATTTTATGTTTATGTTTAAGAATTTATGATTGGGAGTTTACAGAATTTAAAGAATTATAATATTTTTATTTTATTTAAATTTACATTTTAAGTATATTTAAGTTCACATACTAGAGGTGGTACTTCACAAAGAGGTTGAGGATGAAGCACTGATGAAGCCAAAGTGGAAGAATAGTTATGACCAACTGTTTCTGCTCACAACCGATGTGTTCATGAAGCATAGGATGATGATATCGGGAAGCATGAGCATGTTGATGTTGTTATAGAAGAAGAGACATTTCTAGGTGGTTCAGTGGATAGGTCTGTTCTTAGATCATATCATCGACATATAGTTTTTTCTATATGGTTTAGAGAGGAGAGAATTGTTAGTGTTTCTTTATATTTTTAAATATTAAACTATTTATTTATTTATTTGTCCTTATTTTTTTAGGATCATAGTTCTCTTAAGGTGCTGACCCACAAACGAAAATTAAAGAGATAAATGATTCATACTTACTAAACATCGTACGAGAAGACGACTTGGAATTCTTAGTACGGTGTAGTCGCTCCATTGTAAACAGAGGGATGTTGTCTCATTCCGATGAAAAGGTGGCATAGGGACACATGTACCTTTTATTTTCTTGTAGGAGATATGACCATCACATTGGATGATGAGTCTTCCTTATTACATCTTCCAATAATAAGAGAACCTTGTTCCTTTAAGGTGATGACACAGGAGTTAGCATGTCAACTTTTGATGGAGCTACTTTGGGTATCAACATCTAAGGCAAACATGAAGACAGATCACACACACGGTGCTTTTGCTAGGTTTAATTGGCTACAAAATGTACATGACTGTTGTGTTGAAGAGGGTCATTTAGATGCAGCTGCTCGAGCCTATTCACTTCAGTTGGTAGGTTGCACTATGTTTGCTAACAAAAGTGGAACTTCTGTTGGAGTTTTATACTTAGAGTTGTTCAGGGATGTGCATTTGATACGATAGGTATGCATGGGGTTCCTTTGTGCTAACATACCTATATAACCACCTTAATGATGCAAGTTTTTGTAACACTAGAAGTTTAAATGGTTATTTGACGTTGTTACAGGTAATTATTACCCGTTATACATCACAAGTGTTTTTGTAATTATATATGGGTCATTTAGGTTTGACATGCCATTATGGTGCGGTTGCAAATGTTACTTGGTTCGGGGGCTGTTAGACCATATAAGGAGTTCATGGATCACGTACATGCTAATGATATTATTTGGATGCTATACTTAGATTTCAGAGTATATCGATCATTTGATGATGCATGTTGGTATTTGGGTTACATTAGATGCGATGATTTAGTGTACCCACATTCATTAGAAAGAATATTGCATTAGTATGGTCATGTTCCGAGGATCCCTGTGGTAGCATCTAACAAGTTGGGTATTGTTGTTAGTCCACGCTCCATTGATAATAGATTTCTAAACTACAAACTATAGTTGATGGTAATGAAGGTTAAAGGTGTTGTTGTTACCACCTCAAGAGAGTGCATTAATGGCTATATGAAATGGTTTCGCAGGATTTTCCACCCACACCTTATACCTATTAGTTATGTCACAGTTGTTGATAGACCAAATAGTATGATACTTGAAATATTTCATGCTGTGGAAAAAGTTTCATTATCTACTCAAATAACATGTTGTAATTTGCATTACCATGTTATAAATTTTGTTGACATTAACACAATGAAATTTGTAAGATGGATTTGATAAAATTGTCGAATAATACATTTCGTTGTTATAAACAGTTTTTTTTCAAAATTTTGTATTATTTCTATTTTATTTTTTTATATGCATTTCGTAAATTAGTTTGCAGAATATAAAAAAATACATTCCGTAACTAATTTGTATAATGTATTTTTATATTTTATAAATTAATTTATAAAATATATTTTTATATTTTATAAATTAATTTATAAAATGTAAAAATATATTTCATAATCTAATTTATAAAATATATATTTTTATTTTTTTAAATTAATTTAAAAATATATGTATTAAAAAATAAAAGAAAACAGATGGTGCGAAAAAAAATATGAAAAAGCAATTCCCAATAAACTGCACAGTTTAGATTCTTTAACATATAAATAAAGTGACCCACTGCAAACTGGACCAGACCAGTCCAAATATTACTGTGGATGAACATTTGATCGCCACACGTCCACATGCATTTCCAAGCCCAGATATCGCACCTGTTTCTATGCAACGCGCACAACACAACAACTCTCCAGAGGAACAAGAGTTACGTGGCAAACAATATTTCCTCCAGAAAGAGCCGCTCGAACCAAACCAAATTTTTGAAAGAGAAATGTTATTTCTATTACGAGTTTATACAATAATTTACAGGGAAAAGAGTATTCAATATTTTTAATACATAAATAATATTTTAAATTTTTTTATTGATTTTTATTTTTTAATTAATTTTAATTAATTATTAAATTGTATCAAGTTTATAAATAAATATTCTAAATTTAATAAATTTTAAATGATCTTTAAATTTCATTTTTATAAATTAATTTGGAATTAAATTATTCACATAAAAATTGATACTTTTTTTTATCATAAACCTTAATTATTTATTATTTTATTTCTTTAAATATCAAAATATAATAAAAATTTTGAATTCAAGAAAAAATATCATAAAATTAAAAATGATAAAAATTAGAGTGTATACAACGTAACAACAGCAATAATAATTTTAAAAAAAATATAAATGAAGATAAAATATTTAATTAATTAATGTATATTTTTATTATTTTTAGTTTAAAATTTTTGTTATGCTTTGATATTTAGAAAAAAAAAGGAATTAGAATAAAAAATATGAATGATTAGGTTTTAAAACAAATAAATGGTTGAAATTTATTATCATTAATTTAATTCTAAAATATTTATAACTTAGTTAGTTGTAAAATAATAAAATCTAATGATGAATTGAAACAAAGTTAAAGGTTACGGTGTATTTTGTAAAATTATAAAGTTTGAAGATTAATTGAAATAAAACTTAAATTTAAAATATCTATTTAAAAAAAGAATAAAATTTAATAAAATTGATAATCTATTTCCTAAGTTTACATCAACAAGTAAGAAAGAAAAAATATTAAATATTAAAAATAATGCAATAAAAAATATTAATTTAACTTAATTAATAATTTTATGTTCAAATTTCAAATTAGTAACTACGTTAAATATTAAAAAAAACACTTTATCACCTACTAATAATTCTACCTCAGCAAAGTTATTTCCGATAAAAAAATATTAGTATTTTTTATACCATGTGAATAACTATTCTCTTCAGAATGGCATATACCATTTACAAAGTCTAATTTTTTTAATATATTTTTTTTGTACATTTTATTTATGTTTATATTTTATTTTTTAATTTATCATTAATTAATATATTTAAAAAAATATTATTTTTATGAATACTGTTTACAATAATATTTATAAAAAATAAAATTTATTAACATTTTAATTACTATTTATCTAATTTTTTCAAACGAGTCATTTAAATTTAATTTTTTATAATCTTTTTAAAAGTAATTTTAATATAAATTATTTTATTTATAATTTTTTTAAACAGTTACCTTTTATTAATATAATTGTTATTTCAATAGATTTTATATATAAATATATTTATAAAATTCTTAAAAATTTTAATATTTTATTGTATAATTTTTATTTAATTGGTATAACTCTCCTAAAACAATTTGATGTCTTTTTTTTAAAATTTATCTTTAATACCATTTAAAAAATTTAATTTATATTATTTAAATATAAAAAATTATTTACAATGCTGAAAGTTAATGAATTAATAAACTTAAAAAAATATTATAAAAACGATCAGAAAAATAATATTCTTACTTTCTTTTGTCTCTCCCTCTCTTTGCTGACGCATTTATGAATTTGTGTGACTGCATCTAACCAAACGCCAAACACAACTGAAACCTGTTCCTCATGCAAAGCCTCTACTCACCATGTCACATGTACGTGTCATCACCGAGCAACCCCAGTTTACTATAAAACACCACCACCCTCACACACACTCTTTCTCACACTCCAATTCATAAACCTTTAACTACTTGTTAGTTCTCTCTTGTGTCATTTTCATTACAAATATCCTTTCCCTGCAAGAGCTACCACACCATAACTTAAACCCACATAACTTGAGTCCTGACCATGAGTACTACACAAGCACAGGGAACACAACCACACCAGATCCAAGTCCACACTGCAACACACCGTTTCGAAACCGGTGTTACCCCGGGGCGCCATGAAGGTGGTCTAGGCGTCAACCCTGGCCTAGGCGTCAACCCTGGCCTCTACTCTGATCAGAAAGGGACACTCTACCCTGATCAGAGAGGGACTCCGTCAAGCTCTCAAGTCCTGGCCGTTGTCCTCGGTCTTCCGGTCGGAGGCACGCTCCTTGTTCTGGCAGGACTTACTCTCGCCGGAACCCTCACCGGAATGGCGATCGCCACGCCGCTTTTCATACTCCTCAGTCCGGTTCTGGTTCCGGCCACAATCGTCATAGGTCTCGCGGTTGGAGGGTTTTTGACGTCGGGAGCTTGCGGACTCACAGCGCTGTCGTCCTTCTCTTGGGTCTTGAATTACATAAAACAGACCCAGGGGAGGGTTCCGGAAGGGATGGAAGGGTTACTGAAGCAGCGTGTGGCGGATGCGGCTGGTTACGTGGGTCAGAAGACGAAGGACGTTGGGCAGAAGACCAAGGAGGTTGGACAAGATATACAGAATAAGGTTCATGACGCAAAGAGAACATCAACATGAGTTTTTGTGATAGGGACAATATTAATGGCCTTCGTCTTATGGGGTTTATGTGCCAAAATAAATGGTCTACCTCTTGGCGTGGACTTCTTAATGTTTGTGTCTTCTGCTATCAATGTATTATATGTAGCAGGGTTTGTGTGTTTTCTTGTCTAGCTTGGTTGAGTTGAGGGGACGTATAGTTTCTTGCCCTAAAGAGCAGTACTACCACTCTGTTGTTGTGTAGATGGATGCTGGCGATGTCTTTTGTATTTTGTTCACTTTCATTTTGGAATTCAATGTCAAAAGTGTTTTACGTTTTATGATGTAATTACTTTCTTTCTATTTCTCATTCACGGATCAAATTTTCGTACATCATTTGTTCTTTAGTAGTTCTTTCATTTGTTCTTCAATAAAACATTTGATTAATACATAATAACAAGTCCTCTCAAGCAAGAAATTTTTTTCAGCACTAGTACACACTACTTTACAAAGATAATGGTTACTACTTTTCAGATTCAAACTTTTTTTTAAAAATAAATTCAAATAAAAGTTACTAAACTGCCAGAAATGTGTTAATTTACTCATCAGGAAAAACACCTCTTCCGCCGTGCTGTTAAATTCTTCTATTAGTAAGGCAGTGACACAAGAACAGAATGGCTATCAACAAAGAAATTAAATGTGGCTAAAACTTTCCATTAAATTGCATATTATGATGGATTTACAATTGACAACATGCGTCCTCAAAATTTTTCAGAAAATTTGACCAAACATAAATGTAGCTTGCCAACAACGCGATTTCTTGATACAACAAAACAAAAATATTCAGTTCAATGGAGAAGTGGTTGGGGCTGAACTCCAGCTTCAGCGTCTGTGCCACCATACTCGGTTTTTGGTTTTGAATCATTATTGGGTATCCACAACGTGAGAACACTTGAGCCTGCAGCGAACATGGCCCTGCGAGGGGCCCACTTCAAGCACGAAGGCACACCAATATGACTGTTCCAACACGCCACCTGATGAGAAGAAAACTAGAGGATCGTCATATTTTGCTCCGATACATCGACATCTATACAGATATCTTTTCTGCTGACATCATTTTAAGGTTTCGTTCAAGTCTTTATGTTAACACCATCTTATTGTATACGTGCTTTGAATGTAAAGCCTACAATCATCATGTGTACTAGGAAACTAGGGCGGTACAGCCTGAACACATCATCAACAGCAAACACCATATAGGGAATTACGTCGAAAAATTGACATTTGACTCGTTAAAGTAGAGAACATGTTTAAAGAACAACTCTGGAGTTTAAACTATTGATTAAAAAGTCAGCTGTTTAGATTGCGATAAAAAACACACATGTAAATTAAATTATGAAATTGTTGCAATCTACAGCGGTTTAAGTCAGCTGTTTAGATTGTGATAAAAAACACATGTAAATTAAATTATGGAATTGTTGCAATCTACAGCGGTTTAGGGTTTGGGAATGGGAAAACCTATAAAATAATTGGTTTCTATGCATCATGTTGGGCCTAAAATGCCACCAAAATAAAAATGGAACTTCGATGGAAGTAAGCCGAACTGAGCTAGGTTTTATTAGCCTAGCCTGTTTAAAAATTTTGAAGCCTCAACCTTGATATGTTACATGTTAACATTTTTCTGTTTAAAAATCTACATTATAAAAAAAATCAATAAATAAACTTAAAGTCTATATATAATTAATTAAAAAATCTTGCAAACTTAAAATTTACAAGATAAAAAAATATTAAATAAACTTAAAACATATATATATATTAATATTATATAAATAAAATATAAAATAAATATTATATAAATATAATATATTAAAATAAATATAAATATAATATATATATATATATAAATATAAATAGACCTCTAAATAGGTTAAATAGACTTTTTTATAAGCCTAAACTTGACTTGTTTATCTAAAAAAGCTTTTTAACAAGTATAAGTCTATCTATTTATTAAATGAGCGAACCCTAACTAGGCTTTAAACAAGCTGAATCATAGGCCCCTGTCGAACAGTCTTGTTCACTTCCATCCTTAGTTTTCACAAATTCAACAACGGACTGAAGTTATTGGAGAAATTGAACGACTAGAATTATTCCAGTAATACATCCATAAACAACTCCACCTCTCTGAACTATAAATGATGGATCAGACTTTAGAATTAAATAGAAAACTATGTATAGCGAAAACTATGTATAGCGAAAACTATGTATAGCATAATCATATTATAGTAAAAATTAAGGAATACCTCATTTTTCATCTCAACACTCCAAGCATGCATGGTTCCGCCTCCTGAGCCTTAAACATCAAAATTAAAAAAATTATACTCATTGCATGTCAGTAATGGAAAATGTTCATGATAGAATAGAAGAGACTTTTCTTTCTTAATGCAAATTCAGTGTCCACAATCCAATGAATCTGAACACATCAGCTCCTATAATTTCATTTGAAAAACCATGTATGATATAATACTACAGATCTCATTTCACTATAGACAGTCCTCTCGGGCTCAACAAATTCAATCAGGAAGAATAGAAAGGACAAGAAACTCGATAATAGAATCATGCTATCAATTTCAGATCTAACGTTCTACAGCTTCGCCAGTCATAGTAAAATTATCAAAATTGTGAATTGCACAATTTTATCAATAGCATATTGCAGCCCATGGTGGAAAACCAAAAATCTGCTTAGCCATATGGCAGTAACAATAGCGGATAAATAGGGGAAGCATGGCATTCAAAATCAGTGTTCTCAACTAGCAATTATGGTGGTACCATGGTGAAGTGGATTTGGGTAGAACCGCAATTTACCATCATTGGCATTGTGGTTTTTGTACTTTGGCTGTTTGCAGCCAAAAAATCCCATATTGCCATGGTGAATGATGGAAGTCTAAGATCAGTCCAGACATTCCAATTTCTACTTTTTGGGCCTTTTCTTCTGGAAGAAAAAGGTATTTCAGGGGTTTAAGATTATGTATTTAAATCCAAAAACCCTGTTTAAGAAATTCAACGGTATTTGTACCTCCTTTGCTCAAACTCTAAGACAGTGGACAATCTGTTTTTCCACATGTCTCCAGCACAACCTACATTATCCATCGCAACCCATCTTGATCACTCTATCCCTTTGGTAATATTAGAAAATCGGATCTAACTTCCGAAAGCTGGTTCAAAAGAGTAGGATTGCCCCAAGTCTTCTAAAGAGTATTCTGGCTTTATTCCTAACTAATGTGGAACATCTTAATACACTCCTCATGCCAATGAATGGACATCCAGTGTGTGAAGTTTGCAGGATTAGACATTTGTGGATGGCCCAAAATTAAGACTGGATAATACCATATAAAACTGGATCTAACTCACTTCTAGAAACTAGCTCATAATATAATAGTTCCACTCCTCAATAGTTGAAGAACACTAAAAATTTGTTTCAGTCAAAAGGAGCAGTGAGGAAGATCTGGATGCTTTATCATGTCTAGTGCATGGTTGGACAGAAAATAGAAACCCTTAATCAACTTCTTGATGAACTTTTCAATAAGGACAATGTTCATCAAATCTATGATGCATTAACCTTTGTGAAGCCTAAAGAAAATATTTCGGCTGCTTCACTCCATTGTGGAAGAAATCAAAAGAGAAAAGATTGTCCAAGTTATGGCAGACAAAGGAATCAACTATGTTTTTGCCTACTAAGTTCCTGAAGAATAAAAAAAAGTCCATATTTGGATTGGGCAACTTCACTGCATATATTTGCTGTTCAAAGACATTGGAAAGCTACCACTAATGAAGACAATTCAAAGGGGCAATATCTTTTGTTGGCTTCACCAAATACCTATTTCAAGCATGTGGAGGTTTACCAAACAAAAGGAACTGATGAGGCATGTAAATTTGCTAAATGTTTCCCACATTAAAAGGGTTAAAAAAAGGTGTTGGAAATAGAAAACATAACAAAAACAAGGTGACATTTTTGTAAATAAGAGTGGAAACAGAAAAAGTTTTCACAAACCAAAAGCCACCTAAAATATTTTCCTTGCAGTCTTCACAAAGTCTAACACATTAATACATTTAATGATCATTGTCCTCATAGAAAAGTTCACCATCAAGTTTAACAAGGATCTTTGTTTAATATCTCCCTATGCATCAAACATAAAAATAAACAAAAACATCTAAATCTTCCCAATTACTTTTTTTGACCCGTCAACAAATCTTCATTGTTGAGAAGTGAAATTCTAAGTTAAAACTTTCAAATTTGATCCAAAGATAATTGTAACTATGTTGCAAAGGCTTTGGAACTTAAACATGTTGAAAGGCAACCTAGATTCCAAAATTGAACACTGTATTGATAAACTGTAGCAGTCTATGCCTATGCCATAGGCACCTTTATACTTGATTGCTTCAATTTCTCTTTGCATTTTTCGTATTGAAGTTTCCAATCTTTTGAAAAAGAGTTTAAAGATGGCCATTCAAAGCACTCCTCTCACTCATATTATTATGTAACATCTCTCTAGACCCTTTATTTGAGCATGTTTTTCATCGTTATCCCTTTAGTCATTAGCATCCCAGTGCTTACTTTGAAATGTTTCACCATCTAACTTCTTATCCTTCAAATTTTCCAACAATTCTTCTATGACCTTCTATTGGGCATTTAGGACAAGCCACTTGGTTCCAGAAAATTTGCAAAAGCAATAATTGGTGTCATTCCTTTGTATTGAATGGAAATATTTCCAGCTAAGGTTAGTGCTAACACCAACTATCAAGTATTTGAAGATGCCTCACTTTTCATACTAGATATTTAATCATATAAGTATAAAAAATATAAATTCAAACAATAACTATGACAAAAAATCTTTGAAACTGACAACAATTAATTTCTCAAAATAAGTAAAAATAAAGTAAAAATTCAATTATTCAAACAAAACTATGAATAATATTAAATTAAAATGTTAATTTTTATGTTAACAACTAAGGGGGAAGGTCTACCAAATAGAGGAAAAGGAGGACCAAAACAAAATATGAAATAAATTGGAATTGGAATAGATAAAATTGAAACAAAACAAGACAATCATATGAAAGAAAACAATTGATTGAATTAGAAAATGGAGAAAGTTGAAATTGAAAAATAAATTTAAAATAACATTGAAATAGAAGACAAATAGATGAGAATCAGAAAATAGAGAAGAGTATGAAAAAAAAGACTATTGAAATTGAAAAATAAAATTAAAATATATTCGATACAAATGAAACTCAAATAGAATAAGACAAACAGAAAATTTTGTTATAAAAAAAAGGTCAAGCGTATGGTATAGAGACTGGCTAGTGTTTACCAGAAGGAGTGCCACAATTGGTGGCTTTGACATCATGGATCATGACAGATGGTCTAGGTTGTGTTGGAGAGAGGAGGAGAAAGACACTATCAAATGTCCTAAAGTTTGCCTGAAAAAGGAAGATATTTATATAACCCCAAATCCCTACTATACCCTTTTTTGTGTTAATTTTTTGCCGCACACATCAAGAAAAAAAGAGCCATGTTACAACCAAGGTAGTCAAAATCGGGATTTTACCTAAGATCGGAAAGGGGGGATGTAAGATCGTAAAATCTAGGATCGTAAAATCGGATTGTAAGATTCTACCTAAAATATAATTTTCTATATATGCATATAAAATTTATATAAGTGCATGTAAAATAATATATATAAATATTTAAATCACACAAACACTTAATTAAACATACATTCATAGAGATAATATCTTTGTGCTTCCATAATCATCACCAATAGCACTTCCGATAGCACAATTACTTGCATTTTAGAACTAGAAGCCATTTTCCAGAAGCAAATGCAGAAGAGGGACAGCAAAAAATAAAGGGAGAAGGAGAAAAATGGCAGGTGCAGGTGGCAAAAGCGGCGGCAGCAGCAGTGGCAACGGGTGGCGGCAGTGGCGGCAGCAGCAATGGGAGTGGGTGGCAGCAGCAATGGGAGTGGGTGGCAGCAGCAGAACACAAAATAGAGGAGAATGAGAGAAATGAGAAACTGGTTGGAGGAGAGAATGCTGCGCAGCTTAGGGTTTTTTAGCAACCGGGTCGGGTTTGGGTTCGGGTCGTAAAATCGTAGAATCGCACGATTCCACTGATTTTACGTTTCAAACCTGTGATTCTATGAGATCCTAGCATTTTCTGATTTTACCTGCGATTTAAATCGGAGACAGGGTGCAGAATCGTAAGATCGTGCGATTCTACGTTCAGAATCGCGATTTTAACTACACTGGTTACAACCAACTCATGCTTCCATCACATTTTCATTAATTATTGGATGGAATCTTTAGTTAGGAGCCCAATTTTAACAACTGAAATTATGAGAACCACATGCAAGAAATTAGAGCTAGAGGACAAAAAATTGTACAAATGGTGAGGTATAGGGACTAAAAGTGCATATCAAGCCAATTATAATATAGTAGAAATCACACATCGAGCATATTTTTGTGCATAGCAGCTGGTAAATGTAACCAGGAAGTGAGATGTAGTGAAAAAAAAATCAAAAACTAAATTGTAAAGAGATACAACGGGATACCTGCCACCAGATACTTCCCATCTGGGGTAAATGTAGCTTCTATTGTGGTACCAGGAGATGGTTCCAAACTAAACCCACAATGCTGCACAAGTTAGAAAACTATCAACTTATGCACATTTTGAACAAATACATTGCATAAGGAAAATGTAATGCAAAAGATTCAATTATCAAAGAAATTAACCTTCTTTCCTCGATAAGCATCAAGAACATAGATATTGTTATTCTTAGTAGTCAGAAGCATTGATTTGCCGTCATTGCTGAATTTGATATCACAAACTTCAGCTGTGTCACTACCAACTAAAAAGGTGTCGAAGGGACCCTAAGCCAGTACGGACAATGTCAAAGTTGAGAAATTATGAAAAGCACGGCAAAGACTAGAGAAAGTTACAAATTCAAACCTTGTCATAAGAACGAGAATCAAACAATGTAATAGCTCCCCCTTCCATTGCTACAGCAAAGACTAGGCCTTGTTGGTCATAGGCAACAGCTGGTCTACCACGTAGGTGTAATATACCCTGAAAACTATAACAGTGAGCATAAATCATAATTGACTCTACTTTATTTTTTCCTTGATGCAATGTGCATATATATATATTTTGGAGCTCAACCACGGGTTTCAATTGTGGTTGCAGGCCAACTGTGATAGATGCAATAGCAATCACAGCCTGACAGAATTGCAGTGGCCACCACAACCAATATGCTATAACTGCATTATGTGTTGCAGTTAGCAGTTTAAAACCTTGAGCTCAACTACAATAAAATGCCATCATAGTAAGTGAGTTCTGAAAACAGTAAATGTAGAAATAGTTGCCGGTTTTGTATATATATTGCACTTAGTACTCCTTGTACTACACTGTACCATATAGTCTCTTTATCAATATAACTAGGAATCTAGACATTTTTTTAATTGGCCATCAAAAGTTTCATAATTATATTAAATCAGCGCCCCTCCCCCCCCTAAAAAAAGAAAGAAAATTACCAACCTGGCAAGCATTTACTCGAAGATCCCATACCCTGACACTGTGATCTAGAGAACCAGACATGAAGCTATCATTGATTGGAGACATGCAGAGAGAAACAACTCTATAAAGCAAGACAGAAAAAAAATCAATAAAATAATCATGTATAGCAAAGGAATTGATATGCTCCAAATCATTGACAAACTATTGTTCTTATCACACAAATGAATAATCTAAGCTGTTAATGGGGTTCAAGAAAGGTTGTGATAAAGGGAAGTAAAAAGGATAATCAAAAAACAAAAATAACTATGTAACAAAAGTTGAAAATAAGATTCAATAATTCCCCTTTATGTAGAGGGAAAAAATCATAATATTAGCAAGCAGAAATACTTATAACTAAGTGAAATTATAGAGTAGCAGTTAATTATAGATAGTGATCCCAGTCCTACTATCAAAGATCAAAGATGCCTCAAACTAAAAAGGAAATGATATATCAATAATAAATAAAAATTATTTTTTCACTAAAGTACACAGAAACTAAGCAAAAGCAACATGTTTTCCTTCATAAAAGTAAAAAATTAATTCAGAAAAAGAATATTCAAACCTAACCTCTGTTTATGCCCTTTGAAGTATCGTAGGCAACGATTATCATACATTGATAAATACCGCAATGATTCTGGCAAACAAGGAATAAGAAGTTAATAATTGTAATCAAAATTTGTAGCCGCTGTAAATTACATCAAATAAACTTGTTATAAAGAGAAGCTCACCTCCACTAGACTCCAAATTGTACCTTGAAGAGCATATAACAGAACTTGGATGATGAGTAAAACATATACGGTCGGTACCATGTTTCTTATGATAAGTGGTCTTCAACAATCTGGTATTCATGGTAAAACATATAGAAGAATAAATAAATAAAATTATTCAGGTATGAAGCAGTAAGTAAATCAGATAAACTTTATCATTTAATTGACAATGTCCCTGAGAAAAAAACTCTTGATTAGTTTAATTAATGGTGGGTGAAAATTTGCTATGATTAACCAATTAAGCATCTGCAATAAAACAAATTTCTTTTCTGGATATAATGAAACAAACTTAGGAACTGAAATGGCTGTTTAGTGTTCAGAGTTCACAATTTGAGTTTGTAGAGCTTTTCCCTTCTTTCTGTTTTTTGTAATCTCAGAGGACTTTTCATCATAATAAGGTATGAGGTGCTTCAAGTCAGAAGAGATGATTAAGATTGATCTTTCAAGAGATTGAAGTTCCTTGGATGTCTAGACTCATCATGACTAACATCCTAACTCTTGTTGATAAAACAAGTTAATAAAAATGACTAGTAAGGCACAAGTTAATAAAAAGGATACAACAAATATATCAATTATCAAATAAAAACTTTAACGCAAAAGCAAGTGTGGATAGCACATTGTTGATAATAACCTTTTGGCTCTTTTCTAGGGCATCACACCAACAATCAGTGCAGTCTTTTTGCTTAGTTTATAATAGATGCGCAACAACAAATTAAAAATGCCCACCATTGGATAAAAGAAAATGAGAAAAGAACATTATACACTTTTACTATCAAAAGACAAACTATTTAAAAGAAAAATTTTATTAAAAACACCCACCATACGTTAAGGCATATACAGTACTGGCACACTAGACATAATTATAATACGAAGCTAAGGGCTCTCAAATGATTAAAAAAATCAAAAAAAGAGAAAACAAGCATTCAATTTCCACAATTACCACCGACAACTTGATTATGGATTAATATTTTAAAGCAGAGACTATCTTCTTTCTCATAAGGGTAAACTCACTTAGCATTAGCAATGTCATAGAGTCGCACCGAATCATCCTCACTAGCTGTGACAAGTAAATCATCCTGACGATGGAAATCAAGTGAATGTATCTTCCCACCCTGAAAACATAAAGATAATTAAAAATCTTACCTTATGTTTGGCTAGAGAATTTTAGAATTTTGGAGAATGTGAGATCAACAATGAGTGATGATCAAAAAGAGAGTCAAAACATGAGACGAACTGTGAATGATAATCCCAAAAAAGATAAACATAACAATTAGAAATTCTGTCAAAAGAGGTGTCATATGAAATTCCTTTTATTTGTGTTAAAATACCTAATTAAATTTCTGCAGTATTCTTAAAATTTTATTCCTTATCATCAAAATACACGTGCTAGTATTTTAAGATTACTCCATTCAAACTCAACCTTAGAGCAAAGACATTTGCAACGAATCCATCATTCCAATGTCATAAACAAGATCAGAGACAAAATCACTTCCACCCCCCACATGCAAGAAACTGATTAAAAGGGATGAAAGAATCGTTTGTCAAAAATCGCTTACGCTTTAAATAATGAAAATAACATATTGATTTATAAAAACATAAAAGGTTAATCTCAATAATTTGCTCTGAAAGAGCACCGGCAATAAGTTCAAATAAAATCTTCTCTTCCATTAATGCTGCGAAGTGATTGTTTGCGATGATAGATGTTTGTATAAACACGACGGTGCGCGGAAATAAAAGAAAAAACAAGAAACTAAACGGGAACAGAGGGGTTACGAAGTCGGAGAAAACGGCTGCGATGGACATGCTGCGAACCATATCGTCGTCAAGCTCCGTTAGCGACGCCGTCATCTTCGTCGACCAAAGAAAGCACAGTGGGAAGTAGCAGAAGCTGCAGAACAAGAAAATCCTTCTTCCTTTTTCAGTGTGCTTTTATTTCCTCTGTGGGACAGTTTGGAATATTCATTTCTTTAATTATTATTGAGCAGTAAATGCCTATTTTATCCCCGAAAGAAATATTTGAGAGGAGGTTCTTAGGAAAAAAAAACAAGGAAAATGTTATATTTTTAAATTAAAAAATTATATATTATTTATGATAATAAATAAATTATTAATATAAATAATTTAAATTATTTTATTTATATTAAATTAAAATATATTTATTTAAAAAATAAAAAAATTGTTATTTTCTTTTTTTTTAATTTTTTTTCAATATTTTTAAAAATATAAGGATATAATATCTAGTTAAAGCATATTTAATTTCTCATTAAATTAAGAGAAAAAAAAATTATTGTTAAAATTTTTTTGCAAGGCAGACCGATATCTTAATAATTGGAGATATTAAGTGCATTTAAATATAAAAAAAATATTTGTAAAACTTAATTTTTCATTTTTGACAAAAGTTAATCTTTATAATTTTACTTTTTATATATTTATGTGTACTAAGTTAAATAAATTTTTTAAAAGAGTAAAATTGTTATTAAATTATTTTTTTTATAAATGATAAATGATCTTATAAATTTATTATATTGAATAAAAGGATGGGATTTTACATAATAATTATTTTATAATGAGATAGAAAAGGATACAATGTTTTATATTTCAATCAATTAAATTTTTCGGTTTATTTTTTGCGGTATTCGTCCCATTTTCAGGGATAGATTTTATTGATGTAGATTTCATAAAAAATCTTTCTCGAATAAAGAGGCGTGAAAATTTAATGAAATTTTAGACTTTATATGAAATGGACAAATTTACTTCCGCTATAACCGTGTTGTTTGTGGTATCAAAAAAGAAACACAAGGTAAAAAGATGCCCTTCTTTGATCACGTGTTGGTTGAAGAAAAATGAATTCCATTAGGGTTTTCTATAACCTCATTTTAGTTTCTCTATTTGAAGGAAAACGAACCTCATTTGTTTGAGACATCTATGTTATTGATTGTAATCAATCCAAGCTTCATCTTAGATAGTATAAAAAGTAGGATGCACACAATGAGGGTGTAATATAACCTAAAATTTCTTATGTTTATGATGATGCAGACCCATGCATCCTCAGCTGCTAAGGAAATGTTAATAGGGCAATAGATTTTAAAATTGATGTAAAAATTTGCATGAGATCCTTTTGGTTCATAAGTGTTATGATCGATGGTGGATGAAGGTGTTGAAGAGGTGGCTATTCTCCGTGTTGTTTCGAAGTTTTCCATGACACAAGTCAAATTTGGAAGATTAAAGAATAATTAATTAAAACTGCTCTGCTCCAGAAGAACAACAAATAGTAGGAAAATTTTGTTCTAAATTTGTCATAGAAAACTAGAAGAATACATAATCATAAGATGTATACGATGTTGTTATCTTAAAAGGGCATTTTTGTCCAATAAAAAAAATTCTTTCTTTTTCATTCAATTATTTCATCAATCCAAACAAAAGTTAGAAAAAAAATTATTTATTTTCTTTCAATTCTACTTATTCCAAACAACCAATTTTTTCACATTATTTCTTTCACTTTTCTTTCCTTCCTAATTATTTTCATCCATTCAAACAAAGCATTAGGTTAATTGCACCAATCATCCTTTTCAATTTCATAAAATATTGATATAATATAAAAAGTAAGGATTTATGTTGATATGGAGTGACATCATTCTTGGACTCTCACCACATATTTGTGAAAGGCAATGCTCTAATCATCATCATCTCCTCTTCATTGCCATACCAATTTTTGCATTGTGATTGATAATTATGTTTCTTATAATATGGTGGATAACCATATTTCTTATGACATGTATCCATCATATGGCCCAATTTCTTACAATATGAATAAATCTTCAAGTTTTGTCCCATTCCATTATTACCTTTTCCGCCATAATTCACATTTTGACTTTTTGGTCCTTTATCTTTGAACTTTCTTGATGTGAATGTGAGCATCACGTTAAACAAAAGATATCATCTAAAAAATTCTCTGTAAAGAATGGAAGGTCTTATGACGAGAAATAAGACTAAGTGTATGGAATAAACACTTCAAGATTTTATCAAGAAAGTTCAAGCAAAGGACTATGTGGATCCAAACCCAATTCTAACATGGGTTAATTTATGTAGTCATATTATTGAATATCTTAAGTGATAAAGTTTATGATTTACTACAGATCACATTAGGATTTCATATTTATTTACAAGTTATTCATTTTAAATTAATTGCAAATCAAATTGTAATCTAATTAAGATTTCATATTTGTTATCTTTTTGACAGATTGCAAATCAAATTGCAATCTAATTAAGATTTCATATTTATTATCTTTTTACTAGATTAGGTTATCTATATAATAGAAATTAAGGATTCAATAAAAAGATAGATTTTGATGAATAATAATATTTCTTTTTAGAAGTTTTCATCTCTGTGTGAGTTGATTTCCTTAGTTCTTGGGCAAAGAACTATCCTTGATAATGTTGGTTCTTCCAGCAGGTCATGGTAAGGGTCACATTCCTCCTTGATAACGTTGGTGCTCTCTGGCAGGTCGTGGTTTTTGTTGGGTTTCCTTTAGTTCTTGAGCAAAGAACCATCCTTTGATAACGTTGATTCTTCTGGTAAGTTGTTGCAGATTGTTCAAATTGACGTTTCTGCATTTTGATTCATTCTCATAGTATGAATCATATCTTCTAGTATCAAAGTTTCGGCTCTTGAAATTAGGTGTCATTTATTCCTTATTTTATTTTATTCATGTCTCTCTTGTTTTCCACTATTTTTCTTGTTCCGATTCATCTTTTGGTTTAGCTTTTATTTTTCCTAATACCTACCCTATTAATTCTCTAAAAATAAAAAAAAATAACTATATTTTTGTCTCCTACAGCATTAAAGTTCTTGTTTACCAATATTTCGTAGACAAGAAAAAAAAGAAGAAGAAAAATAAAAGAAGAAGTTGTGATAGAAATTAGAAAAAAAAAAAAGAATTCAAGACAATTTGATAAAAAAAATTTAGTCTTCGTTTAATATAGTATTTAAGTTCTTATTTCTTTGACCACTATTCCTTACCTCATTCATCTTATGTATCCATGGCTCTTTCATTACTTGTTGGGAAATCAACTTATGAAGTTCTTGGTTCAAGGACTTATAAGGAGAATCAAGATGTAAAAACAAAAGAGTTGGTGAAAGCATTATAAAAAAAATCAATTCAAGTGTAAACATGAGTGAAGAACATCAATACTGAGGATAAACATTAATGGGAATGATTAGTAAGATTTTATTATACTGATTTATTTATTTTGTTCAATTTGCAACATTATCAACATGAGTGATGAACTCGATCAAAATGAAAAAAATATAAAAATATTTATAAAATCAATTCAAGATCAATTCCAACAATTGAATAAGAGGTTGGAGGATATGGAGGATATGGAGGGTTAGTCAAGGAGAAGGTCTCAGGTTTCTCATCAAAGTAGTTCCCAAAGATTACTTTATCACGATGAAGAAGAAAATTAGGGGAAGAACTTAGAATCAGACAATGAAAGTTTCAGAGAAAGAAGATGATATCGAGAAGAAAAGGACAACAACTTAGGGAGTATTAAATTATTCCTTCCACCATTCTAAGGAAAGAATGAATCTAAAACTTATCTTGAGTGGGAGAGATAAGTGAAGCACGCGTTTGATTATCATAATTACTTAGAGGAGAAAAAGGTAAAACTAGCCACTATATCTTTTAACGATTATGCTAATATTCAATGGGATTAATTTGTGCTTAATAGGAGGAGGTATGGAAAGAGACCTATTCGAACATGGGAAGAGATGAAAGTAGCTATGAGAAGAAGATTTGTGCCAAGTTATTATCATATGGACTTGCATCGAAAACTGCAAAGTCTTACTCATGACGCCATGAGTGTTGAAGATTATTACATGGAGATGGAAATTTCCATGATAAGAGCTAATGTGGAGGAGGATAGAGAAGCCACTATGGCAAGATTCATTAGCAAACTAAAAAGACAGATAACTGATGTGGTGGAGCTACAATATTGTGTGGAGATGGAGGAATTGTTTTATAAAGCTATTCAGGTGGAAAAACAACTCAAATCTAGGAGCACTCATAAATATACTTCTAGTTCAGTGTGGAAGTCTAATTGGTCCAATAAGAATAAAGGTCCTAAACCAAAGGATGAATCTCATGGAAAGTTAACAGTACCTATTTCTAAAGGTAAGTTTGAAATTAAATCTTCCAATAAGTCAAGTCACATTCGTTACTTTAAGTGTCAAGGTCTAGGAGATATTGCTTCTTTATGTCCAAACTAAAGGACCATGACCATTCTTGATAACGATGAAATGGAGAGTGTGAGCTCAAAAGAAGAAGAAATGCCGAAGTTAGAGGACTGTAGTGATGTGGAGGTAGTAGAACTTGTACATGGAGACATCTTGGTCACAAGACGCACATTAAGCATTCAATCAAAGGATGAAGGAGATTCAGAGTAAAGGGAACATATGTTTTATACTTGTTGTCATATGAATAACAAGATATATAGTATGATTATAGATAGTGACAGTTGCACCAACGTTGCTCGTACCTTGCTAGTGGAGAAATTAAACTTGCCTACTTAGAAGCATCCTAATCCTTATAGGTTGCAATGAACGAATGATTGTGGGGATGTAAGGGGTAGTAAACAAGTCTAGGTGTCCTTTTCTATAAACAATTATAAAGATGTGATGTTGTGTGACGTTACCCTTATGCATGCTGGACACTTATTGTTAGGAAGTCATTCGCAATACGATAAAAATGTTATGCGTAATGGATTTAAAAATAGTTATTCTCTTGTAGTAGGTAATCGAACAATTGTATTGACCCCATTAAGACCTATTCGGGCTTGTTCTGATCAAATGAAAATTTCAAAAGAATGTAAAATGAGAGAAAAAGAATTAGAAAATCAAGAAAGAGAAAAGAGAGAGAGAAAATTGAGAGTGAAGAAAAAGAAAAAAGTTAAAAAGGGTGAGTGAAAAGAAATAAAAATAAAAAAATAAAGTAAAAGAAAAGAAAGTTATGTATTTGCTCACAAAAGGAAGGTTGAGAGTGTTTAAGGGCAAAGGAGCAAGTTTTTGTAGTCATGTACAAAAATATTTATTTTACCAACAATCATAACTCTTCTTTTCATAGTGCAGTTGAATCTTTGTTGCAGGAATTTGATGATGTATTTCTTAAAGAACCACCAAAAAGTTTGCCTCCTATAAGAGGCATTGAACACCAAATTGATTTTATCCTCGAGGCTATGATTCTAAATTGACCAGCCTATAGAACTAGTCTTGATGAGGCCATGGAGATTCAAAGGCAAGTAGAGGAGTTAATGTAGAAAGGCTATGTGAGGGAAAGTCTTAGCTGTGTGTAGTTCCTATCATCTTGGTACTAAAGAAAGATGAGACGTGGCGCATGTGTGTGGACTGTAGAGCCATCAACAAGATTACAGTAAAGTATCGATATCCTATTCCGAGGTTAGATGATTTATTAGTTAAATTGTATGATTCTTATTTTCTCTTTAAAATTAATTTAAAAAATATATATCACCAAATTCGTATAAAGGACGATGATGAGTGGAAGATTACTTTTAAAAATAAAATATGGGTTATATGAGTAGGTTGTCATGTCATTTGGTCTTTCTAATGCACAGAGTACCTTCATGAGATTAATGCATCATGTCTTGCGAACTTTTATTAGAAAATTTGTTGTTGTCTATTTTGATGATATTTTAATATATATTAAGACAATGCATGAACATTTATATCACTTACATGTTGTGTGTACTGCCTTACAAATCCATGAATTGCATGCTAATCTTGAAAAGTGAACTTTTTTGTATGGAATTGGTTGTCTTCTTAGGATTTATTGTAAGTTTTCAGGGAGTTAGTGTTGATGAAGAGAAAGTTAAGGCAATTAGAGAATGGCTCACGCTTATAAATGCTAATGAGATGAGGACCTTCCATGGTTTAGCAAGTTTTTATAGGAGGTTTGTACAAAATTTTAGTTCTATAGCTGCCCCTTTAAATGAACTTGTTAAAAAGAATGTTAATTTTAAATGGGATAAGAAACATGAACAAGCTTTTAATTTTCTAAAGGATAAGTTAACCAATGCCCCTATATTAAATTTACCTAATTTTGATAAAAAAATTTAGATTAAATGTGATGCCTTTGGAGTGGGTATAGGAGCTGTTTGATGCAGGATTCCAAACCTGTGATATATTTTAGTAAGAAACTTAGTGGAGCAATGCTCAACTATCCAACTTAGAATAAGAAGCTCTATGCCTTGGTGAGGGCCTTACAAACTAGGCAACAATATACTTGGTTGAGGGAATTTGTCATCCATTTTGGTAATATCAGCTTGAAGTTTTTAAAATTCCAAGGTAAGCCCAACAAAAGACATGCAAAGTGGCTAGAATTTATTGAGATGTTTCCTTATGTTATCAAGTATAAAAAAAAGAAAGGAAAACATTTTACCTGATGCTCTGTTGTGAAAGTATGTATTACTTACAACTTTACAAACTAAATTACTTGGATTTGAATTACTAAAAACCGTGTATGTTGAGGATGTTGAATTTGGACAATTGTGCGAAACGTGTTCTGACCATGGTTTTGAAGACTATTTTAGGCAAGATGAATATTTATTTAAGAAAAGTAAATTGTATGTAGCTAAGTGTAATGTAAGGGAAATGCTTATTAGAGAGGCTTTAGGGGAGGATTAATGAGATACTTTGGCATTCGAAAATCTTATGATGTTTTACATGAACATTTTTTTTTGCCAAAATTGAAACATGATATTAAACTCTTTTGTAAAAAAATGTATTACTTGCTTATAAGTAAAATCTAAAGTAATGTCTTATGGCTTGTATACATCCTTACTTGTTCTTGAATATCCTTAGTTCCATCTTTCTATGGATTTTGTATTAGGGTTTCTTAGGACCTCAAAAGGAAAAGATGGTATTTTTGTCATTTTATATAAATTTAGCAAAATGACATATTTTATTACTTGTTATAAACTAATGATGCTACTCATATTACTGATTTATTTGTCGAAGAGATTGTACGTTTGCATGACTTACCTAAAACTATTGTAAGTGATTGAGATTTTAAATTCTTAATCACTTTTGGAGAACCTTATAGGGTAAGTTGGACACTAAATTGTTATTCTCTACTGTGCTCCATCCATAAACAGATGGATAAACTGAAGTTGTGAATAGAACTTTAAACACCTTATTACGTATTATAATTCAAAAGAATTTAAAAGATTGCAAGAATTGTTTGCCTCATGTTGAATTTGCATATAATAGAGTTGTTCATACGTATACTTCCTTTTCACCTTTTGAGGTTGTATGCAGATTTAATCCTTTATTGCCTTTAAATGTTTTACCATTTCCTACCAATGACTCTCTTAATTTGGATGGAAAGAAAAATGTTGAATTTGTGCAATAATTACATGCTAAGGTTCGTGTTAACATTGAGAAGAAGAATAAATGTTATGCTTAGCAGGAAAACAAAGGATGCACCAAGGGGGTCTTTGAATGTGGTGGTTGAGTGTGAGTTCACTTGCGAAAATAGCAGTTTTTAAGTCAAAAAAGTTTCAAACTACATCCTAGAGGAGATGGCCTATTTCAAGTGATTGAAAGTATCACTAATAATACCTATAAAATCAACCTTCCGAGTAGTTACGGAAATGTGAGTGTCACTTTTAATGTTTTTTATTTATCCTTATTTGATGTAGGTGACCTTCAAGATTCGAGGATGAATCCTCTTGGAGAATGAGGGAATAATGTGAATGTGAGCATCACATTAAACAAAAGAGATCATCTAAAATATTCTTTATAAAGAATGAAAGGTCCTATGACAAGAAATATAACTAAACTTATGAAACAAATACTTCAAGGTCTCGTCAGGAAAATTCAAGGAAAGGATTATGTGGATCCAAACTCAATTTCAATATGGGTTAATTTATGTAGTGATATGATTGAAGATCTTAAGTGATAAAATTATGATTTGCTAAAGATTGCATAAGTATTTGATATTTATTTACAAGTTTTTTATTTTAAGTTAATTATAAATCAAATTGTAATCTAATTAGAATTTTATATTTGTTATCTTTTTAATAGATTGCAAATCAAATTGCAATCTAATTAAGATTTCATATTTGTTATTTTCTTTTACTAGATTAAGTTATCTATATAATAGGAATTAAGAATTCAATAAAAAGACAAATTTTGATGAATAATAATATTTCTCTTTGGGAGTTTTCATTGTGAGTTAATTCGCTTAGTTCTTAGGCAAAGAACAACTGCTCTCGTTAACGTTGGTTCTTCCGACACGTCGCGGTAAGGGTCACGTTCCTCCTTAATAACTTTGGTGCTCTCCAGTATGTCGCGATTTGTATCGATTTTCTTATTATATCTTGATTTTCAATCCAAGTAACGTGTATTATGATCTATTCATGTAGGGTGAATCATATCATTTCCTCCTTCCATTACTTTAATAGTCATGGTTAGAAATTAGATTTGCATATAACTCAATATCAAAAGTTAGCTCATAAGATTAAGATTTTCCTTATTATGTATACATTTGTTTGATGAGGAGGAAGGAAAGAGAGGTATAAAAAAATCTTCTTTAATTTATTTATGCATGAAAATAAGAGAGAAGATATTTTTTGTAGATTTCATGAAAATATTAATGCAACAAATAAAAGAGAGAATGGAGGAAGACTTTTTTTCATTTTAAAATTTTAAAATAATTATATATTTTAAAAAATATAAAAATAAATATTATATTAATAAAAATATAATAAAAAAAATAAAAATTTTAAAATTAAATTTTTTTAAAAATTATATAAAAGAAAATTTACACTATTAATTTATTTATTTTTCTTTTCCACTCATGCAAATAATAAGATTATTTCTTATTTTTTTCTTATTTTTACTCATTCAAATAATTTACTATTTTTTTTTCTTTTTATTTTCCATATTATCCAAAATACAACCATATGTTGATTATTCAAGGTTTCCTTCAGTATTCCCATATGCCTTTCTTGTTGCACCAACAAAGACAACTTCATTAATTGGAGGTAATAAATCCATCAACACTATGTGTGATCTTCCAGCTAAATATTGATCATTTGGACCTTTGAAAAACCTAATTACATAATCATTTTCTACGTACGATTTATCTGTGGAAACTAAGGCGCATGAGCAACGAACCTAATGAGTACAACCTAGGAATTGGTCTAAAATTGTCCAGCTCCTACCATAAGCTCTTCAATTAGTGAAATACGTTGTAATTGTCAAAGTTCCTTGCCTCATCAATTATCTTTCCTATTGCAACTTGGAAATTCTAAAGATATCTCCATGATAATATCTCTCTCAGATCATTTCATACCTCTAAAGTTGTTCCATCCATAAAATGCTTTGTGAAATTGGATCACTAATCAAGTGATGAATCCAAGACAGCACTTTAGTGTTGCAGCAATCCCAATTAGAACACATTGGATCTCCAACTTCTGGTTTTAGCAATGAAAGATCGACAAAAGCAAGCTTATTTTTCAACCGCGATGCCATTGTCATAAGTATCAAAAGGTTTATTTCTCAGGATTCAATACCAATCAACAAAACAAGGTATGAATCGGAGTAACAAAAGGAAGAAGAGTGTTTGAGATTGTGCGCAGCAGAGAGAATGAGCTAATTATCATTACACAAGAGTTACAGAGTGTCAGTTATTATAACTGTACAAATTAACTAACTGAAAAGAATAACTAACTAAACTAAATAGGTTAAATTATTTCAGCCTGTAACAGTTATAGAGGTATGATAAAGGTTAGCCTACATAGTTTGAATGCCTCTGCATGAGGTTTAGATTCCAATATGGCAATAGTTAGATTTGTTTCTGTGCCCCAAAGGGTTATATTGAGTCAGTCGCAAATGAAGAGAGATTGAGGTAACAAAAGAAGCTTAAGGCAAAGGAAGCTACTTTCTCGAGTTGGAAGGTTTGACTTTAAAAGCTGAGTTTAATATTTGATAAGTAATAACACCTTTGTCACCGCTTTCGCATATCTTCGTCCTTCTCAAGAGATAGTGATGACCTTTCGCATGTCTTTCGTTGATGCCTTAGGCTTCTGAATCAACAAAACTTCATACAGTTCATTGAATTTGCGTTGATGAATTTGTCAGCACCTTATATTTTAAGACCCCGTAACAGTGAAACCTGTGCCGCTATCTCAAAGAAGGGATTCAAAATGCATCATTTAGATAAAACTTATTGACAGCATATACTTAAACTGTTATGCAGCTAAATATTTTTCTAAGAGATAAAAGCCAATTATAATTTTGCAAGTCTTTCTTCAGTTAGATTTTTTTAAATGGGATATGTGCTACCTGAAAATCAAGCATTATCATCAATATAGACCATACAGCTGGTTATTTAGTTGTCAATTTCCTCCTCTTTCCGTAATTACCTTGACACAGGTTTGAGTAAATTCAGAAATCCGTGAACTTTTTTCTTCTGGATCAGCTTTGCCACTTCTCCTGAACTTCTTATTGAACTGTTTTATTTATTGCCCTTTTAGGCTATGTACATTCTAGAGAAAAATGTAAAATATATATAATCTGAAACAGAATAATGTTTGTTGTAGAACTCAGTTACATCAACCAATCACCTTCACCTATGCTTCTTAGATTTGAAACTAAAACATTTGTAAGATGCACATATCCAAAGAAGTTACACAACCTTATCTCAAGAAGACAATCATTCTATATTGGAATTTGCATAAAAAAAAATCTGCTGTAGCATAACCTTCTTCGTTTATTATCATTACTTTTCAATTTTCTTTTACAAATTCCTTAAATTTTATCCCTAGTTAATATCTATCCTAAAGTTTCTTTCATCCAGTTCCATATTTTCAAGAAACTTTCCATCTTTATCTTTGCACTAGCACGAGCTCGTGCTTCAGCTTGAGCAGGACTTTCTTCAGCAGTCCCTCCTACAGCAATGAGGTAACAATCATTTTGTCAGCAAACAAATCACCATCCATCATCAAGTTTATTTATCACACATAAAGCCTCAGTTTCTACCAGCACTTCGATCGTGTCCACTTGCTGCTTTGCTCTTGAGTTGTTTGCTGAAAGATTCTGCTGCAGTGAACACATTTGCAGGCCTTTCCCAACCTCCTCCAAACACACCATATTCATCCTTTGGTTGAGGCTGGATCAGGAACTCAAGCACCGGCAATTCTTCTGTCTCCACCCAATGTATGCAATTCACTGGACATGACTCAACTGATACCTGAGATTTTCTTGTGTCATACTAATACAATATAGTTTACTGAAGTAGTCTGAAACTCATATTGTACCTCAATATTTTGGTCATTGTCTCCGTATTGAACTTTAACCCGGGCACATCCCAGAGCCTCATCCATGGTGAATGTATGACTTGAATGATGCACACATTCTCTACAGCCTGGTAACAATAGGATTGAAGGGGTAATGAAATGAAAGTCCAAAAATTTCCATTTGTTGTTAGATTTTAGTACCAATATCCCTTTTTCTACTCTGCAAAGGAAATGAAAGCTTGAATTTAATATTTGAAAATGAGGAAGTTTTCTGTAAAGAGTACCTATGCATGCATTTTCATCAACAAATAAAGCTTGTGGCCTTAAAGGTCCTTTCCAAGTGCTGTATCCCAAGGGAGTGTTATTTTCCCCAAATCTTAGCCTCATCTGACCTATGGATTCATCATATTTTCTCCTTAGGTCTTCTGTCATCAGCACTTTGTAAGCCTTATTTAGCATTAGAGTGTACTCATGACCCTATCATAAAAGCTCAATCTTCTTATCATGAAACACACTAGACAAAAAGGACTGTTGAATATTAAAACAGAACTTTGCTACCGTAGACTAACAAGGATTGAATTACAAAAATTCTGAAAAAAAAAAAAGGTGTTACCTTTTGGCCAAAAATATCTGGATGATACTTCTTTTGCAGCTTCCGGTAAGCCTCTTTGATTTCATGGGCATTTGAATCAACAGAAACTCCAAGCATTTCATAGTAATTATTTTGAACTATTGGTTTCTCCCGTTGTCCTCTATTGCAACATCTTATTAGAGTAACGTTCTGCCTCCATCTTCAAGACAGGTTTATAAATTTTTAAGTATGAAATACACGAGATAGCGATGACATATATGAACATACTAGAGAGGCATATAAAAACCAATTAAAATTGTGTTAATATGTCATTTTTCTTCTGTTGGATGTGCTCTCCAAGGTCCTATATATGATCATAGAAGTAATTGCTTGAAACCTTATAACAACGTAATAAAGTACCTTGACCTGTGGTTGTTGAAATTCAGATGGCCATGCACTCGAGAAGCTTTTGACTGAAATAACCAAGAGCTACCAGGGATTACAACCGACATATTCCTTAATTTCGTTAATAGTATGTGTACAAGTTCTCTAAGATGATTTTAAGAAGATATTTCTCATGAGTTAGGGAGTAGCAAAAAGCGCAAGATATTTTCCTGTGAAACTACTTTTGTATTTTCTATACAAATTAAAGGGATGGTCCCATTTGAAAAATAAAATGTACATGAAAGAGACCGTCTGAACCGTGTTAAGATAGAACCTGTAGTAAGATTTGGATGGTGGAGAACTAAGAGTGAAGCAAACTAAAAGAATACAAATAAAGTAGAAGAAAAATATGGTAAAAAGGTCTCCCCACCTTAGATGTTTGGGGTAAATTAGAATATTCAATTCTTATTATTTTTATAATTTCATAGAAAGGATAAAAATGTGAGCCTAACGATAATTGCAGAACCCTGCAGTGTGCAAAATTTTCTCTTGTTTCAATGTATATGCGGAAAACAATTTGCACTTTAAAGTTTTCCCCACTATTTGGATTACATCTTGTTTACACTTAAATCAATTTGATTAAAAACCTTAAGATGAAGATGATGGAATTATGTGGTTTATAAAATATTAATTTTAGTTCTTATTTTTTAAAAATAATTTATTTTAGTTTATTTTTATTATTTTACATAAAAATAATAAAATAAATGGTATTTTGTAAAGTTAAAAATAAAAATAAAAATAAAAATTTTATAAAATTAATAATTAAAATGATCGATAAAAATTTATAATGAGTGATTAAAATAAAATTTTATTTACTTTATATTTTTTTCAAAAAATATAATAAATTAGTTTCATAAAATTAATTTTCCTAATCAACATACTTTCTATATATTTTGAACACAATTTTATATAAAGATAATTAAATGTATGTTACTTTAGCTAATCACCCCTTAATAAATAGGCAATCATTGATAATACATTTTTTGACAAATTATATTAATTTAATATGTTAAAAAAGTATTTAATATTTTTTTATTTTTAATATTTCTTTGATCTTTTTTTATATATATAATATTATAAGAAAATAGAAAAAGTTTGTATAAAGTTGTATAATTTATAGGAATATACAATGTTATATTTTTATATAAATTAAAGAAATTTTGTATAGGATCAATAAAGAAAGGTGTATGAGATATTTTTTCAATAAATTTTAGAAGGTTTCGATATAATTTTATTAGTAAAAAAAATATTTTACATCAGTTATTTAAGCAATATAAAAGCGGGGATATATAAATTTAAACTCTATACATTGCTTGTAGAATCGATGTAAAAAGTTGGTTGAACTAAGAACCGATGTAGAAAGTCCATTTTCTACATCAGTTACTTGTAAATTGATGTAGAAAGTGAACCTTTTTACATTGGATCTTATTTTAACCGGTGTAAAAAGTTTTATTTTCTACATTGGTTCGCACATAACCAATGTAGAAAGTCCTTTTCTTTTAATGTTCAATTTGTTTTGACATACTACCACATAATTTAATCACAATACCTGCATGTATAACTAGACAACACACAAAAAATACAACAACCAAAAAATCTATTTATTAAAACTAACTATATCATTATTCATTATAAATCTAAATTCATTGGATATTTTACAAAGAAAATAACTTAAAGTTATATAAAATAAACCCAAATTGGCTACCTTTATCATATATTCCTCCAACGTCTTCTAACATTATCAATTTTTTCTTTAATTAAAGGGTGAAGATTTTAAAATATCTACAAAATATTAGAATGAAAATAGAGAAAATACATGTTATGAATTAAAATAAAATTATCAAATTATGATAATTATAATTATCTCAGTCCAAGAATCAACCATAGATGCTTAGACAATATGAAACATATGTCTCATGACATAATCCATACTTTGTTCCTCCAACTTGTGTTTGACACTTCAAAAAAATAGAAAAAAAAAATCAAATATATGATATAATGACAAAAAATATAAAAGAATTGAATAATTTTTAATAAGCTACATACATGTGGAATTATCCATGAAGGCTTCTTAATATTTGTTGAATGCGTCCCTTTTAATGGAAGATGTTAATCTATAATAAAATATGAACCAAATTAATACCTTTGAGAATAAAAACAATGAATATAAATACTAAAACACTAAAAAACTTATATTTCAATAATGTCCCTTATGTGTCTTTCTTTGGTTTTTGCTAAACAGAACATAGAAATACAACTACATTCTTTTTTTTAAAATAATGATTAATTTCCAATTGATCCCATATAATTTGGATCAAAATGAACCAAAATCAAAATTTAATTTAAGGTTTTAAATAAAACTTTTAAGGATAAAATTAGGATTGAAAATAAGGTGTTAAATAACACTCTTTTTCAATTTCCAATCTATTCTAAATTTACCCCTACCTTTGTATGTTGCTGTTTTTGGTCCTGATTTTCTAGATACGAATTGGGTCAAGGAATTCATAGAGGTCTAAGTTCTTTCTTTATGTACAGATGTGATACAGGTACTTAATATTGTGAATAGTTTATAATTGTTAGTACTTGATAATTAATTCAACTAAGATTTAAAAATTTATTTACATCAATCATAATTGTAGAACTGATATACATAGTAGATCTTTATCCATAACTAACTCTAAGATATCCTTCTTGGTAATATAGAAGGGGATAACAATGGGCTTCGCGATGATATTTGGTTCCATAATGATTTGCAAAGGTTGGTTGCCCAAGTTAACAACAATACTAAACAAACATGCAAGAAAATCAACTTCAGGTTTCTTTTGTTGGGATGGAAGATTTTTTTAGCACTAACATAAATCTCCTCTCCAAGATCTTCCTCCCTATGAACCTACAATGAATGTAGAAAATATTATATATATATATATATATAGTAGCAACATAAAAAGAATTTAGAAAATTATTTACCTTAGGTTAAGCTCCCTGCACAAGTCTTCTTAGCCATAAAATAAAATGATTGGGGATTTCCTCCACTGTATGAACCTCCTCAGTAGGTGTAGGAACAAGAACATTTTCATCTTGAACCCGCTCAATCACCACCCTAACATTATCATCATCAATTTCTTTGTGATGGATGATTAAATCCAAGTTATAGACCTTTCTAATGGCTACCAAATGAAGTGGATCATCAACATATAACTCAGAATCTTCCTCTCCTCCTACTACATCTTCCCCAATCAGAGCATAACCTCCCTTTGCGCTCACTCGTTTAGGAGAAGGGGAAGGGTCCTGTTGCGAATGTGTTTGGGAAAGTCCCAAAGATGCAAGCTCTTGTCTTAGCTCCTGCTTGAACTCTTGTTTGAGATCCTCTCGAAGTTGTTCCCTAAGTTTTTGCTTCATGTCTTCTTTCATGGCCTCCAACTCATCCTTTGACACTATTCCTTCTTTCGAGCCACGTGTAGTAGAAGGCAACCTAAATTATTATCTAATGCTAACACCCCGCTCAACAATACGAACATGACCTACATGCTTAGATTGGCCAATGACAGTACTGAATCAACTTGTCCAATAGGAACAAAGGCTCCCAACGTGCTTTGTTCAATTAAAGAATCCTACAAATATAAATTATCATTATTAATAATATATATTTTTAAGTTAATTTATAAAAAAATATTTGATTTTATAATTCCTTACAAACTTCTTAGCAACAATGCGAAAAGACTCTGATGTATACTCTCTTGAAGGCTTTTATCGTGTTCTCTACCATTTCTAATGGCGTGTGGTAGAGATAGTCGAGACAAAAGTGTAGATGGATCTACTTGAGATGATTGTTCACATTCTTTTAACTTTTGGTCAATCAATCTTTCCTCAAGCAACTCATAACTTCCACGAAATATTACATGTGGGTAGTGGTTCTTTGCAGAAATTTCCTGAGCCTTTTTTCTTTTCTCCTGTTATAAGAAATCAAATCAACTAGACATAAAGCAGATCATATTAGTTAAATAAAAATAAACATAGTTTATGAAGATACATATAATGAATGTATTTGTCAACAAATCTCTGACATGTCTCATCATCAAGGAACTGGTATTCCTCACAAGGAGACACATCCTGTAGTGGCCCATATATATATATATAAACCATTCTTTAGGCCCTTAGTTACATTATGTATTTGATCGAAATATAGCCGGGTTATGGAAGTAAAGTTATGCCTTTTTTCATGCATAGATAACATTCTGTTTTTAAAACAGATCATTCTTCCCCCTTCAGCCATACTCAACACAGCCTTCCTTCGTTTCCTACTGGAGTCGTATCATAATGTAAATAAGAAAACTAAATTGTGTTATCGTAACTTTAAAATTATTTAATACTCCGCCTCTATCCCTTTTTATGAGTTTAGCTACTCATATTAAATATTGTAAAACTTACAGCTTTAGCGTGTAATTGCAGGATTTGTTCGTGCAATCCCTCGTACTCGGAGTAAAGAGTGGTGTCAGTGTATAGAGAAGTGATTGTATGGAAGAGTGTGTTTTTTAATGATAAATGAGTTCTCTTATATAGAGGTCGGAACTCAAGGACCCTTACATTGGATTTGATAATTTAAAAGTACAATTCGCAAAGATAAATGTACAGTTCTAAGAGATAAGATTTTAGATTACATTGTCGGTTCTTTTTTCTTGAAGATAAGATTCCTGTCCTTGCTATTTTCTTTACAGGTCTTCAATCACCTCGATGTTGGAGTCTTCAAAGGCTGTTTTCTCTGCTTTATTGTCGTCGCAATGATTACATTGATGAACTGGAAACTCAGATAATATTTGGCATATTCGTTTTTTTGTATTTGGTGAATTTTCCATTTTATTACTTTTGATTTTATCATAAAATTGGTTAAATTGATTATAATTTTTTGGGAAGAAGAATAGATTAAAGTTGTTGGGCTTGTGAAATATGCCCAAGCAGTTTCCTCATTGTTTGCAATTATGCGTATCATTTCTTGGAATATTATATTATAATCTTGTGCTCTAATTCTTGATATAGTTCTTAGAAGATCTTCTTCTTCTTTTATTATTTCTTTTAATTCGGTTTCATATTCGAAAGGTTTTTTTGTGGTTCCTAATCTTATTAAATTTATAGGATGATAAAATTTATCAGGATTTATTTGAGTAATAGTTGAATAACATCTGATAAATACATTGTGTTGTTTAATTATTCCAAAGTAAGTTTTTACAACTCTTTTTAATGGTTCAGGCAATTCAGATATTTCTTCCATACTTGTAGATGGATAAATTGATTGAATTAGTCCAAATTGAAAAAGAGTCTTCACAAGTTTCGGGGGTGTTCCTGAATAGATTACAACTTTATTTATAGCAAAGTGAGAAATATAGCTTAAAGTCTCAACATTTATATTGCATTGATTTAAATTATCAATTAGTTTTTTTAAATATCTAAAATTGTCTATTATCTTAAATTGATCTTCTTTTTTTGAAGCTGATCCTCTTTCAATTTCTTTTTCTTTTTCTTGGTTTTTTATTATTTCTGAAAAAAAATTTCTTTTCTTCAGTATTAATAACCACTCGTTTTTCTTTTGAATTTGATTCTAATTTCTCAATTTTTTCTTGTAGGTTTTCCAATTGGTTAAATATTCTAGTAAAATTTTCGGTTACTTGTTTAGTCCATAAATTCATATTTAATTCTATAAGTTGAAATTTCATTCCAATTTGTTCCAGATATGAATGACTTGGATCATTGATATTCTCCTGAGGAGCTTTACTGGTCTGTGTTATACTGCTATCTGATTCCATCTGCTTAAAAAATCAGCAACAAGTTTATTTTTTTCTTTAATGAACTCAATTTCATAATCATAATAAAACATATCGGTTTTCCATTTAATTAACATTTTATTTGATAGTTTTTGATTTTTTATTCCTTTGCTTAACCAAATTTTTAGTTGAGTATTATCAGTTTTTATAATAAATTTTGTTTCTACTATAAATAACTCAAATTTTTTTACTGCTTTTATTATGGCTAAAAATTCCTTCCAATTAGAATGATATTTAGTTTGAGATTCATTAAATTTTCCACTTGCATACCTGGTTATAAGTTCGTTATTTTCTTTGTCTTTATAATATAATGCTGCACCCCAATAATTTTCTGAGGCGTATGTATATATTACCCATTTTTCATTATTTGCAGGAATATTTAATTTTGGTAAATTTTGGCATAAAAGTTTTATTTTTTCTACTATTTCTTCGTTTTCATCATTTCATTTCCATTTAGTTGTTTCTCCTGCTAGTTTCGATATTTTGGAGGTTAATTTGGATAAATATGGTATATAATTTCGAACTTGGTTTACTAATCCTAAAAACGATTGTAAGTCTTTTTTATTTTTTAACCTTGTAAATTCTAAAACTTTTTTACTTATATGTTCTTGGAGTTCTATCCCATTTGGAGTAATGGTCTGTCCTAAAAATCCTATTTTTTCTTGTCTTAATTCCATTTTGTTAGGTGATATATTTAAGCCTTTTTTCTGATAAGATTTACAAACTGTTCTAAATGATATTCATGTTCTGTTTTATTATTTGAAAATATTAATATGTCATCTATGTATATTACAGCAAAACTTCTTATAGAGATTAACATCTTTGATACATATTCTTGAAATATACTTGGACTGTTATGGAATCCCATAGGAAATGACATTCCATTCATACAGTCCTTCTGAGGTACTGAAAGCAGTATATTTCTTACTACTTTCTTCTAATTTTATTTGGTAAAATCCTGATTTACAGTCGAATTTACTAAATACGTTTTTTCCTTTTATTAAATTAAACAATAAATCCATTTTTGGTATAGGATATCTATTTCTTACTGCTAGGTCATTTAATTTTTTATAATTTATTACTAATCTAGATTTTCCTCTTTTTTCCTCGTTGTGATTCATGACAATCATTGCAGGTGAGGAATAATTTAATTGACTTTCTCTGATTAAATTATACATTTTCATTTCATTTATATGTTTTTCAAATTCTTTTCTATTTTCTCCTGTCCAGGGGTAAGGTTTACAATTTATTTCTTTATTATAGTCTTTTAATTCAATTTTTGCCATGGGCTTAAATTTTTTCCAATGTACGAGGGGATTTTCGCTAAAATTCTTTTCTATTCTTTCTTCGATTGTCTTAGGTATTATAGTTTGTATATTTAAGACTGTCATTATTTGTTTTATTTCAATAGGCTTATTGTTAGGTAAAAATTGTATCTCTTTATTGTTTTCTTTTCTTTGAAAATTTGCATCTTTTCTTCTATAGGGATTAGTTATTCTTATGTCCCAAGCTTCATGTTTGCAAGGTGTTGTTAAAATTAATGCTTTTTCTATAAAATGAATTGGATAATATTGACTTAAAAATTCTATTCCTAATATTATATCACATGAAGATTCATTATATAGATTTAATTCCTTTATATTTAATTCATAATCTCCTATTTGTATTTTTACATATCTTGATTCTTGTTCTATCATATGGATTTCTTTTCCTACACTTTCCATTTTTAAAAATTTTTCTTTCTTTTTCCATAATTCTGGTGGTAATACATTGTATTTAGCTACACTTATATTTGCACCAGTGTTTATTAAAGCATGATATTTTCTAGCTCTATACTTCTGATAATTGAATTTTACTAAAACATAAAATAGTTGTGTACTCATTGATACCTTGGAATTACAAGAGCTTGATAATTTATAGTTATCATTATTTTATCTTTATGTATTCTATATGGTTTTAATAATTCCAATGTATCATTTCCAATTATTATTTTTACTTCTTTATTTGTATTTTCTTCTATCCAAAATTTTATTTCTTTTATATCCCTTTTTATTAAATCTTATTATTAAAGTTGTTTTTACACCTTCTTCTTTTATTTCTAAATTATCTTTTGTTATATCTTCTTCAATATAACTTCTTGGTAATTCAGGGTTTATTGATGCTAGTATTTCCTTCCAAATGACATCCTTTTTTATTTCTAATTTTATCAATATTTGTTCCTGATAAATTTATGATTTAATGGTAGCTAAGTTAGAATTTATTGGTATTTCTGCTAACAAGTTTCTTCTTTCAGTTTCACTAAAAGATCTGGTTCTACTCATAGGTGTTCTATAATCAAAGCTTCGTCTAGGAGTTATATTAATATTCACTGAGGGTGTGTTTACCCTTATCATTCTTTGTCCTAATTCATCATTTGTAATAATTCTTTTAGGTTCCATTATTGTTCTGTAATTTATTGTTTTATCTAATTCAATTTGTAATTGTTCTGATAGTGAGATATTTTTTTTGTTCTACCGATAATTCTTTTAATATTGGGGTAAAATTTTTTTCTATAGTTATTCTTCCATGGGATTTTTGATATATATTATGTTCGTTAGTAAAAACTAGTCCTATCATAGTCGTTATACTAATGGTTTTAGTTTTTTCTAACATTTTTATTCCGCTTAATTTGTGATAAATTAAAATAGATTGATCGATGTGTTCATCGGATCTTGATATTGCAAAGTTAGTATTTAAAGTAAATTTTAATTTTTGATATATTAAATTTCCCGTTAACATTCCTAAAATACTATCATTTACACTGCTTATTATTCTTCCATCAGTTATTAACAACTCTATTGGTGAATCTATTCCTTCCTTAAAATAGGCTTTTATTGATAATTGTATTCCTGCTATATAAATTTCCGTAACTTCATCTTTAAAGGATAATTTTTCAATTTCTCTTTCAATAACGTTTTTACTAATTAAAGGTATTCTTAGTATTCCTTCTGTGAGTGATGATTCTATAGGGTGTTTTCTTTCTAAGATTACGCACGCGCTTTTATTTTGTTTTCCATAAATCCTTTATTCTCTATCTCGTTTGGTTTTAAATTTAATTTTATAATATTATTTTTCATTGAACGTTATTCTTCTTTGAACTATACCTTCATTTATATTTCTAAATTCTTCATATTCTTCAGTGTTACTGGTTGAAGACTCATCTATTTTTTTCATCATATTTACATATATTTTATCTTCGATATATTCTCCTTCTTCGACTTCCGAGTAGACTTGAATTTTATATATTTCTATTTTATCATCTTCTATGTCACTAAACTCGAGATTTTCTAATTCTATGGGTTCTAAATTATTTTCATAAGCTACTTCTAAAATATTTATTCTTTTTATATTTTTCTTCTCTTTACATTCTGTACTTATATGATCTATTTTTCCACAGTTATAACATTTACACTATTTTGGATATTTTTTATAGTTTATATTTCTTTTTCCTTTATGGAAAAACTTTCTTGGTTTATATTTTCTAAAATATTTTTTCTTTGGGTATTTTTTGAATTTATATTTTGGTTTTCCTTTTATACTTTTATAATTACATCCCCATTTTGTGAGTTTTTCTATTTCTCCACATCTTAAAACCGTTTTATTTATTTTATATTTCTCCAGGCTTGCTTACATTTTTCAGATAAATATTCTCTTAAATAATATTCCCTTCTTCCCACAGTATCTAAATATGGCATTAATTATGGTTTTTCTCCAAATGCTTTATTGTAGTCTATTAAAACGGTTTCCGATATAAGTTTAGGGAGTTTTCTATAAAACATTTCTAAATAAAATTTCTGAATTGTATAATCTTCAAATCTTGCTTCATAAAAGTATTTTTTAAATTCACAAATGTATCCATTTAATGTTTCTGGGTTTAAAGAACAAATTTCTATTTGGTATAATTTTTCTCTAGCTTTGTTTATTTGGTTGTTTTCATTTAATGCTAAACTTTGACCCATAAATTCGTTTCTTAATACTTGTTCGTATCTTCTTATTAAAAGTGCATAGAATTCTTTTCTTGTATTATATGGTTCTTCTACTTGTCTAACATTTTCTCTAAATTCATGAGTTTTACTTTTCCACCAATTTTGTACATTTCCTGTAAAACTAACTTCAATTAACATACTAGAAACGCTTACTTCCATTTCTTTACTAATTAAGGCTATTAGGTAGCTTTTACTCCATTCTTCAATTCTTCTTTCTAGTTTTGAATTACAGTCTATTTCCAACCAGATTCCCGTAGTAGGAATATTTCTTATTTCATATTGTTCCATGGGAGTAGGAGACTTTTGATTTTTATAATTTATTCCATATTTTGTTTTAAAATTCCTTAAAGGTTCTTTATGATAATAATCTTGTATTTCTTCATCCACTACAATTCCATCTTTGGTTCCGCTTGTTCCTTCTGTTCCTTTATTTTGTGGTTCGTCTTTTACATAATCCATATTTACTTGTCCTTCACTATATTCTTGAATTTTTATTTTATCCTTAAATTTCATCCTAATATTGTCTAGTTCCTCTTCTTCTTTTCCCATTAATTCTTCTACTTCATCGTAATGTTCATTTACACTCATCATATTCGTAACTATCTTTTCTTCTTTAGGCTTTATTATTTCTAGTAATATATCAATTTCAGATCCTACGTTACAGGCTAGTTCTGCTACTTTATTATTTTCTACTTGATCTATATCTTTTATTCCCTTTTCTTCTATTTTTCCATATTTATCTTCATATCGAACTTTTTCTATTTTTTCTATTTCGTCGAAAATAGTCCTTAAGTTTTTATTTATAATTTCTTGTCCTTTTTTAATTTCTTCTATTAAAATTCTGTTTTGTTTTACGTTTTCATCCATAGTTTGTTCTCTTATTATTTTTCATTTAATTCTACTTCTTCTAATATTTTAATCATGTTTACTGTAGGTTTAGTAATTATAGGCTCTACTTGACTAACACCTAATACTTCTTTTATTAACCTTAAATATTCTTTTATTACTTGTAAATCCTTATTATTATTTTTTATATCTACTTTTAATTCATAGATTTTTTGTTCAAAGGGTTTAGAAAACTCAATTAATCGTTTGATTTTTGTCTTCTGTGGTTCGTTATTAATTATTTCTTCTAACTCTTTTGGTAAATCTTTCTTTATATCTTTTAAGTCATATTTTTCTAATTTTTCTTTTATAGTAGTATCCATATAACATCCGAATTGTTTTATTAAATACATATTAATCCAATTTAGTTGATTAAAGGTACTATCACCTTCTCCTCCTAATATAAAAGGTGTAAATATTAATCCAATTTAGTTGATTAAAGAGTCCCTACTTGTTTAGATCTTCTTCGTGAACTTGGTTGATTGAGAAGGATGAAATGAAATCTTCCAAAGCACCAACAATCTCGAATTCTGTGGATTAAAAACATGTCATAAAAAATATAAGAACAAAAGTACAATTTTTATTTTCTATTGATTATGCTTATTACCATGTTCAACATAAAAATAAATCAATAAGTTTGTGGGGCTAGGGTTCATGAGTATATCTCCTTTTAGTTGTATAGAAGATTATATACCTGGTGGTCTCTCAATAAGAATATCAACTAGCTCTAAATACTTGAATTAAGCGTTATAAACATAATTACAATTAGGAACTTATTTCTTGTTGCTAGAAATACTACCAACACACTATTTTGAACAAATTATTTAACATACTCCTTTTGATCTATTTTTTTAAAATCATCAAAGAACTTATCTTGTGATTTCAATCAAGAAAATATTAAGGTCAAATTAACTACTTGCAGCATGCACGAATTAGTGGGTATGTATGAAGATATGTCTTCACAGTGGTTTTGATTCAAAGTGGAAAGTAAGATAAACTACTAAGTTTTGTATTAGAGTTGGCAACTAGGATAGGCTGCTTGTAAGTAAACATTTTTGAGTGAATTAATAAAATAATAGGGAAAAAAACACGAAAAGGCTTCTTGAAATTGACCAATATTTGATGTTGAATGTTTAACGAAATGCATATAATTCTGCATAAAATAATTGTTTTTACACACATAATTTATATCGTCATAACAGTATGCATATAATATCATAAGTTTAACAAATTTGAAAACATAGTGAATCAACCATCTATTTAGTGTCCTTATAATACTGTATCATCTTTATTGTTACCAAGAAACAAGAGTAATAAATAGACCTCAAAATGGAAACAAACAAGTAGTGGTTGTAAAATTGAGGAACAAGTTATGACAAAGGGTCCAGTCTTCAATATGGGCTTGTGTGGAGAGAAAAATCCCAAATCTAAAAAAGGTATATTTTATTTATTAAAATAAGCTAAAAACTTCTTAATATTAGGCAATGAAGGCTACATTTGTAGAGAGAGACAGAGAAGATAACATTTGTGTAGTATATTGGAACAGCAAGGATTCGTAACAATTTTTGAGAGAAATAATAGCAATTAGGTAGGCTAAATAGATGTTCATACATGCACTCTAAGCACTTAAGTTGTAGTTATCAGTAATTAATTAAGCAAGAAAGGATCTTTGTATAATTGTATCTTTTAGGGGTGTCTCCAAATCCTATAGGAATGGACTAATGAAAGCCAGCTACAACTATGATAAATGCTGAAATAAACACTACTTTCATTGCAGTCATATGATAAAGCCTACACTATAGTCAAATGTTAATCTCATATAGGGTTCCTCATTACTTACTACCCCAATTTTTGTGCAAACTTCTACACTAATTTGCTAGCATCTATAGCACTTAAGATGTTACTCCATACTATCCAAGATAAGGTTAGACTTTTTGATACAATTTTAACATGTTTTTCAAATGTCATTTTAGTGGAAACAATGGGAAAGAAGTGGATCTTAGGTAATAAAAACTAGTTTCTCACATTGGAATTGTAGAAATGACTTTAGATATAGTTTAACAGAAAATAAAAAAGAATAAATATGGAAATTTCTCTAAACTAGATATGGAAATTTCTCCAGACTAAATTCTATTTGTAGTAACATATCATGTTCATCAAATTCTAAATTTGTATTTTATGACCCAATAACTATAAGGCTTATGGTTAAACCAATCATTTCAGTCACAATGGAAGATTGATACCATAATGTAGAAGTTTTGGGACCTTTCCCCACTTCTCCAAACTCAAATACACCTATAAGTTTTAGACCAAGTATTAGATTGACACTTATAAAACAACTACCAAAATAGACTATTGTTAGACAATTTAGAGATAAGATAATTTCACAAATGGAGTTTTAGAATGCTATATATGACCAAAATTTCGAAGATAAGAAAACCTAACCACTACATTCATATGAAGTATTAATGACCAAGAATGCTACATTCTATAACACCCTAAAATGAATACCAAGTTTACGCTTAAGTCGTTCATTCAGTTCTATTATTAGTTTGTTATCTCATGATATGAAATTGTTTAGAAAATACTTGTATGGAAAATACAGTTAATTTTTTTTAAAACTATTATTGTGAGCCTCATCGATTTAATGTGCGTGACAGTAAATAAACTACTAGATATTCTTACGTGCATACAAAAATAAAATACTGCTTATGTTGCTCCATTTGTTTCTTAATTCGCAGTAAATAATTAAACATAACTTAATCATACAACACATAACATCACATAATTTTACAATCCATTCACATATCCAAAAGTCTTAGGCACTGAGGCGTTATCATACAATTTATTAGAAGTCATAATTTACATTTCTCACTTATATACATATTTATTACATTCTATCATAAATATATTATACATATATACATAATGTATTTCTACTCACTAATATTTAGGATGCTAGCATCCATGTATTCACAAAATGTACATTGTTGGTATGACTTCCCAACTTCTAGTTCCTGGATACAAACTAGGAGATCCACAAACCTCTACAAGTCTAATGATAGAATCACTCCATCCCTATGCTTAGATCCAACGACATAAACATTCCGTTTAGCATCTTTTGATAGGCCTGAAAATGATAAGGCATCGGATACGGCAGGCTTCCATAGGAGGATCATATGTGAGATGACCTGTGGTAATGAGTTAGGGTTTGTGGATCAGTCTTCCCTTCAGAAAAAGAGGAATTTGCAACAATGGTTGCCCATTGTCTATGGTAGCTAGGTAAGGGTGGAAACACTCTATTAGGGTGGAACACCTCTAAGGGAATTATGAATCCTGTGGTTGAAAAGTTCAGGCTTAGATCTTCAGTGATGAACAGATGACCTAGCGAGAAATAGATCCGAATATTGGCTTGTGCTGTTATTAAGAGACCATGTGGATTCGCTGACCAGTCGACATTGCTAAAGTCGACATACATGTCCACCGTTGTGAAGGACATCGTCATGGGCCAAGAAGAAGGTGGAAAGAGAAGGAGTGAGAAACTAGGTTTATTAGTAAGTTTCTACTCTATTTTTAGTGTTGTCACTTCAGTGTATAAGAAAAATCATGACATGCATATAGGATATGCTTTTATTCATTTAAAAACGTCCTACTAAAGTGAGTTATTTTTATACAAAAATAACTTTTCTTATACATATGTTTGCTGAACTACATAAGCCTGGGATCACAATAAAGATATTATTTGACTCGGATTATTCTATGTCTTACACTTTATCTCTGTCTTTATTCAATTCCATAACTTTAGGAAATTATAGATTAAGTTCCACAACTTTTGGGAAACTCTAGACATAAACATACATTAATTATAATAAAATAATATCTTCTCACCAAGTTTGTTACTCCACCTTCTACTACTAAGGATATGGGTTTATTCCTAGATGGTCATCACTATCTCATAATGTGTGAAGAACCTTTTTATCTTTATTGTAGAAGGATTTTTGGAGAATCCTTTTGCCTCCTCTTCAGTAGAGCTCTAGGTGCCCTCTGGAATATGATGTGCACAAGGCACATTAAAAGTAGATTAACTTTTCATATAAGTTCTCTTTAGTGATCCCTTAAACCCTTTAGGTTCATTTTAATGACTTCTAGATAATTATGTATGTTCAATCAATATTCAACCAATATGATATGAACATTTAGATCTTAAACTATATCAGATCATCAGTCATATCAATCCATCATATAGAACATCATCTGTTCAATACTTATGAGCATACAATATTTAACTTACAATAAACAATATTCCTTTATAGAACATCACCTATCCACTTATAAATGTCATTTGAACAATATAATTACATGTACCTACTACATGTTCCAACTTATTAATCTATTTAACTTTTTATAAGATGTCATTCAAGGAACTTAATTCTTTTAACCTTCTAAGTTACTTCTCAACTTTTTCTTTTCTCAAGGTTTCATTTTAGTTTGATACGATTTTTACAATGTAGAAGTTGTTCTCTTAAGTGGCTGAATGAAACCTTTTAAGTTTTTATTCTTTGTGCTCTTTAAATTTTCAAGTCTTATGCATAGTCTACTTATACTAAGTTCAAATATTAAGTGTTGGTAAGTTTTTAACTTGTTTAAGAAATTTTACTTAAACATAGTTGAATGGTTGCCTATGCTTTTGCCAAACATATTTTAAACTTTTAATTCTTCATTTCACATTATAAGGATTCTTAAGTTACCTAAACCAAGATTTCAAACTCTTTTCTTCTTATTTAACCTAGAATGGCCGAATGTGAACTCTTGGCCTCTAAGGTCTTCTAGTTTATTTTTCTTATCTTATAAGTTGATTTTTATCAATTGAAGACTAATTCATTAATTGATATTTAACTTAGGAATTTTAAAACTTCTTCTCCATCCTTAAAGGTCATGGATGAATGGCTTAAGCTAGCTTCCAACTTCATGTTTTATTCCTAAACACCTATCTCATACATGCTTAAGTTTAGGTTTGAATTATGATGACTTCTTGACTTCCTTTTCACTACATTAGTGACTATGTCCAAATGTCTTCTTAGCCTTTGTAACACTTACTCCTAATTTTTTAATCTTTGCTAGTTATAGACCAAAAGATGTTGTCGTAACCGCAATTACAACGAGACGAAGAACTCGGTAAATTTTGAAAAGAATTTTTAATGGATTGTGAAGCCGCCACCAAATTTTATTTTAAGGGAAAACATTTGGAAAAACCCTAACTTAAGGAAGAAATCTAGATTCGGGAGTCGGTTACGAGTAAGGAAGGTGTTAGGCACCCTACTCGCTCGTTCCAAAGAACGGTACCCTTAAACTGAGTGTGTGATATTTTGTAAACTGTTTGATCCTTTAAAATAGAATAGAAGATAAATAGGTTTATGAAAGATAGCCTGACAGGACTTGATCCTGCTCCTACATATTCCCCGATGCAATGGGAAACTCAAGGCTATGTAGTTCTTGTTAAGAGACTTGATCTCTTGAAAAGAAAAGAGTAATCTTAGGTAAAAATTTTAAAACCAACGTTTCTTAGGAAAGTGATGGATTTGGAAATGAACGTGCTGGCAAAATTCAATTCGTCGTAAGCCGTGTTTCAATTTGCACAAATTAGAACACAAAGCAGTAAAGAACGCTACTTGCTCGCATTAGAACCCGTTGCACAATTGAGAAAAATTTAAAACAGACGTTTTTTTTTTAAAAGGAAGAGTTTTAAAAAACAGACGTGCTTGCATAATCCAAATCGTCATAAGTCGTATTTGAATTAGCACGGATTAGAACACGTAACAGTAGAGAACGCTACTTGCTTGCATTAGAATCCGTCGCACCATCTGAGGAAAATTTAAAACAGACGTTTTTGAAAAAAGGAAGGGTTTTGAAAAACAAACGTGCTTGCATAATCCAAATCGTCGTAAGCCGTATTTGAATTAGCACAAATTAGAACACATAACAGTAGAGAACGTTACTTGCTCGCATTACAATTCGTTGCACAATCTAAGAAAAATTTAAAACAGACGTTTTTTGAAAAAAGGAAGAGTTTTGAAAAACAGACGTGCTTTCATAATCCAAATCATCGTAAGCCATATTTGAATTAGCACGGATTAGAACATGTAACAGTAGAGAACGCTACTTGCTCGCATTAGAGTCCGTTGCAAAATCTAAGGAAAATTTAAAACAAATGTTTTTTGAAAAAAGGAAGAGTTTTGAAAAACAGACGTGCTTGCATAATACAAATCGTCGTAAACCCGTATTTGAATTAGCACGGATTAGAACACGTAACAGTAGAGAACGCTACTTGCTCGCATTAGAATCCGTTGCACAATCTGAGGAAAATTTAAAACAGACGTTTTTCGAAAAAAGGAAGAGCTTTTGAAAAAGAAAATGAATTTTGAAAATAGACATTGGAATGGTTTGCTAAAAGGATTTTTAAGACAAATGTTTTATCAAAACCAGGATCAAGGATACATAAATATTGTCAAGAAGGAGAAAAGCATGAGATAACAGTGGCATATTTGTCAATAGTTTTGTTTTCGCATATGTATATAGAGTCCACAACTCTTATTATCATAATGCCATTACCTTTCCACCAGCCCAAACAGCAACCAGTCTATTTTAAGCCCGGTTAATACTTTAGAATTTCCAAACCAGAATCTAAATGCATGAGATGGGGTTCAACAAAATTGAACAGAACATCATCTTATGTCCTCATTAATCTTAAAATGCATGACTTTTGTGTTAGGCTGCTGATATTGTCTAGGTATTGATGGGATGTCCAGATTTTGTTAATTAATTCCAGGCCTACTGACAAAATGATGTTCAAGAGCTGAAATTGTTGATAAAATCCCCAAAGTCAGTGTGATTTGGGCTCCTGGTTTGGCAAAGAAGTGGTGACATCAAGCTATAGTTTGTGGACAATCAAATGTTATTTAAAGTTCCTTGACAGTTAGAGAATTACCCTGGTAATTGACAGTTAATGCTGCTCTAGAAAATCAGAAACTATCTCAGGACCAGAGAGATAACCTGCTTGACCCTAGGATTCATAGGCTAATTGTGAGCCTACTGTTCAAGGTATGTACAAAAACTTCCTCTCCTAACTTCTCAGAATATGGTACCTGAATGAATGCGAGTTCTGACATTTACTGGCTGTCCTAAGCCCACATTAAGGTGGCCAACAGAACCTTAAGGAGTTAACAGCTAAAGTCAGGTGCTGAATTCTTTCATTATTTGTAAATCAGTAAGCCTAGAATATGGCGCCAAACTGGTGGCCAACAGATCCCAAAATACTGATCAGGATAGTGAACATGTTGTATACAGTACCACACCTACCCCATATTTGAGATTTGAAAAGCTATGAGCAAGTTAAACACTTTACAGTCAAGCAATTGGAACCTGGTGATTATGCAACTATTCAAGCTAAAAGGCAAATGAGTATTGTTGACCCTTTCCACAGGATCTGTGGTATTTGGCAAATCATACAATTTCAAGATGATGAGCATCTTAAACCAAAGGCTGGCCTGGACCCTTGTTATACTCTGAAACCTGAGCTCCTAACCTGCTGCCCAGGGTCATTAACCACTTAAGTTGAATCTCTATATAGGTATATAGGGTTGAGAACACAGGGCTGATGTGCAGCATGGTTGCTGCCCCAGTTCCAGTGGAATGGAAGGCAGAAATTACCTAGCCAAGAGTCCTATCAGGAGTACTGGTGTGCATTCCCTTATTCCGACCTCCTTTAATCCAGTGGTGTAATTCCTGACATTGCTTTGATTGATAGTGACCCAAGGTAGGAACCTCAGTGTCCTGCTGTCCTAGGCTTGGATTAGAATCCTAAATTTGCAACATGCATGCATATCTGGACAGGTTCACCATCCTTGCTTTGACCTAGGTTTGCCATGGTATCTGGGCTAATTGGGAGTGAGGATTTATGTTAGTGAGCTGGGCTTGGCCTAGAATCTGCCATAGCAATGCCAAGTCAAGAGGCTAACAGGACATCAGGTACCTATAAATTCATACGAACCAGACTCAGGCCTGGGAATCCTTCACTGAATCATAAACCCCTAACCTTAATTCATTATATTCCCTACAAACCAAACCAGGCAATACAGTAGCTATCTGGGGTTAAAAAGTGTTGAGGCCAAACTACTAAACCTGAACCTTGATGGCCAAGGGTATCCTGAGGAGTCAGGTCAATATCTGCAATATTAGAGCCATTGCCCAGATTTCTGTGATTTTCAAAACAACCCATAACGCCCCAAACCTGTAACTATTGCTGATCTGTGACCTATTTTCGTTAGCCAGGGGATGCTACCTATATTGCCTCATGTTGGGCTTGCTGTTGTACCAATTTTGGCAAGCCAAATCTGGTTGTACAGAGGGATGAGAATTAGGGACTGGTATAATGACCTTGTGCAAGGCTAACACCCATGTCTACCCCAAGCCAAATGTCACTACTGCATCTATGCTTTATCTTGGCCAGAATTTCCCCTTAGATCAGTTCCTGTTTTACTTAGGTTCTACATCAGACATAACCTAAAACTTAAATGAATGAGCTGCTCCTAGCTTTGTTATGTATTTCCCAAGAACAGAATATGTGCAACAAATCTAAGGCTCAATCAGAGATTAAAACATGATTTGCTGCCCCATAGGCTCAAAACTAATCACCTATCTTCCCTGATCAGGACTGAAACCAATTTTGGGGGGGCCTGAGACCAAACTAAATCTCTAATCTCAGGGCTATGTGTTAACTTAATGCTAGCAGTTTTAGTCTTTAAACTTCCCAAATTGCAGAACTAACTTCAACTCTTAGGCCCAGGTTTCTACAGGTTGGCCTAGTCTTTACTTGACCAAGAATAGCTAATGAATTATAACTCATTATCAGTTTACTGCTACTGTAGAAATTTCACTGTGAGCCTAGTATCTTTCAGCCTTTTATATTTCAGAATTTAAATCACCAATCTAGGAAACATATCTAGCTTAAACCAGCCAAGATTTGCTTTATGGAAATTTCCTTCTTGTGTATCTAATGATTCAGTTAATCAGGAGCAGGTTGGCCTAGGGACTTGGGCAATTAATACTAACTTGGTTAAAGGGACAAACAGGAATGGACTTCCAAACCTACCTCCATGCTGATTGCAAAAGAAACTAATTCTCAGAATCTGCTCTCCTAGCCAAGACTTGGGTTTCTACAGTACTATCATGACATATACGGGCTAAACATTAATCTTGGTTTTGAAATCTTAGGCCTCTTATGCATTTTCTTGGACTGGACATAAGGAGTTATTTTAAAGTGCCCTATAGGTTGAGCTTTTATCTATGCAGTTTAGAGACTCCGAGACCTGCTGCTATATTTGATATGCTATGACAGAATATGCCTAGAAAACACATACCTGCCTACATAGTTAAGTTTCTGTTTTTGGGAGACTTAACTTTGCACTGATCCTACTGCTGAGACTTGTTTGCTGACCAACGACCTATGAATGCCCAGTTCTGACCAAGTATATGGTCCAGCAGAGAACTAATTTCCTAAAATTCAAGTTCCTATCTCACTTATTTGTAAATCAGTAATCAGCAAATCTTTAGCCTGAGCCCACTGCTGCTACCATGGATAGTCCCTCATTCCAAAGGCCAATTTTCTAAGGCCTGGACTTCACTCCCTTTCTCTAAGCCAACCTGCCATTTGGTTAGAAGTCTTTTAATATTCTGGAATTGCCTAGGACTGAATCCACTGAGTGGCTGGTTTCATGATTTAGTGGTGAAAAGCTATATCCTATTCTCCACCAATTTTGATCCCTGCCATTAACTAAGCTAAATGCATCATCTTTGCACAGAACTTGATGATAGCTTGCTGGGGCAGGTTCTGCGTATTACAGGTACAAAGGAGAATCTACTACCTAAGTGCCTTAAAGGTCCTAAATCCCCTTTGCTGCCTTTACCACTATGTCCAAACTGATCAGAAAACTCTATAGTGATGTTATGGATGAACACAAGGGCTCCTCTTAGTTTACTGACCAAGATTTGATCTCCTTTACTAAAACTTTTGCAGGCAGCACCAATCCTGGTATGACTAAACAGGGAGCAAGCTATGTCCTATGGCTGTGATAAGGAATGTTTAAGTTATGCCTGGTAGCATTCACATTCTGAATCAGGTTCAGAGCATTTCTAGGATTAGGAGTTATTACTGGTAGGGTTTAGTTTAGGGAGCCAGAATCCATCCCAACACAGTATCCATGAACAGAACTTCATTCATGACCTGGTGTGTCTGATACCACTAACATACCCTTAAGATTGCCTATTCTCAACTCCTAGCTACCTGTTAACTTTTCATTTCTAAGTTGCTTCTATGTATCAACATCTTATAACTCTCCAAACTCCAATTTACACATTGCTACAGCATCGTGACTTGGGCCTTTTCTATGGTCTCCCTTTTTCCTAATCATGATCATCAAGGTATTAATTTTGAGATCTGATGCGCACCCAACCTTATCATATCAGGGTGCCAAATTAAATTGTTGGAGTTTACTCTAGATTGAACCCAAGAAGGCCTTCTCTAGACCAGCTAAGGAAACTGGTTCTCCAGGACCCATTGAACCAATTTAAATGGCTTAGCTCTAATACCCAAACCCCCAGTCTACCACAGCGGATGCAGACAACATTGAGACTCAGAATTAAAAGGGAAAAAGAAAACCATGGCTTGATCTATGACTGGTGAAGCTAAATCAGCCTGAACCTGATTCAAGATTTTCAATGATACCCCCTAGTGTCATTTACAGGAAGGAGTCCAGAACATACTCCCTTAGAGCAAAGTATTACTAAACTTAAACCACCCCATTGTCTACCCTTCTGAGATTATAAAGTATCTCTATTACCAGGCTTACAATTCTTCCTTATGTCCGAGCACAGCCTAAGGTACACAATTATAGGGTATAGTAGTCAGCCTAAACAAGGGGGAAACGACCCGATAACTGTATTTTGTCCTATTTATCTTCCTCGTGCGCAAAGCATAAACTTGCAACTTTGCCTACCCACAGGAACTGTTTATGGTCTGTTATTGTAGAACTAGAGTTTTCATTCCAATGTTTATTTAATTCTAAGTTCTGCTAGTGGAAATCAACCTATTGATTCCAGGGACCAATTCTCCTATTGCTTATCTCCTCCAAGCCTAACACCAAACTAGACTTGAAGCTAATCATGGACACAGACTGGTAGAGGACTGACCTTTATCATAACAGTGCCTTCTAGGCAGGCCAACATAGGGTCTTAAGTCTAGTTGAGGTAACCAGAAGCCTATTACAAACGCCCACTGATCCTTGGACAGCTTCTTCCCCTGTGTCCCTGAGCATACCACAATGACCTCCAGGTTAAGGACTTTATTCTACTCTGCACCCCAGGCTTTCTGCTAACTGATCTGGGTGCTAGAGCAAACAATCAATCCCTAGGCTAGCGGTATATTGGTACCACTAGATCATATTCTGAGAAAGGGTACCACTAGAGTTATGGTTCATTAGACACTTGACCTTAAAACCACAAGATTAATATTAAAACCAAAGTCTAATGAGATAACTAAGATAAAGTCTGCAATTCACCTATGGAGTGGTGATTCAGGAAAAGGTTAATGCCTGGCAGGCTACTACTTCAAGATTTGACTTTTCTTAAAACGGAATGCAGTCTTAACTAGATGCAGAGCTTAACTTTCTGTGTTTTCAAAACCTAAACCTTGTTCAGACCTATAGACATCAACCTAACACATATAGTTGTCACTGATACTAGATCGCAGGCCAGAGTATTCATCCAATTTAACTCAGAAAGAAGGAATACCATAAGTTTATTGTTTCAATTTTGCATTAGATTTTCCAAATTGCCTATTCCTCTACATTGAAAGACAGTGAGTCTTCTGATATGGTTGCTAATATAGCAGAGTTCAGTGAATAAGATCTTATCAGTTTTGGCCCTAATGCACAATGAACCAGCAAATCTCCTTTCCTAATGTTGGATTATATCAGAATTTGCAATTTCTTTCATTGATTCGGCCTATATGAATGTTCTCTAATATTCTACAAACCTCAATTTCCAAACGAACGAAAGTCAAATACCACACCCTTACTCAAGAATTAGTTCAATCAATTTTTTTGAAAAAAACCTGGCCTTGTTCAAACCTAGAAATCCTAGGTGAAATATGCAGTTCAATAGAAAAGTCATAAGCATCCGGTTATTTCATCCATGGCGGATTTTATACATGCAATACCTTAGGCACAAATGTAGGATGAGCAATGAAAACATGAAAAACGTCGGATTAAGAAGAGAAACGAACTTACCCTCGGAAAATTGAACAGAGAACGAGAAGACATCGAACCACTTTGTTTAGAAACTTCGAGAATCAGCTATCAGTAGCCAATCCCTTCTAGACGTCCTAGAATTCTGAAGGTTACGAATGGTCAAAGAAGGAGCTTTTTCCCCACCGAAATTCCAAGAATCAGTGAGAAAATCCCAAAAACCTCCGCGCTCAGAGGAAGAATCCTCAGTTTTTCACTTCCCTTTTTTGTTTTTTTTTGCCAAAATCCAGTAACCGTTTTTTTTTTCCAAATTCCTTTTATACCCTTAGCTAAGCTATGTGGTATTAACCTAATAGAAGTTCACTCCTAACTCTAGTCCAACTACCTTATAATTAACTCCCAACTAACCTAAAATTTTATTTTTTCAGTTTCCTTATTTTTATATATAATTTTCTTATTATCTATTTACTTGTTTACTTATTTTTTGTTTCCTTTTCTTTTCTTTTGATAATTTGAACTTTTAATCCCTAAAAATGATTAATAATTTAATTAATTAAGGAAAATTTTTATCCGGACAAGAATTGATACTCACAGATGTTTAATTAAGGTTAGTTAAGAATTAAACCTCCTCCTAGACCAATTGGTCCTAAAATGGCTGAATGGTCCCTTAGTTAATGTCTTAACCTTTTTACACTTTTAATATCTTATACTTACATGCCTAGGACCCTTAATGAAATATAACTAAGAATTAAAATTCCTTTTTGGTTAATTAACCCCTTGGTGGCTGAATGCCACTTCCATGACTTAGGGTACCAAATCTTTAACCCTAGCTGACCTAGGTTGGCCAATCCTTCTAGTTAGGATCTAAGCTACAAGTTTAACCAAATTTGGTAATTTTTAGGTCTTTTCTCCTAATTCTAAGGCTCATGGCCGAATTGACACTCCCTTCTCCACCTAAGTTATGGTTCATTTTTAGTTATCAATTTTATGCTTTCATGGATTCTAGATTAACTACTAATTATGGATTTCACCTTATTTTACCTAGGTTGGTTATTATGGACTTTGTCACTTTTAAGAATTACTTATGCCTTTAATTAATCCACTTACTAAATGAAAACCTTAATACACCATTAACTCATTTTAAACTCATTTTTCTCTTAATTTACGCTAGAGTGGCCGAATGCAGACCTAGTGAATTTTAAGCCATTTTAGCTCAAATTTTCTTCTTTCAAAGGTTGCTTTACATCTTTTAGAACTTAGTTACATGATTTGTGTCACTTATGAAAATTTTAATAAATTTTAACCTTGAGTTTTATTTCAAGGCCGAATGCCTCTGTTAGCTTACGAAGGTCACCCTTTCCAATTTTCTTCTCATACAACCTTAGTTCCTTGATTTTGTGCACTTGCAGCACCTTAAGCTCTTAAACCATACAAGGCTTGTCCAAAGTCCACAACTTGGGTCATGTCTAAAATTATCTTGAGTTTCTTGTAAAGCTTATGTCATTTTATGGTCCATAATTCCAACTTTTACTTAGTAATTTTTAGATCCATTCCCAAAGCAAGCTTTTTGGGACTTAAAGATTAATTTTTATTTCAATTTTTAATATTTAGGTTGATGGGCTCATATCTGAACAAAATAATACAAAAGCCCATCATAAGAAAAAAAGTCACAACTTTCAAGCTTTAAGCATAAAAATATACAAGACAACATTTTTTCCAAATAACAAAATATATATCCACAAGATCTACTTTAAGATGCATACATCTTCTACCAATAACATTTCAAAAAACTTTCCTCATGAGTTCTCAAAACTTCATAAAGCTTCAAAATAGGTTTTAAAAGAATTTTCACCAATTAAAAAATTTGTTCTAAGTTACTTAGAAACACTTTAAACCAACCAAACTTAATTTTTTTTCTCTCAAAAGTCACTAAAAATGGTGTTGTTAATTTTGAACTGTTTAAATTCATCCTTAAGCTCTCATTGGTTCATAAAAAAGGAGATCCATGGGGTTTATAAAAAGGATCCACAAAATAAAGAAAACAAACCATAAAAAGTAAGTTTAAAGCTTGAAAAGACAAGGTCGAAGATCCTACCTGATGGTGACTTAGTATAATGATGGTGGGATTGTGATGGTTGTTCCTCGCCCCCCTTGGCTGGTCCACAAGGTTCTCTAAGCGAAAGTGGTGAGACTTTATTTTTAAGGCTTAATTTTAGCTTAAATCTCAAAGATGGAGAATTAGGCTTAAGGTAAAAGGTTAGGGTTTTTTAGACTTAGATGGATTTGAAGGGATTTTGGAGAGTTGGCTAAGTGTTTTAGGAAGTGAAAAATGAACCAAATGAGGTCCCAAATCACCTTAGTGAATTCAGCCAAGCATGGACATAATCAGATTAATTTTACACTTCTGGGTTGATTTTGTCCCTAATCATGTTTAAGTTAGCCTCAGCATGGTTAACTTTTAATTAATCAAGATTAATTAGCCTTAACCATGGTAAAAGGAATATTAGTATTAATTAATTTTTTATGGGTGTACTTTGGTTTACTTGAGTTGGTGACTCACCACCATGGTTTTCCACAGGGTAAATTTCGTGCAGCTTATATGGGGCCACTCATTAAGTCACAATAGAGGGACGATGAATTTCAAAATTTAGAAAATAAGACTAAGGGCGAGAATTGTCGAAGAGTTAGGGGAGCATATTTTACATTGACTGTTCATTAAAACTAATGCTAAAAAAACTTACTACATCGATTCAATATTTAACCGATGTAAAATAATCTTTTAATTTGTCCTTTTATATACAAAAATGAAACCACATTTCTTTTTTACATCGGTTCCCTAATGACCAATGTAAAATATTATTATAAAAACACTATTTTGCATTACATTCTACATCGGCTCTCCATACAACCGATGTTTCTACATCGGTTGTGTGGAGAACTGATGTAAAACGTTTAAACTTTATTAATAAAAATTCCATCATATGTTTTCTACACCGATTTGAGTACAACCAATGTAAAATTATTTTATAAAATGATATTTTTCCACTAATGTTTTCCCTACATTTTTTATAGGAAATGTGATAAATTTTGTGCTATTGATGTCATAACTTAACTTCACACAATAACTTTTACAATAAATTTATCATAATTTACATAATGATTGTGCAAATTTAAAAATATAATTATTATTTAAAAATTAAATAATTCAATTTAAGAAATTTTTAATATTTTAATGATGACAAGAATATATTTATAATAGCTACTCTGAAATAAAGTGAGAAGGTAAGTTATTCTCTAGGATTTTTATTAAGTGGACATTAATTCGTCTAACACACAAGAAATGTGCTTTACAAACTCGTCCAACCAGTCTAGAACAAAGACATAACCTCTTTTATACTTTTATGTGATAAAAAGAACAATTTGATAATAAATGAAGAGCTAAGCTAAAAAAAGAAAGGCTATATTTATCATATAAAGTAAAAAGAAAAGTGAACTATAACTGTCATAAGACAAAGTCTTTGATCTAAAGTAGAACTTTCATCTAACCCAAGACCATGCATTAAATGGACATCTAAAAGATTTTGAAAATCTCTCTTCTGTCTCAATGACCACTTTGTCTACATGTATATAAAGCTTAAAGCTTTGGAACAAAAGACAATGAATATAATTGCAATAAGCACAACTCGTCCAATTTGTTCATAACATATATATAAATTTCTCTTATTTCGATATATGCTACTTTACTGTAATAAAAAAATCTAGGTAAGAAAGGTATCATTTGAGTTTGTTGGAATTATTGAGCCTAAAAAGACTTGCGCAAAAATACTGGGGTTGTATTTGTTTAAAGTTTTGTAAAACTTTGTATGGTGGAAATTTCTGTTAACAAATAACAGGAACTAGATGTAACCCTTGCATGTTAAGGGTGAACTAGTATAAAACTTGTGGTGTATCATTTTTTTGCCTTATTCTCTTTTGTTAACCTCTCTAAAACTTTTAAAAGTAATCATTTAGAAAAATATTTCTTGTAACACATCATTCAACCCTTTATTTCGTGTGTTTTGTATCGTTCTACATTAGTTATTAGAGCTTAGCATCTCATGTTGAACATTCTAACAAGTAAATAGGACCTAAAGATCTTACTCAATGGAAAAATCTGGAAAACAACTCATTCCTAAAGGTGCATCAGTTACTTGGCCTCCATCTTTCCTTGGAGAAGAGTATCCTATTGGAGAGATAGAATGGAAATGTTCATCAAATCTACTCAATATAGCCTATGGAGTGTCATCACGAAATGTGACTATGTGCCCTTGGATGATCAAGGAGAAGAAATTTTTGAAGAACAATGGACACCAGAATAATGCAAAGGCTAGATTTCTGTTAACTTTGCCTTATGCAGAAGTGAGTATAACCATTTTTGGATAAAAAACAACCAAAGAAACCAAATAAGAATGAAAAAAAAAATAGATCTCAAATCTAAGCATTATGATCAAAGCACCATGAAAGCTATACAATCAAGTTGAGAAGAGATAAGCAATGATGATAATGGAATTGATGACGTATCTCATCTTCAAACATTTAAAGAGCATTAAGAAAAATAAAAGAATAGAAGTAAAACCTTTCAAGACAAATATAGGTAAGAAACCCTTCTTTGAGAATTATTAGAAAATTGATATTATGTGTTATGAATGCAGAAAACTTGGACACATAAAAGATGACTACCTAAGTATGCAAGAAACAGAGTTTATCAAGCCTAAGAGACAAAAAATATCTTGTTTCAAGATGGGATGAATTGGCCAACACCGATTCAGATAGTGAAGGTACTGAAATTGCACAAATTTATTTTGTGACAAATATATTAAACTTGAGGTATCATCTAAACTAGAAGAACTTGAAACTACTTATGAAAATCTATTGAGTGATTCAACACTTTGTTAATGAAATATTTTGTAAGAAAATAAAACTTTTAGAAAAAGATCAAGATTTTCAAGAAATTAGATATTAGAATCTTGAAATCCTAAAGGAAAACAAATGTTTATTTAAATCCAATAGTAAATCATTTATAAACATTCAACAAACCACAAACGAGATTACCGTTGATCTTTCCAAATTCGTAAATGGAACTACTAAGCTAGATCTGATGTTAAAAGGGGCATACACCAAAAATACAAAATTGGAATTTGATTTCATAATTATCATAAGAATATTTCAAGTTATACCATTTAAATGCATCTTGTGTTGTTTGTGGTAAATTTGGATATGCCTCAATAAAATATTGCTATAGATACCAAAAAATTAACAAGTAGGGACCTAAGAAAATATTAGTATCTAAAAACATGATTATTCCTCTAACGGACATCCTTGGTTGGAAGAAGAAAGACTCCAAAATGGTACCTAGACACTGACTGCTTACGACACATGGTAGGAAACAGGTTTATGTTCCTTGACCTAGAACCATTTGAAGGAGGAAATGTGGCCTTTGGAGGCAACCAACAAGGAAAGATAAAAGACAATGGTAGAATTGGGAAAGATTATCTACCTTCTATTGAAAATATTTTATATGTTAAAAATTTGAAACATAATCTACTAAGAATAAGTCAATTTTATGATAGTAGATATAATGTTTCCTTCAATAAAAATTAGTGTATAGTAAAAAATAATGATGGATTTATGTTTTTTACTGCCAAATATCATCACAATATTTATAAGATAGATTTAGAAGAATTACAAGATTAAAAAGTAACCTATATTTTGTATAATATGGATGAGAAATTGATTTGGCATAGGACACATAAATATGAACCATATTTTCAAGCTTTTATAAATATGAACTAGTTAAAGGACTACCAAATTTCTCTTTTAAAAAGTATATCCTTTATGAAGTATATAAGAAAGGGAAACAATCAAAGAATCTTTAAAAAAAAATTTCCACTTATAAATCTCTTGAGTTACTACATATGGATCTTTTGGATCTACAAATATACAAAGCATTCCAGAGTGATTATAGATTATAGATTACGACTATTCTAGACTGACATGGGTCTACTACTTATCTCACAAAGATGAGTCTTATGCGATCTTTAAAGTATTATGTAAAAGAGTAAAAAATGATAAAAGATTTTGTATCTTCTTCATCAGAAGTGATCATGAGAGAGAATTTTAAAATAATTTTTTTTACAAGGTTTATGAAAAATATGGTATTTTTGACAATTTCTCGACACCTCGAACACCACTAACAAAATAGGGTAGTTAAGAGGAAAAAGAGAATATTGTTGGAAATGGATAAAACTATGTTGTGTGATAATTCACTTCCAAAACATTTATGGGAAAAAGTGGTAAATGTAATAGTCCATTTTCCTAAAAAAATTGGAATGGTGGTAGCATGCAAGCTGCCACCTGGTGGGATAACACACCCACTTAACATACCTACTCCATTCACCCACTAATTCATCTTGCATGTATTTTAGGAGAAATTTAATAAGAAAAAGAGAGAGAAAAAAATCCACCTTTGTGCTTTTGGTTTCTTCTTCTTCTTCTTCTTCTTCTTCTTCTTCTTCTTCTTCTTCTTATCATCCTATTCTCCATCTCGTAAACAAGTTCCTCATAGCACCAATTACACCTTAAAGTTGAGCCTCACTATGTTGAATCAAGAAAATTTTGGAATAGAGAAGCTAGAACGAATTTGGGACATTCATCCTCTATCTTCTATTCTGTAAAATTCTTCAATCCAGGTAAGAGGGAGGGGATTCAAGTAAAAATCTAGGAGTAGTCTAGAATGAAAATTGTTCATTTATGCTTTAAATTTGTCTAAATTTCTATATTTATGCTATTCTTTAAGTTTAGAATGGTTTAAGAGGTTCTAGATAGTTCATTGTATAAAATAAGAACATTAAGTATTTTTGGATATTAAAATAACGTTTCTGGGACTAAATGTTCTCAGGCGTCTAATTAGACAAGTCAAATTAGATGAGCTGAAATAGACGAGTTGAATTAATTGCGTAAAATTAGATAAGTTGATTTGAATTAGATGAGTCTCTAAATAAGTTCCTACAAGCAGTAGATTAGTATTCTACAGACGATCATGTTAGAAAAGTTTTGTAGATAGTCTTATAAATAGTCTCACTGCAGATGATCTTCCTTAGATAAGGTTCTTCATATTAAATGAGACTACTTCAAATCTGACGAGGTTGTTCTAGGCTAAACGAGTTTATTTTTGAACGAGGTGTTTTTGTGTAGATGAGGTACTTCCAACACATCCTTACATAGGTTCCAATAACCTTTTGGAATAGATCTGTTTTCTATAAAGTACCTGGACAGACTGAGGAGAATAATTTAAACATTAAAACTTAAGGGAAATAATGACGAAGAATGGGTAAACCTTGAGAGGGATAACCCATGGCTATGTAGAAAAGTGATATGATCATACAATCCTAATGGATGGAAGTGATAATTTAAATGTAATTATGTTTAAGGATTGAACTATGTCAATTTATGATATGTGAATTATTTTTGGATGAAATGAGTAAATAATTGGAGGTTCAGAACCTCACGTAATACATTGAAGGAATTGTATATTAATTTAAATTACTCCTAAGTGGATTTTATGCATATGTTGAATGGAAGAGGACTATAAAGTCCCGAGTTTAAGAAGAAAAGGGAGACCTTTAGTTGAGATGAGTATAAAATATGAAATAACTTATTAACATGCATCATATGCATGAAATATTATTTTTGGAAATTATCAAAGTGGGAGACAATCTATGACATCCTTTTATGTAGGGAAGTTGGGGAGTTAGAAAATCTAAGGATCAACTCACATGGAAATAGACCACAGTTCATGAGAAATGAAATTTTCGAGCCTAGGGGATACGTGAGCTAGGTTTGAGCCTTTCTAATGGTCTGGGGTTGCTTCCTATAGTCGAGACTGCTCTGGTCAAACTTAGCTGCCTTGGCCAAACGCTAAATACTATCATCACCAGTCAAGCAATTTCATGGTTTATGAAATGATGATTGTTATAATGATGATGATTTGAGTGTTTCTGTGGGCACACTGCTGTTGTGGAAATTAGATCTTGGTACCCCTATTATTTCGATAAAATAATAATGATGATTTGGATCCATATGCATGTACATATTGTAGGGGTGACTAACTCCAGATTCATAAGGATTATTATGGTATAGAATGCAGTAGACCCAGCCTAATGCTGAGTTTATCATCATAGAAGTGATTGAAAAGAATAATTGGAAAACATATTCACACATTGCATAAGGTGATTTGTTTTATGATAGTTCTTTGTAAATATCAAAGCAGTTAGATGTTGCATATGTGTAAGCATGATATACACACACATAACACACTACTCCTAGATATACTTTGACTTGAATGGAAATGTCTTATTTCCTTGTATTATGCTTCTATATATGATGTTTTCCATGTTAGTAAGGCTACACAATGGATAGACCTCACCTCAATGTAGAGATTGAGGTAAATGAAGAGAATAGGGAGTGGGTTCGACACCCATCCAATGCTGGGAGTCATTATAGGAGTACTTTCAAAGGTACAGAGACTATTTGGATGATTGATGCATCCTCCATCATGGGTTCCGATATTGATGCCTGCAAATATTATGGTACCCATTCTTAGGCATGTATATCATAGATGATTGATTCCACCTCCTTCTACTTTGATATCATTTAGGATCACTCCTTAGTAGCATGAACCACCTTTTGTTACAATGATCATTCTTAAGGTTTGTGCTACACCATCCACAATTATTACTTGGAGGAATATGCCATTATGTTTAGATTGTAGGGAAGTAGACTTTACAAAAACTTCCTCAGATTGCTCCTTTCCATGATAAAATGGGTTCCTCTCATGCACATCCAATCTATCTTGAGAAGGAGTACGATGATGGTGGAGAGGACAAAGATAGGTGAGATGGTGAGGATGATGCAAATGAAGACCCTTTTGAGGCTTTAAGCTTTTCTCGTTATCAGTAGGATAATGGGTGACTTTTCACTTTTGAGGACGAGCATTGGAAGGAGAGATCTTCTGCAGTCTTAAAGGTTGCATCTAGATAGGATATTTTAATCTCTATTAGATCTTTTTGGTGTGATTCCTTTTTTTTTTGTACTCTAATATATCACCTTGTTGTATCTCTCCAAACTATATACATTCGGGAACTATTAAATTGTGTAATTAATGATGATGTTTTTAAATGTATGGATGGACTTTAATATTTAGTCCAATGATGAATGTGGACCTTCGTGTGTTTAGACACATAATTTTTGGACATTATTACATTTATGTAATTAATGATGCATGAGTAAGGTAAAGAAAATGTAGGTAATCTAGGGGTTGGGATAGCAATGGTATCAAAGCATTTTTCTTAAGATTAAGGACAATGGACTCTAGGTAGTAGGATTTTTGATGAATTTATCTAGGGGTTTAGATTATCTCTTGGAACCCTTTGGTTGACTCGTTGATTAAATAGTTTTGTTGTTCCTTATAGGCGATAAGAAATGATATATCAACCTAAAGGTTGGCTAATATCTTGGGGAGGAATAAAAATCGAGACCAATATGATGGAGACCTTCAAGGACTAGATTAGTTCTTGAAATCTTGATGAAGCTTATATATGGATTCATGAGTTGGAATGAATCTTTGAGGCCTTGAGGTGCACTGATGCATAAAAAGTTGATTATGCAGTATATTTACCAATGGAAGAAGTGGAGAACTGATGGAGACTCATGAAGCTGAGATTAGAAACTAAAGGAAGAGAAATAACTAGGAAAATATTCTGAACAAAAATTCTAGAAAAATATTTCTTGCCATCGTGAGGAATAAAAAAGAGATGGAGTTTCAGGAATTGAAGTAGAGTGATATGTTTGTTGGGGACTATATGTCCATTTTCGAGGAAATGACACTCTTCTTTCCACCTTACCATTTTACTCCCAATGAAGAAAAATGCATGTAGTATGAGAATGGCTTAAGACTAGAGATCAAGGAGGTAATTAGGAACCACGAGATTCATGACTTCCCAACCTTAATGAACATGTGCCATATATTTGAATAGAATCATCAAACTTGACTAGCTTAATGCAAAAATTATGAGCTGCAATGAATTCAATGGAGATATTTGAATCAAGGGAAGCCCTACTTAAATAACTCTTATTTTATGATCCCAACAAACATAAGGTGCTTCAATTATGGATAACCTCATCAAGATATCAATTGTCCTCGAAAAGGATTGTCTATTATAATTGTAGAAGAGAGGGACATATGAGCCGAGATTGCCATGAAAAAAGGTAAGAAAAGAATAATGGAGATCATCAAATGATAATAATAATCACTAAGGAAGAGATAACTCCTAAAACAATGGAAACTGCAACGGCAACAATAACAATAACAATAACAACACTTACAACAATAACAATCACAACTGTTAAGGTTAATCATTTGGTCATGATAACAGCTGGAATAATAATAATTCTCATATGAGAATGCCCCAAGCTCCAGGAAGAATATTTACCATAAGTGGTACTAAAGCTACTTAAGAAGATGACCTTATACAATTTAAGGGATTTATACATGGAATTCCCTTGTCTATGTTGTATGATTCAAATAAAACACACTTGTCTATTTTTTATGAATGTGTGAAGAAGATATGATTGAATACATTACCTTTTGGTTTTTGTGTTTCTACCTCCACCAATAATTTTGTAAGGACTTTTAGTTTGTTTGATAAATATTGAAGGTAGGACTTTTAGTGTGAATTTGAAATGCCTACCTTTATCTTGTCTTGATGTGATTCTAGGCATGGAATGGCTATACATAAACCATTTTTTGTATTGTCATGATAAGACCATTATGTTTGGATGTAACAACAACCCTGATTTAGATGAGTTAAGATTTATTTCGGCTAACCAAATTAATACTTCTTTAAAAGAAGTAGATCAGGTATATGTGATTCTTTCTTCTTTGAAAGGAAAGAAAAGTGTTAATATTGAAAACCTGATTTTTGTTTGTGAATATCCAAAAGTATTTCCTAATGATATTTATAATTTACCTCTCGATAGAGAAGTGGAATTATCTATAGATCTGGTCCTAAGAATCGGACCTATCTTAATAGCTCCTTATAGGATATCTCCCTTAGAACTTGGTGAGTTGAAGAAAATAATTAGAGGAATTAATAGAGAAATAGTGGATTCATCCAAGCGTACCTTTGTGGAGTGCTCCTACTGCTGGTATAAAAGAAAGGCAGTAGCATGAGATTATGTGTGGACTACCGATAACTAAACAATGTGATTATCAAGAACAAGTATCTATTATATAGGATAAACGATCTAATGGATCAATTGATAAGAGTTATGATATTTTCTAAGATAGCCTTAAAAGTTGGAATATCATCAAATCCAAGTAAACCTGAAAATATCCCTAATACTACTTTCCGAATGCGATGTGGATACTATGAGTATTTGGTCATGCCTTTTAGTGTGACAAATTCGCTTCTAATGTTCATGGACTATATGAATAGGATCTTCCATGATTACTTGGATAAGTTTTTTATTATCTCTATAAATGATATCTTGATTTATTCTAATAGTCATGAGGAACATGAGGAGCATTTTTGGGTTGTGCTACAAGTTTTGAAGGATAAGTAGTTATATGCGAGGATGGACAAATGCGAGTTTTGGCTAAAGGAAGTGAAATTCCTTGGACATGTGATTACCAAGGAAAGAATTTGTGGAGATTTTGCCGAAGTCGAGACTATACTTTAATGGAAAAAACCAAGTCACCGAAATAAGAAATTTTCTTGGTTTGACTAGATACAATAGAAGATTTATTGAAGTATTTTCATGCATAACATTGCCATTGAATCTATTGATGTGAAAAAGGAAACCCTTTATGTGGATTTCCAATTATGAAGCCAGTTTTCAAGAATTGAAGAATCAACTTACTTCCACTTCATTTTAATTTATCCCAATCTTGAGGAAGATTTCAAATAATCTTTTCTTTATTAATAGTTTCATGTAAATACCAGCTAGCAAGTTCTTCGACAAGAAATGAACAAGAAATACTTTATTAGATTTTTAAATTTTTCTAATAAAATGAAACTTGATCTTGATGTATTTGGTTTAGCCATGAAGCACTGGATTTTTTAGGATTAAAATGAAATGTTATTACGCAAGATCTTGGTAGCTTATATTTTCTTATGCCCCAAATCCTTTAGCATATTTACATAACCTAGTTCATAGTAAAGATAACAAAAATATACTCTACTTCTTCTATTGTTTGTAATATGATTCAATCCACATAGAATAAATCATAATTTAGAAACGTCAATTTTGGAACATTTTAAGAATCAAAATAGAGTAGAAGAACTTAACACAAACTGCGACTTTCTAGAAAGTATTGAAGTTAATTATTAGAGAAGAAAGTGGTCCTTACCATAACTTGCTAAAAAAACCAATGTTATTAAGAGTAGGTCTTTGTCAAGGAACCCAAAAAAATTAACTCAGACATAGATGAAAACTCTAAAAAAAATATTATTATTCATAAAACTTTCTTCACATTAAATCCTTAAATTCTATTTTATAGAAAATCTAATTGAACCTATTATATAGAAAGCTCAATTAAACCTAACAGGAGACTTAAACCCTACAGAAGATATACCAAACTTATTCTCCAACTAAAATATAGATCTAATTATAAATAAATAAAAAATCACTACCAAAAAAATAAAAGATAGCGACCGAATTTTATTCCCGTCCTTTATCGGTTACAGATAGCTACTAAATTTGCGACTAATTAAAAAGTAGATCACAATAAAAATATTTAAGATTTAGAGACTGAATTAGCTACCAAAATTCAATGGCAAGATAAATAAGAGAACATCGGTTGCTAAACCCGTCTCAAAACTATTAAAAATTAGAGATTGAATTTAATTCGGTAGCTTATTTGTGAATCTCAATTTATTTGGCTCGTTTTCATTCTCTTTTGTTTTCTCCTCTAAGCCCTAGTTTCTCTCATTCCCGCTTAACTCTCAACCTCAGCCTTAATCTACCTTAGCCCTGTCTCATTGTATTCACATTGATTTCAATCGTTGTCACCATCAGCCTTAGAACTTTCAGTTTTCATCTTCCTCTAATGGTTCATCTTCTTGTCCCTGAAGTCTTGGATTTTGATTTTGATCTTCCTCTAACACTTATGCTCTCTCTAGTCAAGGGGAAGTTGTGTTGAACATTTTTGTTTAAAGAAAAAGAGGGGAACATGAGGTAATGTAACGTTTTTTTTTTCTATTTATCTATTTTAATATTCACACCTTCTTCTTTTGTTTCTCTATTTTTTTTTCTTTAATTTCTGTCATGTTTTTTTTTTCAATTTCCTAAGTTTAAGGACTGTTACTTCATAATTTTAATTGGGATGAGTTTAAAATGCTAGATTTTGTCTTGTACGCTGTTATAGAGTTTGCATAGAAGGAAACTAAGTTTGTACTTGAAAAAAACTAGGCTTAACATCATCTTTGAATAACTAGCATTCAGATATTAGGCCTTTAAAATTTAAAGGAGAACATCATCTCTGATATGTATGAATCATTTTCCCAAGCCAAATCTGCATAACCCACATAAGTCTTAAGAACATCATCTCTGAACATATATCCTGTTTGTATATTTTGAAATCATGTAGGAATAAATTTTCTTGTGTCCATTCAGTAGTGACCATAAAGCTATTGATTATTCATGCTTCAGATCTTGTCAAAGAATGTCAACATTTCACTTTAAAAAAATATAGAGTAAAAGTGATGTGAGAAAAATATTTTCGAAATCATTATCATTCTCACCACAATATTCATTTTGGTTTGCCACTCTCCACCACTCCCACAGACACCGTATTTAGCAAATTAATTCTTGCTCGATGTTGTTATAAGATATGAATATCATTCCATCACAGTTACGTACCTTTTCTTTCAAAATCAATTAAGAGGATTCATTTGTAATTGTACAAACATGTCCCTTTTATATACTTGAGTTCAAGGTACAATAACATATTTTGAATGTCATAAAATTTCAAATTCCATTGTAATGAAAAAACTAGAAACAACATTAAAGAAAAGAAATTGAAAGAATATTACTGTATCGGTAGGTGGAGATTATTGTTTAACCACATTAATCACTAATCCACTAAAGATAGGCTAAGATACATGTTTATCTCCATGACATTTTTGTACCCTAAAGTTGATTCAAACTTCTTTAGAACAAGCCTTGAATAATTTTAATTGAGATGAGGTTATATATGTCCATTCAAGCCACTGGTATTTGTGTATGTAATTTAGTTTTTTAACAAGCGAGTGAATGAAAAACTTGGTAAAAATAAGGTAACATGTTATATGTGTTGTTTATTTGCAGGTTTTGCTAGACTTATATCCTTCAAGGATAACTTCATTTTACAACCAATTCAAGTTTATGCAAGTCATAATTTTTTCTGGTTTTGAGAAACTTAAGCTATGTTTTTTTTCCTATATGTTATGAACTATGTTTTCCTCTAGTGGAAAATTTTCACTTTATAACTTTTCTTGGAGTGTGATTTTGTGCATAGAAAGTTATGTAATATTCATTTAAAAAGATAAACAAACAACACTCAAAAACTATTATTTACTCAATTGTTTTCAAATTATGTTTTCATTAAAACATGAACTTGAAAATCAAATTTTGAAGTGATAATTTTTTACCATATTTTTTTTATAATAAGTGCTCTTAATTATTTTTCCAATACTTTCATTCCTAATCTTGTCTAATATGCCTACTCATCCAATGTAATATTCTCATCTTTACCACATTGAGCTTATTTTTTAGTTGACTATATACTACTTAACATTTAGTTCCATATAATATTGTAGATCTCATTTATGTTGTAAATTTACTTGATAAAAACTAGCGAGTTTGATTTTAATCTAGTTTGTTAATTTGTGAAAGATTTATGACAAACTCATATCTAATAAAGTTTTACTGTGATAGCATCTAGTAGGAGCATTCTTCTATTTTTTTTACATATATATTGTGTTTATATTTGTGAATATTGCTGCCAATAATATCCAAATTGGTTAGTATTCAAATTAGTTATTATATAATAAAGTTGTAAGTAAAGACTCTTGAAATCTATAAGGTATGATTCTTTATAATTGTATTGAAAAAATTATTATCTTGGTGTTCAATTGGAAATACTAATATATTTATTTTGGCTAAAGTTACATCTCTGTTTCTTCTAAATTATTTTCAATTGAATCTTGTGGTATATGTTGTGATTGTAAAGAAGTTTGTGTGGTGATTTTGTTTTGGCTCTTCCTTCACTTTTTATTAGGGTATGTATTATTTCCTAACTTCTATAGGGATAAAACTCTAAGTAGGCCAAGAATCATCAAATTTAGACTTGGAGTTCTATCCATGTAGAAGTTAGAAATATGTGGTTTGAAGAATTTCAAGTAATAAATCATTTTAATTTTTTAAGGTTACTTACTTACTATTCATTATTTTTTTACATATTTCTTATTGTGATGCAGAAAATTTATTAGTGGTTACCACAACATAATGTTACCATTAGAGCAACCTTTGAGCACAAAGGTTCAGTGACGTTGAAGAATACAGTAAACAAGGTGCAAACCGAAAAGTATAAGGGTGTTTGGATTACTCCTGAGGTTAGACAACGATTGGAATTTCATTGGGCTGGACAAGACTTACAAAAGAGGAGCATTATTGCCAAGCAAAATTGAGTTTGTGATAGTGGAGCCTCCTTATACACCAGTGGTTCTGTATATGTTGCAGTGCATCGTAATAGGATGGTAATTCAAAATTAAATATTTAAGTTATTTTTATTAATTTTAGTTATTTAAAAGTTTAATTCAATATTTTTTATATAGAGTAAAGAGCTTAAACGAGATCCAAGTGCATTTGATATTATGAAAAGGACTAAAAAGAATAAAGTTAGAGAATGGATCAACGATAAGGCAAAAAAATGTTGCTGTATATATATTTCAACTATTCTTTCATTTGTATACTCTTTTATTCTTTTCTATTCTAAACACTTATATGTTGAATTTGTTCGTCGTCGAGCTGAATCCCTTCAAGATAATATATAAGGCTCTAATGAACATTTTGTAACCTCTAACAATGTCATTTTTTTGGATGTTATTGGAGGACAGAATAAGAAGGACCATGTATATGGCTTGGATCAACTAGGTGACGAGTTAACATCATCACCGGCCTTAGTGAGGAGTTGGAACAAACAGAAACAAAGATGGATAGGTAAACAATCGAGTTAACACAGACTAATCAAGTTCTTGAAAAGATAGTAGATCAACAAGCAACCGAGTTGCCTCAAACTAAACAAATTCTTCAACAAATAGTGCAGCACTTAGGATTATCATCTAACTCTAATTTTATGAGCTTTACTGATGATGCTACTATTGATGTTGATGATCATGATGACAATGAACCTCCTAGTCATCCAACTGTTTGAGTTTCTTTTTTCACATTGACATTTTTAGTTGTATTTTAATTATATAACAATTTTGTATGAACTTATACTTATTTATACTTAATTATGCTTGGACTGTGTTGTTTATGTTAATTTTTTTATTTAATGATTTATGATTTTGGAATCTATAATTTTCTTAAAATTATTCTATATATATTTCATATATACAAGTTTATTCCAATTAATTTTTATATAAATAAAAAAAGATTTGAAATTTTTTAATAAAAATATTATTAGCTATCGCTTTAGTAACCAACCATGTGGTAGCAAAAATGATCCTCAGCAAAAAAAAAAAATAGTTACTATTTTAGCAATCAAATTTTACAAGCACGGTTTAGTTATCGATTTAGCTAAGTAGTAAATTTGGTCTCCACTGTCTAGCTACATATTTAACAACTGATTGATTGGTAGCCCAAACCAATTTTAGGATCGATTTTGGAGACCAAATTTTAGTCACCAGATTAGCGATCGAATTTTTGGTGGCAACTACTAATTTTAGGATCGATTTTGGAGACCAAATTTTAGTCACCAAATTAGCGATCAATTTTTTTTGGCAAATTTGATCTTTATTTTCAGATTTGAATGATCAATCCAAAAACGAAATTTTAGCACCAATTTTGTAACAACCTTTTTCCATTTTAATATTGGTCATCTATAACAAATTGTAAATTGTAAATTAATAACAATTTTAAAATAACCGATTTATTCATATTGATAACATATGTGTTCAGTTACAAAACATTAATTTATGTTTTATGAATTTAATTATTACTAAATTCTAAACTAATATTAACATGACTAAAAATAGACATAAATCTTATTAATTAATTTTTTAATAATATAATTATATAAATTAACTTATTTTTAATTTGAGTTTAAATGAACGTAATTTTTTTAAAACTTTCTTGATGACATTCTAAAATATTTATTTCATACACTTATTCTACTTATAATCATTAAATTTCTTATTCTTTATGAAAGATCTTTTAATTGATGAGTCGTGTTTAAAGAAATACTGTTAGGTGTTATTGATAACAAAATTTTGAACCATAAAATCGGTTATGACTTTGAATACCATTGTTAAAACAGAAACGAGGAAAAACTGATTTAAGGAAAAAATAAAATTGCAACATGGGTGAAACTCCAACTCATATTATTAATCATAGAAACCTCAGAATTTATACAAGAAAGATCATAATAAATTTTCCTATCTAGTTATCTTTCTGAATGCGGATAAAACTAAATGAGAAATATTTACCACTAACCGTTTAAAGATCAACCAACTACAGAAAATTAAGCAATTAAATTCGACTACATATCTTTTACATAAAAAATAAAAATAAAAATGAGTTCTATTGAAAAACGGATTAACAATAGGCTGAAAATGAAGTCTTACGGTGGACTTATAAGCTTGAGTACAAAATAGAATCGCAGTGCACGTACGCTCTTGTTCAAAATAAATACTATTCAAGCAAGCTATAACTTCCTGGGAGGGAATCAGGATGAGAGGAAGGGCCACAAAGCATGCCTCCCCATTGAGGGAAGTAGATCGAAGTTACTGGAAGACTACCGAATATGATCATCATTAGGCCCGTAAGGGATATGCTTATTTGCTTCGACATGTTGTTTGCGCCCGAGAACAACAACATTTGAGTCACAACAGCCCCCATCGTTCCCCCGCTCCCTGTCATTCCTGATATTACTCCCAATGATCTGCAAATAAGGTCAAAGGTGGCGTACAAAATTTAATAGACAAGACAAAGCTGCTAATAAAACCAATTAACTCGCATAATAAAATAATGTACCATATGAATGTACATGGTCTCACGTTTAAACATTTACTTGATTTAGTAACTTCTTTGTGACAACAGAAATTTTTATAGAAATTGATAGGAAAGTCACTGAAAGAAACAACCTACCAACTGTCTTAATTACGCCCTACAGCGACCACATAGCCAATTTTCAGCAATAATTTAGGCGTGTATATGCATGGGGTCTCATACCATTTGGTAGCGTTGTCGCCGCCAGGTTGGATGGGACAGGAAGATACCAAAAGTTGCTTGAGGACCATTTTTCTTTTTACGGATATATTGAGTTGAGATTTGAGGAGTTGTAAACTTGTAATGCATTTATTATATTGAATTTCTTTTTTATCATTAGTTTTACATTTACCTTATATTTTATTATAAAACAATATTAAAAAGTATTTGAAGAATATTTAAAAATGTGAAATAAACTATTTTATTAAACAAAAACATGTGAAAGAAGCCATTTCATTAACCATATCTAGCAACTTGCAAACCATCATTACCAAAGTGAATAATAAATTACATGTTTTTTACAAATATATTTTCATAACATGTTCTTTTATTATTATTTATCTCTATCACAGAATTTATTTATCACATATTTTTAATTTTTTATTAATTATAACGATTAAAACATAAATATGTATAAAACAAAGTTTCTCATAAAAAACAAGTACTGATTTAGTTTTAACAGAATTAATGTTCAAAATCTGCGAATAATAAAATATTATTAGTACATATAAAAAGAAAATTACTGATCTATTCATTCCTTCAAACTATTTTCATAACTCTTTCTTTGTTTAAAAACATTTTCCTCACACTCTATAATTTTTATGTTACCTGTATCCATTCCTTTATACAAAAAAAATGGGAAAAGAAAAAATTAATTAAAAGTGTAACAAAATATATATATATATATATATATAATTTGAGATATTAAAATATCAATGTTAAAATTTGTCTTCCTTTTTTCACAAATAACTGTATCGTAATTAACATATATTCAGTTCCTTTTCAAGAATTTGGTAACTATAAATAATAAGTGATATATTAAAAATAAATTAATATCCAATAATTTATAAAATTATTAAAATCTAGCTAATAAATTTTCTATCAATGATAGTTCAAGTATGATATGGTTACTCTTATTTTTTATTAATAATATTTATTTGTATAAAAATAAATAAATAAATACAAGCATAATTAAATAAAGTAAAATAGATTAAAATATTTATCTAATACATATACATATATAATATAATTTTTTTTGTCAGTATAGTTTTTCTAAAAAATAAATATAATAACAAAAAATAATAAATTGTGATATAACTTTACAATTGAAATAATAAATAATAAATGATCCAAAATGAATGGTAAATATAATCGAGACGTGGGATGAAAGTTGAGAAAGGTGTGGTCTGAAATAACCTTTGGGAGACAAAAGGAACCACACCAAAGACGAGTCCGGAGGCAGCTTGAACAAACACTGAAAAGAAGCACATGACCAAAATAGAACTCCACAGCGTCTCAACTCGTCCAAGCACCACACATAACAAACCTGCCACCATGTGGACCCCCCACAAACCCCACAACCTTCCCCTCACTCCAAACCTCTTTCCCATACTGTCCGAAACTAACCCTCCCAACGGCCTCGAAAACACATTCGCCATCCCAAAACACGCCGCAACACTCCCTGCACTCTTCAGATCCAACCCCAAACCTCTCATAAAAATACCCCTGCTATCACGTTATCCACCGTTAACTCCACCCCAAACGACATGCCGTACACCATCCCCAGAACCCACCCACGGTAATTCCCTAATCCCCCAAGCACGACTTTCAGCACGCTTTTCCTCTCCCCACACGACGTCGTTTTCGCGTGTTTCCCCAAAGGCGTGTCCTGGCCGAACACCAACACCAAGACACCCGTGAGGGTTTGAAAAAGCGCGGGAACAATGAACGTTAGCCTCCAAGCGGTGGAGGACGAGACGTTGAAGAGGGATATAAAGAGGGAATGGATGAGTGGCATTAAGAGTTGGGTGACGCCGGTGCCAGCGTTCGCCCAGCCGGCGGCAACGGCGTTGGCGGCGGCGACGGTTACGAGGGAGAACATGGAGGTCATCCAGAACTGAGTAGAGACGAAGTTGGCGAGGGAGAAGCCGAGGAGGAAGCGAGTGGCTATGAATGCTTGTGGGGTGGAAATGAGTGACGTGGCGAGGACGATGGGAGCGGTTACGAGGGAGAGAGTGGCGGAGGCAATGCGTGGTCCCACGAGGTCGCAGGTGGGGCCCATTAGGAGGCGGGAAAGGACGGAGGCAGCGAACGAGACTGAGCCGGCATGGCCAATGTCGACGGCGGAGAGGTTGAGGTCGTGGCGGATGAGGGGCAGGAGAGGGGGGATGGAGAAGGTGGAGAAAAAGCAGGAGAAGAGGTTCAACCACGCCAGATGGAAGGCGCGCATGTGCGGTGGCGCTGCGGTCAGGGGGCGGAACTTGGTGGCTTTATAGTCGGCGTCAACGGGCAGGGGGAAGTTGTGGTCTTCGGGATGTTGTAGCATGGTGGATATATATACTTATGTGTGTATATTTTTTTTTTATTTTTTTTTTCGTTGTTTAAAAGAGAGGAGAGGAATCCGATCTACAGGCTAAGTGTAACAAAGTTCAAACGAACTGTGGAGCTTTGCTCTATCACTGTGGCCAATGGAAAAATGTTTATTATTTAAGGCCCTTTAACGGAGGAATTCTTAGATTCCTGTCCACATGTAAATATTATGACGTGGAAAAATGTTTTGTTGGTTGAGCCAGAAAAGAAGAAAACAATTTAATATTACAAGATAATTAAGTTGTAAATATAAAGGTTTATAATTATTTGAAACCTTTGTAAATTATTTTTAAAATTTTAGTTATCCTTTTGATTCAGTAAGGGGCGTACATTATCTATCAATGGGTAATGTTTATAATCTTAATAAAAAATTTATATCACACCAGTGACAAAACTATATTTTATATAAATTATAAATAATTTTTTTTTATCAAATATAGAAATAGATAATATAAAATTTTGTAACTGTCTATGTTGGGAGATGAACGCATATAGAAAATTTGACGGTTTTAAGTGCTACAATAATTTAAATATATATAAAACTTATTCAAGCATTACATTTCAAATAAAAATTTTGGCAGTTCTTTCTTCTAAGCACACAACTTATTTACGCATTACATTATTTAAATTTTCCTTTAAACCAGCAGCTACTCTTTACGCATTACATTATTTAAATTTGCCTTTAAACCAGCAGCTACTCTTTCCTTGGCCAAACATCAAGTTGAACATACGGAAGAAATAGAGAGTAAATGGGTTTAATCCTAGCTTAAATGTTGATGTGAAAAATATTTTTAGCATGAAGAATTAAATAAAATTAAAATCGATAAGAAATTTTATTCTTTTTTAACCATCTTTTAAGTTGTAAAACTTTTCTTTAAATGGTTTAAAGAAAAATCAAGGACTTTACTTCATCTCTTAAAATAACAACAACCAGTTCCATTAATCAAATTAAATATATTTTTAAAATATTAGTTTTATATAAAAATTTAAATATTAATCATATCAAATATATTAAATTAGCATTTATAAGTTAATATTTTTTAAATTTCTTTAAATATTTGTTTCATGAAAATATTTTAAAAATATTAATGTTAAAAGAATATTTTTATATTATTATATATAAAAAATAATAAAAAATAGAATAAGCTTGGGAAGATAATGGAATGTCATATACAGTGACAAGTATTTATGTTCAAATATAAGAAGTGACTTTTGTTGATGCTTCTGTTATCTCTTTAATATAAATTTTCTTTGTTTATCTATTAAAAAATATTTAATATTAAATTAATTAATTAATAGAAATAAAGAGAAATAAGCATCTTACACAATTTGATGTTGATTTAAAAAAATTTATAATTGTAAAAATTACCTGTGAAAAAAAAAGTTATCACAGTTGTGAATAACTTTTTATTTTGGTTCTTAAATTAGTATAAAAATTATAATTTTTTACGTTAGTTGTAACAAAGTAATTGATGTAAACATTTTAATTTTTTTACATTGATTAAAATTATAATCAATGTAATAAGTGATTTTTCTTGTTACATCAATCAAAATTTGAATAATAATACAATAGATATTCAAAAAATTGTTAACAAATACAATTTTATAATACAATCAATGTAAAGTATGTTTAACAAATTTGATAATAAAACTAGCATGCACAAATCCCGAAACAAAGAAAAAAAATTCATAATTAATTAATTAGTAGTAATTAAAACATTATAATTTTAAACAATTCTCCTTAGAATTTTTGACAAAATCTTATACATACCGTCAATGAACAGAATAGGTCAAATATTACTACCTAATACTTAGGGATAGAAACTTGATCCGTCCTTGTCTCGCCTGCCTTGTTTCTGCTTCAAGTTTAACGGGAAAATCTGAGTTGATCAGGGTCGGAGACGGGAACGGATAAAACCCGATTTTTGAAAGCGGGGGCGAGAGAGGGATATTTATACCCGCCCCGTCCCCGAACCCGTTCCACTTTTAAAATTACTAAAATATTCTTATTATTTTAAAATATTATATAAAATTAATAAGGTTATAAAATAATAAATTATATAAATTTTAAAATATATATAATAATTTAATAAATTATAACAAAAATTAGAATAAAAACATGAAAAATACTGGGAACGGATACGGGGCAGATTTTCCAGAACCCGATCAGGGACGAGAATCGAGTTTAATATTCTAAATTCGATGGGGATAGGGGCGGGGATAGGGATGGACACGGGATATCGGCGACGAAGAATGTGAAACCCGCTCCTGCCCCGTTGCCATACCTACTAATACTGTGTGGAGATTTATTTTTTCTATCAACACTAAAAAAAACTATTAGACTCCTTGAACAACTTCCAATTAAAATGAAACTAAAAAAAAATGCTAAAACTTTTCTTTTATTATAATTCCATTATCAATTAAAAATTAAGTCACATATGCCAATCTATTCCAATACATAAGATAAGAAAAAACATTTATTTATGTCATTCTTACTTTTTTTTCTATCCATTTTAGCATTGTTTGAACAAAAGTCTAAAAATAATCATGCAAAAAATAAGGAACAAATCTTATTTATGTCTTTTTACTTTTTTCTGTTTATTTTAGCATCGTTTGAACAAAAGTCTAAAAATAATCATGCAAAAATAATTCTAAAGTCCATTATGTCTCTAAATGTAGATGATTGAAAAAGAAGGCAATAATAAAGGTAAAGAAAAAAAAAAACAATAAGAGGCAGACAACTTAAAAGAGCAACAAAAGAGATACCAAAACCACATAATAAAGTAAGCATGCTTTAGAGCAAATTCATCATAAATCCTTTTATTTAGGTCCAGACAAAGCATCATCTGAAAAAAAATAATAATATGTAAGGAATTAAACATAATTTGTGAAGAACTAGAAATATCTATGGTTGGGCCTGGATAATGAGTCTAGATACTATATTAAAAACTTAGAGAGAAAAGCAAGAACTAACGAATGTATCATTAAAAATTTTATAATATTAAATTACAAGCTCAGTGACTTTATTTGTTTACAGAAAAGTAAATCCTCTCTCTTTGTGTTCCATGTGTATCATGATCACTCAAACAAAAATGATGAAAAATTGAAAGATAAAATGTAATAGATACAAGACTTATATTAGTAAAACTACCACATATACAAGTCTGATAAATCATCGGAAAATGAAAGGAAGAGAAAGGTCATGTTACCTCCTTGATTGATATGGAGATTAGGTATGGAGATTAGCAAGCATGTGATAGAAATCTTGATTTGTTTATTATCTTCTTAATTCGGGAAGGCCGTGTTACATCCATGATTGATATGGAGGTTAGCAAGCATGTGATAGGAATCTTGATTTGTTCATTATCTCTCTCTGATTGATATGGAGGTTACCTCCTCCATGAGGATGCTCAACATGATTAATAGCAACAACATGCACCTTGGACTAGCAATTCCTCTTCACTCTGAACTTGTGGTAAGCATTTCCAACCTTAAGCAGAGGCTTCTTAGTTCGTCCATCACCTGCAATTTGCCCAATCATAGCCCTACAGTCACTTGGAAAAATTTTCTTGGCACCAGATGAAAGCTTAACCCTGTAACATAGCATAGAGCATAATTAAACTGCATCCAAATGTCATAGTATTTCAATAAAATAAACACCTTAAACTAATTAACCCAATTTTTCAACCAACAGAATCTCACGTAAACTCTTTAACTTATTCCAATATATTTTATAGTTAAACATAAAAAAGGTACATCCCTTCCAAACTCAGTCTAGAAGTTGTGATAAATTTTAGAACCATCTCTAAGGAATGAAGGCTATAGCCATTAAATGCTTACAGCCAAACTAAACAGCATAAAGTGGCATGAAAAGAAACAGTTACCTCTCTTGCTTTTCCTGTAAGAACCATTGCCTCTTTCAATGCTTTCTGAAGTGCTATCAGTTGAGGCTGTCCAGCTTACGGTAAGAATTAAATTTAATTATTAGAAAATTTTCATATAAGGGGTATGTTCTCTGATAACTGATAACCAATGCAAAGTCAAATAAAACAAGATTAAAAAAAGTTTGAATGTAGTCTAAGCAGCATAAAAAATATTAAAATAAAACGACCTTAGAATATTTCTAAGTATAGTTTGATTTTTGATGCCCTAGTCGAATATTTTGAGAAGGGTATTTAAGTTCATCTAAACCAAACTCATCTTTTAATCCTCTCAGCACTATAAAGCTGGGAATTCAGTCTTGAATATTTTTTCTTAAGATTATAGAAATACAGTCATGACAAATTTTTTTATCAATTATTACTCTATAATTGTAATCCTTTCATTTTAAAACTGGTATTTTAAAAAAGCAACAAGAATCTCGTTCAATGGTTGTGTTTTGCAATTAAGCACAAATACTTTGCCAATAAGATCTGTACTAAAATATTCTAATTTCAGGCTAATCACAACTTTGTTGATCGAAAAAACTTATCCTTATCAAACCAGGAGATTTCGCAAAATTACGGTTAATGGCAGCCACCAAGCAAAAGCCTGAGAATTACATTTTACTTCCAAATCAATTCAATGAAGAAGCAAATAGGAAATGCTTTATAGACCATGTGGTGCTCAATCTCAAGTAGCTCCCCAGTCTCCAGACACGAAGGTCTATGAGATGGAAAGCCAATCTTGAGAAACTGTTCCAATCGATGCGCATCAACATTCAAACCATGAAACGGTTTGAATGAATAGCAAAGACGCACACATTCACTCCTTATTTTGAAGTTTAAGTTGAAAGGGGAAAAATGAAAAGAAAAATACCTCAGCGAGAATGAAGCATGGGGCGAACGTCGAATCGGAGTTATCCCACACGTCGTGGAAGGCTCCGTGGTGCCATTGAGGGTGACCGGAGTCTCTCCTGAAGGCTTGAGGTGCCAACTCAGATTGAGTCAAGAGATGACTCAGCAGGGCAAGTATGAATAAATGAGGCGCCATTACCTCGCCGGATTATGGCTGATGATGATAGCATAGTCACCAGAGGTGCAACGACTTGTAAATAATTGAAGGAGATTACATAAAAACTAATTAAAACTTACCAATAGAAGATTTAAGCTAACATAATCTTAGCACTTCTCTCTACTACATCGTTCTTTGCCTTCTCTTCTTTTTCATTCCTCAGATCTTTGTAGAGTACTTTGTTTTGAAGGAGGAGACTATAGTTTCCAGTTCGATTTATCATATTTTGGAATCAACTCCTTCTACACCTTCACGTTGAATCTCGTTGTGTTCCTTCTGGTTGGGAAGATGCTGGCATTGACCATGAATGTGGTCGGTGTGGTCAAGGATTTTCTTTTCATTGCCTTCTCGATACGAGCACCAACGATAGTGGCTAAGCTTTGTTCCCTGTCTTCATCAAAGCTTTGATGTGCAGAGATATCTATATCTAGCAACGCCGCACCAGGCTTAAAGAAGGGTACACATAATTGCAAGTGATTAAAAAAGGGAAGGAAATTTTCAAGATCGATTGTCAAAAGATCCGATGTAAAACTTATTTGATTAAACAATTTCAAACTTATTTTTTATCATGGTTAAACATCAACCGATGCAATAAATTGATTCAAAATTTTTAAAAATGCCATCGTTTATCTTTTTATATCGGTCGTATAAAAACTGATTTAAAAACTAGTTATAGTATCATTATTTTACACTAGTGAATCTACGACAGGATCAAACTGCAGGGGAAGACTTTTCTCTCTATTTCCTTGGTCATCAACAAACACATTAGTTTTCAATATGTACAACTTCCCTTCTTTATTATCCAAAAATTAAAAATCCAGCTTGTCATTCCTACTTCCTTATGAAGTTAACTGCATCAAATACATAAAAAAAGTCAATACATACTATGTCGCCTTTAAAATTGAGATTAGTCATTGAAGACCAATTTCCCTTGTATTCATATGAATTTTGATGAAATGTCTCATTTGGAATTTTGCAATCCACCATCAATATGTTTGATTACAAAATTATTTTCACAAATCTATTATACAATAGTAAGTTACAATATAAGATTATTTTCTAAGGTCTTTCATTTTAAGTATATTAAATTTTAAATTTTGCTATAGGAGCTTACGGGAATTTACCAAGATTGCTTATCACATGTTTGGTATCTTAACTAATTTCCACAAGAGATCTTTGCAAGAATTTAAGGGTAACTCATCACATGTATAGGAAGGATGAAATATACCGAATACATGTTTCATTAATTTTATTTTTAAAAAGTTAAAACACATAAGATAATCCATCACATATATTCTTACAAGGTGAATCTAGCAAAATGGATAAGATAAAAAATGTGAAATTCATACACACTCAAGAGAGACAAATACTCTTGGCTCACAATTAGTGCAATTATAGTATAGAATGGTAAATTTATAATAAAATAGAGATCTTAAAACAAATGATAAGAAAAATCCTAAGAAACTATTTTGCTAATGCATAAACATATTTCTTTGTATAGAGAAATCAAAAGAAATTCTACAATTTTAATAAATTCAATATCAGGCAACACAATACCAATAAGTCAAGTCAAAGACTTTTAAGTTATTATTTTAACTATTCTATTTTACATGATTATTTGAGTTGGATTGGTTGTGCATTTTTGAGACGGCCAATCAAACTAATTTAGATCTGTGTTGTCTTATTAGTAAAATTGAAGAGGAGTCTAAAAATCAAGCGACCATCCATTAAGACCTTATTTAGTAAGAATTTTCTCATAGTTTTATTCCTTTTACTTCTATAAAAGTATTATTGTTTTACTGGTTCACTTGACTTTTATGTAATATTGTGATTCCAAATGGCTTCATAATAGAACTACATATTCGTCTATATGAAATTACAATGTAGCTTCTCATATTTCTGCAAAGAGAGTTTGTATGCTTAGGAGAGAAAAATAAAAAAGAATAAGAATTTGAAATTATGAATTTTCAATTAAAGAAGAAGGGAGATGATACATATTCGTAAGTTTTTTAAACTATCTAAATCGGTTATATTTTTATTGCAATAAAACATAATTTCTATACTAGTTAATTAAGAATCAATGTAAAAAAAAATTAAATTTTAAAAATGTCACTGTCTCATTTTTTATATTGATTGTTTAATAACTGATTTTAAAATATGTTTGTGATTATATATCATATTATATCTTTCTATTTTTTTTATTTATTTTTAGATGTACATATACTTTTTCTATTGAAATTTCACAAATTCAACTAATTATTGGAACATCATTATGGTTGATATTCTACAAATTCTTCCAAGTTATAATTTTGTACTAAAAAAATAAACTATTTTAATTTTTATTGTTTAAACAAAATATATTAAAACAATATAAAATATATTAAATTTTAACAATTATATCATTTAAATTATTGTTAAAGTATATTTTAACGAATAATTTTTAATAAATAAAGATTTATCAAAAAACAAATTTTGTTAAAAATTAAAACCGTTAATATCTATTATTTAAAACTATCATTAAAAAAAATATATTTTTTAATGTTGTGATATAGTTGGATATGATTTTGGATTTATAGGTGCGGAGTTTTGGCTCTGGAACATATTTAATAATTACTTTGATTTATAAAAAAATAGAATTTATTATATTAATTTTTAATAGATGAAAATTTTATTTTAGTTTGAAAGTATATATAATTTTTAATTTTAGTTTTAAAAAGATTCAAAATTAATCATTTTAATCTTTATAAAAAATTAAAATAATTGATTGTGATGTGTTAAATTATTAATAATTATAATATCATAGTTTAATAAATTTATTTTTTAAAATGAATATTTTATACTATGATCTAACATAAAAAGTTATAATATAACTTTTCAACCTCTGTTATAAATAAATTTAAACGATTTTTATTTCACTTTGACTTTAAATTTTAACAAACCAAATATGATTATATTTCTAAGTAAACTAGCAAATTAATCCTTATCATTTACTCGTCTCATCATATGAATTCCTGCGGTATAAATATTACTATCCAACATACACAAAAATCTATAGGTTATTTTTAAAATTTAGTGTCAAAGATTACCTTAATGGATTTTTCATATATTAGAGACTAATATATTATTTTCATATTATAAGAATTTATATTACAAATAAGTAACATTGGAGTCTAATTTACTACTTTACTTTCTTTTTATTTTTACAATTTATCTGATTATACTTGTAAGTAATAATTTATATATAATTACTTTTAAATTTTGATGATTAATAAAATATAATATTTATCAATATATAACTTAAATCTTAATTAAATTTTTTAATTTTAATATTTTTTTTAAAAAATAATTTTGATATGAATTTTTTTTATCAATATGGTTAATTTAAAATGAATATTTGATACAAATAATATTTAAACCCTAGTTATGAATAAAATTTATGTAATTTTTTCTTGTCATAATTAAAATTTATTAACAATTTTTATCTTATTCATAAAGTGTGTATAGTTTAAGAAAATAAAAATTTGTTTTTTATTGAAAAATAAAATATATTATATTTCAAATAAAAATTATTTAATATTCAATTTTATGTAATTAAAAATATTAAAGAGTGTACATGTTAATGCCTTTAAACTTATATACACCAAATATACCCGAGATAGTAGGTATGAAAATATTATTATAATTTATTTAAAATTTTAAAAATATTTTTTATTCACACATTTGATTATTAGCTATATTTAAAATAATGCATTAATGTATATGTTGTAACACTCATACATATTTTTCAATTTATATTTGTTTAAATTATAAGTATCCTTCACAAGACATAATTTTGTTTACACCGTAAATATGACCATAATTGGTGACATAACTCTCCCTAAATATTTAACATGACTGCATATTTAGACTTCAAACTCAAAAGTACTAATTATGCTCGAATAACCTTCATTAGTTGGTTTACACATTTGATGGTACATATTTACAATCTTGGTGGTACATACTTTTTAGTTGATTAAATAATTATTTTGATCCTTAAAAAATGATTGGTCATATTACATATTCAAGTTGGGTTAACGTTTTACTAACATATTATGCATTAATATATCACATGTTAATCTAAATTGAGGTGTTAGAATGCATTATTTTTAATTTATTATTTCTATGATAGTTATTATGATATTTTCTTGGTAGTTGTTATGGTTTTTATTAATTCTATTTTTATTCTTTTTTTAACTTTTTTATAAGGATATGTGTATCTAGTTCAAGAGATCTTAATAATATTGAATATATTTCGCTATGCATGTGTTATTCCTTTCTTCTACTATTCACCAAAACTAACATGGTTTTAGAAGTCTTCTTTTTCCCATCTCTTTCATGGTACCGTCCTCTGTTCATATATTCTCCAATCTGGTCTCTTTCAAATTAACTGGGGACAATAATCTTTCATGGAAGCATCGAACTCTTTCCACTATCAAAGACTTTAACCTTCTGTTTTTCCTCTCTTCTGATCTTTTGTCTTCCACCCTCGCCACCGATTCTGCTTTTGATGTTGTTGGTCCTGATTCTTACTCTCTTTCTAATCATTGACATCAACAAGATCAACTTCTCCTTTCTTGGCTACTTCCTTCTATGATGGAATCTCTCTATACGTGCATGATTAGCTGCACTACTTCCTCTCAACTTTGGATAAAGCTTGAGACCCTTTTTGCTTCCAAGACTCTAACACGCGTGAAACAACTCAAAATTAGTTAAAATTCACTCATAAAGATACTCTTTCTGCAATGCATATATTCTTGTTGTCCAAAAACTTGTTGATTCTCCAAAGGCTGTTGGGCATGTCATATCTTCTGAAGAACATATCAAATCCATCCTTGATGACTTAGGGAAGAATATGATGCTTTTGTCACCACTGTAATTTCTCGTTCTGATTGTTATTCTGTGTATGAGATTGAGTCTCTTCTCATGATCTAGGATGAATGCATGGAACACCATCACATTTAGTCTGTCCAAGCTAATATTGTTCAATCTCATTCGACTAAAAGTGATTGGCCTCCCGCCTCTCAGAATTGTGGTTTGTTTCGTGGTCGTGGCTCTTCTCATGGAGGTCATTGCAGTGGTGGTCGATCTTATTGTTGGTCTGGGCATGGTTCTTCCTCCTTGCACCCTGGGTGTCAACTCTGTGGTAAGCCTGAACGCATTGCTTGGCATTGTTATTACCGATTCAATCAACATTTTGCTAATCCGCTCTCCGCTTTTTTACGTCCTGCTCCCTCTGGTGATCCTTCCAAATTCACCAATTTTCCTAATGTCTCTCACCCCTTTCTTCTTCTTTTGGCCCTTGTCCTAATACCTATGTTACTTCCTTTTTCCCTTCACCTTGACTCGCATTGGTACCAGACACCGGTGCTACCCATCATTTGACCCATGATGCATCCAATTTCCCAGTTGCCTCCCATATCAAGGACAAGATTCGGTTCATCTTGGTAATGGTTCCGGTTTGCCCATCGGACACATACATATCTCTTCTCTTTCAATTCCTTCCTCTTCTCTTGTCTTTAAAATGTCCAATTTGTTTCATGCTCCCGCACTTACCAAGAATTTACTCAGTGTTCCAGCCTTTACCAAATAAAATAATGTTTTTTCTTAGTTTCACACTTCTCATTGTCTTGTTAAATCTTAAGTAACCAAGGCCATTCTCCTTTATGGCAAGCTTAAAAATGGACTGTATGTCTTTGATAATCTTGTCACTAGCTTTCATCCTTCCTTTTATCGTTCCACTCCTCTATTGTGGGCAGTGTTCTCACCTTAACTCACTAGCATCGTCGACTTGGACACGCATCAATACAAAAGATTGTTTGTTCTTCTTGTTTCATTGCTAAAATTCACCAATCCTCTTTTCCCTCTATATTGTCTCTTAGTTCTTCTCCATTCAACCTAGTTTATATTGATCTGTGGGACCTACTGCTCATCCAAGTGTTAATGGCCCCTCGTTTTTATATTAGCTTTGTTGATGATTATTCAAAACACATGTGGCTATTTCCTTTACATACCAAGTCTCAAGTTCCTTTTGTTTTTCAGCATTTTCTTGCCTTAATTAAGACATAATTTTCAACCACCATCAAAGCAGTCTAATTTGATAATGGATGAGTTTTTATCCTTGTCTAAGATCTTATCTGCTCATGGTACTCGTCATCAGCAAAATGACTTTGCTGAGTCAAAACATAGACATATCGTTGATACAGGTCTTTCTCTTCTTGTTAATTCTAGTGTCCCTTTGTCCCATTGGGATGATGCTTTTCTTTATGCTACAACCATCATCAACTCTCTCCCCACCCCCGTGCTCTCCTACTTCTCTCTATTTGAGCTACTTTACAATCAGCAACCTGATTATTCTATTTTTGTGTTTGGCTATGCATGTTTTTCATATCTCAAGCCCTATAATTCTCACAAATTTGATTTCAAGTATGCTCAATGTACCTTTCTCGTCTTAGTTCTTGTCATCTTGGTTATAAATGTCTTTCCTCCTCTGGTCATGTTTACATCTATCGCACTGTCATCTTCAATGAAAATCTTTTTCCTTTCAAGCATCTCAAGTTGTCTTCTCTTCCCACATCTACTTTTGAATCTTTTATTCCTTCTATTCCCTACCTTCCCCCTCTCTCCCGTCCTCCTTTTATCACTGATACTACTGATTTATCCTCTCCTACTAACAATTTCTTACAGCACTGTGAGTCGGATCGACCCACCACTATTGTTCCTCCATTGCACCCTTTGATTTCTCGACACATCATGATTACTCAGAAAAAAGCTAGAATCTACAAAACAAACCTAAGTCTTATACTAAATCTCTCGAACCTAAAACTGACAAAGAGTCTCACTCATCTAGAATGGCTTCAAGCCATGAAGGATGAATATCATGCTCTTGTTTGGAACAACACATGGATATTGGTCTCTTTTTATCTTGGTAGACAACCCATTGGTTGTAAGTAGATCTTTTGTATTAAGTATCATGTTGATGGAACAATTGATGAATACAAAGCTCGTTTGGTGGCTAAGTGGTTCCATTAGAGGGAAGGATTTGATTTTTCCAAGACCTTTAGCCTTTCCATTAAACCCATCACCATTCGGATCATGATCACAATTGCTTTATCTTAAGGATGGCCTATTCATCAACTTGACTTCAACAATGCATTTTTTAATGGTGACTTATCTGAGGAAGTTTATATGTTGCAACCTCTTGGATTCACTGTTGGTAATCCTAACCTTGTTTGCAAGCTAACTAAGGCTTTTTATGGCCTCAAGCAGGCTCCTCGCACCTGGTTTGCTAAGCTTAGCACCACTCTCCTCAAGCTTGGCTTTATTCACTCTAAAAGTGATCCCTCTATTTTGATGATATTCTTATCACCAGGACATCCTCTGTAATCATTTCTAGTCTTATTACTACTCTACAATCATTTCTAGTCTTATTACTACTCTACACTCAACCTTTGCACTCAAAGATTTAGGGCCACTTCATTATTTTTTGGGGATTCAAGTTCTTTGTCACTTTAGTGGAATTATTCACTTATCCCAAACAAAATATATTTCTGATCTGATAGCTCATGCTCGGATGCATTCCTGTAAACTTATGTCATCCCCAATGATGTCTGGCCTTAAACTCTCTATTCACGATGATGAACCTGTCTTTAATCCTTCTTTCTATAGCTCAATTGTTGGTACGTTGCAGTATATCACTATCGCTTGTTCGGAGATCTCTTTTTCTATAAATAATGTTTGTCAATTCATGCAAAATTCATTGGACACTCATTTGAAGGTTGTTAAACAGATTCAACTTTACTTACAAGGTACAGTTTCACATGATCTACAACTTCTCCCTTCATCCAATTTTCATTTATCCACTTAATGTGACTCGGATTAGGGGTTCATCCAATTTTCATTTATCCACTGAATGTGACTCGGATTAGGGGTCTGATCCCAATGATCGAAGATCTACCTCAAGTTTTTGGGTTTTCCTTGGCACTAATCTTGTCAATTGGTCTTCCAAAAAACAATCAGTTGTTAAAGTGAAGTTGAGTTGTCTTCCTTCTACACTTGCTGATCTTATTTGGATGCAGTCACTGTTATCTGAGTTGAAGCTTCCATGTTCAACCATTCCTACTATTTTCTGTGATAATATTGGAGCTCTCCAACTTTCTGCTATTCTAATTTCTCATAGTCGTATCAAGCACTTTGATCTGATCTTCATTTTGTTAGGGAATATGTTCAGGCCAAGCAAGTCGTCATCTATCATATTCCAACTGTCTGTTTATCAACTTACTGATGACTTCACCAAATTCCTTTCAAGCTCCAAGCTCCAAGTTTGCTGAATTTTACTCCAAACTTAGTGTTCTTCCTCCCATCGAACTCATAAGTTTAGGGAAGGATGTTAGAATGCATTATTTCAGCTTGTTATTTTTTTGTATACCTGTGTATCTAGTTCAAGAGATATCAATAATATTGAGTACATTTCGCTATGCACGTGTTATTCCTATCTTCTGATATTCACCAAAACTAACAATATGTACTAACACGTTAATCCATTTTAGTATCGCGTTAATCTATTAATTGATGTCCATAAACCGATACTCCTTTTTTGCCTTCACGTTCATTTTCATGGCACCTGACTTGTGGTTTACATGGCTTGAGTAACATGCGATTCAATTGAACCATGTGCTCTTGTCTAATATTCAATTTGTAATTAACATCATATCTCAGGTGGTAATGATTGATTTGTCAATGATTGAGTACAAGAGTACTCTCAATATTGACTTTTTGCTAAATAATAATAATAATAATATCAATAATAACACCACCACCTCATAGATCTATGAACATTATATGGTATATACATTACGTATGAAACACTTTTTTGAGTTTTTTGTTTGCATACAGAAGAATGCAGTTTCATTGTGCTCAATAACATAGAAGTCCCTCTCATACGAAGGGGCCCAGTTGAAACATGGTCTTAAGATTTGTCATTATTTATGAGTCACACCACAGTTGATGAATGACTCCACATCTGCCAGCACCGGAGAAGTTCGCACCTTTTGAAGGATTTGACCCAGAATGTACTGTAATCACATAATGTATTCTAATCAATTCAGGTGGCCTTTGCGGTCATGACTCAATCGCAAAATCGATATGCTCTAGTGTTAATGTTTAGGTACTGTATATCTTCCGAACAAATGCAGTATATTAACTACTCTGTTTTCCATAATTTTGTTTTGATTCTCTAAACTTTATCATGGGTTAACAGGAAGATCCTCAGTATTGCTCTTTTTCTACATAGGGGGAAGATTTATACTCAATGCGGTTCTTTGCATATCATAATTCCCAAGGTAGGATAGCATTACTAAGTTTTCACTGTAATCACATTTTGGTGGGTCTCATGGATATATGATCAATAACAGTCAATTTGAACAAATATCTCATTTGCACCCAGCCTGACATCTATTAATACTTTAACTGATCCACTAAATCTTACTTTTTAGGTGAACATGTATTGGTTTATGCTAGTTTAAGGAAAGCATCCTTCAAAGTTAAATGCTAGTAAATCACTGAGAAGTAAAACCTAGCTTAGAACATCTCAATGAATTCCCACCACAAACTCTTGGCTGAAATACCAGTTTCAAGATAAAAATCCTCCCACAAAATCTATTGGTTTATGCAAGTTTAAGAGAAGCATCCCTCAAGTTTAAATACCCAGTAAGTCATTGAGATTTGAGAAGTAAAATCTAGCTTAGAACATCTCACTGAATTCCCACCACAAACTCTAGGCTGAAATACCGGTTTCAATCCATCATCAATTATCACATGTCTCATAGTTAATCCAAGTAAACATATAGGTTCAGGGCTACTAAAATTTTTAACACCAGTAATGCTTCTGGATCAGACTGTATGGACTAACAGCTATGTAACTTAGTATGATTTGGAGTTCTTAAAAACTGCACAGTAAGCAGTTCTTAAGATCTGAACAGTTCATTTTATCAAAATGCATCTATAGTTTATAAACTGCCATGTGCGTCCAATCAAACAAAACAATTTCGCCCCATTTCCGAATGTGTTCATTCCTAGCTTTAATGTGAGAGTGTTTTTTTTGCAGCTTATGCTTTTGGCAGGCGGGGTGGGTAACTAGAAGAGTGTCTCAATGTGAGTTTCCCTTTACTGAAGAAACCATATTTTCCACCCTAACATTTTACTTCCTCTGTTTTTCATATTTTGGAAAAAAAATATATAGACAACTAAAAAGTAAAAATGCAGAAATTGTATGCATAGACCACATGAGAATGAATGGTGGCTAGAAACCACACTGACAAATGTTCTGTGCGCTACTACTGCCAATATATCAAGCAAGAAATGAAACAGTTTCATAGGAATTAATCATTTACCCGATCAATGATTTACAGTCCATCGATTAAACAACCACACAATTCGGAGGAAATGGATGAGCATAAAAGCAACCCCCGTCACCAAACAAAAAGGCAAAGGGAACAGATACCTTCTGAGCTTAGGCTTCAGAGAAAGCAATGCAACATTTCACGCTCTTCATAGTTCTCACAAGAAGGGTAACTCTTAAGCCTTAACTTCCACTTGCCTAGGTCCTCCGTGTTCCGGAAGCAACAAACCAAGCCCTTGTTCCTTCTCGATATCCAACCTAGACGCATTGCTCTTATTCTGATACAACGGATTCGACGTCAATATCCGCATCCCCGAAGTTCCGTCAATCTCCAATACCTCAGGCAGACCGCCACCACACCCTCTAGACATACCCACGTCGATTCGAATCGCCCTGTCATCGCATACGCCGTTAATCCCAATCGTCTGAATGGTGTGCCCCATCACCATCCTCTTCACCCCAGGAACCGTGGATAAAACATGCTCAAGCGCCGAACAATCGCAATTCTGTTCAACCTCGTGCGAGAATTTCCTCACCCAAACGACACCGTCTCGTCCCCGACAATGCGACGGGGAAAACCGACCTGTGGAGCCGTTAATCCAATCCCTAACTTCCTCGTTAATCTTTTCTAAGCCGTAGGAAACGTGGTGGGGCAACAACCCGCCATGAACGAAAATCGAGTCTCCAACGACCAAAACGGTGACGTTCTGCGTCAGGAACCTCCTCGAAATTGGGCCGTTGGGCCTCAACGCTGCGACCCGGGCCCTAAACCCATCAAGGAACTCCTTCCTCACGCCGCGAAAGGACTCGGGAACCCCTTCCATTATGTCTTTCGGCGTTTCCAAACCGTGGCAGAGACTCTTCATCTTGTTCCCAATTCGGAACCATTCGCCCCAAATCCTAAATTCCTCGACGCCGGATTCCGTCACGAACCGGAAATCGCCCTCGACGTTCATAATCTCATGGTTTCCGTTCATGGTGATGATTTTTCCACCACTCCGTGCCGCCTCGCGCTTCAGCTTCTCGAGGAAGTAGAGGATTTTCAGCTCGTCGCCGCCGCGGTCGAGAACATCGCCGACCTGCACCACGGTGGCGGAGCCCCCGACGTAGCGGTCGGAGACGTCGATCAGGCCAGCGATGCGCAGAGCCTGCTTGGACTTCTCGAGGTCACCATGGAGGTCACCAATGGCGATCAGACGGCGCGGCGATGGAAGCCGCGTGGGAAGCGGCGGCGGCGAGGGTGGCGGCGGGAGGAGGAAGAGACCGCTGACTGAGAAGTCAACGAAGGTGTCAACGAAAGATGACAGGAGATTGGGAATGTCTTTGCAGAATGAGGTTGTGGTCTCTTCCCCTTCCATTACGATTCGGTTCAATGCTACTCCCTCTCAAATTTTAGCTTTGGTAAAGGATGATTGCGTGTATTCTTCCTTCCCTGCAATTGCTCGCAGCAATGCGTAATGGTGTCGTCGCGAATAAGGGGTAACTGCTTAGGAAAGAAATTCAATTCGTTTTTTTCTTTGCTTCTTCTTGGCCTAACGTGTGGAAATCTTTTCGCCTTTTGGACGTTCTCTCCTTCGGGCATTGAAGGATCCAATGAATCAAATTGGTGGGCCATTCAGTTCTATGTAAATAATTATGCGGTTTTGTAATCTTCGGCAGTATGACGGATTTAAAGCATTAAAAAAATAGGTTGCGGCCGAGTTAAAATTAAAATTTTTTATTAAAATCTATTAAAAATTATGAAAAATATATTAATACTTTTTATTTTAATATTTAAATAAATATCTTTATGATATTAATTAATATTTTAAAATATTTTCTTTTACAACCACATAATTCACAGAGGTAAGTTTAGTTTAGTTTATTCGAATTTAAATTTTATTTTAAAAAATAAATATATCATTTTAACTAATATTTATTAATTAAAAATTTTATTAAAAATTATTTATTAATAAAAATTTAAAAATAAAATTATTTTAATAAAAATATTAATTTAAATATTTAAAAATATTTTAAAGGTTAAAATATTAAAAATTTATTTATGAAGAAGCTTGGTTAGTAGTGGTTTGCGCTTATTTATATTCAGTGTTTAGTATGATAAATTTTTTATTTAATAGATAAATATATAACATATTTATAATTAGTAATTATACTTATAAAAATATTTTATAATTATTTTTAAAATTATACTTAAAATATTATGTAACTAATTACAAATATAATTTTTTTATTTTAATACTAACGTTTAAATATAAAATAATTCAATCTAAATATATTTAAAATTTTATAAAATATAATATAAAAATTTATGTTTAAACTTTAATAACAATATAACTTAAAACTATTAACAAATCATACCTAATATTTCGTATTACATATTATTATTAGTTTTTTTCACAACTTTTAACTTTCTTTATTATTTATGATTTTCTCTATTCACATTTATAATATGAATATTATTAAAATCAAGATTGATATTTTAAAATTTTAACAATTATAAAATAATAAAGTTTTAATGAATAGATTTTTAGTCTGTTAATAAACTTTACTTAGTCTTAAAAGAATCAAGAAAAGATTGTTTGCAGATGAGAACACTTATCCTACAAATTCGTCCTAAGCATGTTATAAAGATCTAAAGTCTGTTGAAATATCGTTTAGTCAAATGATTCCAAGGTATTTAAGGTAGTTTACACTTTAGTCTAAATCTAATCACTACTTCAGTACAAGAAAAGTCAAAATTACTTTTTAGAAGTACGTGTTGATCTAGCATAAAAAAAACAAGTTGTTTTACTTAAACTTTTAAATTTGGTGCTGAGATGAATCGAAAAAAATAATAAAACATGAGGTTTTGTGAAAATGCATAAGTTGATTTTCAATAAAGTTTGCATTCCACCTCCACCAACCCTTTAGAACATTAATTACTTAAACATACTCTATGTAACCGGAGTTCAATGCTCTTCAACTTCACTCTTGTATATAAATAGAAGACTCTTCACTCATATGCTTATAAAATAGAATATTGTATTGCTAATACGAATAATTTTTATCTTCTTATTGCTACTATTGTTGTTGTATAATTAATTTTTGACAACCTAAATTTACATTTTTCTCTTATCATATATATATATATATTCTGGGTTTAATTTAAAGAAGTTTGAAGAAAGAATAATTAGACATTAAATTTGGAAAGATTTGCTATGAAATAATATTTAAAAAATAATTTATAAATATAAATTTTGTATAAAATTTTTCATTTAATAAAATTTTTGGATAAGGATTGGTCATAGTCCATTTGATTAGAAAGATTGAACAAATATAATCTTTTAGCATATTTTTTTTTTCCTTCTCTCCTCTCTTAAGCATTTATCTCCTTAATAAGCTGCCTACAGTTGCGCTTACTTATATTATTCAAACATTTTATAAAATTGGTTATTTACTTGTTATCTCTTTTAAATATAAGTTCTTATTCTTATTTTGAAATATTTATACAAATTATTCTTATCCTTATTGAATTATGGATATCTTTTATAATATTTATTTTTAATTTTTAAATATCATTTTAAATTTAAATTTAAATTTTATTTAATTTTTTAATTTTAAATTAAATTTTATTTTAAAAAATTTACATTTTACCACCTCATATTAGTAAAGAAAATTTATCTTAAATTTTTAATAATTTTTATCCTTTTTCAATTTTAAAACTCTTATGTATTCAATTTATTATTATTTAATATAATAAAGGTAAATATATTTTTAATTTGTTTAAAGTAATTAAATTTTAATTTTCATCCTTTGATTTTAAAAATTTTAATTTATATTTTAATTATGATTATTGGTATTAACTTAAGTTAGATTATACGTTGTGATAGAAAATTTTGATATTTTTTACAATATTATGATTATGATTATTTAATTATGGTTAATCTATTTATAAGTTTAATTTATTAATAATCATATAAGATATTTCAGAAAATAAAAAATTTAAACTAACGATTTTAAAATTAAGAGACAAACGATAAAATTTAATTATTTTAAAAAAACAAAAAATATATTTAATCTTATAAAAAATATTTACTATTCTTTATGATATTTTATTTTAAATTATTTTGAGTATTTATTAAATTCATGAATTTTTTTCTAAGTTGACCAATATAATTTCATTTATACCATAAATTAAGAATAAGATAATTTATTTGTTAAAACTAAGACCATTGGAACAATGTTGGTGACCTTAGGCGACTCTTACAAAAATTGATTTTAATTATTAACATTATTTTATATTTTAAATAAATTAATTTGTACTAATATTTATGTTAAGAACGCTTCAAATTTTGTTATTAATGAATATACATGCAAATGATATTTCATAAAATTTCAAAGATAAATTTAATTTATTGATTTCAAGAATCTATTAAAACAGCAAAGATAATTGATCAAGAAAACTTATGAAATATTACAATCTCTTGACTTGATAAAATATAACCTGATCAAATAAATATTAAACATTTCTTTAAAAATGATTATTGAAAGGATGTTTAAAAAAAATTAACAATTACAGCACTGCTATAAAATTAATTTTTTACAGCTCATATATTAAAGTATTTTATAAATAAAATGTTTTAAAAAATAATATAAAATATTTTTTAAAATATTTGTTAAAAAAGGTTTTAAAATAAAAAATTATTACAGTATGTATATTTTAAGTATTAGTATAAAAAAATAATATATAAAATAATATTATTTTTACAATACTTATAATAATAAATGTTTTAAAATTTAAAATATATTTTACAAAATATTATAATAAGATTTTAACCTTTTTAAAATATTTAACTTTTTTTAACTAAAATAGTAAGTATTTAATTTTTTATTATTAATATTTTAAATTTTTTAAAATTATTTGAGTTTATTAATTTGTTTGTTTCGTGCTGGTTTACAAAGTTTTTGAATATTTATATTGTTCATTTTCTTCTTTCCGACTGCGTGCTGCTACGCCCGTCTATGTTTTTTTTTTTCCTCACATTTATTGCTTTTATTATTAGTTCATGCTCTTTACTTGTTGCTGGTATTAATTTGTTGTTTTAACTAGTAATCATTGTTGGTGATATTTCAAAAAGAAATCGAATCTCACATTACTTGGTCAACGGTACTTGGTAGATTTTATATATAGGGTATTCATTAGGCTTGTAGACAAGTAAGTAAGAGGCATATTCTCATGCACATGAGCTTGAGCCAACTCAGTTCAAAACCGGCAAGGCAAAAACCCTCTGCGTGCAATATTGAGGGCCACGAACTTTTTATTACCCGGAAACTTCAGCTATTTATTTTCGTTTAAAATACCATTAAATCCTGTTTAATTAGCAATTCAAAAGTCGTCTGTAATTTTTGATGTAATTAAATCTTATTTTAAATTTTAAATTCAAATTCAAATTCTGCTTAATTATAATTTAAAGTCTTTTAAACTACTTCTGAAGTGTCTCTCCTGTATACAGAGACATTAAACTACTTCTGAAGTGTCTCTCCTATATATAAAGACACATTTTACCTTTTCGAAGTGTCTCTCCTATATATAAAGACACATTTTACCTTTTCGAACTTACTTCAATACACTTTCAATTTTTGCACGCTCTGCTGAGTTCTCTCTATGCTTTTGCTAGTTCTGTTCCTGCTCCTTTCGGCAGACGAATATGTTGAATCCTATCGAATACCGCATTCCGACGCAAATATCCTTGAGGACAATGCTACCACACGCCTCATACTACTATTTTTTCTAACAATCATTTCTTATTATGTGATTCTGCATTTACTTAATTTTTGCAAAATCTCTAAATTCTCATTTGTTCATTCCCTTATTATTTCAAGAATTGGACCTACAACTTCAGTTTTTCAATTTCATGATCTAAGAAGTGGACATGCATCATATGGTAAGAGGTGAGCTGGTTCTCCTTAACCATTTAGATTTTATGTTGATCACAATGTTAATGGTTTGAATATTCACAATAAAAAAGAGCAATGTCACTTTCAGAACAAAAATCCTTGATCCTTACTTCTATTTCTTGAACTTGAACTTTGTTTACAAACTTTTTCTGAAGTTTCTGTTGTCCTGCTTGATTTTCCAAAGCAATATGAGCGTGCCTTTCCCGAACATGAGCCTGAACCCTCACCAAAGCTTGTATACAATGGAGCGTTATTGCAGCTTGTTTTCTCACCGCATGATCTCTTATAAGGGCCTGAAGCCTTACAACACTGTTCAAAACTTGTAGTGCTTGTCGGACTTGATAAAACACAACTTTCTAGCTTGGTCAAAGTTGTTGGCAATAAAACTCTGAAAAAATATTATTACAAATCTCACAACAAAAACAGGAGTAAATAAAATAAAGAAAGAAAGACTCACAAATACATTTGAAGTATGTTTTAAAGAAAAATCAATTAAATTCTAGAAACATTGCATTTTAGAGGTAGATAAATCACATTTACCAACCACTATAATACCTGATTCTTCAATGACAAAAGTAATTTTAGAGAATAAGATATACTCCAGAAGTATAAAGAGAGGGTGAAAACAGTTTTGAAGGTAACAATTTCAGTTCAAAATATATTTTTTTGAAGAATGATTTTAGTTTAGATGCTTATGTAAATAAAGCCAAGTTTAATATGGAAAGTTACCAAAAATCCCCGAAATGCTATTTGAATACGTATTCTAGCCCATTCCTCCCTCATTTTATGACTCTATGATACATCATGTGTTTGTTGTGAAGTAGAAGGTGAATGATGAGCATCAAGGTTTGTATGGTCATTGTTGTCTCCAATAGGAGTAGCATCATCATTAAGTTCCTTTGGAAGTCTATCATTGTCAAATTCAGCAGCATGCTTGCTCTGATGGTGAATCTTGGGTCCTTCACTTTTAAATATTACTATCCAAAATTCAAACCACTAACTTATCTAGTTTTGGAATTGATTTTTCTTTATTCTGAAAGGCACATTAATTCATTAAAAGATTGTGAAAGAGTACCAAAGATACTCACTATAATATATACACAAGTAGCAACTCTGCTATAAAGATCTGGTATAACTCGAGAGTTATTGATACAAATGAGAAGATTAAATACTTAATACAATTGTTTGCCATATCATTACCATAATGTTTCTTGATTTAGAATTAGTTATTAGTCCCTCAAGCCAACTATAAGTTTTTTCGAATTTGATTTTTTAATGCCTTTAGTTTTTCTTTCATTTTACAAGCTTTCCAACCTGTAACATTTATGCTTAGCCAACATTCTTGCACGATTTTGGAGAGTGCTTACGTTATGACCAGCAATTGTAAAATACTAAAATCTGAAAAGTTTTGGACACCGATTAGTGGTAGAAGATTTAAGAATGATGGGAAATGAACGGTCAAGCCAAAAACTCTTAAAGATTCATTTCTATATCAAAGAATTTATTCAAAAAATTAAACCTCTAATTATTTTCGTATTTTGAAACTAGTGCTTATTTCTTTCTTTCTTAGGTCGCAAATACTAATGCTTCCAACACATTGAAAAGCATGATGGTAACATTGAAGACTCTAAAGTCTTTAACTTGCTTTTTCATCAAACCCTCTCAAAACTTTCGAGGGTGGCCAAAGAATTATATCGGTAAGTGTTATTGGATCTTTCACTTTAAAATATTTTTTAAAAGTAAAGATTAGATTAAAGTTTATACATAAATTATTATATTTAATTTAACTGCGTGCGTAATAATGCTTTTACTAGAGATTAGTTTTACAAATTTGGTTAAATTGTAATTTAATGTAATTATGTTTGTATTTCACGTTTAATGTAAGTTTGCAAATGAGTTTCACTCATTTTGCATTATAAATTTGCGTGGCTTATTTTTTATGGTTGAACTCTTAGGACATGTATGTACATGTAATTAGATTAAAGAATGACAAACATATATTAATATAATTTGAGTTCCAAAGGAATGTATATAAAATTTATAAAAATTAATTAAAAATTGAGGTATGGTTAAAAAAGGAAAAGTATATAATACATCTGGAGCTACAATATATAACAAGTCGCTTCCTATCAATTACGTAAGGGTTCTAGTTGAGATTGTTGATGAGTCACATGCACCTTTGCCAATATCAGATGATTATAAAGAAATTATAGAACTTGGAGGAGCAATAGGTGCATATGTAGCTTGGTCAATCAATCTTATTGGTTTGGATACTACTGTATATATACTACTTACCTTTTGAAAAAATATCTCCTTTTCCTTATTCAATTCAATAGCTTCACATGATTTTTTCACATTTGAGTTTGATACTTGTGTATATGAAACTTCACAAAATTATAGGTTTTATCTATAAAATAGTTCTCATTTCAGATTCTTGGACAATCCAAAGAAAAGAAGGATAAAGTTTCAGGGCATACAAATGAATTAACAACAACATTAAATAAGAAAAAAGGAAAAGATGTAATTAAGGAGCCTCCTTCTACAACCGATTTGTGCACTCAAATGTCATTTTGAATTTACCTTAAAATACATGTACAAAGTAAGATGCAGAGTGAGTATCAACTTAGTATAAAGATGGAAGAAAGCATATTTGGTAAACCATTTGTTGATTACCTTGGTCGACAACAAATCAGTGAGCTTCTTTATCATGAGCAGATAGGTGTCTATATTATTTGCACATACATTAGGTATTGTATGATATATTATTTGTGCATCCTTTATATCTTTTAATCTTAATTTATATTTTTATTTGATATTATAATAATTCATTTTATTTATCTTTGTTTAAGGTACTTGTATTTTGTGTTGTTACTCCCAACTGAAAAGATGAAGAGGTTTTCATTTTTATCTACTCATCTAACATGTTCATTAACTAACAATTCTTCCCAATATGTAGCTAATGTTCTTAGCATGTTTCAAGAAGAAGAAAAGTTATTTTTGACTCCACATGATGTAGGGTGAGTGAATTTTTCATAAATTGGATTTTGAAATGAATTTAAATGAATTTCATTTGTTTAGGGGTTACTAAATGAGCATTATTTTGTAGGAAACATTGGGTGTTAATTGTTATTAATGTCAAAATTGAAATGATATATTATTTGAATTTTGTGCATGAAGATCCAAGAAATTGTTCATATTTGAAAAATATGTTTAAGCGGTAAATAATTGTAAGTTTTTAATAGATTTATGTGAATTATAAACATTTACTTATATTGTTTTTATATATTATTTTTAGAGCATTCCAAATTTATCGAGCTGCCAAGAGAGTTAAGATGACAAAATCTAAATCAAATGCAATTAGTTGGATTCCTATAGAGGTATTTATAAAACTTTACACTATTATTTGGAAAATGATATTATTAATTTAACAAAATTTCATCTTTATTTTAATAATACCCTCATCAAATAAATGATGTAGATTGTGGTTATTATGTAAAGAGATTTATGAAAGAAATCATTTTAGAAATCAAAATATGATCCCAATAGAGGTATGTAATTTTAAAGTGACTCTATATTTATTATGATTCCTAATTTATTTAAAACTTTATTGTTTCATGCTAAGATGATTTTATTTGTGTATATTGCAATACTTTCCTAACTATAGATGCACCACATATTATGATTCCTAATTTATTTAAAACTTTATTGTTTCATGCTAAGATGATTTTATTTGTGTATATTGCAATACTTTCCTAACTATAGATGCACCACATATTATCATTCTCAATTAGATGAAGTCAAAGAAGAATGATGTTCTTATGTGGCTAATAATTTTATTTGAATTGTTTATATTTAGCAAGTTTATATGTCATATTGTTTGATCTGACTTAAATATAAAAAGGTATAAACAAAAAGATGTTAAAAAAAATAATTTTATTTTGTTGATTGTATGTTTGAAAAGATAAATAAAAAATATTTTAAAAGTAGGTTAAGGATTTATGTGAGTTGTAACAAATTTAAAGATATAATAAAATCATAATGTGTTGTTAAGGATTGGACATGACATAATTTTGTGGATGAACCAAGATAAATACATTGCGTGTATATTTTTTCAAAGTTTTTCAAAGTTTTTTTAGTTTAAAAAATATTTTATAAAAGGTTTTTTCAACAAAGATTATTCAAGACTTTATTTCATATCAAAATTGTTTTAAGAAGCTAGGTGTGAAGAAATTTTACAACTTTCTAAAGAATTAAAACTCTATTTAGCATCATTTCTTACACTTTGAATAACTTTTTTTCAATCAATATCAAAACTCATACTTTTGGGTTGAGCAAAGAAAAAAACCTGAAGAAACCATACAAAATCAACTTATTCTAGAAGGATGTTTAGATAAGACCTTTGACCTCCATTAGAGATAATTATTCCTATTGAAGAGATTAAATGAAAATGTTTCTCTAGTTGATTTAGTATAATTTTTGGACCATCATTTAAAATAGATATTAGTTTCTTCCTAAAAATGCAAATAATGAGGTAAAACTTAGGAGTTAATGGAATTGAATAGATATTAACAAACAATAAAAATAATGCTAAAGATAAATATTTCTTGACTTTTGCATTTTGAATTGTTTAATACAAGAAAATTTTTAGTTGTAAAATAGCTAAACAAATATGGGACAAATATTCTATAACCTATGAAAATATAAATATAAAAAAGACCAAAACTAACAGTCCAATTTTTCCTTATCAATTATGTTTAACAAGTCTTTAATGTTAATATAAGGAATTTATCAATTAACAATTTAATTAAATAGAAAATATGATAACAAAATAATAAATTTTTACTTATCTATAAAAATAGGTCGATAACAATGACATGTTAGATTGCATCTAGGACACACCTCATTATTCTACACTATAACCTAATTGTTCAAGAGAGCATTACTAGAAATTCTGAGTTACAAATAAGAGACCCATTGACACATGTCAATGCTTTCAAAAAGTGAAGCGAGTCCAGCCACTGCATCACTTGGAGAACGATTGCCCTGGTTGCTAACTAAGTAAACATCATCTTTTACCTCTCGTCATTTCTCTTTCTCAGACACTCAATACTGTCCTTTCTCGTTACTTGCTACCATTGTGTTTGGAAAGCCATCACCACTATGTTTGAATGTCTTTGAAGTTAGTATTTTTTTTTTTTTCAAATTTTTTTCACTACCACTCCTTATGTTTGGTTTCATTTATGCTACATCAACATATAGCAAATGCAAAGCTTATGAAAAATTATTTTTATAGCATATTATTATAGTATATATATTTGCTGTTTATGTACTATCTTATCTAGCCATCAAACTTTTAAATTGCTCTATTATGTATGCCTAATGAAACTCTTAATATAGTAATGTGTAATTTCAAAAAGTCAAGTAATATATTTTTCTTCCTCTCTCATGAATATTTTTAAATTTTTTATTTATTAATTTAGTTGTTACTAATCTTAGATAGTTAGACATAATTTGCATGAAGGGAATCAAATTTACACTGAACTAATCATGATGCTATAAAGAGTTGAGTTAAAACTTTGCTTAATATATACTTTAAAAAATAAATCAGAAGTATATTAAGAACAAATCACAAGTATACCTAGAATTTTGGAATTTGAGAATATGTTGTCATATAATTTTGAAAAAATTACAATTATTTAAAATGTATTCTTTTATTCACTTATACATCATTGTATTTGTTTGTTTTTATAATAACTGTACTATTTATTAGATAATATTTATTTCTTAAGGGTCAAAATATTTAATAAGAAGGTATAATAAAAAAGATTAAGCTAAAAAAATATTTTAATTTTGTTGATTGTATGCTTGAAGAGATAAACAAAAATATTTTAAAAATAGTTTAAAGGTCTGCGTGAGTTGTAACAAATTTAAAAATAAAGTAAAGTTTTAACATTTAGTCAAAAATTGGACACAACATAATTATGTGGATGAACAGATAAATATTTTATGTGTGTATTTTTTATAAATCTTTTCAATGTCTTTTTTATTTTAAAAAGAATTACAAAAAGTTTTTCCGATAAAGATTGTTCAAGAGTTTGTTTTTTATCAAAATTGTTTTGAAAAATTAATTGAGAAGAAATTTTAAAAATTTCAAAAAAAAAAACTTAATTCAACCTTCTTTTTTACATTTTACATAACTTTTTTCAATTAATATTAGAGTTAATCCATTAGAATTGAGTACATCATAGTGCAAAGAAAGATTCGAAGAAGTCATGTAAAATCAATTTATAAAGATGTTTACATCAAAACTTCTGTCTTGCTTTAATTATAATTATCTCACTTAAAAAGATAAAATAAGGATATAGGTCCATTTAATACGACATCTAAATCATCATTTAAAATGAAGATCATTAGTTAAAGTAAAAATCAACAAACAATAAATACAATACTAAAATTAAGTAATATTTCATAACTTGTACTTTGTGAGCTATTAAATACAATAAGATCTTTAACTATAAAATAGTTAAACAGATATAAGACATACTTTGTATAACCTAAGAGAATACAAATAATATAAAAATAATTAAAACTAGTATTCCGATTTTTTTCTTATCAATTATTTATAATAACAATCTTTAATATTAAATCTAACTATTTTATCAATTAATAATTTAATTAAATAAAAATATGATAATAAAATACTAAATTTCAACTTTTCTATTAAAATAAGTAGATAACATCAATTAACAATTTAATTAAATAAAAATATAATAACAAAATAGTAAATTTTAACTTATCTATAAAAATAAGTAGATAACAATAACATATTAGATCGGATTTAGGATATATCTAATTATCTTAGTAAACTTATTTTTGTATTTATTAAAATTTTAAAATATTATTTATATAAATTACTATTAAAAAGTATTAAACAAAAATTGGTTCAAGCAATGTATATTTAATTTTTTAAGTAAGATTTTAATTTTAAAATTTTCGGATAAAAAAAAATTTTACTGAAGAAAATTAATTCTACCTATTATAGATCTTTCAAGTTCAAGTACGATTATGCAGAATATTTATAATTGTTATATAAAAGTATTTAAATATAATTTATTAAATTAATAAATTCAATAAAATAAACAAGATAATAAGATTGATAATTTGGATATCCAAATTTAGATGAACCGATAGAGTGAAAATGAACTAGGTTAAATATTTAAAATTTAGGTTTAACTTATAAAAATATATTATTTAAATTTAATTTATTTATTTAAACAAGTTAAATTTAAGTTGCGTGTTTTCTTTGCTTAAAACTATTTGAAATTTGGATTTTACTTTTTTTTTTTATATGATTTGATTATTTTTTATGTATAATCTTATTTATTAATTATTAAATATTTTTATATTAAAAAAATATATAATTGGCATTTGTAAAAATAACTTAAGATATATAAATAAAATCATTAATGAGAAAGATTATAGACTTTTTTTAAGAAAGTTTATAATTATTTATTTAAAATGAAATTTTTAAAAATTTAAATTAAATAATAATATATATGATAATAAAACCGGATAAATATAACTTATTCAATAAATATAATAAATGAAATTATAGATTATCTAAATCATGGATAAGTGAATGAAATATTCATAAATTGTTAATATTAATCTTACAAGACATAGACTTAATTCACTCAAATAATTTATTGATTTAACTAAATTAACTATTTAATCGAATATTTAACAAAATAATCTAATAATTAACAAATAATTCAACTAATTTTCTTCAACGAATTTATTGAAAGCCAAAGGCATCCAATTTTCAATACAACATGTAGCGGTTATAACTCACAAGACGCCCCGTGGGGTCCCGCCAAGAGGACTCCATCTACCTATAAATGCAGCCCGCATTCAATTTTCGTGTGCTTGTTTCACCGTCGTTTCAAAGTTCCCTCGCAGCAACCCGCACTGCATCTTCTTCCTCTCGCGCCTCACCCTTCTTCCAAACACGAAAACGCGTGAACCTACCTCTGAATATTTTGAGGAATCCTCCTTTTTCTTCTTCCTCTCTCAGGTCTTTTTCTCGCTCTCTCTACTCTCTACGCATGAAAGCTCGCTGAGAAACATGACCTGCCTTTGAATTTGAGGATCCAAATGAAACTCGTTTCGTTTTTCATTTTGAAACTATGCTTCTAATGTGTTTTCCATTTTTTCTTGAGTGCATCGGTTTGTATTTGCCTGTGTGTTGATGCATTTGTACACTGTAAAATCTCAGGTTCGCTGAATCCATCAATTCTTTCGGTTTTTCTGATTACCACTTCAAGATTTTTTCTGAAGAGAAATAATTTTATTCATTTTCTTTTGTCAAATTAGGATTAGGATGCAGTCTATAATCTCAATATAAATCTTAAACACGAGAATTTCATAGTACGAATCGGAATCCTCAATTTCTCTGATTCATTTTTATTTTATGTTTTCACTGGCATTAATTTTAGTTATATCTGACGGCCAGTGGTTTCTCTATTTCAGATTACTTTTTTGGTATTTCTGCCTTGAGAGTTGGTGATACTTTTTGTTTTGACAGATAATGAAAGAGAGCCGAGAGAGAAGTTTTGGTTTGCTGATATTTGCTAACCGTGTTCATGAATCTCTCTTTCATTTTTTAAAGATTTTTTTTTTTGAATTTTTAACTCCTTTTCTAATGTATGTTCAAATATACAATAAAATAATTAAGAAGTAATAAATTTTCAGTAAAATTATAATATTTAATATTATCAATACATTGGATCTTGTGATTTTTACAAACACTTACTATATATGGACTTCTATTATATGCCATTTGACACAAATTAGAAAAACTGTTTCTAAATTATTAAATTGACTTTCATTTCATCATTTTTCCTTGTAATGTTAACTGGCATGCTTATTAATGTTGACATTTTATTGTGTGATACTACCGTCTGAAAAGTCGTTGGAATAAGCAGTGTTTTATATGCTATGTTATATCTCAACTGTTATCTTATTTGCTTGATTATGTTACCTTAGTTACATTCATTTCTGCTCTTTAGAAGTAATCTTCTATTTTCAGCTCGTTTTTGTTTAGTTAATTCAAAGCCCTGCTCATGGATTCATATTCTCTGAAGTCCGTGTTCGATTTGCCAGCACCATTTCGTTCATGTTTTAGTTTCAGGTACTACATTATTTTTTTTAACGTGAATCATATGCAATGTTGCTGCAGAGCTTAGCTGTTGCGAAGATTTTAGTATGTATCGTATTAGCTTGTATAAGTTGTTTTTTTGGCGAGGTCTTTAAATAAGAGATGAATGATGATTATCATTGATCACTTGTATTTGTGACAAAGCATAAAAAATGGTGGTTTGCCTTTCAAACCTTTGATTGTCAAGATTTAGAAAATACTCAGTACTTTAATTGGTGTCACTGCACGAAGGTTCTTGATTAGCATAATGAGCTTTCTATTATATGGTACGCAGATATTTTAATTCACTTCAGAGTGAATGCTTTCCTATCTGTTTCCACTCTGATGTAAATATGGTCATCTCTGCACCCACTGGAAGTGGTAAAACAGTACTCTTTGAGCTTTGCATCTTGAGGCTACTATCCAGGTTCATCTCTGCAGAGGGAAGATTCTTACATGCGAAGGGATCTCTTAAAACAGTAAGTCCTTTTCCAAAAGATTCCTGTCATGGAAACTTTGTCATAGTAATCCTTCTGAAGAGTTTAATTTTTTCATGTTCAAGAAAGATAAAGCCTATAATCAGGTTTTCTATATCCTCGTTTCAATGTTATAAAGTATAAACCCAATAATTTTTACCAGCCCATGCTTTTGCACAATGTTAATCGTATGAAGCACAATTTGATGAGTATTTGTAACTAATTGTTGGTAAAATGATCTTCTCACATGGTGCTAAGATCTATATAGCCCCATCTAAGGCTTTAGTACAGGAGAAGCTCCGTGATTGGAATAAGAAGTTCGGGCCATGGGGGATAAATTGCTTGGAGCTGACCGGTGACAATGAATCTTACACTTCGAGGAACATACTAGAAGCGGATATTATTCTGACAACTCCGGAGGTCTGTATGTATATGGAAGAAACATAAGTAGATCAAGACCACATACTCTTTACTCTTTATCATACTTTTTCTTTCTCCTTTTCTTTTGAAATGTTAAATGGATGTAGTTTAACATCATCATGAATTTTAAAGTTTATGTATATATTCCCTGATCCCCCATAGGCTCCAGAAGCATATTTTACTAAATAAGAAATTAGCCTACACCTGGTAATTTTTGTGTGATAATCAGCATTCCTCTGTGTTCCTAAAATATTACTTTTGACGGTCTTCTCCTTGTCCATGTACATATGCACAAGTAGGCTGACAGATTTATTAACACTATGGGAGATAGCTGAACTTGATTTCTTGTTTCAATGAATAGAAATTTGATGCGGTGTCACGATATGGTATAGAAGGTGGTGGCTTGAGCTTTTTCAGTGACATTGCACTTTTACTAATAGATGAAGTTCATCTATTGAATGATCCACGTGGAGCTGCTCTGGAAGCAATTGTTAGTAGAATAAAAGTTGTAGCTTGCAATCCAAAAATGAAATCAAATCCTCTGGCTCAGGTCCGCTTCCTAGCTGTGTCTGCCACGATTCCAAATATTGAAGATCTTGGTAATTTCTATTTTTGTCAATTGATGTTGTCACAAGAGTTATGGAAATTAAAATAACATGTCAACAACGAAGGGAAAAACTTTATACAATATACGCACTATTGCAGCTAAATGGCTTAAGGTTCCTGACCAAGGGATTAAAAGGTACTTTTCCACCTTGTGCTATAATGCTGAAAAGACAATATCCATAAAAATTTTGCTTTGCCCTTGAATGTTCACAGGTTTGGAGAAGAAATGAGGCCGGTAAAACTGACAACAAAGGTTTTTGGTATGCAAATAAAACTGAACACAGCCATCGATAATTATTTTCTTATCAATTATTTATTGCATCATATTATAAAATCAATACAATCAAGTTGGATTGGGTTTTTTTCAGCGAAAAAAGAAATGGCAGCAACAAATTCCTAATTTGAATTTGTGAATTTTTATTGTATAGTAGATAATGTCTTGGCCTGTAGTCTGGAGTAATTTAGGAATGTTTGATTATTCTTCTACTACCAAATTTATGCAGGCTACGCCCCAGCCAAGAATGACTTTCTCTTTGAAAAGGTTGGTATAAAATTGACTGAGTTTGAATAGTATCTATCAATATTGAATTCTTGATTGTTTGCTCTATGCTAAGCTATTTTTATATAATCCATTTTACCAATCAAACCTATCGTAATTTCTGATTTATGCTATTACCATGCAGCGCCTTCAAAATTATATTTTTGGTAAGCAGGGATAATTGGCCCTTCCTATTAATAGCTTAATATTTTGTAACTTTTGCCTGCTTTTAAAATTTCTATATAAGGTGAAAAACTTTTAGTCTATATGTACAAATTTCAGATATTCTCATGCAATACTCAAGAGGGAAATCCGCGCTCATATTTTGTTCAACAAGAAAAGGAGCACAAGAAGCAGCTCAGCGACTTTCTCATATAGTCATGACTTTTGGTCAATCAAATCCATTCATTAAGAACAGAGAACAACAAGATCGGCTGAGGGAGGCTTCTCTATCATGCAGTGACAAGCAAATGCAGTCATATATTCTTTATGGTGGTATGTAAAAAACCTATATATTGGTTTGGGTTGTGGCTAAATTTTAATGCTTACTGAAAGTGATTGCAATCCCACGCACGTGAATTAGAATTTCAATTGGTAAATGTTTGACTTTTAGAAAATCGCTTTGATAGCAGTTGGTTATCACAATGGTGGGCTTTGCCTTAAAGATCGAAGTATTGTAGAAGGCCTTTTTCTCAAGGGTGATATTCAAGCACTTTGCACTACAAATACCCTAGCCCATGGAATCAACCTCCCAGCACATACAGTGGTTATTAAATCAACACAGCACTTGTATGTTATCATTTTTATTTTTTGTGCATTTCATTGTAGCATATTGAAAACCTGTTTCTACACATTGATTTATTGAAATATTAATTATGGCCAGCAACAAGGAAAAAGGTCTCTACATGGAATATGACCGCTCCACTATATTGCAGGTTTCCTTCTTTAGATACTTTCTATTAACCATATATAATATTGTAAAATGGGTAATGATATAAGTAAATATGAATTTCAGCAGTTAGGTACTCCTCAGTTTGATAAAAGTATGGCCTTGACAATTGACGTAGCAATAGAGAATTGGCCGTGACTTTAAAAAAATTGCTTTGGTTACAATATATACGGGATAGCCTATGACTAAGATGTTCATTTTCTTATAGTTACTTCATTCTCTTAGTCGCAATGGCTAATTGATTTTGACAACTAACTTCAAACATTTATGGCTATACGTGTCACCTAATTGTTCGCTTCCACAAAGTCATTTCTGAATGAGACTTCCATATAAAGTAATATAGACCTGTACTTAGAAAGAAGACTAGCAGATACAATCATAAGATATGTTGTTTACGTTGCTCTATTCCTTCAGTAACACCATGACTACCTAAAATGGTAGGGAGAGGGAGAATCAATACTTTACTTTTCCATGTTATTTAGTTGCACTATAGGATTGTTGATATATCATTTGGGGTAAAACTTATGGTACAGATGTGCGGAAGGGCAGGCCGACCACCATTTGATGATACAGGCATGGTTATAATCATGACAAGGAGAGAAACGGTGAACTATGCTACTTGCACATATATTTTCTTTTCCTCTCATGTGTTATGTGGTCTTGGCCTGCATAATGCTTTTTCACTTTTACACACAAACTTCTTTTAGTTTGATTATGAGCTCTATTGTTTCAGAATATGCGCTCTTATTTTCTCTTACTCTTATACCACAGGTTCATTTGTATGAGAATCTCTTAAATGGGTGTGAAGTGGTGGAATCGCAGTAAGACTGCTTCTTTCAGTTGCAGAATAGATATGTTATCTTTAAATGTAGCTCACATTCTGCAAACATTGTGTATTTACCCTGTTCAGCTAATTATTTGCTTAGCTTAGATTGCTGTCATGTGTGACGGAGCATTTACTTGCGGAAATAGTTCAACTGACAATATCTGATATTACAAAAGCAATTGAATGGCTGAAATGCTCCTACTTGTATGTCAGAATGCAAAGGGTAAGTGATTTAGGGTGTCCATTAGTTTTGTTCATTAATCTCCCATCCTATATGATGCAAACTTTAATACACAAGCAGAACCCTATAAACTATGCAATTAAGAAAGGGATTTCTGGCGATCGTTTAGAGAAGCATGTGCAAGGTACAAATAGCCATCATTTGGTTGTCTTTTATAGATTTCTATATTTCGTTATATTCCTTTCTCTTCCCCTAGATCGGCCCCCCCGCCGGTTCTCCTTCCCTCTATGGATTATTGAAACTATGTTATCTCAGATATTTGTGTGCAGAAAGTTAACGAGTTATCACGGTATCAAATGGTCTGGGTTGACGAAGATGGTTTCCTCTTGAGACCGTTAGGTATGGATATCTCTAAGTAAAATTATTATTCCTGATTTATTCATCAAAGATTAAAATCCAAATTAGTTCTTGATATTTTCCTTTTTCTGCCTTAGATCCTGGAAGGTTAATGACAAAGTACTATTTGAGATTTGACACCATGAAACAGATAATGCGGACTCCAGAAAACTGCAGTTTGGAAGATGCACTTCATGTTGTGTGCTGTGCAGAAGAAATTGCATGTGCGGATACATTTGTCAAAACTTTTTAATACGCAACATATCGACATTAAATATTGACACAATTCTCCACTGGAAAATGAAGGGATACAGCTCAGACGTAATGAGAAGAAGCTCTTAAATGAGATAAATACCGATAAAGATGGTCGGCTTCGATTTCACATTCATGGAGATAAAGGGAAAAAGAAAAGGCGCATTCAAACAAGAGAAGAAAAGATATTTATTTTAGCAAATGACTGTTTAACTGGCGATCCTTCAGTCCATGACCTATCTCTGATTCAGGTGTAGCATTGTAACATCAGTATTTTGTGTAGATCAGCATTCTTAAATCTTGCTGATTAAGAATATTTAATGCTACAGGACGTGAATTCTATATGCTCAAATGGATGTAGAATTGCAAAATGCATGAAGGACTATTTTGTTTATAAAAGGAATTATATAGGAGCTGTTAGTTCAGCTCTTCTAGCCAAATCACTCGACCAGAAACTTTGGGATGACAGTCCATACCTTTTGAAACAGTTACCTGGAATTGGGATGGTTACAGCAAAGGTTAAATATTTGTTGATTAATTGATGTTACTAATTAATGCATATAAGATGGTTGCTATACATCCTTTAGTTGTGTGATACTCATATTTCATGTTCTTTCAGGCATTGCATTCAATGGGAGTTAAATCGTTTGAGGCACTCGCTGAAGCAGATCCAAGGAGAATAGAACTAGTGACTGGTCGAAAATATCCCTTTGGTAACCATATTAAAGATTCTCTACTGTCACTACCTCCAAAAGTTGATGTGAAGCTTGCAGAAATTGAAAGCCATATTCACGGAAAGTCCAAGCTAGTAGTAACATTGACAAGGATATCAGATTCAGGCCAGTCAGTTAGACGACATTATGCTGATATGGTTTGTTATCTGAATGCCTTCTAAGGAGACTTATATCCATTTAACAAGTTATAAGCTGCCCAATTTTTTTTCTCACAGATCATTGGTTCAGACGAAGACAACACTATTCTCTTTCATGAAAAAATTAGGTGATGATGACTTGCTAATTCAGATTTTAACTTGATAGTGTACACCGATTAAAAAGTTTCTATCGAACATGTCCTGTTGATGGTATTATGGCAAACCATATGTGCAAATTGTTCTTTTCTCATTTAATCAAGGTTTAATGTTCTCCAAATTATTGCTGCAGGGTTGATCAGTTCTCCAGGTACATGAATTGAAACCTTTGCTTTGTGTTGCAATAAAAGCTTAATATATTGTGGGGCATTCCTGACTAAAAGAGTGCTAGGAATTTTAGTTTGGAGGATTTTCTTTTCAATGTTTAAACAAAAAGTCTCTGCTTATAAAATGCATCATAATGTTGGCCATTATGCATGTAAAAAGGTTTGGAAGTTTGTTTCTATGCAAATTGTAATAATTTTTGGTATCTTGTCGACTGGATAATGTAAACAGTTATGATTACGAAATACGTTACAAGTGCTGTTCGGTTTTGCTATGTAAATGAATAAAATAATAACTCTCACAGATAGTCAACTGCTCTTCTGTTACCGATTTTTTAAGGTCCGACACAAATTTTAGGCCAAGATAAATATCTTTTTTCACTTGTTGCAGCCCATACAGTGCAACAATTCTTGTGCCCATCCCACAAGGGAAGCAAACTATCAAAGCTGATTTTATATTTGAGGAATATAGTAAGAAGTGGTTAATATACGTCTAAATTTTGTATGTTCTCCAATATAGTTAATCTAAATTGTGGAATTATAACTCAATTCTTCAGTTTTGTCCATTCAGTTGGTATTGATGTCCACCAAAAGCTTTCCTTTATGAAAGAAAACAACCCCAATGCGCTTTTAAAAAGAACCAGGAAGCAGGCTTCTTGTCTTCCACCTGAAGAAGTGTATATTATAGAAGATGACGACATAACTGTACCTCATTTACCAATGAAAGAGCTATGCACTTTGATCAAGGACACGGAGGAAAGTGATTCCATGTTAGTCATTTTCCCTTGAAATATATAGATGCTTATCTCTTGTCGATGTTGTAGGTGTAGGTTTTTAAAGACCTAAATTTTAAATTGTTCTCCTATTGCAGTCCAAGCTTCAACCTCTTGGATGAAGGATTAGGGGAAGGTAACTCCAGAGATGATTTTATTAGCTTCTATGATTTTTTAAAACATTCTTCCTTTCATCTGTTATTTCTGCTGGAAGGTGGGCGTGCTCTTGGGGTTGAAGAGGACAAGCGCAAAATCATCACTGAGAAAACAGTATTTGACCACATACGGGAGAAAGCCAAAAGCTTTTCTCTCCTGTCTGCATTTGATAATATTCACTGTCCACCACTAGAGGTTCTTCTTGTAAGAAATCATGTCCGTGAGAAAAAGCCTGACCATCGTCCTGAGGTAGTCGTTCTGGATGATGAAGACAAAATCGAAGTTTCTCGAAGAAATGATGTCAATTTGCCTGCCAAGCTCAGGGAGGCAGAAGACGATGATATAAACCTTTATTTGACTTCAAATGATCATATTACAGTTGGAAGCTCAAATAACAAGTGCAATATGGTTGATACTGGTACACCATTTTACTAGCATGTAATTTAGCAATCAGTTTTTGCTTTTTATGTCATCATCGTTTCTTTTTATTGCTGAAGGTCTTTTCCACCCTGAACCTGAAGCAAGAACTTGTGAAAAATCAACTGAAGAAACTGTTTTTGCCCATATACGGAGAAAATCCAAGGATTTTCCACTGATTAATAAGCCTGATTTCATGGAGTCTACAATGCATAAAACAGAGTTATTATCGAAGAATAATCCTAGTTCTTTGAGCGCTGATTTTGGTGTGGGAAGTGGGACAATTTCCTCGGACGATATGTTTTCTTCATATACGGTAACTGTTGAAGTAGAAAAATATCCATCCAATATTCAAGTTGGTACAGAGGTAAAAGGTGAGAAATTTGAAGGTTTCTGTAGCCCTAATGGAGGAGTAGATATTTCTAAAGGCGTTACAAGCACCAAAATTGTTCAATCTTCCATCTGTGAATCAACTGTCAGTTTTCCGATGTTGAAAGAGAAAAAGCGGTCGTCCTATCCCGGATGCTCTAAAGAGAGTAGTAAGAAGCAGCGTTGCTCTTTTAGAGAATCAAAAGAAGAGAAGTCTAGTTCAATTGAAATAAGAAGACAGTCTTGTTCTTTGGAAACCACAGGCCAAATGAAGGAAATAGAGTCATATCTTGGGTTTAAGAGTGTATTTTCCTTTCTCTAGTTTTCCTTGGCAAGGGGACAGCTGATCACCTCACAGCATTAAACTTTTACTCATTGGACGAACTTCTGAGCTAAGTTCTGTACTGCTTCATGGAGTGGTTAGCACTAGCTACTGTATGATTGCAGTTATAGACATGCCTATGTAGTCTTATGAGGGAGTTCTCCTACTTCCATAATTCTGAACGTTGTCTTTATCTGGAAACTATCAGAGAAACAGAACAAAACCATATTAATTACATCTGCAAGTACCTTAAATGAGCAACTTCGGTGAAAAATTCTTCAAAAGTTGCTTAAATCATACTTCAATTATTTTTATATGGATTTTATATATACACAATTTTTTTTCTATGATTTAAATAATTGTTTATTCCAATTAAGAAACCTAACGGAAAATTCTTCGAAGGTTGCTTAAATCATACATAAATAAATTTTATACGTATATTATCTTTTTTTCCCTCATAATTTAAGGAGTTATTCACTTCAATTAAGCAATCCAACAAAAATTCTTAAATGGATCTTACAAATTATTTTATTTTTATTTTTAAAATTTATTTTAAATCACTATAAAATAATAATTTAAATTAAAAATTTTATATTTATTTTTAAAATAATTTTTTAAAAAATTAAAAAAAGAATAATCTATATAAAAAAAAATATGTAAATTAAACTTTGTGTTACTATTGGAGCCTTTTAATATCTTTTTGAAGGATTTTATGAGTGAAGAAAAACTAAGAAAAGTGAGAATGATAAAAAAATGAGATGAGACTAAATGTGCAATTTGGAATGAATTTAGAATATGATTGTATGTATGTAATGTTGTTTTTTAGTCTCTTTTTATAGATGGGGAGTTATGATTTTCTCAAATTCTTATTTATAAGATTTCTTTTTAATTTTATCCTATTTTCAAGAACTTTTCTTTTTATATAATTTTATCTCTAATATTTTCTTTTTAAATTGTATTTTATCTTCTTAAATTTAAATATTTTATCCTAATTAATTAGCGTAATCTTAATTCATTTTTTTCTCTTAACTTTGTTTCTTTTGATTAATATTGAATTTTCAATCTTGTATCATTGTTTAGAAAAAAATTACAAAGATGGATTCAAATAGGAAGAAAGTTGAAGTTTTTATGTAAAAATGGATTAATTCTAAAGATAAATTAAAAAAACATCAATTTATCAAATTTTCTTAAACTTAATTATGGTTTGTTTGCCAGCAATTAGCCTAATGAAATGCAATATATTATGGAATGCAATATATTTAAAGTAAAAAAAATTTATAAAAAAATTAACCACATGCAACAGATGTTTATAACTACTTTATGGGAATAATTAATAATTCAATTAGATCTCAACTTCTTAAAATTAAATATTACAGTTTAGAGGTGATCACTCATCTAACCATATCTCAAATATTTGAAGGTATAGATTAAAGTTACTCTACCTCTTATGTTATGTGCAAAATATGAGTGTAAAACTCTTTGTCAAGTTTTACTCACAGAAAAATATACTCGTCGATGTAGAAAATGGTATTTTAAACCTCTAATATCGATTCTACAAAGACTATGCCAACAATATATGAAGTTTGGACTCTAACTTTTAAGCTCACTAAAGGAAGGGTTGCTTTGGATGTTTTATGCACAACTTTCTTATTTCAAGTTTGAGTGTTATTTTATGCTTTCTTATTTAATAACTTTTCTAATTAAGTTTGAACCACTAATTAATTTACTTGTTTATATCTTTGCCTATAAATTCAAAGCTTCTAACTCTTATTTTATTTAAATTTCTTTAAGCATCCAAATTAACCTATTTTATCTAATTATCGTATAGGTGGCAGAACTCACTCCCTAAGCTTCTAAAACATTATGCTTAATTTTTTTCTTACATTGGAAGGTAATTTATACTAGTTAGGACTTAGGCTATTAAATTACACCAACTTGGACATTTTTAAGACTTTTCTTTCTTAGTTGGTAGGCATGGTCAAATGGTTTATCACACTCCCACAACTCCATAATTAATTTATAATCACCACCTTATGTATGGTTGAGTTTATTTTGAAGTGCTAAAAATATTTTAACTTAATTTCACCAATTTATCCAAACATGGCTAAATGGTTACCCAAACCATTACCAAGTCTCTTTCAAACTTAAAATTCCTTTCTTATATATGGTTAGGCTCCTCATTACATCTTAATCAAAATTTTAAATTCAAGTTCCTTTAATTTAATGGAGAGTAGCCGAAACCACCATATGTCCAAGCAAGGGTCTTTTTCTCAATTTCTTCTCTACTAACCTTTGTGTCATGAAATTTAGCACTTGTTACATCACATGATTTTGGGTCCATCAAGATTTGTCCTTACTTTATATCTTTTGTCATGATCATGGAGGATTTTAAGTGTCTTGTTCAACTTTTAGTCCATAACTCCACCTTTGCTCTTACTAGTTTTGAGTTAAGTTTATAACTTTTGTGAATTAAACTTTTTAGTCTTTTAGGATTATTATCACATGGGTCTAGATCTAAACTTTTATCAAATTTCAAGTTCAAGATTAAAACTTTTAAGAGGAGACATAAACAAGTTTACAACTTTAAATATAAAGACTATAAAGAAAGCATTTTTCAAGACAACCAAGTGGAGATCTACTAGATCTACTCCAAGATCTATTCATTCTTTACTTTGAGTTCCATAAAATTTTTCATAAAAACTTTAAAATCTGCCCACACTTTAAAGAAATAATTTTTAAGAAATTTTAACCGATTAAATTGTTCCAAAGATTAAAGGAAACACTTTAATCCATCAAAATTTCTTTTTAACTTTCAAAATTAGTAAAAAATTGGTGATGCTTATTTTTAACCATCAAAGGTAGTTTTAAACTCCATCAAACTCAAACAAGTAGTATCCATAGAATTTAGAAAGGTATCCACAAAAAAGAGAAGAAAAACAAACCATAAACACATAATTATAAACTTAAAAAAAGTGTATGGTAAAGACCCAATATAATATTCAAAAAAAAAAAGAAGCGGCAAGTGGTCACCGCCTGCCACATGCCACACACACATAACTTTAATCACTATAAATAGGGAGTAGGGGTGAGGCAAATGGGTTTTTAATTTGCAAATCTAAAATCTAAGATTGAAGGAAATTGAGAGCCACGAGAAGCAGAAGCTCTTGATTTCATCGGAATATTTAAAGAAAAATTTCATCGGTCTCCAAATTCCTGGTAAGGGGAGAAGACTCAAGTAAAATATAGGAGTAGTTTTAGAGCCCCTTACTCTAGAATGAAATTTATTAATTGTGTGATAAATTTAGGGGTTGAATTTAATTATATCTTAATTTTATTTTGATGAAATTTAACTGTTTAGAGGGGTAGTTCTAGATCCCTTTACTATAGAATAAATTTTTATCAATTATGTGATAGTATAAATTTATTTGTGATTATATTTAAATTTGTATGGAGGTAAAATATTTTATAATCATAAATTGGTAATTAGATTAGTTAAGGATTAAATTGAGTAATTTTAGGTGGGAGTATGATATAAAACTTTTAGGTGCCCAATAATATATATGTATATATATATATATATATTTATAAATTACATTAATAAATTTCGTAGAAATTATAGAATTATATACCCTTATATAAATTAATATAAATTATAAGGGTTTTAATATTTACACGTGGAGCCGTAGGAAAAGGTTTTAAAATAAGATCTTACTTGATTATTTTAAGTTCTACATATATATTTTGATATAATAAATATAAGGAGGTATCCAATTAATAAGTTTGAGGGAAAAGAGAATCACCTATTATTTTATAAAAATGTTTAAAATCTAGTAACCTATGATAGGTGTTAATTTCCTCTCTAAAATATCTCTATGTTATATAAAAATATAGTTAGTATTTAATTGGATTTCTTTATATAAACTATTATATTTAAACCTTAGTATAAGGAAATAAAATACAACATTGTCGAAGGAGATTATATTAGTAGTTAATTTATATAAAATTATTGGTCTAAGTTTTTAAGGGATATTTATTGGAGGTTGGGAAGCTCGTTTAAGTTGGTAGAAAATACATAATTAAACGTAGAGAATATATACGTATAGAGTTGAAAAATAAAACAATTGATTGAGGACTATAAGGTCCTGCCCTTTGAGAATAAGACAATGCCTTCAAGGTGAGATAGAGATAGAATTAAGGCAATTAGTGGACATGCATCATTTGTATAAAAATAATTTGTAAATTATAATGGGATAATCTACGAGCCCTTCTGTGAAAGGGGGTTGGGAAATCTAAGGGTTGGTTCACATGGAAGTAGACCGAAGTTCATAATAATAGGGACTTTCGAACCTAGGGGGTATGTGAGCTGGGTTTGAGCCTCCCAATGACCTGCGGTTGCTCCTTGTAGCCAGGACTGCTCTAGTTAGACTTAGCCGCCTCGACAAGACCCTGACGATTATCATTACTGGTCGAGAAATTTCAGAATGTTGTGGAAAAGGGATGGTGATAATTTTTAGTGTTGTTAAGGGCACATTGTGATTTGAAATTGGATCCCAGTACTCCTATTATTATGATAAGTCGTGAAAAGGTTTGGGGCCCACATGTATCTGCACATTGTAAGGATGACCAACTTTAGATTAGTATGGATTATTATGATATACGATGCAATAATCTCAACTTATTCTTAAGTTTGTCATTGTAGCCACTTGTGATGGAAATAGTAGAATAATCTCATTCATGCATTACTTAGGAGGAATGACTTATAATAGTTCATTGATAAGGTTAAAGAACATATTTGTTCTTTATGTTAAAATATAATGCACTACTCCTATTTTTTCTTTTACTTGAATGAAGCGTCTCACTCCTCTCTGCTTTATTTTGTATGCATGGTTATGACTTCTTAGTGAGCCTGCAATGTGGATCACCCTCCTTTTGAACGTTGAGGTGATCATAGACATAGAAAGCAGATAAGGAATTTTCACTCTGCGGACAGGGACAATGACTATAAAGTAGGAGTATCAATTCGAAGAAGAGAAGCGGATCCTTGTAGTTCTAGTTAGATATAATAGCATAATAGTGTATGTACTTACCTTACCACCCCAGTCATAGTACCCTAGACTACTTATATTTTGGGACTGTGTAATTGATATAGTTTGTATAAGGATGTATATATATGTATTTACTAGGAGGTTGTTTATTGAGAAGATTGGCAAATCAGGTACATCATGACTGTACGATTATTCGGTATTAGTAAGTATACGTAATGTCGTAACCGTAATTACAACGAAATGACGAACTCGCTAAAAATTTTAAAAAAGAATTAATATGATTGTTGAGCCACCACCAAATTTTTATTTAAAGGAAAAATATTTGGAAAAGCCCTAACTTAAGGAAGAATTCTAGGTTCGGGAGTTGGTTATGAGTAGGGAAGGTATTAGGCACCTTACTCGCCCGTTCCGAAAAATGGTACCCTTAAACTGAGTGTGTGATTTAGATATTTTTGAAAATTTTTTGATCCCTTTAAATAGAATAGAAAATAAATAGGTTTGTGGAAAATAGTCTAACAGGACTTGATCCTGCTCCTACGTATTCCCTGGTGCAATGGGAAATTCAAAGCTACGTAGTTCTGGTTGAAGACTTGATCTTCAGAGATAATTGAGAAAGTAGGTTGAAAGTGTTTTGAATATTTTTGAAGAACTCTTAGTCCACATATGCACAGGGTCCGAGACAAACGAGGGCTGCACTGTGACCTATATGATTTCTAAATATCAAACAGTAGGGTATGCTATAAATTCGTACCCAAAACTCGTCGTGGTGGACTTAGAATTATTTAAAAAACATATCTTGCAAATTTTATTTTTTACACGTATTCCTAGATCCACATATGCATAGAGCCGAAGGAAAGCGGAGGTTGCACTGAGACTCATATGACTCTCCGAATATTGAAAGATAAGGTATGCTGCACTTTCAAATTCGAAGCTCATTGGGTGAGACCCAAGATTGTGTTGAAACTTTGGAAAAAGTAATTTTTGAAGAAAAATTGAGAAATGAAGATCTTTGACCTACATACACAGAGTCGAAGGCAAGCAAAGGTTGCACTGCGACTCATATGACTCTCCGAATATTGAAAGACAGGGTATGCTGCACTTTCAAATTCGAAACTCATTGCATGAGATCTAGGATCGTTAAATAAAATGGACTTAATTTTAAAATAACAAAAATAAAAGGGAATTAGGCTTAATCCAAATTAAGCAAGAATGAATTTGATTTCTTAAAAAAAAGGAAGAATTGAGCTTAACCCAAGAGAAGATGGATTAAGAGAGAAAGTCGGGCTTTTTTTTCAAAAAAAAGAAATTAGGGTTGACACAAACAAAAAATTGATTTCAAATTAAAAGGGAAAATTGGGCTTGACCCAAATTTAAAAGGAAAGTTGATTTCAAAAATAAAAAAGAAGAAATTAGGTTTGACCCAAATAAAAAAAACTCGATTTCAAAAATAAGAAGAAATTGTGGGCTTGACCCAAATTAAAAGGGAACTTGATTTCAATTTGAAAAGAATGGGGGCTTGACCTAAAAAAAAAAGAGTTGGAACTTAATTATGAACATAATTTATTTTTTAAAAAGGAGAAAGAATTGGGCTTGACCCAAGTTAATTGCAAAACAGAATGATGTTTCGGCTTAATATCTTTTGCTTGGAAATTTTATCTTAATTTTATAATGATTCAATTAAAAGGCAGCTTATTAGCATTGACCCAAATGTGGCCCGATTGACAAGGCAACCAGCTTGCCCATCTTAAATGGGTAAGGCCAGATTGAAAGGCCGCATCTTGGCCCACTATGGTTTTGTGACTAGGCAGCAACACTTTGACCTAACTAACATGGTCCAATGTAGTTTAATAGGTAGAATAAGCATGGCCCAATTAACATAGCGGCCAGATTCATAATCATCAAAGCCGCCCAAATTGCTTGGCAGCCAGCTTTGGCCCATATGCAAACCACAGCCCAATGTTCACAATGCTCACAAACTGGTGCTAAGTGTGTCTATGAAAGGCAGCAGCGTTTGGGCCTACATGCAAGCCACAACCTAATACTCACAAACCGGTTCATGCTATTGTCTAAAATGAATGCCGCAGGTAGGATTCGGACCTGGGACTTGGGGGTCGTGGGGCAGTGAGCTAATCCACTAAGCTGGGCTCCAAATTTAATCCTGATACTCATAGTAATTAATTTAATTGGAGTCTAGGGGATACAAAGAATTATGTAGAACCTGGTGCATGTTGGCTAGCACTGATTGAGACCTGCCCCTGTGTAGTTATATGAGAAGCAAAAGTTTGCGAGCCCATGGCTCCAACAGGAATTGCTGATCCACAGCGAATGGTTATACATTTCCTTTAAATAACTGTGACTTCTCAAGCAAACCAGGAGCAAAATCAATCAGGACTAGCTATCTAGTTCTAGTCTCTATTAGGCTAACATGCCTAGCCTAAGGTCGGGCTTTTCTTAAAAAAAATATAGCTCACACACCTCCAACTTCCAATTGCCATAAGTGATTTAGAAACTGAAATTTACTTAGGTGTAGAATTCTATTAGACCTGAGAATAAAGTACATCGATTACCTCATCTGGCTATGCTTAATATCAATTCTCAAGCCCTGACCCCTGCTGCTAAAACTGCTGCTAAGACTAGATCATCTCAGTTATTTACCTATATCAGAACAGAACCTTGGCATATCACATGCCATTCTTTACTTCAAATTAGCTATCCGATCCCCAACTTGTGATATTTTTTAATACACCATACTCTCAAAATAGTGGGAATGGATAAACTTTATCAATATAATCTTATTACAGACTCAAAATCCCTGCTATAGGTTGAATGAATGGCTAATAAAAGGAGGCACAATGGAGTATATATAGCCTTCCGTCCGATTCAAATATTAGGAAGTTTTAACAATACCAGGGCAATTAGCAACAGGTCCCCTACTAAATTTGAATAGAGCTTGTTTTTAATAAACCAACACAGATGGTGGATTCTCATTAACAAGTCCAGCCCATATGTTAAGCAATTGGATCCTGAATTTGGCTTTATATATGGAAGGGAGCAATTCATATTCTAGAACAAAGTAATCTGTGAGTTGAAAGGAACAAATCTGCAATTGACTAGCTCACTCCATGGCCTTTCTGGATTTTATTCCTATATTACCCATATCAAGTCACTAAGCCTTCCATCAATATGCTTTAAGTAAGCTACTTCCCCAAAACCTATCATGGCTTGCATTCTAAACAATGAGTATATCAAGCTGATGAGGTAGGATAACGAGTCATAACCTCAACAACAGTGGGAACAATCTCATGAAGTAAATTCTTTAGTTGTAGCTCAAGCTAATGTACTGGCATAAATCTCAAGGCTTATCTCAACCCCTTCTACTACAGACAGATCAGAGAAGTGCACCATTTTCTTTGAGTATATTTAAATCACCACATAATTCTCAGCAAGGAACGAAAACTCAGGAATAATTTCTTGCTTGAGTGCTGCTTGAGAATTAAATACATCAGACAATGTATACAAATTAATTCCACAAGTAGCTTACTTTATAATCAACTAGCTTATTCAACTCCATAACTGAATCACTGAGTAGCTTGATACTATTCATGAAGGCTTACTCCATAGGTTTACCAACCAATTTCTCGAGAGATTGAACAACAATATCCTTGAAGATCTTGATTTGAATCATGTATAACAGTAATAACAATTGCATGGACGACTATAAATTCAAGCTATGAAACGACCATTAAATCCGAGCTTAGCCAGAGATTTGTGGCATTGAATTACTCATATTAGCATCTCACCTTTTGATTATGACCGAGCCAAGGATTAGTAGGAATTCATGCAGAAAAATAGGCAATCTTTTATGATAGTTCTGAAGCTCAAATCATGGAGTACTAGCAAAACCGAATTTAAATTCATCTAAATGATTCATCATCCACTAGAATCTCATATTATGCAAGTGCAGAGGTGCAAGTATGGGTGCAATGATCAACGATAAAAATTGTACAATCTCATTTAAGATTCATCCCAATTACAAAATCTCATGCAACTAGATGGAGAGATGGAAAACAGACCTGAAAGCAATGAAGGCGAAGTTCTTCTTCTCCCCTTGTCAAAAATGCAGTCGTAAAGGTTGAAAGCTTCCTCTGCTCCTTGGTGAAGCTGGAGCTAGCACGATGAATATTTGTTCTTCTTCTTGAAAAATTCAGGATGCAGCTCTTGGCATGCGTGCTCCTTTATCTCTGTTCTTAAATTCACCGAGTTCTTGGAGAACTTCTGTAATTTCTTCCTGGAATCTGAAGCTTGCCGACTTTTGCAAAGATCTTTGGTGCTTTTAGAGGAGGAGAATTGCTGAAATTCTAGGCCAAAGTCCCAGACGTGAAAAGCCACTTGAAGATGGAGGAAGAAGATGAAGTTTTTGGAGAGGCTGAAAACTGAGTGAAAACTGAGAGGAACCCCCTTGAAGCTTCCAGAAAATCAACTTTTATACCATTATATTTGAAACTTCCCACCCCTTGAAAGCCACTTTTTTCTCTTTTTCCTTTTTTTATTTTTTAATTTATCTTTTTTTCCTTTTATTTTTCCTAATTAATTTTTAACTAACCTTAACTAACTTTTAACCACCCTAACTGTTTTCTAACTGAAAAATTTTCTCTCTTTTTTCTTTTCTTTTTCTTTTTCTTTTTGTCATTTATTATTACTATTATTATTTTTTATTTTATTATTTATTTATTATTATTTTTCTATTTTATTTTTACTTACTATACTTTAAATGATTTTGGAGTAAAAAATTGTTTTTTGCATTATAAATATAATTTTGGTCTCGAACATAATTTAGGTGTTAAAACGTAAAGAACGGCGTACGAATAATGTTAAGAGAATATAAGTAATATGGGGGTTGTGACAACCCTATTTGTTGAAGACTTATGAAAGGATTTGATTGGTCTTTTGAAGTTCATTTTCCTCTCCTTTGTGGTCTACAAGATTTCCTTCAAGAATGATTGTGAGACTTTGCTTGTTTGGCTTATTATAACTTAAACTTTAAAGATGGAAGTTCAAGTTTGTGTAGGTTTTGGTGTTTTAAGGGAAGTTAGAGTTTTGAGTGAGTTTAGAGAGCTTCCTCAAGTGTTTAGAAGAGTGTTAATGGAGCAAAGGAACCCCTCTTGCTCTTCCTAAGCACAATTCGGCCACCTCGAGCATGTGGGAATTAAATTCCCACTTAAGGGCACTTTGGTCTATTTACATATAATTTTCATTTTTCAAATTAAATGTAAATGTAGGAAATTATCCTTTAAGATTAGTTTAACACTAATCAACCTAAATTTAACACTAATAAAATTTAGTTTATTGTAAGTATGATTAATGTTAATTAATCAAGATTAATTTATTTTAACCATGGTTAATTTTATCTCTCTTCATTAATACTTTTATCTTACATGCCATAAACGGTGTGATGACTCATGGGATGAGCCATCAACTTATTTTTCATGTGCTAATTTCATGCATAATGGATAAGGTCTAATTTCCAGCTTCTACTTTGCATTTCCTTACTCTCCCGACTTTTTAGGGGCATTTTGGTAGTTTGTTTTATAATTTCCTAGAATTTTTCAAACTATTCTTTCAAGTTTCTAACACTTATTGAATAGCTCCCAAATCATTCGTATTTTATTTTCATTTTTTCAGGAACAATTTATCCCTTACAGAAGACAGAGCTTTCTAAGGGTATTTTGGGGATTTCAGATAGAGTTTTCTTTCTCTCTTAATTTCTATTATTTTCTTATTACTTGATAACCATCATTGATAGATTCTAAACCTTTAGAATGTCTTTTAACATTTTTTTTAGGTTTCCTGCACATTTATTTATGTCATCCTAGTATAGGAACATTTTTGTCACTTGCTAAAAATTCTATAATTTCTCTAACTTTTATTCTTCTGCTTTATTTCTTGCTAAAAGACATTTGTAACTTAGAGAGTCTATCATGAGAAATTATGAGTGTTACAAATTCTCACTCATCCATGAATCTTGGGTCATATGATGTCGTAAGAAATATCAATCTCAAGCAACCTAAACAAAAAACAACGAAAACATTAGCATGCATCATCACATTTAACAAGTATTTATATCATCCTACATCATAACATGAAAATGTAATTAAATCGTCAAAATTTATAACTTGTGTTTCAGTTCCTTAGGTTTTAAAGAATAAACCATAGATTTATTAGGATTATACAATTTTCTATGTTTACATTTGAAGGATCCACATGCCTTGCCTTTACATTCCAGGATCCACACACCCTTTGCCTTTAAATTTTAGGATCTACACACCCTCTACCACTCCATTGTAGTCATACACCCTCTGTCTTTTCATTTCAAGTTTCCATGCACCCTTTGCCTTTAAATCTAAGAATCCATGTACCCTCTGCCGCTGCATTGTAGGATTTGTGCATCCTCTGCCATTCTATTTCAAAGATCCAATCACTCATCTCCTTTGCCTTCCAGGATCCATGCAACCTCCACCTTTAAATTTAAGGGTCCACGTACCTAGCACTTCTACATTATAGGATCCATGCACCTTGTTCCTTCACATTTCAAGGGTTCATGCACCATGTGTCTTTGTATTTCTGGGTCTATGCACCTTCTACTTTTGCATTTCAAGGGTCCATATACTTTTCTCCTTATCATTTCATGGGTCCATGCACCCTCTGCCTCTAATTCCACAGTCACTCACCCTCTAATTCACAGATTAGGGTCTACATACCCTGCACTCTTACTACTCAAGATCTAAACGCTCTATGTTCACATAGTGAAGGTTCATGTAATCATGTACTACGATATTTTACCCTTACATTCTTATTTGGATAGTCCTCAGATAAAATTAATTTACTTCTTTACTAATCTCTTACGATAACAATATGAAAAATATTATTATTCATATTATTAAGTAACAAATTAATAAAGAGAGACAACTATGAATATACCATTTTATTTAGCAAAACAATTCATTATTGAAAAATAAAAATTCAAAATTTAAAAATTAAAAAAGGGATTGAATGACAATTGTAGAGATAATGGATAGTTTCTTTTATCTTGGTGGAACATGATCATGGTCAAAATGGAAGAAAGTGGATATCTTATACCGATGAGATAAGATAGTTACTTCTTAAAAATTAAAACTAAAGGGAACAAAAATAAGAATGAAAGGGGAGATATTAATTAGAAAAAAAAAACAACAAAAATTAAAAGGTGAACAAATAGATGAAGAAAGAAGGCGAACACATCCATTGAAAAAGAAGGAGAAATATAGTGAAAGAAATATCGAAGAGAAAGAACACAACTTAGAGGAAGCGTTCAGAGAAGCTTGGGCTGAGTACAAACAAAAATCAAGCAGAAATATTTCCAAGAACCCAACAAAATTAAAGAATAATTAAAGAAGAAAGAAAGAATAAAGAGCCCAACAAATAGAAGCAACGACCATCTCGGAACTGGTAAGTTCTTTTTTTAAAAATATTTATATTGAATGTAAATTTCTTTAATGGAGTAGGAGATTTTGTATAAATCTATGCTACTATCACTTCCATTCTACATCAAAATAAGAAGAAAATAAAATAATAACTAGTCCAAAAGGTTTGTCTTTTAGCGATTCAAATCGTTACACTAAATTCAAATTTTGTGCCAGATCGTGCTTTGAATTTATTCATCAAATAGTATTTTAAATTTCTAGCTAACTCAATACAATTTTCAATAACTCGATAATGTTTGCTCATCGAAATAACTTATATGGCCATGTTCAATATCTTACACGATCATGCTAACTTTTTGCATGGCCTTGCTTTCTCAGTCTCTCATGCTTATGTTTTTTTTTTGCACACCTATGCTATCTTTCGTCTTGCTCATCTTTATCTCTGTCGTTTGACATGATTGTGCTCCATGCATTGCATGATCAGGCTCAAGCACTAGCTCAGGAATTAATACAAATTTATTCTTGGCACGACTATGCTAATTACCAACATGGCCATGTAAATTCATAAATCCAAAAATTTACAAAATTTTCTCTTAACATGATCTTGCTAATATCATCATAACCATGAAAATTCATGAAGCCAAAAAATTCATATACAATTGTTCTTGACTTGGCCACACAAATTCATGAGCATGACCATGCAAATTCATTATTCCAGAAAATTCATACGATTTTGGATATAGCACGACCATGCTAACCATCAGCACAATTGTTCTAAAGTCCTAGAAACAAAAACTAAATCATTTGGTGTAATCTAAAGACTTCTATTAACTACCAAATTAAGTAAATATCATCAAAATTCATTGAGAATTAAATTAAACATTAATTTATAATTTTTTTAGAGAATGAAATAAAAATTTCTAAAGTCAAGGGAGTTTTAGAATTACTCTTAATCCTACTTAAGTCCCCTCTATAACACCCAAAATTTATATGATAAACTTCCTAAGTTACGAATCTCTATTAACAAGATGTAAAACGACAATAGGAACAAAGATTTAGAGGAATTCAAAAAATTTTGGTAAAATGATTAAAATGACCCTACATTGAGATGATAACAAACAAATGTGAAGGTAATTCAAAATAAAATCTAAAAGAAATTTTAAAGGCTCATAAACCATCAATGATGGTTAGGAAGTCATGAAGAAAAATTAGAAACGAAGATAAAATGATTCTAGAATGAACCAATAAGTGTTAGAAACATCATGAGAGTAGTTTGGGAAATTTTTGAAAAATTTTTAGAAGATTATCAAAATATTCCTAGAAGTGTTGGAGGGCAAAAAAATGCAAAGCAGAGAGTTCCAAAACTTAAGGCTTATCCACATGCATGAAATTGGAATTTGTTAAATGAAGGGATGACTCATCCTATGATTCATCAAACTCTTAATGGGTATATAAGATAAAAATATTTATGAGGAGAGATAAAATTAACCATAGTTTAAATCAAAGTAACATTGATTAAGTTAAAATTAAGCATGATTAGGATAAATTAATCATGATTAATGTTAAATTAACCATGATTAGTGTTAAAGGATAATTCCTCACATTTTTCATTTAATCTTAAAAATGGAAATTATATACGAATGTACCAAAATATCCTTAAGTAAGAATTTAATTCCTTTTCACCCCAAGGCAGCCAAATTTGATTATGAGGCAAAGGGAGGCTGATTTGCTTCACTAACCCACTTCTCAACACTTACTCAAGCTTATTAACTTCACTCTTGTCTTCAAATTTCCTTAAGACCCAAAACTTACTCAAGCTTAAACTTCCATCTATCTTTATGGTTTAAGCTATATTAAGACAAGTAGACAAAGTCCCACCACCTTCTTTTTAAGGACTTCTTGTGGATCACATAAGTTCCACCAAATCCTTTTCTAAGTATTCAACAAGTAGGGTTTTCTACCTTACACTTTTACTAAGTCTTTGCTTATATGATTTTGGCTTGTTTTTATTTTTTTCTTTTTTGGTGGATCATTCTCTAAACTCTATGGATCCAACTCTCTTGAGAATGTATATGTTCAAAAGTTCCCTTGTTAGTTAAAAATAAGCATCACTAAGTTTTTAGTGATTTTTAGAAGCTAAAAGGAAAATTTGAGGGATTAAAGTTCTTCTTGGATTCTTTGGAGAAATTTAATTGGTTAAATTTTCTTAAAAGTGTTTTTTAATGTTTTGGGAAGCTTTTGGAAGCTTTGTTAAGTGTTATGAGATTCTCAAAGTGAGGAATAAATAGAGCTTAGATTAGACCTAGTGGATCTCAACTTGGCTATCTTGAAAAATGATTTCTTTATGTCTTTTATGGTAAACATTGTAAGCTTGCTCATATCTTCTCTTAAAAGTTCTAATCTTGGACTTGGACTTTGATAAAAGTCTAGATCTTTACCCCTACAATTATAAATATAAAATAATATAAAATTTAAGTCCCAAAAGTTACAAACTTAATTCCAAAATTGGATCTTAAAGCTAATAAGAGCAAAGGTGGACTTGTGGACTAAAAAGTTGAATAAGACACTTAAAAATAATGACCAAGGTTATGGATCAAGGACAAATCTTGATGGACCCAATAATGTGCATTGGATGGTCAATGCTCACGAACTATTAATCACGACCCAGGCTAACGTGAAGGTTTACTTCTCATTTGGTCAAATCTTCATATTCACTGTCCTAAGCCCGAACTTTTCAACTACAAATTTCGTTATATCCCTTGAAGCACTCCATCCATATGTGGTCTTCCCTCCACCACTAGGGTATCAAGCACCTCTTGTGGTGTACATAGAAGACACTTCTTCCTTGTCCAAGGGAGAGAGCGATTCACAAATGCCCTCACACTACTATAGTTCCTCACATGCATGGTCTTCACAAGACAACTCTCCATTTTTGCTATACCCCTTGGAACCCTACGACCTATATTACTAACACTTTGATTGGTCTCTCTAGTTATCAAGAGTCTGGGACCTCACCCAATAATGTAAATTTATGTAAATAGTCAAGTAATATGTATAATGATTGTGATATATGTATAATAGTTTTGGAATAAATAGAATAATTGTATAACATGTGTATGTAGGTTTGTATGGGTATAGTATCCCTTACACTAACTCATTGTTAACTTATGGTACTGTAAAATATTAAGCTTGTAAGAATAATTTGTACTCGTACTACATACATGAATGTGTATTCTACTTTAGTAACTAAACCGAGTTATCAAATTGATGCAAGTGACGACATCCACTCATTTATTTTTTTCTATATTAGTCGCTATAACAAGGCTTATACTTTCAATAAATATTTTAAAAAGAAAATTTATACTATATTTTCAACAACAGTAATTTCTAAAAGGATTATGCATCATGAAGTAACAATCTCATAATGAAACCTTGAATATGAATTAAGCGTAGATTGAACTTCATTTTCAAGGTGTTACATCCTCCCCATAACTTGAATTGAAGATTGATGTAATCTTTATTTTTCTTTATTCTCCTCTTGATCAATCTTTCAATTCCAACATCAATTTGTCAAGAAATTCATGAAGAGATTTTCATGGAGAAATTCTTGAAGAGATTTTCCTAGAACCATACTTTCTTCCTTGTTTCTATTCTATACCTTCACTTTTTCAAATTTGCAAATTGAATGGCTTTTCCCACTTTTTAAAGTTTTCCCCCAAATTGAATATGTCTCTCTCTCGCGACATTTTGGTGTCAATTGCATGCATTGCAATTACGGCTTATTCCATACAATGTTGTTTTTAGAATAACAGAATGTTGCATTTCTTCCTTTGAAAGAAAATTTTTGTCCTTCAAATATGTATGTTTTAGTAAAAAATCTCAAAAAGAAAGTTCTCTACCAAACCACATTGATTAAATCATCCGACCATAAATTCTTAAACAATCAATTCATAACATTGGGTTGATTAGTTTTAATGCTACATTATCATACTTAAGAACTAATCAACAACAATTCAATCAATTCTACCCTTCATCTTATAATCCATATTTCAAAATCTTGATTATTAATATCTGATAAACAAGGTAAGCATTCACTAAATGAGATTTGATCCTATTCAAGATAAGGAACTTATGTGAGGAAACAATAAATATTTTAAGATATCATTGTATCTCGAGGAAAATTTATACTATTTTAGAATTAATATGGAATATCTTTAATTCTCTTAAAATTCAATTGAGTTGTGATATAGATTCAATGATATGAGGTAGTAAAGTCTCACAATATACAAGTAATCATGAACCCATTAAAGTCTAGTAAATCATTACAAAGATCCAAAGAAAGAAAAGAGTTAGATCCAAAATAAAATCTTAATTCTAATATTAGGAAATTTCACATATATAGAAGGAAAAATAATAAAAATAGTTTCAGTCAAAAGTATAGATAATTACTCCTTGTAAAGAAAATGTATTCTTCGATACTTACTCTACATTACATTATTTACATGAATAACCTGAATTCTTATGGTGATAAGTATATTTTCCTACATTCTCCTAGGTTTATTGTTTAATAGTCATTTCCATTGTTGTATATGTAATTATGTCTTTAGTATCGTCATTGTCCTTTGACGTTGACATTGTCATAAATATAATTTAATATTTTTAGCATTTTACACTTATGACCACTATAACATCCTAAAAATAAATATCGTGTCTACGCTTAAGTTGTTCATTAAGTTCCATTATTAGTTTATTATCTCATGATGCGGAATCTTTGGAAAATACTTATTAGCGAAAATATAGTATTTTTTAAAAACAATCGTTTTGTTATAAAGTGCGAGCCTCGTCGATATAACATTCGTGTCAATAAATAAGTTACTAGGCATCACTGTGCGCACACAGGGTTATTATCATTATGAGTCTCTCCCTTCGCCTCCTTTGTCTCTCGTCAACAGTATAGAAAATTAAATAAAACTGTTACATATACAAGCTTTAGATAATTATATAGTCCTTTTTTACATGTACATAACAGTCTTAGGCACTAAGTTCTTTACATACACTTTATTACACACCATAATATACGTACAATATTTACATACATATTTGCTACATATTCTACTATATGAATTAGCTTACTACTACTTAATAATAACTAGGATGCTTGCATCCATCTATTTATAAAAAAATTATTGGTATGACATTCAACTTCTTCTTCTTCCTTGAGAATGAAATAAGGAACCAACAAACCTCCCTAAGCCTAGTGATGGAAATGTTCTAGCCACATGCCTTGCTCTAAGGATATGAAGGTTCTGTTAGGTATCTCTTGATAGGCTTGGAACGGATACTGCATTCGGTGTGGCGAGCTTCCTTGTGAGGACCATAGATTTGATGAACTATGGTAATATAATGGAGTTTGTGGATCTATCTCTCCCTCTAAGGAAGAGGATTCCTCAGTAGTGGCAGTTTGTTGCCTATGATAGCTGGAAGGAGACGAAAAGACTCCATTGGGGTGAAATGCCTCCAAAGGAATTGCAAAACCCATTGTGGAGAAATTTGGACTCATACTTCCAATATAAAGAGATTTTCTAACAAGAAGTAAATCCTCACGTTGGTTTGAGTTGTGATTAGTAGACTGTCAAGGTTTGCTGACTAGTCCATGTTGCTAATGTTTATGAAGACCACTGTCGTCACGAAGGACATGATCATTGTCTGGGAAGAAAATGGGGAGAGAAGGAGTGCGAAACGAGGTTTCTTAGTAGGTTTCTATTCTACATCTAGTGTCATCAATTTCATCCCAGCCACTTCAGTTTATTAGAAAAATCATAACATGCATACGGAGTTGTTTTTAATCTTTCAAAAAATCCTACTAAAGTGGGTTATTTTTAGACAAAAAACAACCACTATTACAGAAACATACATCCGCCTTAAACTTTATAAGTCTGGGATCTTAATACATATATTATTTGACTCACATTTTATTCTATGTCTTCTTCATTGTCTCATTCATTTTCTATCCACACCTTTAGGGAACTCTCTAGACATAGACACACATTATAAACAGTCACACAATATCTTTTCACTGGCTCTACTACTCTACCTTCTATTATTACGAATATGAACTCATTCTTAGATGATCTTATAATAAGTGAAGAACCCTTTTGTCTTCATAATAGAAGGATTTGTGGAGAACACCTTCGGTCTCCCAGGAGAACACTTTTGTCTCCTCTTCAATAAGACTTTAATTGTCTCTTGGATGTGCACAAGGAACATTGAGAGTAGATTAAATTTTTACAAAGTTTTCTCTAATGATCCTTTAAGCTATTTAGGTTTATTTTAAAGCCTTCCAGGTTATTATGCTATGCTCATTTAGATCTCAAATTCTTTTACATCATCAATCATAATTAACCATCATACGTAGCATTATCCTATAAATATTTATGAGCATTCATCATTCAACTCACATTAGACATTACACATTCATAAATCATCACAAGTTGGCTTATGAATCAAACTTGGATAACATAACTATATGCACCCATACAGGTCCAACTTGTTTAACTCATAACATTTATGATGAATCACTCAAGGGGGCTTAATTCACTCAACCTTATAAGTTATCCCTTAACCTTTCCTTTTCTCAAAGTTCAATTAGTTTCACATGATTTTTACAAACTTAGAAGTTTTCTTCTAGGTGGCCGAATGGCACCTTTTAATTTTTCATTCTTTATGCACTTCAATTGACAAGTCTTATGCATAACCTATTCATACTAAGTTTAATGGTTATGCATTAGTAAATTTTTAACTTATTTGTGTCAATTTAGTTATGCATGGTCGAATGATACACATGCCATTACCAAGCTTTATTTAAACTCTCAATCCTTTAATTTTACATAACAAGGCTTCTTAATATACCCAAGCCAAGTTTTCAAACCCATTTCTTCTTATTTGACTTTAGGTGTCCAGATGTAAGTCCATGGTTTCTAAGGCCTTCTAGTTTTTTTTTCTTTGTCTTAGGAGCTAATTTTTATCAATTGAAGTCTAATTCATTAATTAATACCTAACTTAGAAATTTTCAAGACTTCTTCTTCATACATAAAAGTCATAGCCGAATGGTTTAATGTAGTTTTCCAACCTCATGGTTCATTCCTAATCACTTAATTTATGCATGCCTAGGTTTAGTCTTAAGTCATAGTGAATTCTTAACTTTCTTTCACTAACTTAGCTAATATGGCCAAATGGGCTCCTTAAACTTTTTTTAATAACCTAATCACACTCTTAATCCCTTCTACTTATATGCCAAAGATGTTTAATTACTACTAGTTAAGAATTAAATCTCCTTCTTGACCTATTAACCCTAAGGTGGCCAAATGGACCCCTTAACCATTTTGAAACTTCCTTATACTTTTAATCACTTATACTTATATGCCAAGGATGCTTAATTATCCTAGTTAATAATTAAAACTCCTCCTTGACTATTTAACCCTGAGGTGGCCGAATGTCACTCCTAATATTTAGGGCATCAAATTTCATCTTTATTTAACCTAGGTTGAAGAATCCTTCTAGTTGAAGTTTAGGCTATAAGTTTTACCAAGTTTAGTTAATTTTTTTGGACTTCTCCTCTATCTCAAAGGGTCATGGCCAAATGACTCATCTCCTTCTCACAACTCCATGGTTTATTTTTAATTACCAACTTGTGCCTTTCTAAAATCTAACTTAAGTATTAATTTTAGATTTCACTTGATTTTATCTATTTTGGTTACTATGGATTTATCCACTTTTAGACCTTACTTACACCTTTAAATCTTCCATTTACCAAATGAACAATCTTAATGCATCATTAACCAAATTTTAAGTTCATTTTTCCTTTAATTAAACTAAGGTAGCTGAATGCACACCTAGTAGTTTTTAGGCCATTTTAGCTCAATTTCTCTTCTTCCAAAAGTTGTTTCACATTATTTAGAACTTATTCATATGGTTTGTATCACTTTTAGAAATTTTAAGAAGTTTTATCCTTAACTTCACCCTTATGGCCATCTTTGGTTTTCCAAGGTCACCTTTTCAAATTTCCTTCTCATTCATATGGTTCCTTGATCCACACAAGGATTGCCCAAAATCCATAGCTTGGGTCATGATCAAAGAGAGTCATAGGTGTCTTGTGAAGCTTGTTCCATATTTTGTCCCAAAACTTCAACTTTCACTTAATAGGTTTTAGATCTATTTCCAAAGAAAGATTTTAGGACTTAAGAATGAATTTTTCTTATACTTTTTAATATTTTAATCCATGGGTTAAGATGAGAACATATTATTGTACAAGTCCATCATAGTAAGAAAATCAACAACTTTCAAGCTTTAAGCATAAAAACATTCAAGATAGCATTTAAAAAAAAAAAACAAAGTGTAGATCCTCACGATATACTCTAAGATCCATCCATATCCTATCATAACCACTTCAAAAATTTTACTCATGGCCTCTCAAAATTTCCCAAAGGACCAAAATGGATTTTTAAATAATTTCCATTGATTAAATTGCTTCTAAGTTGTCTAAAAGCATTTTAATCCAACCAAACTTCATTTTTTTCTTTCAAAAATCTCTGAAAAATGGTGATGCTCATTTTGAACTGTTCAAAGGAAGCCTTTATCCCTCATAAGTCCAAACAAAAACGGATATATGAATTTTAGAGCAAGGATCCAAAAAAGAAACAAAACCAACCATAAAAAGTAAGATTTAAAGCTTAAAAGGGCAAAATAGAAAATCCTAATTGATAGAGACTTGGTGTGGGGTTATGGTGGGACTGCTATGGTTGAACTTGGTCCCTCCCTTGATGGTCCACAAAGACCTTTTTAGTGAAAGTGGTGGGGCTTAGTGTTTAGAGCTTGATTTTAGCTTAAATCTTAAAGATGGAAACTTAAGATTAAGGTAAAAGGTCAGGGTTTTTGGATTTAGTTTAACTTGGAGAGAGTTTGAATAGTTTTTATAAGTGTTTAGAGAGTGAAATTTGAACCAAATGAGGCCTCCTAATTGGCTTAGTGAATTCAACCAAGTAAGGGCAAGGTTGGGACAATTTTTCATTTAAGGGTATTTTGGTAATTTTACAACATATTTCCATTTTCCAAAATAATTAAAAATTTGAAGAATTATCCTTTTAGAATTAGATTAGTGTTAATGAGGTTGAGCTTGTAGCTAATCATGTTTATCTGGCCCTAAGTATAGTTAAATTTAATTAATCAAGGTTAATTAACCTTAACCATGCTTAGGGAAAGATAAACTTAATTAGTGACAAAATCAGAATTATTAATATTAATCTAACTCTAAAAGGATAATTCCTTTCATTTTGAATTATTTTGGAAAATGAAAATTCTATGCAAAATTACCAAAATACCCTTAAGTGAAAAATTAATCCAGCTTTACCCTTGCTTGGTTGAATTCACTAAGCTACATGGAGGACCTCATTTGGTTTAGTCTTTACTCCCTAAACACTTAAAGCAAAATTATCCAAACTCTCTCCAAGTTGAACCAAATCCAAAATCTTAACCTTTTACCTTAAGCTTAAGTTTCCATCTTTGAGATTTAAGCTAAAATCAAGCTTTAAACACTAAGCCCTGCCACTTTCACTAAGAAGCTCTTTATGGACCATCAAGAGGGGACCAAGATCAGCCACCAATGCCCCACCATAACCCCCACACTAAGTCACCATCAAGTAGGATTTTTCTACTTTGTCTTTTTAAGCTTTAAAACTTACTTCTTATGGTTAGTTTTCTTTCTTTTGTGAATCGTTTCTCTAAAATTCATAGATATCCTTTTTTGGACTCATGAGGGCTCAAGGATGCCTTTTAATGGTTCAAAATGAGCATTACCATTTTTTGTGATTTTTGGAAAATAAAATGAAGTTTGATTAGTTTAAAGTGCTTCTAAATAACTTAGAAGAAATTTAATCGATGAATTTTTTTTAAAAAAAATCATTTTGATGCTTTAGGCAGTTTTGATAAGTCATGAGTAAATTTTTGAAGTGTTCTTGGTAGGAGATGGATGGATCTTAGACTAGATCTTGTGGATCTACACTTTGTTGTTTGAAAAAAATGCTATCTTGCATGTTTTTATGTTTAGAACTTGAAAGTTGTTGATTTTCTTAAAGTGGTGGACTTGTGTAATATTATGTCCAGATCTAAATCCATGAACTTAAATATTAAAATCAAAATAAAATTAATTTATTTATAAGTCCCAAAAGCTTGCTTTAGGCATGGATCTAAAAATTACTAAGTAAAAGTTGAAACTTTGGGACCATAAATGGCACAAGCCTCACAAGACACTTAAGACTTAATTTAACAATAACCCAAGCTGTGGAGTTTGGACAAGCCTTGTATGGGTCAAGTGCATAAGGTGCTACAAGTGCACAAAATGAAGGAACCAAGGTTGTATGAGAAGGAAATTTGAAAAGGTGGCCTTGCAAGCCAAAAGGGGTATTCGGCCATAATTGAAAACTTAAAGATAAAACTTGTTAAAATTTTAAAAGTGATACAAAACATGTACCTAAGTTATAAATGATGTGAAATAACTTTTGGAAGAACAGAATTTGAACTAAAATGGCCTAAAAACCACTAGGTGTGAATTCGGCCACCCTAGTGTAACTTAAGGAAAATGAGCTTAAAATTTGGTTAAAGGTGCCTTAAGAATTTTCATTAGGTAAATGGAAGTTTTAAAGGTGTAATAAAAGTATAAAAGTTGCTAAGTCCATAATAATAAAAATAAATAAAAATTAAGTGAAATTATTAATTAATATTTAATCTAGATTTCAAAAAGGCATAAGTTGGTAATTAAAAATGAACCATGGATTTATGTGGAGAAGAGTAATCATTTGGCAATGACCATTAGGGTTAGAGGAGAATACTTAGAAATTAACTAAACTTGGTAAGATTCGTATCCTAAACTTAAACTAGAAGAATTGGTCAACCTAGGTTAAATTGGAAGTGAAATTTGATGCTCAAACTTTAGAAGTGGTATTTGACCACTATAAGGTTATTTAGTCAAGGATGAGATTTGATTATTAACTAGGTTTAAGTAAGGATCCTTGGCATATAAGTATAAGGGATTAAAATTATAATAAAGTTTTAAAATAGGCAAATGATCCATTGAGCCACCTTATGGTAAATTGATTCAAGAAGGAGATTTAATTCTTAATTAGTATTAATTAATCATCCTTGGTATATAAGTGGAAGAGATTAAAATTGAGAGTAAGATTTAAAAAAGTTATGGAACTCATTTGGTTATATTAGTTAAGTTAGTAAGAGAAAGTTAAGAATTCATTATGATTCAAGACTAAACCTAGGCATGCATAAATTAAGTGACTAGGAATGAACCATGAGGTTGGGAAACTACACTTAACAATTTTTCCATGATTATCAAGAATGAAGAAGTCTTAAAAATTTCTAAGTTATGTATTAAGTAATGAATTAGACTTCAATTGGTCAAAATCAACTTGTAAGACAAGGAAAAGTAAACTAGAAGGCCTTAGGAACCAAGGACTCATATTCAGCCACTTAAGGTTAATTAGGAACAAATGAGTTTGAAAAATTGGTTTAGGTATCATAAGAAGCCTGTTTATCGAAAAATAAAGGATTAAAAGTTTAAAGGAAGCTTAGCAATGGCATGTGCAACATTCAGCCATGCATGATTAATTGACTCAAGTAAGCTAAAAACTTGCTAACACTTAATCTTTAAACTTAGTATAAATAGGACATGCATAAGACTTATAAATTGAAGAGCACAAAGAATAAAAACTTAAAATGTGTCATTCGACCACCTAGAGGAAAACTTCTAAGTTTGTAAAAATCATGTGAAGAAAATGTAATTTTGAGAAAAGGAAAGGTTGAGGATTAACTTAGAAGACTGAAAGAATTAAGTCCCTTGAGTTATTCATCCTAAAAAGTTAAAGAGTTGAATAAGTTGGACATGTATTGATTACATGTAATTATGTTGTCCAAATGTGTTTTACAAGTCAACTTGTTATGTTTCATGAATGCACATTGTTTAATATGAGTTAAATATTGAATCTTCATAAGTATTGAAAAGATGATGCTATGTATGATGAGTTTATATGGTTGATGATCTAATAGAATTTAAGATCTAAATGTGCATAGAATATTAGTTGAATATTGTTTGAGCATGCATGATTATCTAGAATTCTTTAAAATAAACTTAAATAGTTTAAGGGATCACTAAAGCAAACTTATGTGAAAAGTTAATATACTCTTAATGTGCCTTGAGCATATCCAGGGGACGCCTAGAGTCCTACTGAAGAGGATCCAAAAGGGTTCTCCAAAAATCCTTCTATTTTGAAGATAAAAAGGTTATTCACTTATTATGAGATGGTGACAACCATCTAGGAATGAACTCATATTCTTAAGAAGAGAAGGTAGAGTAGTAAAGACATTGAGAAGATATTGTTTAACTATATATAATGTATGTCTATGTCTAGAGAATTCCTCGATATTATGGAATAAAACAATGAAAGAGATAATGTTTAAGATATAGAATAAAATGTGAGTCAAAAAATATCTGTATGGTGATCCTAATTTTATGAAGTTTAAGATTGATATAAGCTTGTGTAATAAAGATTTTTTTTCTATATAAAAATAATCTACTTCAGTAGGAGTTTTTTGAAAGATTAAAACAAACCTTGTATGCATGTCATGATTTTTGCTAATAAAGTGACTGAATTGAAAGTGATGACATTAGATGTAGAGTAGAAACCTACTAAGAAACCTAGTTTCCCACTTTTTCTTTTCCAACTTTCTTCCCAAACAACAAACATGTCTTTTGTGACGGTGGTGGTTTACATCGACATTAGTAATGTCGATTAGTCAGTGAACCCTCACGATCTCTTAATCACAACACAAGCCAACATGTATTGAGCCCAAAATTTTCAACAACGGGATTTGTTATTCCTCTAGAGACATTTCACCCTAAAAGAGTTTTTCCACCTCCTCTTGGCTACCATAGGCAACAAACAACCATTGCAGAAGAATCCTCTTCTTTAGAAGGAGGGACTGATCCTCAAACTCCGTCGCATTACCATAGCTCACCACATCTATGGTCCTCTCAAGGAAGTTCGCCTTACCCGATGTCGTGTCCATTCCAAGCCTACCAAGAGATGCCTGATAGGACATTCATGTCGTTAGATCAGAGCATGTGGCTAAAATGTTTCCATCATTAGCCTTGGGGAACTAATCTCAAAGTTTCGTTTTAAGGGGGCAAAAGTTTGGAAAGTCATACCAATAATGTAAATGTTTGTAAATAGTTGGACGCAAGCATCCTATATATTAGTATGTAGTAATATGCTAGATTATGTATATTTTATGTATTATAATGTGTAGCAAATATGTATGTAAATTTGATATGTACATTATGTTGTGTAATAAAGGGTATGTAAAGGCCTTAGTACTTAAAAATCTAATATGTATGTGAATGGACTGTATAATTACATAATGTTTGTATAATATATGAATAGTTTATGTTTAATGGTTTAATATTGATTAGAGACAAATGAATTAAAGTAAATAATACGTAATTACAGTATTCTGTATGCGTGTAAGAATTCCTAGTAAGTTATTTACTATCATGTACGCGGTATCGACGAGACTCGCATTTTATAACAAACAGTTTTGAAAAAAATTTACCATATTTTCTATATTAAGTATTTTCCAAAGATTTTTACATCATGAGATAACAAACTAATAATGAAACCAAATGAATGATTTAAGCATAAAATCGGTATTCATTTTTAGGGTGTTATATTGCATGGTCGTGCTAACTTTCAACACACCATATTGTCCTTTGTCTCGCCCGTGCCTTCTTCTGCATGCCTATATTGTCCTTTGTCTTGCTTATCTTCATCACTATCTTTTGGCACGACTATGATCCATGAATTGCATGGTTGTGCTCAAGCAGTATCGTAGAAATCATACGAATTTATTCTTGTCACAACCATGTTAATTATCAGCATGGGCATGAAAATTAATAAATCCAAATTTTGTAAAATTTTTCTATTGTCACGATTGTCCTAATATCATCATGGTTGTGCAAATTATTGATTCCAACAAATTTATATACAATTTTTCTCGGCAAAACCATGAAAATTCATTAGCACAATCATATAAATTCATCATTATAGAAAACTCATATAGTTTTGGCTTTGGCATGATTGTGCTAAAGTTGCAAAGATAAAAATAACATTTTGGAGCATCAAAATACTCCCATTAGCTATTGAATTTAGTACAAAGAATCAAAATTCATCTAGAATTAAATTAAATATCACTAATCATAAATTTCTAAAATTTTAAAGTATCAAATAAATTCATTCTAGGATCAAGGGTGCTCTAACATTACTTCTAATTCTACTTAAGTCTCTTTCCCTTACCTGGAATGGAAGATTGGTGTAATCTTTACATTTTAGGATGTTTCTCTTAATCAAATTTTCAATTCCAACATCAATTTATCAATAAATGGTTGAAGATATTTTTGCAAAACAAATATTTCTTCCTTGCTACTGTTTTGTATCTTCACTTTTCCAAATTTGGAAATTGAATGGCTTTTCCCACTTTTTGATGTTTTGCCTCCACATTGAATGTTTCCTTTCATTTTGGTATCAATTTCATGCATTGCAATTCACACCTAACCTATTAATATTTGTTTTTTTTTTACTAAATCCAAATGTTACAATGAATATAGAATATAGAAAAATAAAAATCTTATTATCTTCTTGGTGTATATTTCAGACTAAAATGCTTATTTTAAGTATATTATCCAATAGATGTTATATGAATGTCTTATTAATTACATATAATTTGGATGTTTAATTAGAAAATATTATTATATGATTATGCATTATGAAAGGTTTTAATTTAACTATTTCCATATCTCATATAAAGTGTGATTTGCCTTATTCATTAGCTCAAATATTGATAAAAATATTAATTTCCTAAACAAACTGATAAAATTTTTTGTTATGATAGAGCATGATTTGGTTATGATATGTTTTAAATGATATGTTGATAGTTAGAATCAGTTTAAATATGATATAAATAAAATAGATCATTCAATGGTTGTAATGCATGATAAAACTTCATATGATGTTAGTATGTATTTAAAAAAAGGATTATTAATAATGTAAGTTTATGTCAATCTAAGTATGCAAAAACTATTGTTAGTATTATACTTTTAATGAACTAGATTAGACTCAATATTGCATATGCTATGAGTAGATTTTATTGACATCCTTATAATCTCAATGGTGACATTTGAATGCTTTGTGTTATCTTTTTAAATAATTAAAATATATTATGAATTGGAGTTTGAATTTTTCTAAGTTTCCTTCATCATTAAAAGGATTTTGGGAAGATAGTTGAGTGTTAAACAATGATGAGATAAGCTTCCTCAATGAATATGTTTTCTCTTTATTCTTTAACATATGCAAAATTTACTTGTATGACATGTTTAACTATAGAACATCAATTTATTGTTCTTAAGTAAGCAAGTCAATAAGTAGAATGTCTATGAAAAATAGATACACCATCACTTCATTGATTCATAGGTAGTAATTGAAGTTGTAGATTGATAAACCGTCATTTTGTCATTTTTTTAGTGAGAATTTAGGCACAATTACTACATGATTTAACATTATTCACTTGTAATTCAACCTAAATTTTCTTATTTTTGCAGGGATGGTCAAGAAAGTAAAGAATATGAAAATAAGCAAGTTTTAAGTCAAAAGGAGGGCAAAAAAGATATAAAAAGACAAGGAAGTAGAAAAAGGTAAAAATCCCTACTCAACCAAATGAAGAAGCAAGACCATGCCAAGATTATGAGCACCAACAATAGTGTCATGTCAATTCTAATTATGCAAGAGGAATCCCAGTTAGCCCTACAATGCTTCAAAAGACCTAGAGCAACCATAATGGCTAAGAAATGATAAGGTCAAGCCTAGTCCACAACACTTGAAACCTTAATCCACACCTATAAAATGGATACTTTTCCACATCATTTGACACACCTCTCTCCCTACTAGAGAACATCCTTCTCCATAATGAAGAGCAAACTTCTCTCTTAGACTCTGGGAACAATCATACCTTTCGCCCATCTATGATCTCTAGCCTTTCCATTTCCAGCTCTCCCTTTGGCATCCATTTGTAGGATCTTGGTAGAAGGAAACCTCCAACAATGCAGACTTAGAACAAATGCTAGTTTTCCAACATTCCAATTTTGTATTTCTTTCATTTTGATTGATTATGGATACTTTTGGATTGTTTTTCATAACGTATAACTAATCTCAAATTCATACGACTTTGGAAAACCTTTTAATGTAAGTTGTTGAACCTCCCTCCCTTTATTTTATGAACAATTATACGTTTCTCACAATTTTGTCACCTTGCTGCATTTAATCCATTAATAGAAAGTAGCTAATCTTGTTAATTTGTAAATTGGTTGGGGATAGGCAACTGTATCACCCCAATCGACAGAACTACAACTAAACCTATCAAGTTTCTAACCAGTTAATTTCCTGAAATGTAATTAACATCCTCTTATAAGGGAGATTATTACTATAGCGGGACCAAGGGATAGTAATAACCTTAGAGTAGGTGGTTAGCAATTGATATTTGTAACTCATTCATATAAAAGGAGAAGACTTGGGAGAAAAATAAGTAAAGTCAAAAGGGGATCCAAAGTCCCATGTGTATCCATAATCTACGCTGTCTTGTTTTGTTTTCCATTTCCTAAAAACTTGATTTTATCTTAAAAGCAACCACTTAAAATCCTTATTTGGTGAGCTCAAAAGTTGGAATTCAACTTCAAACATAGATTGTTGGCATAGTATATGTGGGATTAATATCAGGAATCTAAAATACCATCTTTATACACTGATGGATATATTTTCCCGTGGATAAACTTTGGCAAAAAGATTTACACTTGTGTTTTCCACACAATACGGACAACATTGTTTACAATGGAAAGAAAAGATACATATATGTTAGATATGGTATTCTTAAGTGATTGATTAAGAATGATTAATTTCTCTTTAATATGTGAAAATTAAGGGGAGAAAAAAACTTATTAATCCTTTTACTAAATGATTAAATAGGAAATAGTCTTAGAATTAGTGAGAGGGATGAACCTTAAGCCTTAAACATAAAAAGGTATGACAAATACTCAATTATTGGTCAAATTAAGTCATATGATTACTCTTGTGCATTACATTTTCATCCTTATGACATGAGATAATGCTCCTTTCAAAGATATACATAGTCCTTGGTAGTAGTATTTTCAAGATGCACTTGATATATTTATAATACATTTGAAAGAGACACATTACCCTTAATGAAGATGCTTTTAATACTTACTTTTGTGTTTATAAAATAGTTCTATTTGATATGAACTTAAGGCAATATTTCTTTGAAAACATAATACTTTATGGTGGTATTGTTGAAAAGAACTTGATGTATTTGTAAAAGTAATTTTGAGACGCACTTGATAAACTTTCAAAATAAATTATAAATTAAAATTTTTCACAATTTTAATGTGTGAAATTGATTTATGAGAGACACTTAATGCTTAAGAGATGCATTTTATATTACTATCTATAAGGAATGGGTCTCCAAAAAGAGTCACAAGTGCATTAGGTAGTCAAGTAATAAAGTATAGAAAACCAAGTTGTCGTACCCACAAAAATAGATCAAGTACTATTGTTAATTAATTGTAAAATAACTTGAACACAATAATTATAGTGGTTTTAAATTTATCTAAACGAATATTAGGATGTTTAACTTCGCCTAACTATAAATGCTTCTATTATGAATTCCAATTAATCAAACTTCATTCTAATTGGGTGATGATAATTCCTCTATTTCATCACATGTCATTCTAAGGTCAAGTGATGATCTAAAAAAGCAATTAGCTACCTAATATCTTTGCACAAATTAATTGAATTTAAGGATTATGAATTGGGGATAAAAATGTCACATGAATCATGTTTATTTATTTCTAGGATGCTATTAATTCACAATGTTGTATTACGTGGATGAATTACACATGCTTTCTCAAGCACTAGCCATTTTCTAAAATTCCAAATAGGTGATCAACAACCTAGGTAGTAGAAAATCAACAAAACATATAATCAATTGGAATAAAATTCAATTGATATTCATTAATAATTTTGAAATATCATTTAACAAAGATCCATCTATATCCTAGTGTAGACAAACTTAGAACATGATTACAAAAATATATATCCTACAAGGTGAGACATAGTAAGAAATAAAGTACATTAGTTTTCATAGAAGAAAATTAAAAATAAGAGAAAAAGTAATGATTGAATATCTTCACAATCCTCAACCCTCTTGAGCTTATCTTCAAAAGTCTCCAAAGGTTCTACACCTCTTTGTGTTTTTTGCTTATCTTGAAAATGATTTTTGAACTCCTCCTTCTGTTTTTATATTTTATATTTATAAAGTGGTGTGGACTTCTAAAGTTGAATAAGTCAAAAATAGTGTTTACATTGATGTAACATGACTTCTCATGTTAGGTTGTTATCTTTCGTGGTCCACATTATAGCATGACTCTTGGTGATGACCTACCTTCCTTGTGTCCCGATATAGCATGGGTTGGTCACAATGTAGCATGACTCTCAACAAAAACTATCATCATGCAATAGCAACAATGAGTAGCCAAAGTTAGTAAAAATTAACAAAGTCCTACAAATATAAACACTAAAACTAATAAGTGTCACAACCAAAATTATGATGAAATGAAGAATCCATAAAAATAAATTTTATAAGTTTGTTAAAAATGTAGAGTCGCCACCAAGTCTTATTTTTAAGGGTAAAATTTGAAAAAATTCTAAACAGCTCTAGGTTTGAGAGTCCATTATGAATAGGAAAGATATGAGCATTATATTTTTCCGTTTCAAAAAACAGCACCTAAATTTAAATGTGCAATCTTAAAATAATTTGAAAAAAAAACATATTTGATCCCTTTTAATATGAAAAATAAATATTCAAATTATTTATAAAAAGGTAAGATAAAATTTAAATAAATACAATATATTATGTATAAAAAACTACCTGACAAAATTTTAATCTTGCTCTTATGTATTCTTGGGTGCTATGGGCAACTCAAGACGTATCTAGTTCTATCTTTTTAATTTTTAAGAAAATTGGTTGAGATATAATTAGAAGAAATTTATACAAATTTTTGAAAGGGGATTTTATAAAAGAGATTTTTGAGAATCAATTTTATTTTTGATAATTTGAGAAAGAACTTTGCAAAAATAATGATAAAGTTTTGTTCAAAACTAGACCTTGAAAAAGAATTCACATAATTTTTTTAATAAAAAATATTTTGGATTTTCATGTTTTAATTTTAATGAATCTTTTAAACTCACATATGCACAAGGTTCAAGATAAATAAAGATACATCTAAACCTATACAATCCTTAAAATACCAAATGATAAAATATGTTACTTGTCCATATTAAAAGTTTGTTACGTAAGATTTAAAAATTTAAAATATTAATTTTTTGAATATCAAAATAAATTCTAGTAAGGCTTTTATTAAAAACTAAATCAATCATAATATTTAATTAATTTTATAAATTCATATATTCACAAGGTTGAAGTCAAGGGAAAATTGTATTGGGATCGATTCTTAGAACACTAAATGGTAGAATATACTACTTATCCTTATTAAAAGTTTATTGTGTGAGATTTAAAATTTTAAAAATATTAATTTTTAAATATCAGAATAAATTTTAATAAAACTTTTATTAAAAATTAAATTAATCATAAAATTTAATTATTTTTCTAAACTTATATATATACAAAATACAAGTCAAAGATTATACTGAAACTTATAAAATGTTTATAATATCAAATGGAATATGAAAGTTACATTAAAATTTATAAGATCTCTACAGAATGTTACTTTTACATGTTAAAAGTCTATTGCATGAAATTTTTAAAAGTTTTTAAATATTAAAATTTTATTGTTTTTAAAATTAGAAAAAAAAATACAATATTATTGTTATTATTTTTAATTTAGAGATATGTTATTTAAAAGATTATAATATTTAAATAAAGTTTGATAATTGCTAAAACTAGAGCTATCGAATGATAAATTATTGGGATAAAGAGAGGTGAGGATCCAACTCAATTCGACATAAGCTCCCCGTACATATCGAACCTAATCTTTGGATAGCTTATTTGATTCTAATTAATATATATATATATATATATATATATATATATATATATATATATATATATATATATATATATATATATATATATATATATATATATATATAACAATTATGTCTAGTAACGTTCAAAATTCAATTTTCTATTACACTAATTATTCATGAGTTATAATTATGAATTAATGATTTTTCAATTTTGAATTGTTGAATTATACTAAATTAACACATACTCCTACATTGAAACATTGAAATTTAAAATTGGGCCTAGACTATGTTTATGGCCTGCAATTAAGGGATGTTAAATTACAATATATTAAATTTGTTTAACAATCTAACTAAGGGAGTTGCTTTTTACACTCCTTTATTTTATTTTTTGCACCCCCTCTTTCATGCAAAAAGATAAAATTATCTCTATAAATTTAGTTTCCGAAAATGTATATTCGGAAGATTTGGATTTCTTTCTAAAAACATGTATCCGGAAGGTAAATTGTACTGTGTTCATTAGATCCGGAAAAGTGTATCCGGAATGAAAATATGAATTTTCGAAATCTTGCATGAAAGAAGTGTGAATATATGTTCCGGAAATACGTTTCCGTAACGCAGTGAATGAATTTCCGAATATTCCAGAAACACATTTCCGTAATGCAATGAATGAATTTTCGAAAATGTGTATTTGGAAGATCTTTTTCGAAATGGATTTAATTACTCTTCGGATAAGTATTTCCGAAAGCTTAATAAATCTATTCCAGAAAAGCATTTTCAGAAGCTCAATTCATTCCAAAAAATCATTTCCGGAAACTCATAAAATCCATTTCGAATAATAAAAATGAAAGGTAATTTTGGTATTTAATTTTACCAAAAATGAAAGGGGATGTGAAAAGTAAAAATGGGAGGTACAAAAAAAAACTCCCTCCAACTAATTTCCAATGGTTGATCTTGTCCATTAAAATTTATCACATGCCAATTATTTGAGTTGTTTCTAATTCTAATTGTTCCAATTTGGATTCAACCTCCAGGTAGGCTTTTCCTCCAATTCCCTGAGCTAGCTAGTGTTTACTATTATGATTTAGAATTAGAGTGAATACAACGACTATTATTCAAATTTCTAGGACCCTTAATAGGTTGTTGAGCTCAGCAAATGAAAACTCCATCATGAGCTTGGTTAAGATTTGCTTTTTCTATCCTCTATTTTTACTTTTCACATTCCTTTTTATTTTTTTGGTAAAATTAAATATCAAAACTATCCTTCATTTTTTTTTATTTGAAATGGATTTAATGAGTTTTTGAAAATGATTTTCCAGAATGCATTGAACTTCCAAAAATACTTTTCTGGAATAGATTTATTAAGCTTCCAGAAATGGTTATCCGGAGAGTAATTAAATTCATTTAGAAAAAATCTTTCGAATACATATTATGAAAATTCATGCGTTACGGAAACATTTTTCCGGAACATATATTCACACTTCTTTCACACAATATTTTGGAATAACAATTCCATAATTCACATCAATCTTTGTCCGAAAAGAGACGTTCGAAAATTCATATTCTCATTCCGGATACACCTTTCCGGATCTAATAAACACTATACAATTTACCTTCCGGATACATGTCTCCGGAAAAAATCCAAATCTCACGAATTTATATTTTCGGAAGCTAAATGTATAGGGATAATTTTATCTTTTTACATGAAAGTGAGGGTGCGAAAAGCAATATAGGGGGTGTGAAAAGCAACTTCCTTGCCTATTTCATATCTATTCCAATAGGGGAGTTGTTTTTTTCATTTCTATTTTACTTTTTGGATCCCCTATGTAAAATGACAAAATCATTCTTAAAAGTAGGTAATTTTTGAAATAATAAATCCAGTAAATTTGGATTTTTTTCGTAAACATATATTCGAAAGATAAATTGAAGTGAATTCTAGATACATTATTTAAAAGTGTTATGAAATAGGAATGTGAATATATTAAAAAAATTGATATTTAATTTTGACAAAAATGAAAAGGGATGTAAAAAGGAAATCCCTTCCCACAGTCTGAATGCCCGTAAGCTATGTTATGTAAAAGGAAGTTGCTTTTTGCAACTCCCTTTTTTACTTTTCACACCACCCTTTCATTTTTATAAGTTTTAAATTCCAAAATTACCCTTATCAATTTCATACCCCCCCTTTCACACCTCTTGTCTCTCTGCGTCTCTTTCTTTCAAAAATTTTCTAGCTGATTCTATAGGTGAGGAGTCACCGTCATCGGACATCCATTGTCGCCGTTAAAGGTTGAATTTCGTCTACATGAGTGAGCTAAGTGTCATTTTCTTCCTTTATTTTTTGTATATGTTATCTTTAATGGTTTTAAGATAAAGCCCTAAGGTATAGTCTTTCTGAAACTATATTTCCGGATAAAGTGAATTGTATTCCGGTGAAACATGTCTGGAACATTAAGAAGAGAGATCGTTAATTATGGAAAGGTGTTTCCGGAATGGAAATATAATTTTCCGGATGCTTGTTTTCGAAAAAAGATTTAAATGACTTAAAGATATGTTCTTCCACAGTGTTGTGAGGAAGGAGTGTAAACATGTGTTCTAGAAACAAATATCCGTAATGAAGTGTATGTTTTCCGGAAATACGTATCTGGAAGGCCTTTTCGGGAATGAATTTATTGAGCTTCTGGATATGCTTATCCAGTAAGCTATTAAATTTATTCCAGAGAAGGCCTTCCGGATACACTAATTTTCCTTTCGGAGACGCGTTTCCAGAAAAACATCCACTGCATTACAAATACATCTTTCTGGAACATATATTTACAATCTTTTCTCATAGCACTCCGAAAGAACGTATCCAGAATTCACTTCAATCCTTTTCTAGAAATAAGGATCCAGAAAATTATACTTTCATTCCGGAAACACCTTTCCGTAATTTACGAAAAATAGAAATGTATTTATTCTAAATTGCTTATTTAATTTTTAAATAGATTGGTATTTATTTTATTATTTAATAGTGAAATAAATACATATGTGTATATATATATATGGCAAAAGCTATAGGAGGTTCTTCTCAAAGAGGACGTCATTCCGCGAGTGAAAGACCAGAGGAACGAGTTCGACCCATAACTTCTACTCGTAGTCATCGTACTCGTGGAGCAACTGAGGTTGCTGAGCATGTTGATGATGTGGAGGTTGTTGTTGATGCTGGAGATGTTGAGCCTGGAGTTGTCGATGCCAACGTTGGTGTTCAACGTGAGTCATTTCCAGGAGGTCCGTCTGAGATGTCCATGCTTTGATCATACCAGGATCACATTGCTTGTTTCTTATGGCTAGACGAGGTAATAGTTGTTATTGTATGTGTTTTTTGAAATGTTAAAATGTAGTATAAAGTAATTTCATAATGGATTTATATGGTTGTGATTTTGTTTTGCAGGAACGTGATGCCCTTAAGTTGGTGACCCATGCAAGGAAGATGAAAGAGGCAGAAAATCCATATGTACAAGACATTGTACGAGATTCTGGTTTAAGATTCCTAGTATATTGCAGTTATTCCAATGTTGATCGAGGATTGATTTCTGCTTTTGTCGAGAGGTGGTATAGGGACACATTGGAATTGATTTCTCCCACAGGAAAGTGAAAGCTGCACATGTCCCTGTACCACCTCTCGGCAAAAGAAGAAAGCAATCCTCAATCAACCTTGGAATAACTGCAATATACTAGGGGTCTTAAACCAGAATCTTGTACAATGTCTCGTACATGTGGATTTTCTGCCTCTTTCATCTTCCTTGCATGGGTCACCAACTTAAGAGCATCACATTCCTACAAAACATAATCACAACCATATAAATCCATTGTGAAATTACTTCATACTACATTTTAACATTTCAAAAAACATACAATAATAACTATTACCTCGTCCAGCCATAAGAAACAAGTAATGTGATCCTGGTATGATCGAAGCACGAACATATTAGACGGACCTCCTGGAAATGACTCACGTTAAACACCAACGTTGGCATCGACATCTCTAGGCTCAACATCTCTAGCATCAACAACAACCTCCACATCATCAACATGTTTAACAACATCAATTGCTACATGAGTACGACGACTACGAGTCGAAGTTGTGGGTCGAACTCGTTCCTCTGGTCTTTCATTCCCCGGAATGATGTCCTCTTTGAGAAGAACCTCCTCTAGTTTTCTCCACATATATATATATATATATATATATATTTCATTATTAAATAATAAAATAAATATTAATAATATTTAAAAATTAAATAAGAAATTTAGAATAAATACATTTCTATTTTTCGTAAAAGGTGTTTCCGGAATGGAAATATCATTTTTCGGATCCTTGTTTTCAGAAAAGGATTGACATGAATTTCAGATATGTTCTTCCGGAGTGTTTTAAGAAAAGACTATAAATATATGTTCCGAAAATATGTATCCATAATGTAGTAGATGTTTTTCCAGAAATATGTATCCGGAATTAAAATTGGTGTATCTGAAGGCCTTCTTCAAAATGAATTTAATTGCTTTCCGGATAAGCATATCCAGAAGCTCAATAAATTCATTTCAGAAAAGACCTTCCGAATAGAACAGTTTCCTTTCGAATACGTATTTCCGGAAAAGGATACACTTCATTACGGATATATGTTTCCGGAATATATGTTTACACTTCTTCCTCACAACACTACGGAAGGACGTATCCGGAATTCATTTAAATCCTTTTCCGGAAACAAGTATCCGAAAAATTATATTTTTATTTCGGAAACACCTTTCCATAATTAGCGGTCTCTCTTCCTAATGTTCCAGACATGTTTTTTCGGAATACAATTCACTTTATTCGAAAATACAATTCACTTTACACTCCTTCCTCACAACACTACAGAAGAACGTATCCGGAATTCATTTAAATCCTTTTTCGGAAACAAGCATCCGGAAAATTATATTTTTATTTCGGAAACATCTTTCCATAATTAATGGTCTCTCTTCCTAATGTTCCAGACATGTTTTTCCGGAATACAATTCACTTTATTCGAAAATACCTCCGATTTCTATGCCCATTGAAGATAATATATACAAAAAATAAAGGAAGATGACACTTACCTCACTCAAGCAGAAGAAATTCAACCTTTAACAACGGTACTGAATGTTCGATGACGATGACTTCTCTCTTAAAGAGATAAGTAAAAAAATTTTGAAAGAAAGAGATAAGAGAAGAAAAGGAAGGTATGAAATTGATAAGAGTAATTTTAGAATTAAAAACTTACCAAAATAAAAGGGAATGTGAAAAAAAAAAAAATCAACTTCCTGTGTAAAATTTGTTTGGCCCTTTTAGGAAAATTAGCCAAGGCCCGCCATCTAACACTCCTGCTTACTGAATTTGAAATCGGATTCAGGAAGTGAGGAGGAGCAACCGTTGGGTATAATTTGATATATGGGTTGACGAATCGAAGCTTCCCAAATCTAGTCTGCTTCCACTAATATTCTTAGCATCAGAGTGGATAAATAGACATTTTAATTATGATTGGTTGGATTAGGCTGAAATTAGGGAGAGGGGAGACTAAGGCGGCCAGGAGAAAGGGAGTGCTAAGAGGGAAAAGATGCACCCAGTCTTCAGCGATGGTAGAGGCATGAAGGTGAGGTAACTTTCCCGGATGGATTCCTACATGGCTCACGACCACCGTAAACAAGAGTGGGGACGATTTGGGAGGAAAACGTGACCAGGGCAGTTCTTTCCTTCGTTGGCAATAGCGGCGGAGAAAGGCATTTTTGTACGAGTGGGGAAAAAAGAGGGGGTGGTGGTTTTGAGGGTAGGTTATCGGAGATGAAAGTCCAACGTTGCTAACGGTGGTGAGGAGGATGATGGGCAAAACCCACAGCTGTGAGTGCAGTGGCAGTATTGAGGGGAAACCTTAATATAGTTGGAGTAAGAGGGGGCTTATTTAACTTATGACCATTCTTGCTTTAAGTTGAAAATTCTCCTCTCCTAAATTTCTGTGTTCTCTTACTGAGGAAAACTGGGATTTCTCTACAAGTGTATTGGATTTTGAGTCAGGGGGTGGTTTCTGGTGATCCCGGTAGCTGTTAATTTTTTATGAGGTAAAATATTCATGGCCCAATTCAAATTAATTAAGACTAATAAAACCCCTATTCCTTTATCTTGCTTTGATTCTCCAACTGAACTTAATTTTGTGCTTGTTTTGTGTATTTTGGCAAGGACTTTGGTGTTTTGGGGAGCGATCCTGACTGTTGCAGGGACTATGGATAGTTATGGAGATGGTTTCGGAAGACTATGACTATGGAGGGACAGAGGGTTGATTCCAACATTGTTGATATCTCATCCTGATTCCTTTTAACTTTTGTATTAAATCTTAGGGGACCTTTGTAATTAGTTGAAGTTCTTATACTGGTTTGATTACTGTATTCGAAACAAAATATATTGAGACTGATTCAAAATGCACGAATAAATTAATCCGGAGAAATAATGAATACATCATGCTAGCATATTATTTTGACATGATAATCAGCATGCAGTAATGAACAAAATAGGTGAGCAAACAGATCATGGTAGCATATTATAGTGATGAAATGAACAAACTTGGAATCGATCTTGAAGGTTTAAGAACTTTCCTTAGAGTGACTTTTTTCAGAGGCTATCCCCAATCGCAATGCTCCCTTCAGAGTTAGAATAACAGTGAAAAAACTTTAGCCAAAAGGAAAAGTCTCTTTAGGTGAATTCATGCTTCCTATTTATAGGGTCTGAAAATGGCTCAATCAAACCTAATCCTGAACCACACTCCTTTCAGAATTTTCTTAACCCAAACCCTAGCCTGGGTAAACTAAACTTTAACAGACTAGTGGCCAGCTAGCATTAAGGGAATTGTGGCAAATCTTTACTTTTGTTTTCAAATAAAATAAACCGATTTTTCCTTCTCTCTCTTCCATTATTTTGATTGTTATATTTTATTACGTTATTATGATCACTTGAGCTTTATGTTAATTTTTGTTATTATTTTTCAGCATTCAAAAATTCAACGGACCCTTATTTTTAGTATTTGAAATTTAAAGTTTTTTTTAATTATGCTGAAAGACATAATTGAATATTCATAATAATAAAAAAAACAAATATTAAAAGAAATAAATTAAAATAATTCAAAGTTAGTCAAATTTAAAAAAAAATCTCTTTTTTAAAAAAATTAGATAATTTTTTTAAAATGTTCTAAGGTAATATGAAAATAAATTTAACTTATTTTATCATAAGATCTTTATATTTTAAAGTTATAATGTATTTTAAAAGGATTACAAATCTAGTTTAAATAATTTAAAAATATTTTATTTTTTAAAGCAGAAGTTATTATCTCATTTTACTACATATTAATTTACTTTTTTAGATATTAACATTAATATTGACATACAAAATTAATTTTGTTTATTTATAAATTAGTCATTTACAAAGTTATTGATGGAGATTGTTGGATAAATAATGTGCAAGTAAAATTTATTCATACTTTTAAAATTTATTTTGTAATGATAATATACAATGTTATTATTGAACATTTTATTATATAATTGTTAAAAATTTATTACAATCTTATTCATATAACCATTGAAAAGTTATTAAAATATTATCACATATTATTTTTTTTATAATTTTAATTGTTTATTATTAAGAATTTAATTTCTATTTTACCATTAGCTACATCATAATTTCCTATAATACGATCTGGTTCTATCAATTCAAACTCTCATCCTTTAAATTTTTTTATAGGTATTTCTGTTTGAAAATCTAATACATGTTGATTATAAGTGTATAATTTTTTGTCTACCATTATGTTAATCTTAAAATTAAAATTAAAATCAAATTGTATTAAAGATATATAAAGTTTTTATTTAAAGAGAATGGTCCTTTCACAATATAATATTACTTTTTTTTTCAATAAAAATTTACAATAGATTCTTCAAATTTGTTTACAAGGAACGAGGTCATTTATCTTGCAAGAGGGATCATAGTCATTGTTTTCACTCGACGAATAAGGCGAACAAGCCAACCTAAGGGAACAACATACTTTTAGTTGGAGAAACTTTCAAGTAACAAATCAGGTAACATTCTGAAAAGGAGGTTTGCAATTAACTATTAACAAGCAAGACAAAACTTTTGTTAAAAAAGTGTCTAAACAAAAGCAACCATTTTTATAAACAAACAACTTGCCAAATTTGGAGGCACTTAGATCTAGTCCTCAAAGACCCTACATAAGTTGGAATATACATAATGGGAATTGTTTTTTATATTCTCAAATTTCTTTTTGCACCCTCATTACATGTGAAAAGATAAAAATGTTCCTGCGACTATATCTCATCAGCACTTTCCTTTTTCTTTCTTTATTTTCTTTTTCGTTCTCAGCTGCCATTGTTGTTTAATAAACAGAACTCCAACCAAAATTTGTTAATTGAGTGTAAGTTGAGCTGCTGTTCTTGGCTGGAGGAGGAGCTGACTTGAACACCGTCGAAGAAACGTCGGAGAAGACGAAAACACTAGTGCATTTCGTAAATTAATTTACGGAATGTAAATTTTGTTCTCCGTAAATTAGTTTACATAGTATAAAAAAATTACATTCAATAAATTAATTTACGAAACATAAAAAATTATATTCCGCAAATTAATTTACGGAATACACTTATAGATGTATTTCGCAAACTAGTTTACGGAATACATCTAATGTATTCCGTAAATTAGTTTGCGGTTTGTGTAAGTTATGCATTCTGCAAACTAGTTTACGAAATGTATCAGGTGTATTCCACAATCTAGTTTACGGAATACATCTGATACATTCCGCAAACTAGCGGAATGCATCAGTCGTCTTTTACCTAGGGTGCACCATAGAAACTAACCTAATCCCTAAATCCTTACATCTAGCCTACTAATGAACTACAAAATGTTAATAAATACTAACATAAAACTTAGAGCTTAGAGGTTGAACCTTGAAAGCAGAAATTTACTTGTGGAGAAGATGAATGCATCTTGCGAAAGAGAAGAGGTTGATTGCGGAAGAGAAGAGAGATGCTAAGAATATAATTGAAATAAAAAAGTTAAAAAAAATTAAAGGAGATGAAAAAAAAAAAGAAATATGAAAAGTAAGCCCATACACAATTTTCACTTTAAACCCAAGACAGAGCGTACCATCATTTGGACCCCAAACGTAACTTTCTTTATCAAAAGCCCAACAACAAATTTCTTAAATACCTGATCCATAACTCAGCTTGCACCTCATTAACTAATTCATAACCTCAAAACTAGCACCTATAACTTCGATTTCATGCTAATCTTCCATGACAATTTAATAAAATTGAAACTCTATTTACTTTTAAGGATGTATTTAGATAAATAGTTTAATTAAATATTTATTTAATAATTTTTTATTATATAAAATTTTATATCATATAATTATTTATAAAATTCATTAAAGTAAATTATAAAAGGTATAGGATTTAAAAATTATTTTTATAAATCCAAATAATCTTCTCGTAAATTCTTCTTTATGCTTTTAATTAAGAGCGGATTTGGATTGCAATCACAAATAGTGCAGTCAATGAAATGTACTCCATCCGTTCTCCATCCTACAGTTCAAATTAAGCATATTCAACCTATAATCGAGAACCATGCATGTTGTAAAATTACATGGCTCAATCTGAATCATTCAATGGAAATCGGACAATACACATTAATTCACTCATTGTGCTAACTTAATAATCCATGAGTGTAATGAATCCAAATCTTAAAAGCACAATGAATTTGTTTTTCTCTACTTTGGATTATTTTTTCCCTTTAAACCTGATTTGGCCATTACGAAACATCAATTACCTTACAAACTATATGCCATACCAAGTTAAGCCACATAAAACAAATTTATTAACTAATGGTAGTTTCTTCTGTGTTTCTGTAAGTTTGAGAAGATATTTGACATCCCTTCATTAAATTTGCGATAAATATATTATCATTATTATATTTAAGATAATCATATTAAAAAATTATATTGTAAAACTATCCTTTAATATTAATTTTATGTTTTAAATATTTTTACTAGAATAAAATTTTAATTACAACTTTTTTATACTTTAGATATTTTTATTAATAATTTTTTATATTATTACTTAACTAAACGTTCATTCAAAAATTTAAAATTATTTTTTAAGATCCATTAAGTATTTTAAAATTTTGAATGAATTTTTAATAAAAAATTTCAATAACTATATTTTTTATATTTTAAATATTATTATATTTTTTTTACTAAAATCACATTTAAAATTTTAAAAATACTTAATTAATCTTAAATGATAATTTTAAAATTTTAAATATTTTTTAGTAAAATTAGATTTTAAATATTATAGTTCTCTAATTTATATATTTTCTATTAATGATTTTATGGTTTTCTTGTATAAAAAGATTCAAAATTTCAAACTTATATTGACATCGATTATTTATTTTAAAATTTTGAAAGTTTATTTAGTAAAATAAATTTTAAAGACTTATAATTTTATATTTTAAATATTTTTATTAATAATTTTTAAATTTTTTACTAAGTTAATGCAAATTTTAAAATTATCATTTCTAATGAATTTAATATTTTAAAATTTTTAAATGTTTTATTTTAATAAAATAAATGTTTAAATACTTATATATAATGTTTTAAATAATTTTCATAATAATTTTTATGTTTTTATTTTACTAAAAAGACTATTCAAAATTTGAATACTAAATTAATATCAGAGAATAGTTTTGTAAATATAAATTTTTAATATTACTGTCCTATAATATAATAATAATGATACTCATATCACAAAATTAATAAAAGAACATGAATATGCCCCTCCAAACATACAGTACAATTAAAAAATCACCTTAATTATTTTAACCGAGTTTTTAAATAGGACGTTTCCCCTTACCATTATAACAAGATCACAATGGAAAAATATATGCCCCTTCTTGTTTGTAAAATTATATACTCTTTTTCTTCAATTTTAAATTTTCATCCCATTGTGATAAAACCAAATTATTTAGTGCGTGCTTCTATTTTGTTATATTAAAAGGATGACAGGGACTTACAAAAATTAAGTATGATTATATAAAATAACTCGTAATCAACAGATTGTCACTTCAAATAATACATGTTTAATTTTCTTTAAGTAAGATTTTAAATATGAAACTTATTTATAAAAAAAAATATGCTAAAAAAGTTTGTTTTATTATATTATAAATATTCTAGAATTGAATAAGATTATTTTCTGAAAAATTTACTTGTGATTTAAACAAAAAAAATCAACTTGCAGAAGTAGAAATAAGACTTAATTGCATCCTTTGTCTTCTCCCTAAAAATGAACCACACAACCACTATATTCTCCCGTAATTAAATTATGACCAAATTTGCAAGCTCAAAAGCAAAAATTATTCATTGTAGTAGAAAAAATGGACAAAAATAGGAAAGCTTTCCATTGTCCTACAATTAAAGCTAATCAACATTGTCAACTTGAACATTGTCAAGATGTCAAGTACAAGTAAACAACAAATACACAATAATGAATGCTTTCCTGATAATTGTGGTAGCTAACAAGTGAGAGGGGATTATACAGGAAATGTGCGAGCAGGGTGTAAAATGTCTTTGAAGTTATTGCGTTTAAGTGATAATACCATCATTACGTAGACAATTGGGTGTTTGAAAGATATGGAGAAAGCCAAAGAAGGACTTTGGGTTAAGTTAATTAATGAATATGAATAGCATCTTAAAACCAGTGGTTTGCTTTTAATTAAAGCGTGTGAGATTGTTAGCTTCTTCTTGTAAAGTGAGCTGAGAACTGAAGATCAATGCTAAATAATTACGATTTTGTTAACTTCTAAAAGTAGTTTTTTTCTTTGAACTAATTTGAAGTATCTAAAAGTAATAAATTTCTATAAAAAAATATTTATTATACTTATATTTTTATATAATAAATAATTATTTGTTTAATAAAAATATATTACTATGTCTAAAATTAACCATTAATTAACATTTTATAAATACCCCTAAGCACTGACCCTCTCCTGATTTTATGCGTAGAAATTTTCTGAAACTACCTCTAACATTCTTTCTCAATTGAATGGAGTAATAAATTACATCATGATTTAACTAACATCTCACCATCACCTTCTTTACTAATATGGGACGATTTTAAATTAAAAAATAATAATTAAAGAATTTCAAAAGCATATATAAAGCAAGGACAATGTGTAATACCCCTCCCCCCACAAAAAAAAAAAACAGCTAAGGACAATTTGTAATCGAAGGTTACTGACTTAAACAATGCAAATCATGGATGACCAAACATGCATATGAAATTTTTTTTTTTGAAAATTTCAAAAATAAATTGATGACTAAAATGTAATTGTAAAGGCTAGAAAAACGAAACACTATCCTAACTCTATGCTTAAATGAGAATAAAGAAAATAGAGAAAAAATAAAATACGAAAAATATTAGAAAATATTAAAGAAAAGAAGAAAAAAAATTTAAATCATTAGAGAAAAAAAAAATTCTTGAACTCTATCTTTTCTTAATTTTAATTTATTTTTTTTACTTTTCATTCATCTAACTAAACGAACTAAAGTTGTTATATTACAATTACGATATAAAAATATGCTTTGTAATAAAATAAATAGTTATTTTTATCATTAAAATATTAATTATTGGCGGTATTAATTTTTAAAAAATAAAAATCATCATTATCATCTATAACATATAAAAACTTAATCATTTTAATTTTTTTATAAAGATTAAAATGATTAATTTTTAATCTTTTTAAAAACTAAAATAAAAAATTATATATATATATTTAAATTAAAATAAAATTTTTATCTATAAAAATTAATATAAATTAATATAAATGATTCTATTTTTTTTTATAAATCAAAGTAATTATTAAATATGTTCCAAAGTCAAATCTCACTTTGGACCTATAAACTCAAAATCATGTTCAACCACTATAAAAAAATATAATTAGAGACCGAATTTCGTAACTACATATATTCGCTTGTTAATAAAAACCAATTTAGTAATCGATGTTATTTAAAATAAATTTTTTTATTAAATTGCTTTACTACCGAAATAGAGACTGAATTTTTGGTTGAAAAATGAAAAACTAAAATAAAGTAGCTAATTCGGTTACTAATTAATTTATTTAATAAAGCGTATTTAGTGATTGATGTATTCGGTTTCAACAAAATTAATTTGGTGGTATTTAATTTTGCTCCTTTGTTGGTCATTTGAACCCTAAACGTTCATTTTCTGGGAAGTAAATTTTCTCATCTTCTTCTTGTGTTGTAAGTCGTTCAACTATCTGGAAAACACATTTTCTCATCTTCTTGCGTTGTAAGTTGTTCACTCTCTGGAAAGAAAATTTTCTCATCTTCTTCTTGCGTTGTAAGCCGTTACTACAACATTGCTCCTGGTCATTTTTGCTCATCTTCCTCCACGTGTCGTAAGTTGTTACTAGTCCTCTTCCTTCCAGTATTTGAAACTCCTTTTCTTCTCTCAGGCTCCACTTCTTGGTCTTTAAAGCTCCTCTTCTTTCTTCTGGTGTTTAAAGCTCCTCTACTCCACTTCTCCTAGTCTTTGAAGGTCCTCTTCTTTCTTCCCGTATTTGAAGCTCCTCCTCTTCTCCAGGCTCCACTTCTTATTTGTCATCACTGCTCTTCCGAAATTTCTTTAAGGTAAATTTCTTTTCTTGATTTATTTTCTGGGTATTCATGCAAAAATATTGAAAATTTTGCTAAAGTTAAAGTTGTGCAGAGATATTGGTGGTCTTGCTTTGTTTGAATGAAAAGCTAATCTTGGAATATAAGGTAAATACTTTGTCTTAATAAGATTTTTTTGAGTAAAATTAGCTTATGGTATATTCTTGTACATTTGTTTTAGTTTAGTGTTTGGTTTCTTTCTCCCTGTAAGTAAATTAACTATACATTGCTTGTTACTGTGGAGGGTGATTCAGGAAGATAACTAGTTAGCATTTAATTATGCAACCTATATATGTATATATATTATGCAACCTATATATATATGTGTGTGTTGGTGTATATATGTTCATGCGTGTATGTAATTGTACAATTGGTGATTTGTCATTCCAGTAGTTCGGAGGGGGGCATCGTTACACCTGTGGTAATGAGACGATATGTATGTGAGGAGGGTAGAAAGGGAGACGGTGATTTGGCCCAAGGATACTAGGATGGAAAAATATTCAAGTGACCTGCAGTATAACAGTTTGCTATGTGACAGTGGGAAACGTGTAAGGAGGAGAATTGGGTTAGGTTTGAGAGGGGAAAAGGTAAGGAGTGCAGAGATTGGGAATGGGAGGAGGGGTTATTCAGCATGGAGTTGGGGCCATAAGGCAGCAAGGAAGCAGACCCTCAAAGTTCTGCAATGTTCTATTGTAATTTTCTTTTTTAGTGAAGTGTTAAGAGTGAGGAACCTTCGTTTCTAATTCATGTAACTAGGCTTTATCCCTAATTTCTGTAATAATAGACCTAATTTCTAACAGCTTATATATTATTAACAAGGTAGTCTAGAGTGAGTATTGAGACTCAATGGGAATAAAACCATACATCAAATGCTTCCCAAGGAAGCTAGGTGCCACAGGGCAACTAGGAAATTGACAAGGAAGCAAAGTCCCAAATGAATTAAGTTCATCACAGTCCTAGCTTTATTTAACATATAGTTGTCACAAATATGATTAATTCAAAGAACCTTAAAAAACCATTAGATGCAAAATTTTAAGACATAACAGATATTTCTTATAAGTATAGGGGTACAGAACTGGAGATGTTATTAAACACTTAATCATGAACAAAATAACAGAGAAAAGGACATAAAATGGCCAACCTGCATGTAAACAAGTTTTGAATCACCTTGGATACGAATACTAGTAAACCATTTTTTAAGAGCATATTTCATTCCTAATATCATCGCACGATATTCTGCAACATTGTTTGTTGCTACACCCACACCTTCACGCAACCTACAAATCTTTAAAGTAAAAATACTTAAAAGAATTAAATAGTTGTATGCCAAAAATGCATAGATAAAGAAACATCAAATGTATACCAAGCTTCCATCATTAGCTCACAGAATAGCCCCAGCACCAGCTTTTCCAGGATTTCCTTTTGACTTCCAGAATAGCCCTCAATTCTGCAGAATTATGCAGATGTAGGAAAAATCAATGTTACCTATCATGAGGTTAGACAACGATTGGAACTTCATTGGGCTGGACAAGACTTCCAAAAGAGAAGCAATATTGGCAAGAAAAGTCGAGTTTGTGATAGTGGAGCCTCAAATTACACTGGTGGTTCTGTATCTGTTGTTGTGCATCGTAATAGGATGGTACTAAAAAATTAACTATTTAAGTTATTCTTATTAATTTTAACCATTTACAAATTTAACTCCATGTTGTCTGTGTAGAGTAAGGAGCTTGAACGAGATCCAATTGCATTTGATATTATGGAAAGAACTAAAAAGAATAAAGTTGGAGAATGGGTCAACAACAAGGCAAATAATGTTGATGTATGTATATGTCAATTATAGTTTTATTTGTGCAATTTTAAATGATTAAAACGTAACTTATGTGTACTTATACTTCTTTTTAGGATGAATTTGTTCGTCGCCGATCTAAATCCGTTCAAAATAATTCTACTGAACATTCTGTAGCCTCTGACAATGCTATTTTTTTGGATGTTGTTGGAGGACAGAACAAGAAGGGACATGTATATGGTTTGGGTCAATTAGGTGATGAATTTATCTATTCATCCACTAATTTTTCCCAACCTAATGTTGATGTTGGGACCAACTATGAGCAGATCATCACCAACCTCACTGAAGAGCTGCAACAGATAAGAATAGAGTTAACTCAAGCACATTCAAAGATAGATAAGCAAACAACCGAGCTAACTCAAACAATAACGAATTTAAGTCAGACTAACGAAGTTCTTCAACAAATAGTGTAGCATTTAGGATTACTATCTAGCTCTAATTTCATGAGCTCCAATGAGAATGAATCTGCTAACAATGCTCCAGCTGTTTGTGATTATCATGATGATAGTCAACCTCCAAGTAGTAATCATCATGATCAGCATTGAGATTTTTATTTGTCATTTATGTCAGTTTCTTTGTTTAATGATTATAGAACTTATACTTATCTATACTTAATTATGTTTGGATTATGTCATTTATGTCAGTTTCTTTGTTTAATGATTTTTGATTTTTGAATTTATAATTTTCTTAATAATGATTGTGTATATATCTCATATATCCAGGTTTGTTTCAATTAATTTTTATGTAAATAATAAATCAATTAATTAATTTTATTAAATATAATTAGTGACCAATTTTGAAACCGATTAATCCATCTCAATTTTAGTCACCACCAAACATATTAGTGACTAATTTAGCAACCAATTTTAGCTGGCGATTTTGCGACTGAATATTCCGTCTCTAATTTAGCCATCAACATATATATTAGTGACCAATTTTGCAACCTATTTTAGCTGCCAATTTTGCGACTGAATATTTCGTCTCTAATTTAGTCATTAGCAAACTATTTTAGTGACCAATTTAGCGACCAATTTTAGCTACCAATTTTTGCGATCGATTTTTTGCAACCAATTTGGTGGCTGAAAATTCGATCACTATTTTGGTCTCTTAAAATAAATAAAGTGACCACATTAGCGACCGACATTAATTTTTTTTGTTTCCGAAAATCTATTTCGATCACAAACGTGTTTTGCGACTAGGGTTGTAGCAACTACTTATATTCCGTCGCAAAATCGGTTGCAAAACTAATCAGTGATTGATTTTTAAAAATTACGGACCGATTTATTCGGTCACTAAACTATATTTTTTTTAGTGAACTATACAAATTTGGAGGAATTTTGTAGAATATCAACCATAATGGCCTCCAATAATAAGGTGAATTTGTAAAATCTTAATCTTAAATATAGAAAAAGTATGTGTATGTCTAAAATAGATAAAAAAATAAAAATAGAAAGATATAATATGATATATAATTTTTAATAAATTTTTAAATCAGTTATTAAACAATTAATATAAAAATAAGACCATGATATTTATTTTTTTTACATCTTTTCTCAATATAAAAATTATTTTTTATCCTAATAAAAATATAACTGAGGTAGATAGTTTAAGAAATTTCTGAATATGTATTGTCTCCCTTCTTCTTTAGTTGGAAAACTATCATTCAAAATTTTTAATCTCTTTTGTTTTTCTCTCCCAAGCATACAAACTCTCTCTAAACCACTTGTGACTCATTTAAATCCCAGGTTGTGGGGTTTGCGGCACGCGTTACAGAGGATCCTATGGATCTGAGAATGTGTTTGAAGACATCGATTTCTCATCCATCATCATCTAGCTTTTCCAACCCCTCACCTTTTTTCGACCACATCGCTCTTCAAGCACCGAGAAATCTTGATGGCGGTGCAAGGGATGAACCTGAAAAAAGGAGAATGACTACAAGCTTTTATTGAATAACAAATTAGGAAAACAAATGTTCGATGGAGGGTATGTTTATCATGGGTTGTTGAACCAAGAATCGAAGACGTTGAAGCGATTATGGGAAGAGCACGGTTCACATTATGGGATGGTGTTTACATTACACTCTTTAGGGTCTGGTGTGGTTTCGTTATTAATGATTCTAGTTGTGAATCATAGGGACCATTTGGGAAGGACATCAAAAGAAAATATTTAGTGCTATGCAATTTCTCATGTTGGGTGCATGTTCCTTAATTTGGTTGTCAAATATGCCAATATCATTCACTTCTAGTAAAATCTCGTGATCTCATGATAATTTTCATGAAATAAATATAAGAATTTAATATAAATATTATTTGATATACTCAAATATTATATATTAATTTTTTAAATAATATTAGTTTTAATTTTAAAAGATAATAAATAAAACTAACTGATAAAAAATATTATTAACTTTGAGAAAATAACTAACTAAAAGATAAAAGATAAAATTAAATGATAAAAAAGGCTATTTGCTTCAAGAAAATAGCTACCTAACAAATAGAGATAGAAACTAACAAATATAAGAAGTTATCTACTTCAAGAAAAGAACTAATTAATAGATAGAGATAAACTATTTGAAAAAATATCAACCTAATCTTCACAATTTCCCATCACGCATGATGTCATGCATATCGTGGGTTTGGCTTTAGGACCCTGGTGCTGCATTTAGTGGTCCCATCATTCCTTGCCCCTTGAAGCGGCGACTTGTCCTCAAGACATAAGTTGTGATAATGGTGTTGTAGAACCTCAAGAAGTTTCCATGTTGCATCATCTTTTGGGAGCACACTCCATTTGGCCAATGCTTCTTGAGTATGACTATCTCGATTTTCAGTCCATTGATAGTCTAGAATTTACTCAGGCTTGACGGTTGGTTCACCATCATTGTTATATAAAGGTAGGGTGGTGTGTGAAATAGGTTGATTGCCAAGCTTCCTTTAAAGCAAAGATACATGAATTACTGGATGGATTTTTGTAAATTCGGGAAAATGTAATCGATATGTGACTCGACCAATTCGTTGTGCCACTTGGAAGGGCCCAACATATTTTCTCGCAAGCTTTTGATGTGCTCGTCTCATTAATGACTTTTGCTGATAAGGTTGGATTTTAAGATAGACCCAATCTTCTTGAAATTCATCCTTTCAATGATGCTTATCAGCAAATTGCTTTATTTTATTTTGAGCATGAGCAAGGTTGGCCTTTATTTATCAAATGATAGTGTCTCGAGATAGTAGAAATTGATTGAATTCATGTACTAATGTAGAACCTACACCATAGTGGATCAAAGGAGGAAGAGGTTGATTACAAATTGCTTCAAAAGGTGTCATGCCAATGGATTAGTGGTAAGTCGTGTTATACCAAAAATCTTCTTAGGCTAGATATTGCTTCCATTTTTGGGGTCGTAAGAAGACAAAACATCTTAAATATTGTTCAAGGTAGAGATTGAAAACTTCATTCTGCTCATCAATCTCTGATGATAAGCCAGACTAGTTCTTAACGTGGTCCCTTGCATTTTAAAAAATTCCTTCCAAAAATGGATTAGGAATATTCGATCTTGATCAGTTACAATAAATTGAGGGATACTATGTAGCTTCATCACTCCTCTCACAAAAATGTTTGTGACATCTTTTGCTGAGAACGGATGAGTTAAAGTAAGAAAGCGAACATATGTTCAACCTATCTACCACCATGAGGATAGAGTCTTTGCCATGGGACTTGGGAAATCCTTCAATAAAATCCATGGAGATATCAGCCCACACTATGTCTGGTACCTATAACGGTTCCAACAAGTTGAAGAGCACCCGACTCTTGACCTTATTACATTGGCAAGTATCGCACTGCTAGATGTAGTCGGAGTTAGCTTTCATTTGTGGCCATGAAAAAGATTGGGAGAGGCGCTTGTATGTTTGTAAGATTCCTGAATGTCCAGTTGAGGGTGCTAAATGGAACTCATATAGCAACTTGTTGTGTAGTTTGAGTCAGCCGACACAATGATCCTACCGTCTAACCAAAGACAACCACTTCTCACATGATATCCATCTCCTAGATTAGAATTTGTTTGAGCCTTATTAAATATGGTTTTCAAAGTAGAATCTTCTTTGGTTGCTCTTGTAATGTCTTACCATAAAGTCCATGCAGGATATGAGACGGCAGACACCTCAACCTCCGCTCCATCCAAATTTGCTTCCTCTACTTCAGCCTCATTTGATTTTGAATCTATGTGTAGATGCCTTGATAATGCATTAGCTACTTTATTGGTTTTTCCCAGCATATAAGTAATCTCATAGTCGAAACCTAGCAACTTGGTCAACCATTTTTATTGTTCTAGGATGATGATTCTTTGTTTAAGCAAGTGCTGAAGACTTTTCTAATCCATTTGAATTTGGAATCTCTGACCCAATATGTAAGGCCGTCATGCTTGGATTGCTTCCAATATTACTAGCATCTCCTTCTTGTATGTTGACCAAGACTTCTTTTTCTCACTTATTGCCTTGCTCAAGTATGCTATGCGTTGCCCATTTTGAGATAAGGTTGCCCTAATACCTAATCGTGATGTGTCAATCTTGATCATAAAATCTTCTTGAAAATTTGGAAGTGCAAGTATTGGTGTGGTGGTCATAGCTAATTTTAAGGCTTCAAAAGCACATTCAGCTTCATCTCCCCATTTAAAGCATCCCTTTTTTTAATAACTGTGTGAGGGATTTAGAAATCTCTCCATAATGTTATATAAACTTTCAATAATAACTTGTGTGGCCTAAGAATCCTCTAAGTGATATGGTGATTGTGGCCCTTGGCCAGTTTGTCATGGCCTCAATTTTCCATCGGTCAACTCGAACGCCCCTTCACATGATAAAATGTCCCGAGCAGTTGACTCCTATTTGTCTGAATCGGCACTTTGAGACTTTTACGAAAAATTGGTGCTTTTAAAAGATGAGAAAAGTAGTTTTGAGGTGATCCATATAGAGGTCCCATGTGATGCTATAGATTGGAATGAATTCAAAGAAAACCAAAATGAATTTACAAAGATGGGGTCGAAATATTTCGTTCATGGTAGCTTGAAATATTGAAGGGGTGTCGTATAATCTAAATGACACCACCAAACATTCATAATGGTTGCTATAAGTTTAAAAAGCTATATTCTTCACATCATTAGGATGGACTCTTATTTGGTGGTACCTAGATCGTAAGTCGAGTTTACTAAAATAGGTGAAGCCATGTAACTCATCCAACATATCTTCAATGGTGGGATTGGAAATTGATCCTTTTATAGTTACCTTGTTTAATGCTCGATAATCAGTATAGAACCTCCATGATCCATCATTCTTCTTGACTATAAGTACTGGTGATGAAAATGGACTAGTGTTGGGTCAAATTAACTTTGAACAAAGCATTTCTGCTACTTTCTTCTCAATTTCATTCTTTTGGAAATAAGCATAATGGTAGGGTTCCACATTCACAACCTTTGACTCATCTATTAGTTGTATTCTATGATCGAGGGAATGTCGCAGAGGAAGCATCTTTGGCCCTCCCATAACATTGCTGAACTCGTTTACAATTTTTGCCAATTCTCCTTGTTGATTTTGAATTATTTCAATTTCCTCAATTTCCTTGTGCTTGACCATTAAACGAAATAGTTCTACACCCTGGTTCCAGTCTCAAACCATTCCTTCAAGGCTATTTGTTTCAACTCTTTTCCTTCTATCCCCAACCAAGCAAAATTCCTTCCTTTCAAGACGGAAGGTCATTGTAAGGTGCTGATATTCTATGGTGTTTAGCCCTAAACTCCCCTGGCATAGGATTCCCAATACTATATCCAACCCCATGATTGGTAATGCATAAAAATTTATTAGAAAAGTATACCCTTGAATTATCAAGGGAACTACTTCATATATTTCTCGACGCTCCAAATGTTCTCCATTTGTTACCTTCACCCAAAAGGGTTTGGTAGTTGTGACCCTTAGGTGCATGCGTCTTGCCAATTATGGGTTTATGAAGTTTAAGTTTGATCCACTATCTACCAATACAGACATTTGTTGGTGTTTTATCAGACCACTTACTCGAAGGGTTTGTCTACTTGATTCTCCCACCAAGGCATGCAAAGATATCAAATGTTCCTTATCCTTATCGCCATGGTTTTCTTAATCATATTCTTCATCCTTCTCGCATATCCTAATGAGAAGTTCCTGTGCATTCTTACAATGATGCCCCGGGGAAAATTTCTCGTCGTAGTTAAATCTTAGGTTCCTTTCCTGTCGTTGTTACATCTTTGACTAGGAAAGTCGTTTTAGCTTGTCGTCCATACACTTTATCAATCCAATCACTGGCCTTGAGATTGCTCAATAACTAGCACGAAACGCGCTAGTTGTGATCTTCTTAGATTGTTGAAGCTGTTAGTCCTTTTTTTGGGCTAGTTCGATGTCTGCTTGTAAATTTTAAGGCATGAATAAACAAATCTCTCCAACGATTTCTTCCTTCAATCATTCTATAAATGCCTTCATCAAGGCGCTCTTTGACCAACTTGGGAGACAAATCATCAGCCTTTCAAATTTCTTCAAATACTCTCAAAAAGATCCTATTTGTCGCAGTTTATTTATTACTTCATTTACATCCTTTTACTCAGTTGATCCAAAATATAGCAAAAACCCTTTCATGAATATCTTCGATGTGATCCTTTTTTTCTATTTGCATGCAAGAACCAACGCCACCATGTGTTGGCTTCACCGTAAAGGTAGAATAAGGCTAGAGACACCTTTTTTGAGCCATGGATGTCTTGTGCAACAAAATTGTTCTTGATCTAGCTAGACCCGAGGATCCTCTTCGAGAAACTTTGGAAATTCCATTCGGTTTGGGTTCTTGGGTTGCTTCATCTTTGCTTCTCCACTTTGAAATTTCTAGTTACTCCGGATTGACAAGTTGCAATCCAAGTTTCCACTGTTGTTATCAAAATTTGTACATCCTAATGACGTTGATGATGATAATTGATGATTACACTTTGATTTAGTAGGTATCCTTTTAGAGATCTTATCAATGGAATCATGAGTTCTCCCATCGATTGATGTAATCCTCCCACAGAGGTTTCCAATGCATCAAGATGTTATTTTGGTTGACATGTTGATGAGAAAAGTGTTGATATAATCGCAACCTAGCTTGAGAGGTGCTGTATAACACCCTAAAAATGAATACCGATTTCACGCTTAAGTCGATCATTCGGTTCCATTTTTAGTTTGTTATCTCATGATGCGGAATTCATTTTAGAAAATACTTATATGAAAATACGGTAAAATTTTTTTTTAAAACTGTTTGATATAAACTGCGAGCCTCATCGATATAACGTGCGTAGCGGTAAAATAAATCATTAAGCAGATTTCTACATATGTTTAAAACCTTAGGAATACTAAGAGTTTATATTATTCTTTTTGTTTATCATTTTCCTATAATAAATAAACAAGATTCAATCATAACACACATGTCACACAATAATTATACTTAACATTTCATACATACCATAAGTCATAGGCCCGTGGGCCTTATCATGTAGTTATTACAAACCATAAACTTACAAATATTATACAATATTTATACATAAGTTAGCTAATACTACATATTAGTAGTTAGGATGCTCGCATCCAATTATTTTTTTGACATTAGTGTGATGTACACCTCCCAGAGAGAGCGCCTCACGTCTGCTTCAAGTACGTGAACTGCTACCATAATTATCAGCATCCAAGGTGTCTGGGAAGAAAGTGGGAACAAGTAGAGATGAGAAACTAAGTTTCTCAATAGGCTATCTACTTAGTTCTAATGTCATCACTTTAGTCCCAACCACTTCAGTTTATTTCATAAATCATTTCTTACATAAAAGGTTACTTTTAATTCTTTGAAAACATTTCTCTGAAGTGGATCAATTTTATTCAGAACATACAACTTAGTGTCTCACCATACATTCTTCTTAACATTCATAACTTTGGGATCATAAATAAGATATCATTTGACATACAATTATTCTATGTCTTCAACTTTGTTCTTTACTACTTTTCTTTGTCTTTATCATTTCTTTGTCCAACGTTTGGGACACTTTATGAATCTAGTTTCACTACCTTTGAGAGAAAAAAATTAGACATAGACATGTATTAAATTTTTTCAAACAATATCTTCTCACTGACTCTACTCCCACCTCCTACTAAAAATTAAAGATATGAGCTCATTCCTAGGTGATCGTCACCACCACATAAGGGGTGAAGGACTCAATGCCTTCACAGTAGAAGGATTTTTGGAGCGACCTTTGGCTCCTAGAAGCAACCTTTGGCTTCTCTTCAATAGAGATTTTTGGGGCCCTTTGGATACTAGTGTGCATAAGGCACAAAGAGAGTAGCATTACGTTTTCACATAAAGTTTGCTTTAGTGATCCCTTAATCTTTTTAAGTTCATTTTAGTGGCTTCCAAATAATTATGCATGCTCAAACAAATTTCCAACCAATATGAGATACACATAGGTTTCAAATTTTCATCTCAATCATCATCATAAACCAATCTCATACATCATCATCATCCTTTCTCATTCATGAGTATCCATCATTTATTCATTCATAGATAGTGAGCATTCATAACTAATAATGAAATTTGATTGGTAAATCACATAGCATAATGTCACATTCTAATGCTTCAATTCGGTTTGATGTTGAAATTACACAAAGGACTTGCATCATTCATCCTTCTAAGTTACCTCTCATCCTTTCCTTTTCTCAAATTTATATTTGTTCATTAAGATTTTACGTCTTAGCATCTTAATCTAGGTGGCTGAATGGCACCTTTCAAGTTCTTTTCTCTTTGTGTTCTCTTTTGTTTAAGTCTTATGCATGTACTAATTATTCTAAGTTCAAGTATTAAGTATTTACAAATCTTTTATAACTTCTTCTCATTAAGGTATGTTATGATCAAATTACTTAGTGAACTTCTAACTTCAAGTTTAAGTCATATCCATCCTTCTTAATCATGCCTCTAATAAACCTTTGAAATATAATACCTTATGTTCTCCTTTGTACTACCTTAATAATTAGGTCTAATTGACTCTTAAACCTTTAAAGTCTCTTTTATTCTAAACCAAATAATATCTAAGTATAATTTAATTAACCTTCTAGGTCACTTTATTCCTAAATGGTCGAATGACCTACTTCCTCAAGTCCCACATTTCATACTCCTTGATTATATTTTGCTTACTTATTTAGGATCATTATTTCGGTCTAGTTAAGGATTGAAACTCCTTCTTAGTTAATTTAAAACATGCTAGCCAAACTCCAACCTCACAGACTTAGGATTCCATAATTTCCTTCTTCACCATAGGATCATTTGCCTAAAAAATCAATAGGTCTCTTTACCCTCTGATAAGCATAGATTTCATAAATAATTATCTCTCACTTTTATCTCATTAAGACTTCTTATATGTTCAATTAAGTGATCTTTGTCATATTTTATGAGTTTAGGTTCATATGAAGTTTAATTGAATTTCTTTGCTTACCCGATTAAAATGACACTATTATAGTATTTTGAGCATAATAGGAGTTCTAGACATCCAAAAATCATGAAATCTGTCTTGAATGAAAGATTAAAGAACTGTCCATAGTTACAAAGCAAGATCAGACTCTAAATGGGATGTTTAGGACTCCGAAATTATCTCAAAACATGAGATAGTGTTGCTGATGTGGAATTTGAACAGTGTGCAAAGATCCGGCCATATCTTGAGATATAGAAGTCATATTGAGATGAAATAAAATTTGTTGGACAGCTAAGATTCGGGGTTACAACTTTTGTTTAGAAGTCAAGCTCTAATTCGGACATGTGAACATCCGAAATTGCGGTGCAAGAAAGTCAAAATTGTTGTGCTCATTGGTGGCAAAAATTCAAAAGTGTTTTGCATTTTCAACAAAGCCCATGTGAAAGCAATAAAAGGGTAGAAAAGTAATATCCTAGTTGGTGACTTTCTGAAGATGATGCCTCAAAAATCCACTTTAAATAGAAGGGTTTACAAGAGGAGAAATACACCATTTTGGAGATTAACTCCAATACCATTTTCTTTCTTTCTTTCTTTCTTTCTTTCTTTCTTTCTTGTTAGTTTTGCCTCCTTCATGGAAGGCTTAGGTTTTCTTTCTTATTAGTTTGCCTCTGACACGCTCGTAGTTGTCTTGGGCATTGTGCATATGTGGATTAGGGTTGCCTTTCCTTTTTACGAAATAAAAACCTTGCTCATTTTATTCATCGATTTTCCAAATAAAAATATTGTTTTTCAATGCTTAATCTCACGCGACGAGCTCTAAGCACGAACTGGTAGCTTTTTCTGCAGTTCGTTGTTTAGAGATTCTTATAGGTCCAAGTGCAGCCGGAGTTGTCTTGGGCCTTGTGCATATGTGGATTAGGGTTACCTTTCCTTTTTACGAAATAAAAACCTTGCTCATTTTATTCATCGATTTTCAAAATAAAAATCTTGTTTTGCGATACTTAATCTCACGCGACGAGCTCTAAGCACGAACTGGTAGCTTTTTTTGTTGTTCGTTGTTTAGAGATTCGTATAGGTCCAAGTGCAGCCGTAGTTGTCTTGGGCCTTGTGCATATGTGGATTAGGTTTGCCTTTCCTTTTTACAAAATAAAAACCTTGCTCATTATATTCATCGATTTTCAAAATAAAAATCTTATTTTGCAATTCTTAATCTTACGCGACGAGCTCTAAGCACGAACCGGTAGCTTTTTTTGCTATTCGTTGTTTAGAGATTTTATAGGTCCAAGTGCAGACGTAGTTGTCTTGGGCCTTGTGCATATGTGGATTAGGGTTGCCTTTCCTTTTACAAAATAAAAACCTTGCTCATTTTATTCATCGATTTTCAAAATAAAAATCTTGTTTTGCGATGCTTAATCTCACGCGACGAGCTCTAAGCACGAACTGGTAGCTTTTTCTGTTGTTCGTTGTTTAGAGATTCGTATAGGTCCAAGTGCAGCCGTAGTTGTCTTGGGCCTTGTGCATATGTTGATTAGGGTTGCCTTTCCTTTTTACAAAATAAAAACTTTGCTCATTTTATTCATCGATTTTCAAAATAAAAATCTTATTTTGCAATTCTTAATCTCACGCGACGAGCTCTATGCACGAACCGGTAACTTTTTCTGCTATTCGTTGTTTAGAGATTTTATAGGTCCAAGTGCAGACGTAGTTGTCTTGGGCCTTGTGCATATGTGGATTAGGGTTGCCTTTCCTTTTTACGAAATAAAAATCTTGCTCATTTTATTCATCGATTTTCAAAATAAAAATCTTATTTTGCAATGCTTAATCTCACGCGACGAGCTCTAAGCACGAACTGGTAGCTTTTTCTGCTGTTCGTTGTTTAGAGATTCGTTTAGGTCCAAGCGCAGCCGTAGTTGTCTTGGGCCTTGTGCATATGTGGATTAGGGTTGCCTTTCCTTTTTACAAAACAAAAACCTTGCTCATTTTATTCATCGATTTTCAAAATAAAAATCTTCTTTTGCAATTCTTAATCTCACGAGACGAGCTCTAAGCACGAACCGGTAACTTTTTCTGCTATTCGTTGTTTAGAGATTTTATAGGTCCAAGTGCAGACGTAGTTGTCTTGGGCCTTGTGCATATGTGGATTAGGGATGCCTTTCCTTTTTACAAAATAAAAACCTTGCTCATTTTATTCATCGATTTTCAAAATAAAAATCTTCTTTTGCAATTCTTAATCTCACGCGACAAGCTCTAAGCACGAACTGGTAGCTTTTTCTGTTGTTCGTTGTTTAGAGATTCGTATAGGTCCAAGTGCAGCCGTAGTTGTCTTGGGCCTTGTGCATATGTGGATTATGGTTGCCTTTCCTTTTTACGAAATAAAAATCTTGCTCATTTTATTCATCGATTTTCAAAATAAAAATCCTTTTTTGCAATGCTTAATCTCAAGCGACGAGCTCTAAGCACGAACTGGTAGCTTTTTCTGTTGTTCGTTCTTTAGAGATTCGTATAGGTCCAAGTGCAGCCGTAGTTATCTTCGGCCTTGTGCATATGTGGATTAGGGTTGTCTTTCCTTTTTACGAAATAAAAACCTTGCTCATTTTATTCATCGATTTTCAAAATAAAAATCTTGTTTTGCAATGCTTAATATCACACGACGAGCTCTAAGAATGAACTGGTAGCTTTTTCTGCTGTTCGTTGTTTAGAGATTTGTATAGGTCCAAGTGCAGCCGTAGTTGTCTTGGGCCTTGTGCATATGTGAATTAGGGTTGCCTTTCCTTTTTACGAAATAAAAACCTTGCTCATTTTATTCATCGATTTTCAAAATAAAAATCTTGTTTTGCAATGCTTAATCTGACGCGACGAGCTCTAAGCACGAACTGGTAGCTTTTTCTGTTGTTCGTTGTTTAGAGATTTGTATAGGTCCAAGTGCAGCCGTAGTTGTTTTGGGCCTTGTGCATATGTTGATTAGGGTTGCCTTTCCTTTTTACAAAATAAAAACCTTGCTCATTTTATTCATCGATTTTCAAAATAAAAATCTTGTTCTGCAATGCTTAATCTCACGCGACGAGCTCTAAGCACGAACTGGTAGCTTTTTCCGTTGTTCGTTGTTTAGAGATTCGTATAGGTCCAAGTGCAGCCGTAGTTGTCTTGGGCCTTGTACATATATGGATTAGGGTTGCCTTTCCTTTTTAGAAAATAAAAACCTTGCTCATTTTATTCATCGATTTTCAAAATAAAAATCATGTTTTGCAATGCTTAATCTCACGCAACGAGCTCTAAGCACGAACTGGTAGCTTTTTCTGTTGTTCGTTGTTTAGAGATTCGTATAGGTCCAAGTGCAGCCGTAGTTATCCAGGGCCTTGTGCATATGTGGATTAGGGTTGCCTTTCTTTTTACGAAATAAAAACCTTGCTCATTTTATTCATCGATTTTCAAAATAAAAATCTTGTTTTGCAATGCTTAATCTCACGCGACAAGCTCTAAGCACGAACTGGTAGTTTTTTCTGTTGTTCGTTGTTTAGAGATTCTTATAGGTCCAAGTGCAGCCGTAGTTGTCTTGGGCCTTGTGCATATGTGGATTAGGGTTGCCTTTCCTTTTTAGAAAATAAAAACCTTGCTCATTTTTTTCATCGATTTTCAAAATAAAAATCTTGTTTTGCAATGCTTAATCTCACGCGACGAGCTCTAAGCACGAACTGGTAGCTTTTTCTGTTGTTCGTTGTTTAGAGATTCGTATAGGTCCAAGTGTAGCCGTAGTTGTCTTGGGCCTTGTGCATATGTGGATTTGTGTTGCCTTTCCTTTTTACGAAATAAAAACCTTGCTCATTTTATTCATCGATTCTCAAAATAAAAAACTGGTTTTGCAATGCTTAATCTCACGCGACGAGTTCTAAGCACGAATTGTTAGCTTTTTCTGCTGTTCGTTGTTCAGAGATTCGTGTAGGTCCAAGTGTAGCCGTAGTTGTCTTGGTCCTTGTGCATATGTGGATTAGGGTTGCCTTTCCTTTTTACGAAATAAAAACTTTGCTCATTTTATTCATCGATTTTCAAAATAAAAATCTTTTTTTACGATGCTTAATCTCACGCGACGAGCTCTAAGCACGAACTGGTAGCTTTTTCTGTTTTTCGTTGTTTAGAGATTCGTATAGGTCCAAAGTGCAGCCGTAGTTGTTTTGGGCCTTGTGCATTTATGGATTAGGGTTGTCTTTCCTTTTTTAAAAATAAAAACCTTGCTCATTTTATTCATCGATTTTCAAAATAAAAATCTTGTTTTGCAATGCTTAATCTCACGCGACGAGCTCTAAGCACGAACTGGTAGCTTTTTCCGCTGTTCGTTGTTTAGAGATTCGTATAGGTCCAAGTGCAGCCGTAGTTGTCTTGGGCCTTGTGCATATATGGATTAGGGTTGCCTTTCCTTTTTAGAAAATAAAAACCTTGCTCATTTTATTCATCGATTTTAAAAATAAAATTCATGTTTTACAATGCTTAATCTCACGCAACGAGCTCTAAGCATGAACTGGTAGCTTTTTCTGTTGTTCGTTGTTTAGAGATTCGTATAGGTCCAAGTGCAGCCGTAGTTGTCCAGGGCTTTGTGCATATGTGGATTAGGGTTGCCTTTCCTTTTTACGAAATAAAAACCTTGCTCATTTTATTCATCGATTTTCAAAATAAAAATCTTGTTTTGCAATGCTTAATCTCACGCGACAAGCTCTAAGCACGAACTGGTAGCTTTTTCTGTTGTTCGTTGTTTAGAGATTCTTATAGGTCCAAGTGCAGCCGTAGTTATCCAGGGCCTTGTGCATATGTGGATTAGGGTTGCCTTTCTTTTTACGAAATAAAAACCTTGCTCATTTTATTCATCGATTTTCAAAATAAAAATCTTGTTTTGCAATGCTTAATCTCACGCGACAAGCTCTAAGCACGAACTGGTAGTTTTTTCTGTTGTTCGTTGTTTAGAGATTCTTATAGGTCCAAGTGCAGCCGTAGTTGTCTTGGGCCTTGTGCATATGTGGATTAGGGTTGCCTTTCCTTTTTAGAAAATAAAAACCTTGCTCATTTTTTTCATCGATTTTCAAAATAAAAATCTTGTTTTGCAATGCTTAATCTCACGCGACGAGCTCTAAGCACGAACTGGTAGCTTTTTCTGTTGTTCGTTGTTTAGAGATTCGTATAGGTCCAAGTGTAGCCGTAGTTGTCTTGGGCCTTGTGCATATGTGGATTTGTGTTGCCTTTCCTTTTTACGAAATAAAAACCTTGCTCATTTTATTCATCGATTCTCAAAATAAAAAACTGGTTTTGCAATGCTTAATCTCACGCGACGAGTTCTAAGCACGAATTGTTAGCTTTTTCTGCTGTTCGTTGTTCAGAGATTCGTGTAGGTCCAAGTGTAGCCGTAGTTGTCTTGGTCCTTGTGCATATGTGGATTAGGGTTGCCTTTCCTTTTTACGAAATAAAAACTTTGCTCATTTTATTCATCGATTTTCAAAATAAAAATCTTTTTTTACGATGCTTAATCTCACGCGACGAGCTCTAAGCACGAACTGGTAGCTTTTTCTGTTTTTCGTTGTTTAGAGATTCGTATAGGTCCAAAGTGCAGCCGTAGTTGTTTTGGGCCTTGTGCATTTATGGATTAGGGTTGTCTTTCCTTTTTTAAAAATAAAAACCTTGCTCATTTTATTCATCGATTTTCAAAATAAAAATCTTGTTTTGCAATGCTTAATCTCACGCGACGAGCTCTAAGCACGAACTGGTAGCTTTTTCCGCTGTTCGTTGTTTAGAGATTCGTATAGGTCCAAGTGCAGCCGTAGTTGTCTTTGGCCTTGTGCATATATGGATTAGGGTTGCCTTTCCTTTTTAGAAAATAAAAACCTTGCTCATTTTATTCATCGATTTTAAAAATAAAATTCATGTTTTGCAATGCTTAATCTCACGCAACGAGCTCTAAGCATGAACTGGTAGCTTTTTCTGTTGTTCGTTGTTTAGAGATTCGTATAGGTCCAAGTGCAGCCGTAGTTGTCCAGGGCTTTGTGCATATGTGGATTAGGGTTGCCTTTCCTTTTTACGAAATAAAAACCTTGCTCATTTTATTCATCGATTTTCAAAATAAAAATCTTGTTTTGCAATGCTTAATCTCACGCGACAAGCTCTAAGCACGAACTGGTAGCTTTTTCTGTTGTTCGTTGTTTAGAGATTCTTATAGGTCCAAGTGCAGCCGTAGTTGTCTCGGGCCTTGTGCATATGTGGATTAGGGTTGCCTTTCCTTTTTAGAAAATAAAAACCTTGCTCATTTTTTTCATCGATTTTCAAAATAAAAATCTTGTTTTGCAATGCTTAATCTCACGCGACGAGCTCTAAGCACGAACTGGTAGCTTTTTCTGTTGTTCGTTGTTTAGAGATTCGTATAGGTCCAAGTGTAGCCGTAGTTGTCTTGGGCCTTGTGCATATGTGGATTTGTGTTGCCTTTCCTTTTTACGAAATAAAAACCTTGCTCATTTTATTCATCGATTCTCAAAATAAAAATCTGGTTTTGCAATGCTTAATCTCACGCGACGAGTTCTAAGCACGAACTGTTAGCTTTTTCTGCTGTTCGTTGTTCAGAGATTCGTGTAGGTCCAAGTGCAGCCGTAGTTGTCTTGGGCCTTGTGCATATGTGGATTAGGGTTGCCTTTCCTTTTTACGAAATAAAAACTTTGCTCATTTTATTCATCGATTTTCAAAATAAAAATCTTGTTTTGCGATGCTTAATCTCACGCGACGAGCTCTAAGCACGAACTGGTAGCTTTTTCTGTTTTTCGTTGTTTAGAGATTCGTATAGGTCCAAAGTGCAGCCGTAGTTGTTTTTGGCCTTGTGCATATATGGATTAGGGTTGTCTTTCCTTTTTTCAAAATAAAAACCTTGCTCATTTTATTCATCGATTTTCAAAATAAAAATCTTGTTTTGCAATGCTTAATCTCGCGCGACGAGCTCTAAGCACGAACTGGTAGCTTTTTCCGCTGTTCGTTGTTTAGAGATTCGTATAGGTCCAAGTGCAGCTGTAGTTGTCTTGGGCCTTGTGCATATATGGATTAGGGTTGCCTTTCCTTTTTAGAAAATAAAAACCTTGCTCATTTTATTCATCGATTTTCAAAATAAAAATATTGTTTTGCGATGCTTAATCTCACGCAACGAGCTCTAAGCACGAACTGGTAGCTTTTTCTGTTGTTCGTTGTTTAGAGATTTGTATAGGTCCAAGTGCAGCCGTAGTTGTTTTGGGCCTTGTGCATATATGGATTAGGGTTGCCTTTCCTTTTTAGAAAATAAAAACCTTGCTCATTTTTTTCATCGATTTTCAAAATAAAAATCTTGTTTTGCAATGCTTAATCTCACGCGACGAGCTCTAAGCACGAACTGGTAGCTTTTTCTGTTGTTCGTTGTTTAGAGATTCGTATAGGTCCAAGTGTAGCCGTAGTTGTCTTGGGCCTTGTGCATATGTGGATTTGTGTTGCCTTTCCTTTTTACGAAATAAAAACCTTGCTCATTTTATTCATCGATTCTCAAAATAAAAATCTGGTTTTGCAATGCTTAATCTCACGCGACGAGTTCTAAGCACGAACTGTTAGCTTTTTCTGCTGTTCGTTGTTCAGAGATTCGTGTAGGTCCAAGTGCAGCCGTAGTTGTCTTGGGCCTTGTGCATATGTGGATTAGGGTTGCCTTTCCTTTTTACGAAATAAAAACTTTGCTCATTTTATTCATCGATTTTCAAAATAAAAATCTTGTTTTGCGATGCTTAATCTCACGCGACGAGCTCTAAGCACGAACTGGTAGCTTTTTCTGTTTTTCGTTGTTTAGAGATTCGTATAGGTCCAAAGTGCAGCCGTAGTTGTTTTTGGCCTTGTGCATATATGGATTAGGGTTGTCTTTCCTTTTTTCAAAATAAAAACCTTGCTCATTTTATTCATCGATTTTCAAAATAAAAATCTTGTTTTGCAATGCTTAATCTCGCGCGACGAGCTCTAAGCACGAACTGGTAGCTTTTTCCGCTGTTCGTTGTTTAGAGATTCGTATAGGTCCAAGTGCAGCTGTAGTTGTCTTGGGCCTTGTGCATATATGGATTAGGGTTGCCTTTCCTTTTTAGAAAATAAAAACCTTGCTCATTTTATTCATCGATTTTCAAAATAAAAATATTGTTTTGCGATGCTTAATCTCACGCAACGAGCTCTAAGCACGAACTGGTAGCTTTTTCTGTTGTTCGTTGTTTAGAGATTTGTATAGGTCCAAGTGCAGCCGTAGTTGTTTTGGGCCTTGTGCATATGTGGATTAGGGTTGCCTTTCCTTTTTACAAAATAAAAACCTTGCTCATTTTATTCATCGATTTTCAAAATAAAAATCTTGTTTTGCAATGCTTAATCTCACGCGACGAGCTCTAAGCATGAACGTGTAGCTTTTTCTGCTGTTCGTTGTTTAGAGATTCGTATAGGTCCAAGTGCAGCCGTAGTTGTCTTGGGTCTTGTGCATATGTGGATTAGGGTTGTCTTTCCTTTTTACAAAATAAAAACCTTGCTCATTTTATTCATCGATTTTCAAAATAAAAATCCTGTTTTGTAATTCTTAATCTCACGCGACAAGCTCTAAGCACGAACCAGTAGTTTTTTCTGTTGTTCGTTGTTTAGAGATTCGTATAAATCCGAGTCCAGCCGTAGCTGTCTTGGGCCCTGTGCATATGTGGATAGGGATTTCCCTTCTCTTTGAAAATAATCAAGCCATTTTTGAATATTACTTTCCGAGTAGCACCGAAGGTCAAGCCTTCGAGTGCCTTTCAAACACTCCTTTAAACACTTTTGAAGGTCAAGCCTTCCAGTCAAATCAAACCAGAACTACGTAAGCCTTGAGTTTCCCTTTGCACCGGGGAATACATAGGAGCAGGATCAAGTCCTGCCAGGCTAACCCCCATTAAGTATTTATTTTGACACTAATTAAAGGGATCAAGCAATTTTCAAATACTCACACACTCGGTTGAAGGGTATTGTTCCTCGGAACAAGCAAGTGGGATGCCTAACACCTTCCCCACTCGTAACCGACTCCCGAACTTCGAATCTCATCCTCGAGTTAGGGTTTTTTCCAAATCTTTTCCCTTAGATAAAAATTTGGTGGCGACTCCACATAACAATAAAATCTATTTTTAAATTTTTTAGTGAGTTCGTCGTCTCGTCGGAATTACGGTTGCGACAGTGACCAATTTAGTGATCGAAATTTTTGGTTACTAAATTCAATCGCTAAAATCAGTTACTAAATTGGTTACTATTACGTTTTAGTTGTGACCAATTTTTCAATTGAAATTTCGGTCACTAAATTCGATTGCTAAAATTGATTGTTGTTTGTATTAAAAGATGACCAAGTTTGCAACAAAATCTTCAGTCACTAAATTCGTCATTAAATTCGGTTGCAAATGTCATCGCTGTGTAATTATAATTGAGACCAAATTTTTGGTTGCAAGATTGGTCGCTAATTTTTTTAGGAACAATTTTTTAGATTTTCTTCACGTAAATTAAATGGAACAACATGTTTATGTCAATCCTATAGATAATAATTATCTAAAAAACAAATAGAAGTGTTAAAATAAAAAATCATTAAACAATGAGAATACAAAAGTAACATAAATTTTACATGTTTAAGTCTAAATAATAATAAGTTCATCTAATATCTAGAGATAATGAGAATACAACCGAATGTAAAATAGAAAATTCCATAAAATCTACAGAACAAAATCAAGGAGATGGATGACTAATGTTAGGAGGTTCACTGTTACGACGTTGATCATCAACCGTAGCATCATTTGCTTATTCATTTTCAGTCGAGCTCATAAATGTAAAGCTAGATGGAAATCCTAAATGTTGCACAATTTGCTGAAGAACTTATTTATTCTAAAAAAGCTTAGTTGTTTGCTTAGCCAGCTTTGACTTTGTTTGAGAAAGCTCGATTGTTTGCTCCTCCAATTTTGATTTTGTTTTAGAAAGCTTGGTTGTTTGCTCATCTAGCTTTGACTTTGTTTCTTGCAAGTTTTCACCCATGTTAATGATGATTTGCTCATAGTCAATCCCAACATTAACATTAAGTTGAGTACAGTTGATGGATGAGGCCATAAACTAATCACCCAGCTGGACCAACCCACATACATGTCCTTTCTTGTTTTGTCCTCCAATAATATCCAAAAAAAAAAGGCGTTGTCAAAGGTCACAGAATGTTCAATAGATCCATGTATATTGTCTTGAAAGGATTCGACTTGTCGACAAACAAATTCCTCCTACAAAACATGACTAGATATAAAAGTGTTTACAATAAAATAATAAAATAATTTACAAATAAACTTAAAGTTGAAATATACTTATAACAATATTCTTTGCTTTGTCGTTTATCAAATGCAGTTGGTTCTCGTTCAAGCTCATTACTCTACAAACACAATATTGTGTTAAACTTTTAAATCAAGAAAATTAATAAAACAATTTAAATATTTTATTTTTAATTACCATCCTAGTACGATGAACAATAACAGTTACAAAACAACCAGTGTATAAAGAGGCTCTACTATCACAAGCTCGATTTTATTTGTCAATAATGCTCCTCTTTTGGAAATCTTGTCCAACCCAATGAAGGTCCAATCTTTCTCTAACCTCTGGAGTAATCCAAACACCCTTATCCTTACCGTTCTGTACCTTGTTCATTGTATCCTTCATCGTTATTGAACCTTTATGATCAAACATTACTTTGATGGGAATATTATGTTGCGATAACCACTTATAACATTTTTGCATGAAATTAATATATACATACAAAATAATGAACAATAGGTATGTGACATAAATAAAATAGAAAAATGAAATGCAATGTTACCTGAAATTATTCAAACCATATGTTTCTAACTTCTACAGGGACAAAACTCCAAGTAGGCCAAGAATCATCAAATTTAGACTTAATAATTTTTGTAATATCTATACTACATATATCTAGAGGCAAGAAGCTGTTAAAAGACAATGTTAATAGTAATATTAATTTAAGTAAACTAACAAAAACTTGATAATCATTTTTAAGTGTAATAAAAATAAAATGCTTACTCATGCTTAGCTCCTAGGCTAATTCATACCCTTCTATCAGTAGGATCTGTGGTTCCAACAACGGGTAGAACTGGAAGTATCTGATGAGCAGAGTATGCCGATGTGGAGGAAAGGTGTGTACCAGATGTAGGAGTAGATGTACCCATGTGTGGGGTGGATGGACCTGATGTATCGATATGTGACAAAGATGATCCTGATCTAACATCCACTCCTATAGCAACTAAAGACAGTGTAGAAGACATGTCTTGTGGATCAGGAGATCCTACACCATGTGATGAAAATGTCTTACCATAAATTCTATCTCGACATCTTGGATGACCTTAACCTCTAGTTGTGTTTCCATCCTTTTGTATGCATTAAAATGTTAGAAATAGTTAATGTAGAAGGTTAAATATATTAAAAAGAACATATAGAATATATTATTAATTACCTAATTAAGTTGAGTTAGTGTCATTTAAATCACTCTCACCCTTGGTATCATATTCATTATCTATTGACATAAATGTACAATCACTATTTTCATCCAAGTCCAGTTGATTAAGTAAACCTATATCAACTTCCTCACTGATATCGTTGATATCAACAAGACTATCATCATAAACATCTAGATCAATATTAAACATGACATGGAGGTCATGAACCTCAGTAACATCTTGATATGCAATATCATTCTCAACTTGATTAACTATATTATTTGTGATAATACTACGCACTTTCGTCTTAATGATAGCTAACCAATAATGATGTTTATTTGGATATGACGTATAAAAAACTTGCTCAACTTGTTAAGAAAATATGAACAGATCAAAGTTTCTATATCTTTCTGATTATTTGACTTGAACAATTCCATATTGATTGTCTATCTTTGTCCCATGATTAGGAGTATTACCAAACCAACCACACTTAAAAAGAACTATCTTTTTTATGGGCATTCCAGGATATTCCAATTCAATAATATCTGTAAAAATTTCAAGAAAATCATCTTCTAATTGACCATTAATGCCTCGTACACACACACCATAGTTAGAAATGTGCATGTCTTCATTCCATGTCTTAGTGTGAAATTTATATCCATTTATGATACAAATAGGCCATGATTGTATTATTCCTAATGGCCCCATGCCAAAGAAATCAAGAGTGGATCTTGAATTTGATTTTGTGGATTTTAAACCTATAATTGACAAGAGTTTGTGTGTGGGCTTCTTCCTTCGCATATACCCATATTTGGGGATACTCAGATAAATAGTATAAAGGCTCAATGGGACTGATTTGGTTCCCACAAAGCCAGCGTTGGTCAGTATAACATGCTGAAAATAGGTCGTCACTCTTCATGCATTCAATAACTCAAGTCGTTTGGTCCTTGCTTTCTCATTCGTGAACCTGACAAGTGCCCTGCTTCCTTCCCCAGGTAGGCCTTACCTGGCCCTGTAGGGAAATGCTTTTTAGAGAATGAGCTAGAGTTAAATGACTTAAGTTAATAAGTAGTTATTGCTTCCTCACTGTAAGTTAGCGAAAAGGAGAGACTCACTATTAAAATTGTAAATTATATTATAAAAATATAACTCCGTTTAAATAATGAATATAATAAGTGACATATGTATTCTTTAAACCATTTAGAAAAATGAGAAGCAATTTCATTATCAATTATGGAGTTAAAAATACCAAGTTGAAGCTCTTTTAAAATATTAGCATACTTGCTACAAAATAAAATAAACGTATGAAAATTAGACCATAAAACATGTTTCAAAGATTATATAAATATTTAAAGATAATTTCAACATGAAATTACTCTAGATATGGTTCAACTTCTTCATAATTTAGAAGAACATATAAATGGGAAACTATCATATCATGTTCTTCTAAGTAATATTGAATAGATTTACCACTACCACGTCTCAGATAATTGAAAATTGAAATTGGAGGATTTAATGAACAACCTTCGCCTCTAATGTTACGTGGCATTCTACTTATTTGGGTATTTACTTGCGATGGATAGAAAAAAGAAGCAAAAGTAGATGTTTCTTCCATTAAATAGGCTTGACAAATAGAACTCTCTACCCTAGCTTTGTTCTTGATTTTTTCTTTCAATGAACGTAGAAATTTAAAAAAGAAAGAAAGTAATTAATTGAAACATATATTAAAAAAAGTTATATGAAATTAGTAATGTATAAATAGGTTGATATGAAAATAAGTAATACCTCTCAAACGGATACATACAACGATATTGAACTGGACATCCAACTCGTGCTTCATAAAGTAGGTGAATCAGAAGATGTTCCATAGAATCAAAGAAGCTTAGAGGGAAGATTTGCTTTAACTTACACAATAACACAAGAATAGCAGATTCCATATCCATCAATTATTTTATGTGTAAAGTTGTGCAAGTAAGTTCTCTACAAAAGTGACTGAGCTTAACAAGTGGTTTCCAATTAGCATTTAGTAAAGAATCAAATGCAATAGAAAGTAATCATTGCATAAATACATGACAATCATGACTTTTCATTCCATGCAACTTTGCTGACCCTATGTCAACACATCGACCTAAATTTGAAGCATATTCATTGGGAAACTTAAGTTATTTAACCCACTGGCAAACAGATACTCTTACAAACTTGTTAAATGAATATTTAGCTTTTGGTTTTACATATATTGGCTAAATCTATTTTCGCTTCATCTGTATCCTTTGTCTTACCTTTAATATCCATGACAGTGTCAAATACATTCATAAACACATTTCTTTCCGTGTGCATAACATCAATGTTATGATGAAGAATATATGTTTTCCAATAAGGTAACTTCCAAAATATACTTTTTTTAATCCAATTATGATGTTCAACAAAATCAGTTAATTTTTGTCCTTTAAACTCCCATATAAAACGCAACTGCCAAGTTCTTTGCCAAAGTTCTTCTCCGGTCAAACGAGGAGGGGAAGATGTATCAACATAATTTCTCTTCAAAGCATTTTTATTTATTCTATACGAATGATCACTTGGAAGGAATTGTTGATGACAATAAAAAAAATGTATGCTTATGACTATGGTACAACCAACTTGCTTTTGGAGACTAATAAGAGTGGTGTATAATCATGACCTATTTACATCATAAATGGATATAAAATTCACACCAAGACATAAAGTGAAGGCATGCAAACTTCTAAATATGGTATATGTGTGTGTGAGGCACCAATGGTTAATTAGAGGATGACTTTTTTGGAATTTTGATTGATATAATAAAACTGGAATATCCTGGTATGCCCACTAAAAAGATAGTTCTTTTTAAGTGTGATTATTTTGATAACACCCCTAATCATGAGACAAAGATAGACAATCAATATAGAATTGTTCAAGTCAAACAATTAGAAAGATATAGAAACTTTGACCCATTCATATTTACTTAACAAGGTGAGCAAGTTTATTATACATCATATCCAAATGAACATCATGGTTGGTTAGCTGTTATTAAGACAAAGGTGCACAGTAAGATCACAAATAATGTGGTTAATCAAGTTGATAATGCTTGCATATCAAGATGTTCATGAAGTTCATGACCTCCATGTCATATTTAATATTGATGCAGACGTTTGTGATGATACTCTTATCGATAAGAACAGTATCGATGAGGAAGTTTATATACAACACTTATATCTCAATAGATAATGAATATGATAGTGGGGGTGAAAGTGATTTAAATGACCCTAACTCAACTTAATTAGGTAATTTTGAATATTTTCTATGTCTTCTTTTTAATGTATTTTCTACTGCCTAACCTTTTACATTAATTATTTCAAACATTTTATGCATACAGATGGATGACGACAAAATTAAAGGTAAAGGTCGTAGTCAACCAAGAGATTAGAGTAGAATTTATGGTAGGACATCTCCATCACATGCAGTAGGATCTTCTGATCCACTAGATATGCCTTCTACTCTGACTTTAGTAGTTATGGGAGTGAATGTAAGATCAAGATCATCCTTGCCACACGGGTGCATCTACCCCTACATCTTGTACACATCCCTCCTCCACACCTGCATGAGTAAGTATTTTATTTTTCTTACACTTAATATGATTATCAAGTTTTTTATGCTTTACTTAAATCAATATCACTATTGACATTATTTTTTGATAGCTTTTTGCCTCCAGATGTATGCAGTGGAGATATTAAAAAAAATTATTAAGTCAAAATTCGATGATTCTTGGCCTACTTGGAGTTCTGTTCCTATGTGTTGTAATCGTAATTACAACGAAATGACAAACTCGCAAAATTTGTTTAGAAAGAAATTTATTAGATTGTGGGCCACCACAAAATTTTTATTTAAAGCGAAAATATTTAGAAAAACCCTAACTTGAGGAAGAAATCTAGGTTCGGGAGTCGGTTACGAGTAGGGAAGGTATTAGGCACCCTACTCGCCCATTCCAAAGAACGGTACTCTTAAACTGAGTTTGATTTTAATATTTTGAAAATTGTGTGATCTCTTTAAATAGAATAGAAATAAATAGGTTTGGAAAATAGTCTGACAGGACTTGATCCTAGTCCTACGTAGTCCCTGGTGTAATGGGAAATTCAAGGCTACGTAGTTTTGGTGGGGGACTTGATCCCCTAGAAAAATAGAAAAGGTGTTTATAGGCAGAATTGATGTTTTTGAATGGAGTTAGTTAAAACAAAGATTAAAATTACGTCCTTGAAAAACTCAAACTGTTGTAAGCCGTGTTTAAGTTTGCATGAATTAAAATACGAAAAAACAGAGAAGGACGCCTGCCAATATTAGAATTTGTTTAGATAAATTTCCAAAAGAAAACGAATGTTTGAAAACCAGAAATTTTTTGGAAAGACGTCTCCACAAAGTCCAAACCGTCGTAAGCCGTATTTGAATCCGCACAAATTAAAATATGGAATAGCAACAAAGGCTGCCTGCTGTATTAGAATCCGATTAGACAAATTTCTAGAAAATCTGAAAGATATATTTTCTTTTTTCTAGAAAAAATCACTTTGCAAATCAACTTTTTAAATCGAATTCACTAATTTCCAATTATGGAACCTATTGGGTTTGACCCAAATAAAAAAAAATAAAAAATTGAAGGTAATGGGTTTGACCCACATAAAAAAAAGGAATTGGGCTTGATCCAAATTAAGAAAAAAACATTGATTTCAAATTGAGAAAAAGAGGAATTGGGTTTGACCCAAATTAAAAAAAAAAGGATTGGGCTTGACCAAAAGTAAGAAAAAAGATAGGTTTGATTTCAAATTAAAAAAAGAAAGCAATGGGTTCGACCCAAATTAATTATTTTGAAAAAATAAGTAGAGGAACTTATGTTAATTAGATTTATATTGTTAAAAAAAAGGTGTTGGTATTCATTATTTGATAATTTAGCAACTCACTTTTTTATCATGGGTTTAGGCCCAATTAGAGACATGGCACAATTGAGAAGGCGGCCAACAGATCCACTAGAAAAGGCAGCCATTGTGGCCCAAATTGAAGCAAGGCCCAATTTATGATTGGCTTGGCTATTTAATTTAGAATCTACATAGCCCAAGTGAGGCCCAATTTGTGATCAGTATGTACAATCTAGTTAAGGCTGGCATGTGGCTCCATTTAGAAACCGTATGGCCCAATTAAAGGGGAACTAGCTTGATTTTGGCCCCCTGTGGTGTGCGGCCCGTTTTGAATCAGATTAGAAACATTTTGAATCAACATGCCCAGGCCTAATCGAAAAGCAGCCTGTTAGCATCATGGGGTATATGACTGGGCAACAGTACTTTGGTCCCATTACTACAGCCCAATTGAGAAGGGTAGCCAATGTGGTCTATTTTTGAATCAATGGTCCAATTGAGCACGACTCCAATGGCCGCCTAATTAATGTGGCCCATTTGAAGGTAGCTGCTAATTGATAAGGCATCCAACATAGCCTAATACAGCATGGCCCCAAGGGCCGCCCAATTAGCATAACCATTTGATTGTTGCCCAATGCCTATGAACTGGCATATGAGGGAACATAAAACAAATAGTTTCACGTGGGGAATTGAACCAGGTACCTCTTGCATAGGCTTTAGTCGAACCAGCCACTTGAGCTAAGTTGCAGATTATGTTTTATGACCCCCAACTTTAATTAAGACAACCAAGTTTCAAAACTGGGCCTGACGTTTATCATTTTTCATAGCTTTTCGAGCCACCTAACTTACCATATTGAAATCACAACGTACTGGATGGGTTGTTCTGCCTAAGGAGGTTCTGTTATTCACCATATAAGGGACTTTAACTTCTAGATTAGCAGCTTTTAAGCTTCCCATGCCTACCCTATGTTTATGTACACACGTGATATATGTGGTGCTAGAATAGAGTGAACTCCACTAAACGGACAACCCTTCATGAAAGCTAAGAGAAGTACATGAAAGAAAACCCCACCACAAAAAATAACAATTGAACACAAAACAAACATGCAAACTTCCTAATCAATAGTGAGGCTCCGAGTCACCATTAGAATGTTGCGACCTTAGGCCTTGTGAAGATGATTATTATTCTTAAATAACAAGACCCAACTCTTGGTGCTACCTATGGTTCACTCTTAATAGGACCAAAATCTCGAGAAGGACTCTCACAGTATATGTCATCTAGACAGCACTTTCCTTGCACTATTAAGCAAATTTTGGACAAGTTTGGGCCCTTTTTACAGTGCATCACAAGGCTTAATGTTCATAGATACTACCCTTGTTGGAGCCAAAGATATGTCATGGGATGAATCACGAGAATACTTCAGCACCAGTGGCTCAACAATGCTAGAAGGAGTACTAGTTTTGTTAACAGATGGGGAATTACAAATGGTTCAACAGATTGAGGTGTGTTAGGATGCAACTTGACACCAGGCGGTACACTAGCTGAACATGCATTTGTTCTTTGTGAATTAGCTAGATATCAGTTCTCAGTTTTCACACCAGTTTCCCTTTCTAGTCGTTTTTACACCAATGAAAGTGTACCTAGGACATACTCTGACTGCAACCAATTAATGTGTCTCAAATTAGCAACTGATTTGCAACCAATTAATGTGTCTGAAATTAAGTCACCAGCAAACATATTAGCGACCAATTTTCGCTACTAATTTTGGAACCAATTATTTCGCTCAAATTCACTCACCAACAAATATTTTATCCATCAATTTAGCGACTGATTTTAGCATTCGATTTTGCGACCGAATGTTCTGTCTCAAATTCAGTCACTAGCAAATATTTTCGCCACTAATTCAGCGACTAATTTTAGCAGCTGGTTTTGTGAACGATGCTAGCAGCCAATTTTGTGATCGATGTTAGTAGCCAATTTTGTTACCAATTTTTTGTGAACAATTTCGCAACTAAATTTTCAATCGCCAAATCGGTCTCTTACAATAAATAATGTGACCACACTAGCGATCAATTTTAATTGTTTTTTAGATCAAAAACTTCAGTTGCTAATATTCCCAATTTTGCGACCGACTTAGCTTTTCGGCCGCAAACTTATTTTCCAACTAAGGTTTTAGCAACTCCTCCAATTAGGTCACAAAATCGATCGCAAAAATAATTAGTGACCAATTTTTTAAAATTAGAGACCGATTTATTCAGTCGTAAAGATGAAGTTTTTGGTAGTGTAAACTCTTTTTCTTTTTCTTTTTTTCTTTTTTTCTTTTTACATAACAAAGGTCCTTAATGTATCTTACCCAAGATTTCAAACTCATTCTTCCTTAATTAAATCAAGGTGACCGAATGAATGAACAAAGTTTCTAACGCCCTCTAGTTCTTTTTCTTTCACTTAGAAGATGATTTCTACTAATTGAGATTTAGGTTATTAAACACTACTAAACTTAGAAATTTTTAAGACTTCTCCCTCACTCTTGAAGCTCATGGCCGAATGTTTAATGGCAATTTTGCAACCCCATGGTTCATTCCCGATAAATTAATTTATGCATACCTAGGTTTACGTTTAAGTCATTGTGAAAATTTCAACTTCTTTTCACCAATTTAACCATCATGGCCAAATGGTCATCAAACCATTCATAAAACATTCTTACACCTTTAATCCTTTTTATTAATATGCTAAAGGTACTTAATTAACCCTAATCAAGAATTTAAACTCCTTTCTTAATTAATCCTAATGTGTTCGAATTCCACTCTTGGTGTCTAAGGCATCATATCTCATTTTCTCTTGACTCATTGATGAATTCTCCTAGTCAGAGTTTAGGCCCTAAATTATTACAAAGTTTGATTAATTTTAAGGCTTATCTTTTACTATTGAAGGTTATGGCCGAGTGTTTAATTTTTACCTCACTACTTCATGGTTCATTTCTAATTATCAATTTATCCATCCTTGAACTTAACTCAAGTTTTACTTATAATTTTCACTTGATTTCATAAATTTTAGCTACTATGGCCGAATTATTAGCCTAGCCACTTCCAAATCTCTTTTACACCTTTATCTCTTCCCATTTATTTAGTGATGGTTCTTAATATATCATAATAAATAATTTAAACTTACTTTATCTTAATTTTCCAAAAAAGGTCGAGTTCATATTTCTTGATTCTAAGACATGTTAGTTCAATTTTTCTTCTGTTAAGAGTTATTTCAAACCATTTAGGACTCAATCTTATGGTTTGTGCCATCCTTGAAAATTTTACCCTTAATTAGCACAAGTGGTCGAATGCTCACTTTGAGCACCTAAGGTCATCTTTTCAGAATTTCTTCTTGCATTACCTTGGTTCTATGATTTTGTGCACTTGTAGCACCTTCAACACTTGAATCCATCAAGGCTTGTCCATACTTCTTAGCTTAGGTCACGGTTAAGGAAAGTCATAGGTGTTTTATGAAGCTTGTTCCATTTTTGGTCCTTTTCAACTTTCTCTTACCACATGAGTCCATAATATGAATAAAATCATCAAGTTTTCAAGCTTTAAGTATAAAAATCTTCAAGGTAGTAATTTTCAAGGCAAATAAGTGTAAGTCCACTATATTTACTCCAAGATCCATCCACCTCATACCATCAACACTTCAAAAAATTTCCTCAAGGCCTCTCAAACCTGCCCAAAGAACCAAAATTGAATTTTAAGAAATTTTAACCGATTAAATTGCTTCAAGGTAGCTAGAAGCACTTTAATCCATCAAAACTTCACTTTAGATCTCAAAAATCAATAAAAATAGATTATGCTCATATTTAACCATTCAAAGACAACCTTGAGCTCTCATAATTTCAAACAAAATGAGATCTATGGATCTTAAAGAAAGAATCTACAAAAAGAAGAAAACAAACCATAGAAATTTTAACCGATTAAATTGCTTCAAGATAGCTAGAAGCAATTTAATCCATCAAAACTTCGCTTTAGATCTCAAAAATAAATAAAAATAGATGATTCTCATATTTAACCATTCAAAGACAACCTTGAGCTTTCATAAGTTCAAACAAAATAAGATCTATGGATCTTAGAGAAAGAATCCACAAAAAGAAGAAAACAAACCATAGATATTAAGATTTAAATCTTAAAAGAAAAATTAGTAAAATCCTACTTGATGGAGACTTAATGTGGGGGTATTTGTTGGGTTGTGATGGCTCATCTTGGTCCCCTCTTGGTAGTCCATAAAGAGCTGTTTATGGTGGTGGTTGGACTTGGTGATTAGAAGTTGATTTTATAATTTTTGTCGTATATGTCATTGATAAGCATAAATTTCATAAATAATTATCTCTCACTTTTATCTCATTAAGACTTCTTATATGTTCAATTAAGTGGTCTTTGTCATATTTTATGAGTTTGGGTTCATATGAAGTTTAATTGAATTTCTTTGCTTACCCGATTAAAATGACACTATTATAGTATTTTGAGCATAATAGGAGTTGTAGACATCCAAAAATCATGAAATCTGTCTTGAATGAAAGCTTAAAGAAGTGTCCATAGTTACAAAGCAAGAGCAGACTCTAAATGGGATGTTTAGGACTCCGAAATTATCTCAAAAGATGAGATAGTGTTGCTGACGTGGAATTTGAACAGTGTGCAAAGATCCGGCCATATCTTGAGATATAGAAGTCATATTGAGATGAAATAAACTTTGTTGGACAGCTAAGATCCGGGGCTACAACTTTTGTTCAGAAGTCAAGCTCTAATTCGAACATGTGAACATCCGAAATTGCGGTGCAAGAAAGTCAAAATTGTTGTGCTCATTGGTGACAAAAATTCAAAAGTGTTTTGCATTTTCAACAAAGCCCATGTGAAAGCAATAAAATGGTAGAAAAGTAATATCCTAGTTGGTGACTTTTTGAAGATGATGCCTCAAAAATCCTCTATAAATAGAAGGGTTTACAAGAGGAGAAAAACACCATTTTGGAGATTAACTCCAATACCATTTTCTTTCTTTCTTTCTTTCTTTCTTTCTTTCTTTCTTTCTTTCTTTCTTGTTAGTTTTGCCTCCTTCATGGAAGGCTTAGGTTTTCTTTCTTGTTAGTTTGCGTCCTACATGGAAGGCTTAGTTTTTCTTTATTGTTAGTTGCCTCCTACATGGAAGGCTTAGGATTTATTTGTTGTTAGTTTGCCTCTTTCTTTCTTGTTAGTTTGCCTCCTTCATGGAAGGCTAGGTTTGTAGTTTCAATTCAAGGATTCAAGCTATTTTCATTTTAACTTTGAGGTCTTGATCTTTATTTACATGCTTATTAAGTGGTTTCTACTCTACTTCACTATATTCTTCAATTTTATTCTTTAATCAAAGTTTGATCGGTTGACGTATTTTGATTAATGCATAATTGATTTATAATTGGTTTTTGATTGGTAAATCATTTTCCAAAAGTTTGAAGAGTATAAAGTAAGTAATTTAATTGAAGGTTTTCATTTTATTACTTACTTCAACTGAATTCTGATTATAAAATTGGTTTAGATGAAAGATTAAGTGGTTACTAAATCTTGTTGATCATAATCAATTGAATTCTGAGAGGTTTCTCAGTAGAGAATTCAAGGATCATTGTAGGGGTTCCAGATGATCCTAGGTTGATAAACACAATGCATGATTTTAGTGATCAATGATTAGTTATGAAAATAGCCTCTGAATTCCTTGAGTTGATAATTGTTAAGTGAAATTAATTTCATTCTGTATTTTGTATTTAGCATTTGATATCACATCTTTACAAAAAACCCCTGGTTCTAATTTTCTCCTTATTTGCTTAAGAATATGAAATGGTCTTTGGGAGATGACCTAGGTTGCACCTTATACTATACCAATAGTTTGGGGGAAATCTAGAAATTATTTTTGCGCGTTTGCAACGAGCGTGTCAAAAATTTGGCGCCGTTGCTGGGGACCATTTTAGTTTCCTAGGCTCATTTAGGAGTTTGTATAAAATTTTAATCTTTCTAACAATTTTTTTTTGCTTTAGGTATACTATTCTTGGATTTTCTGTATGAATTCACCTTTTTGTGTATGACCCGATCCAATCCTGAAAATTTATATGCATATGATCCTGAGATTGATAGAACATTCCACCATTTCAAAAGAGCACATAGAAGGCATTCATCCAGTAATAACCAAGAAAGTAACAGTAGTGATTTTTCATCTTTAAATTTCGATAGTTTCAAATATTCTGCTAAGAACATGGCTGATAGAACTCTAAAAGAATTAGTTGCACCTGATGTTGCTTATCAACCGTTGTATATTCAATACCCTGATGTTGATGCACCATTTGAACTAAAGTCTGGATTAATACATTTGCTACCTAAGCTTCATGGCCTTGCAGGTGAGGACCCTCATAAACATTTGAAGGAATTTCACATTGTGTGTTCCACAATGCGGCCACAAGGAATTCCTGAAGATCATATCAAGTTGAAGACATTTCCTTTCTCCTTAAATGATGGAGCTAAGGACTGGTTGTACTATCTACATCCGACATCTGTTACAAGCTGGAATGATATGAAGAGATTATTCTTGGAGAAATTTTTCCCTGCATCCAGAACAGCAGCTATCAGAAAAGAGATTTGCGGCATCAGACAAAACTCCCAAGAAACTCTCTATGAGTATTGGGAGAGATTCAAGAAACTATGCGCCACTTGTCCACACCATCAAATCAGTGATCAATTACTGATTCAGTATTTTTATGAAGGACTCATGCCAATGGACAAAACTCCTACAGCAGCTCGAGATTTGATTGCCAACATGGCAGAAAATTCTCAGCAATTCAATTCTCGAACTAATTCCTTGTCTAAAGGAGTCCATGAAATGACCACTAAGACAGACCATACACGATTGGAGAACAGAATTGAAGAACTGACCTCCATCGTAAGACAGTTGGCCATCGGACAACAACAGCAACTTAATGTTGTTGACAAAACCAAAACATGTGGCATCTGCACTTCTGCAGATCATCCTACTGATGCATGCCGAACATTGCAAGAAAGTGAGATACCTGAGGCTGCAGTAAATGGTATTTTTGGCACAGGACAACAATACAGGCCTCCTCAACATTATCAGCAACAGAAGTTTGAACCACCTTCTGGATCATACAATCCTAGTTGGAGAAACCATCCTAACTTGAGATATGGTCCTCCACAGCAACAAAGGATTCAAACATCTGACTCCCAAAATAAATACCAACCACCGCCATTCAGACAACAACAACAGCATATGCAGCAATCTGTACCTTCTAATGCTTCTGAACCCTCTCTTGATGATTTGATGAAGCAATTAGCTACTAGTAATCTTCAGTTTCAACAAAATGTAAGTTCTACCATTCAGGATTTACAAACTCAAATTGGGCAGTTGGCTACCACTGTCAACCAATTGAAATCTCAAGGTTCTGGTCAACTACCTTCTCAACCTGTCATAAATCCCAAAAGTGTGAATGCCATGACCTTGAGAAGTAGGAAGAAAGTGCAGACAGACCCTACAATTTTAAAGCAACAAAGCTTCAATCAGACTAATCCACACCAAAAAGAAGAATTTATCTCCACACCTGGACACATCTATGATAAGCCATCTGAATCAGAGGGAAAGTATGATGAAAAAAGTACACCAGCCTTCGATAAGACATCGAATGATCAACGAAAAGAAGCTTGCCATAAACAATCTGCAATTGAAGCATCTGATGAGACGAAAACCCCAAATTGTGCTGATCAGAAGGTATCTTTACCTTTTCCAAATAGAATGGTCCAATCCAAGCCCAATGTTCATGCAGAATTGGATAAGGAGCTTCTAGATACTTTCAGGAAAGTGGAAGTCAACATACCACTTCTAGATGCTATCAAGCAAATTCCCAAATATGCCAAATTTCTAAAGGATTTGTGCACGCATAAGAGAAGACTCAAAGGGGATGAGAAGATTAGTGTGGGATGTAATGTTTCTGCCTTAATTCAACCCAGCCTCCCTCAGAGATGTAAAGATCCAGGAACTTTCACCATTCCTTGCACAATAGGAAACTCTACATTTGGTGATGCATTGGTGGATCTAGGTGCTTCCATTAATGTTATGCCCTCATCAGTTTATAAATCTTTGAATCTGGGAGAACTGAAGCCAACTAGTGTGGTGATTCAATTAGCCAACAGAAGTACAGCACATCCAGCCGGAGTACTTGAAGATGTGCTAGTTCAAGTGAATAAGCTTATCTTTCCAGCTGACTTCTACATTTTGGATATGGAAGATGAGTCATCCATCAATAGAGCAACCTTGATCCTAGGGAGACCTTTCCTCAAAACTGCAAAAACAAAGATAGATGTGCATACGGGGACTCTCTCTATGGAATTTGGAGATGATATCATCCAATTCAACATATTTGAAGCCATGAAGCATCCCATAGAGAATCATTCACTCTTTCAACTTGATGCCATAGACCTTCTTGCGGATGATTATTCTATTGACAATCTACTTTTTAAATTTTTTGATTTTGATTTAGATTACTTAGATAATTTTACTTGCATATGTGATGAATTTGATTCATGTATTGTGTGTTCTAGGATTAATGTTGCAGACCAACCTTCATTGAAAGATGACATGTTAGATTCAAGTGTTGCAGACATTTCAATCTCAGATAGATCTCTTCCTTCCATAATACAACCACCTCCTTTAGAGTTGAAGCCTTTGCCTGAACATCTAAAGTATGCTTATTTGGGGGAAAATGAGAAGCTTCCTATCATTGTAGCAAAGAACCTTCTACCACAACAGGAAGAAAGGTTACTGCAAACCTTTAAAAGCCATAAACAAGCAATTGGATGGACTTTGGCTGATATTCCAGGTATTAGCCCATCTACTTGTATGCATAGGATACTGCTGGAGGAAAACACCAGACCTGTTAGACAACCACAAAGGCGTTTGAATCCAACCATCCTAGATGTGGTAAAGAAGGAAGTAGGTAAGCTTTTGGCAGCTGGTATCATCTATCCCATCTCAGACAGTGATTGGGTAAGCCCGGTGCAAGTAGTTCCTAAGAAGACTGGCATGACTGTAGTCAAAAATCACAATGATGAACTAATCCCTACCAGAATACAAAACAGTTGGAGAGTGTGCATAGATTATAGGAAGCTTAACCAAGCTACTCGCAAGGATCACTTCCATTTTCCCTTCATAGACCAAATTTTGGAAAGATTAGCAGGAAAATCTCACTATTGCTTTCTAGATGGTTTTTCAGGTTATTTTCAAATACATATAGCCCCAGAAGACCAGCATAAGACCACCTTCACTTGTCCTTTTGGTACTTTTGCCTATCGAAGGATGCCCTTTGGTCTATGCAATGCCCCTGGAACCTTTCAAAGATGCATGGTAAGCATTTTCTCTGATCTCTTAGAAAGTTGCATGGAAGTGTTTATGGATGACTTCACTGTATATGGTTCTTCTTTTGATGCATGCTTAGAAAGCCTTTCTAAATTTTTGGACAGATGCATTGAGACTAACCTGGTTTTGAATTTTGAAAAATGTCATTTCATGGTAACAGAAGGTATAGTCTTAGGACACTTGGTATCTAGCAAAGGTTTAGAGGTTGATAAGGCCAAGATAGACATTATTACTTCTTTACCTTACCCCACTTCTGTGCGAGAAGTACGTTCTTTACTTGGTCATGCAGGTTTTTACAGAAGATTCATCAAGGATTTTAGCAAGATTGCACAACCTCTTTCTAAACTACTACAAAAAGATACCAAATTTTTGTTTGATCAAGCATGCAAGGATTCATTTGATGAACTAAAGAAGCGGTTGACAACCACTCCCATCATTCAACCACCTAATTGGACGCTTCCATTTGAATTAATGTGTGATGCATCTAATTATGCCCTTGGTGCTGTACTGTCTCAAAGAGTTAGCAAGAGATCTCATGTCATTGCATATGCCTCTCGCACACTTGATGCAACCCAATCCAATTACACAACTACTGAGAAAGAGCTTTTGGCAATTGTGTTTGCATTAGATAAATTTCGCTCCTATTTGCTTGGATCTAAAGTTATTGTCTTCTCTGACCATGCAGCTCTGAAATACTTGCTGAAGAAGGCAGATGCTAAGCCAAGACTAATTCGTTGGATGCTTCTGTTGCAAGAATTTGATTTAGAGATTAAAGACAAGAGTGGTGCAGAGAACCTTGTTGCAGATCATTTAAGTCGGATCCAGCAACCTTGTGAAGAAACTTCAATTACAGATTCATTCCCAGAAGAGCATCTCTATCATTTGCACGGGAAGGATCCTTGGTATGCAGATTTGGTAAACTATCTGGTTGCTAAAGAAATACCCAAACACTTCACCAAATCGCAAATTGCCAAGTTGAAAAGTGATGCCAAACACTACATATGGGATGAACCATACCTTTGGAAGACATGTAGTGATCAAATCATTAGAAGATGTGTTCCAGATCATGAAGTTCAGTCTGTACTTATCTTTTGCCATTCCCTAGCTTGTGGTGGACACTTTGGGCCACAACGGACAGCTAGAAAAGTACTAGACTCAGGCTTTTATTGGCCTACAATATTTCGTGATGCACACAGATTATGCATAACTTGTGAGCAGTGCCAAAGAATAGGGAGTATTTCGCGCAGAAATGAGATGCCCCAACAACCACTTCTCTTTTGTGAGGTATTTGATGTATGGGGTATAGACTTTATGGGTCCATTCCCTGTCTCTTTTGGCTTTGTTTACATTCTGCTAGCCGTTGATTATGTTTCAAAATGGGTGGAGGCAAAAGCCACTCGTACTGATGATGCTCGAGTTGTTGCAGATTTTATCAGGTCTAACATTTTTAGCAGGTTTGGCATTCCTAGAGCTCTAATTAGTGACCAAGGTACTCATTTTTGCAACCGAACAATGGAAGCCCTACTCCGCAAATATGGAGTCATGCATAAAGTCTCCACCCCATATCATCCTCAAACAAACGGTCAAGCTGAAGTTTCTAATCGAGAGATCAAGAAAATCTTAGAGAAAACAGTTCAGCCTAACAGGAAGGATTAGAGCTTGCGCCTTGTTGATGCTTTATGGGCATATAGGACAGCTTACAAGTCACCCATTGGCATGTCTCCCTACAGGATTGTCTTTGGTAAAGCATGTCATCTTCCAGTTGAATTAGAGCATAGAGCATTTTGGGCAGTAAAGAAATGCAACATGGATCTAGACCAAGCAGGAATCCATAGGAAGCTTCAATTGCAGGAACTTGAAGAAATTCGATTAGAAGCATACGAAAAACTCCAAAATTTACAAAGAAAAGGTCAAAGCTCTTCATGACAAAAAGTTGGCAAGAAAGGAGTTTTCCGTTGGACAAAAAGTTCTCCTTTTCAATTCTTGGCTAAAGCTTATGCCTGGTAAGCTACGCTCTAGATGGTTAGGACCATTTGTAGTTACTAATGTTTTTCCTTATGGTGCAGTGGAAATAAAAAATGAGGTAACTGAAAAAATCTTCAAGGTGAATGGACATCGTCTTAAACCATTTTTCGAAGGTTTTCGAAAGCACACGGTAGAAGAAGTGCATTTGCACAATGCCACATACCTGTAATAATTCAAGAGAAGTCTCTCTCTCTCTCTCTTTCTCTCTTTCTCTCTCTCTCTCTTTCTCTCTCTCCCTCTCTCACATTCCTCGCTTATAAGTTTCAACTAATCTCTCAACTTCCTTCTTCACCTCTTAAATCATCCCAACTATTACACCACATTGAGCTTGCAGGAATAATAACTTGAGTGTTTTAAGAAAAAAATGGAGAAAGCTCTCACCAGGATCAAAATTTTGTTCCCTACTCTCCCCAGAAATTTTCTTAAAGACATTTACAATTGCAGACTTGAACGATTGAGAGCATTAACACTCTTAGGCCTTCCAGAAGATGTCTGTTGGATCATTGAAGCTAAGGTACGTTTAGCAGGTGAATTTCAAGAATCATTTCTTAAAAACATGGCAGGTATGGGAAGAAGTTCCTATGCAAAGAAGAGAAGGGCAAAAAGAATTGGAGTTTGCTACAGGTGTGCAAGATGGACCTGTAACACAAGATGCAAGAACCCTGGAATGGTTTCAAGAAATCGAGAGGACAAAATTCAATTCATAAAGGATGGACTGAGTAAGGAGTCATTGGATGATATCATACAGACTCTTGAGACGCATCCTAGTGGGCATGTACAAGGAGTCCTTCTTGATTTGTTTGAACTGTTCCGTAAGGAAAAAGCACGTTATAGTCTTGGGAATCTGACTTTAAAAGACCCTGTTGTCAGTTTACAAGAAAACTGAATGGGAAGCACATCCTCGACTCTTAGAAGGCGTTTCAGCCGTTACTGGACGTAAAACCAAAGGAAGATGTGAGCCACAATCACAACTACTGTTCATTCTCATGCGTGTATGTTTGTCATTTACATTGTCTTTTCAATTTATTGGGCCACCATTTTTTTTGAAATTTTCACCCCTGCTTAAAGTCTTTCCCCTCTGACATTCACCTTTTCCTTGAACAAAAAATTCAAACTTTTGCAACAAAAATTCAAACTTTTGCAACAAAAATTCAAACTTTTGCTACCAAATCCTGATCCCGCACTATTCAAGCGATCTCCTTGTCTGATATTGAGTCCCTATAAATTATCAACCTCTATGACATATTTTTTCAAAAAAAAAGATAGAAACACCGTATATGGATAGGATCAATACTATCTGTGTTTTTGGTGGGTCTAACCTTGGAAAGGATGGAGAATTTCAACATGCAGCTTATACCCTTGGTAAGGTATTAGCTGCAAGAAAAATCAATCTTGTTTATGGGGGAGGGATTCAGGGTTTAAAAGGATGTGTTGCTGGATCTGCACTCACAAAGGGATGTAACGTCTTAGGTGTTGGTTTAAAAAATGAGAGCACCTCCTACTTCACCCTGGGTACTGAATTGAAGGTTGCAACCATGCATGACCGTATGAGACACATGTTGATTAATTCTAATGCATTTATTGCATTCCCTGGTGGGCTTGGAACAATGGAAGAAATTTTTACCATTATATTTTGGGCCTATCGGAATTTTCATAAAAAACCTTTGGGCTTATTGAATATTAATGGCTTTTATAATGGTTTGATATCCTTTTTAGATCATGCAGTAGAGCAGGAGTTCATGCCACAATCCATGCGCAACATCATAGTATCTGCTTCAACTGTTGAACAGCTACTTGAGATTTTGCAAAATCCTACATCTGAGCTCAGTCAAGCAATGCAGCTGGTGAACCAACCAAATCAGGATGGCAGAGACAAAAGAGAACCAGATACCAATCTTCGGTTATAACTTTTCCTTACTTTGGTGGTTTTCTTACATTTCTTTTCCTGTTATATGAAATTCCATCTAAGACATTGGGGACAATGTCTTGGATAGGTTGGGGGGAGGATGGTCCGATATAAAAGAAAAATTTTAAAAAAAACCCAAAAAAAAACCCAAAAAAAAAAATTAGGTTAGAATCATAAACTTGCTTTGAGTAAGATGGCTGAGTAAGGAGTTACACTTGACTCTTGATACGCATCTTATGATTAAAAAAAAAAATTGAATGTGGAAGTTTGTTGTTCTTTAGATTTCATAAAATAATTGAAGCAAAATGATTTACATTTCGAGATTAATTAGTTTGGCAACACATATTTGAACTGGATAGATTAGATTTGATAAATATATTACCTGTGAGATTTTGAGCCTTATTATTATTTTCTTTCTTGTGTGATTTTCATCCATGGAATATGTTACTTCAGAACTTGCATTGATTCTTTTTAAAGCTACATTTTCACATAAATTGTACAAAAATGATTGAGGCACTGTTTTTCTTGAAAATACCACTTGGCCAAATAACCAAACCATATAATTTTATCCTTTGATCAGCCCTTTGAGCCGATTAGCCTTTTCTTCTTTTTAGCTCACCACAAAAAAAAACAAAAAAAAAATAACTTTGTTTGACCATAGAGGAATACTGGATTTATCATACCATAAGTGTTTCAATAAGTGTGGGGGAGATTATTGTTGTGTTCATCAATATCATGGTTGAAAAAAAAAAGAAAAAAAAACTGAAGCAATAAATTAATAAATAAACTATTATATTGAAAAATAAATAAATAAAAAAAATGAAGAAGTGATATTTGTTTCTCACACTTGCACTTAGACTCAGTTCTCAATCCTCACCATTTTCCTTGGTCTAACATTGTATCTCTTCAATATATCATTTCATCTTTCTAATCCCGTTATAACCAAAATAAAGACCTCTTGATTTGTGCATTGCATGTGTACATAGTAGTAGAGAAGTAGAAGATATGCAAGCCTATGATAGTTTATCTTTCATGGATTGAATTTGAGAGAAATACTTACCAAATCAAACACTTGAGAGATTTAGAGTATATCATGTGAGCTTTTATCTTTCTCAATCTATGTTTTTCAAATTAAAGTTGCCTTTCTAAGTAATTTCAAAAATGTGATAAAAGAATGCTTCATGAAATTTTGTGAATTCTTGAGAAACTTTGATGTTCTTTCAAAAAAAAAAATAGTCACCAATCCTTAACTTAAGTTTGCCCGAGACGTGCAAAAGATAAGTGTGGGGGAATTTGATAAGCATAAATTTCATAAATAATTATCTCTCACTTTTATCTCATTAAGACTTCTTATATGTTCAATTAAGTGGTCTTTGTCATATTTTATGAGTTTGGGTTCATATGAAGTTTAATTGAATTTCTTTGCTTACCCGATTAAAATGACACTATTATAGTATTTTGAGCATAATAGGAGTTGTAGACATCCAAAAATCATGAAATCTGTCTTGAATGAAAGCTTAAAGAAGTGTCCATAGTTACAAAGCAAGAGAAGACTCTAAATGGGATGTTTAGGACTCCGAAATTATCTCAAAAGATGAGATAGTGTTGCTGACGTGGAATTTGAACAGTGTGCAAAGATCTGGCCATATCTTGAGATATAGAAGTCATATTGAGATGAAATAAACTTTGTTGGACAGCTAAGATCCGGGGCTACAACTTTTGTTCAGAAGTCAAGCTCTAATTCGGACATGTGAACATCCGAAATTGCGGTGCAAGAAAGTCAAAATTGTTGTGCTCATTGGTGACAAAAATTCAAAAGTGTTTTGCATTTTCAACAAAGCCCATGTGAAAGCAATAAAAGGGTAGAAAAGTAATATCCTAGTTGGTGACTTTTTGAAGATGATGCCTCAAAAATCCTCTATAAATAGAAGGGTTTACAAGAGGAGAAAAACACCATTTTGGAGATTAACTCCAATACCATTTTCTTTCTTTCTTTCTTTCTTTCTTTCTTGTTAGTTTTGCCTCCTTCATGGAAGACTTAGGTTTTCTTTCTTGTTAGTTTGCCTCCTACATGGAAGGCTTAGTTTTTCTTTATTGTTAGTTGCCTCCTACATGGAAGGCTTAGGATTTATTTGTTGTTAGTTTGCCTTTTTCTTTCTTGTTAGTTTGCCTCCTTCATGGAAGGCTAGGTTTGTAGTTTCAATTCAAGGATTCAAGCTATTTTCATTTTAACTTTGAGGTCTTGATCTTTATTTACATGCTTATTAAGTGGTTTCTACTCTACTTCACTATATTCTTCAATTTTATTCTTTAATCAAAGTTTGATCGGTTGACGTATTTTGATTAATGCATAATTGATTTATAATTGGTTTTTGATTGGTAAATCATTTTCCAAAAGTTTGAAGAGTATAAAGTAAGTAATTTAATTGAAGGTTTTCATTTTATTACTTACTTCAACTGAATTCTGATTATAAAATTGGTTTAGATGAAAGATTAAGTGGTTACTAAATCTTGTTGATCATAATCAATTGAATTCTGAGAGGTTTCTCAGTAGAGAATTCAAGGATCATTGTAGGGGTTCCAGATGATCCTAGGTTGATAAACACAATGCATGATTTTAGTGATCAATGATTAGTTATGAAAATAGCCTCTGAATTCCTTGAGTTGATAATTGTTAAGTGAAATTAATTTCATTCTGTATTTTGTATTTAGCATTTGATATCACATCTTTACAAAAACCCCCTTGTTCTAATTTTCTCCTTATTTGCTTAAGAATATGAAATGGTCTTTGGGAGATGACCTAGGTTGCACCTTATACTATACCAATAGTTTGGGGGAAATCTAGAAATTATTTTTGCGCGTTTGCGACGAGCGTGTCAGTCATAAATAAGGTGATGACTCGTATGGTGAGTCACTACCACGTTCTTTACATGGAATTTTTGTGCAAGAAATATAGGATCCACTTCTAGCTTCTGCTTAACATTTTCTTACCCTCTCAGCCTTTCAGGGGTAATTTTATAATTTTTCTCAATATTACCCGAAAAGTTTCCAAATTATTCCTCCAAAATTTTTAACACTTATTAGTTCATTCCCAAGTCATTCTAATGTCATTTTATATTTTTTTTAATAGATTAACTCTAGTGAAAGACAGAGCTCTCTAAGGGCATTTTCGGAGTTTTTTGTTAGCTTTTTCGCCCTTTCTCTTTTCCTATTATTTCCTCATAACTTTTCAATCATACTTGGTGTATTTCAATCCCTTAGGATGTATTTTAAATTTTTTTTATATTTTTCCTGCATATTATTTAGGTTACCCAAGTGCAAAGGTATTTTCGTCATTCACATCCAATTTCCTAATTTCTCTATCTTTTGCTTTTATCCTACTTGGTTTCTTAGTAAAGGTTATTTGTAACCTAAGGATTTTATTATGAGAAATTATGAGTGTAACAATATAAGTTATAATACAAAAGGAAATTTCTTGTACAACTCACAACAACTATCACAAAATCAAGATATTTTGTTAAACTTTCTAAAATAGACAATGATTTTTAGAAGAATAGAAAATCATATAGATGGAGCCACATATAAATGCTTATTATTATGCTTCTCTATAACCTACCTATAACACTATAAATGAAATTCCAAAACATTATTATCTAACTACAACAACCAATTGACAAATATAAATTAAGCACGTGGAAAGGTACTCAACAAATAAACTTGGATGTTCACATGATATATTCAAGGCATTCTCTTGGAGAATGAATTTCTCAACCATTCTGGCTCCATAACAACAACTTGTAGTCAACCACAAGGTAGGGGACGATGAGGTAGTGAAAATATGCATATAATAAAAAAAAGGATGTCGTAAAAGTTTGAGAGAGCATAGAAGATTAAGGATTAAAAGAGGGAAAATGATATGAAACAGGGCATGTTTTTTCCAATTTTTAATCAGTAACTATTGAATCTACAAATAAAAAGTGTTAAAAAAAATTTCTACCTAACTACTCGGTCTCAAGTTTAGTTATATATTTTAAATTTTTCAAAAAAAAAACATGGTTACAAATTTAATCACAATTTGAGACTAATTTAATGTAGTCACTAAATTCAACTGCTAAAATTTTATTTTCTTATTATTCCCCCTCCACCACCTTTTTCTAATGATAATTTATGTTTTCATCCTCTTCATCTACCTCTACCTTAGCCAGATAGGTGGACTTTACCTCAATCCTAAGGAAAAGGCAGATGGACGTTCGAGAATGTCTAGCTCTCTTTCTAGCAAGGCCTTTTAACTAGACCCTCCCATAAGCCTACACAACATTAGAGGAGGTCCAACACTAAAAGCATATATTCTGGGCCTTTTATATCCTCCTTCTAAGAGACAAGATTGGATGAATGTGTGAGAGTTATTTATTTTTTTGTAAAGTCTTGGTGGCATTACAGAGATGAAACAAGAAATAGAATCATATGATGAAATAAATACATAGGAAACAATTAGCGTAAAAGAATAGTGATTATTAATGATAATAAGCAAGGATCTAAAAAATGAGAAAATAAAGACACGTTTTATTCATTTAGGATGTTAAAAAAATTAAAGGAATAACTTGTTTTATTCATTTAGGATGTTAAAAAAATTAAAGGAATAACTTGATGCCCGTTAAAAATCACTTATTCTTGGTCCCACTAAAATGGCATTGTACTATATTATAGAGTCAAAATGACTTTAGGTAGAATGCATAATATAAAAAGTGGGTTGAAGATAAGAATATATTGGCTCAAATTAGGGGAAATAAAGGATCCCATACCTTTCATGCTTAAATGTATATATACATAAAATAAAATAAAATATAAAATTCTCTAGGAAATCATTTGTATGACTCTTCTTTTTCGTAATGTTTCTAAAATAAATTATATCCTAATATTTAAAAGAAAAAAAATAGTTCTTATCCACTTTTGCTTATATTTTTATTTTAATTAATTACTAAAACACACCAACTAATAAAGAAGAAAAGACTAAATTAAGGGTTGACTTTTATATTTTTCTTTCAAACTTTACCACTAAATAAATGCTATCCAAAAGGAATGATTACTATTTAAAAGAAGAGTCAAAATTTTTTGAGAGAAAGAAATGAAAAGATATAGAATGAATCTATATGTTTCAACTACATAACAAAACATGTATTTACAGTAGGGATTATTGGTACAATAGATAATTATAAAGATATCTAATTATCTAATTACCACAATTACAATGATATAATTTCCTAATTATAGCATTACTAGAATTAAAACATTATTGTAATTATTCTATTTATTTATTTTTATCTTTCTCTAATTACAACATCATTATCCTATTTACATAGAATTCAACACTCCCCCTCAAATTATAGCATAATGCATGAAACTTGTTACATATGTAGCTAATTCTAAAAATTTCTCAAAGATTTTAATGAAAAATTTGTTAGTTGATCATTCAAGGGATAAAGCTAGTAATAACATCTCCAAGTAAGATATTCTCTCTAATGAAGTGACAATTTATCTTAATATATTTTTTTCTTCTCATAAATAAGTTTCATTTGACTAATCTCGCCAAATTCCATCTCTTTAAGTAACTGCTTAACCAAATATGCTCATAAGTGGCTAAAGTCATGACTTGATATTCTGCATCTACATTGGATCTTGAGCAATACTTTGTTCCTTACTTTTTCTAGAAGCTATATTACCAACAATAAGGATGAAATAGCTAAAGATGGACCTTCTATAAATGAGAGTTTGCCTAATCTACATCTAAATATCCATCTACTCGAGTATGACCCTTATATTCATATAAGAGACCTTTGCCTAAACTTTCTTTAACATACTTCAGGATGTGGATTACTGCATCTTAATGCCCTTCTCATGAAGAGTTAATAAATTATCTTATCACAATAACTGTAAAGGAAATATCTAGACGACTGATAGTGAGATAATTCATCCTACTAATCAATCTTCTATATCTCTCTAGATATGAAAGTGGATCTGCTTCCCCTCTCTTGATAGAAGTTTGACATTAGGATTCATACGAGTATCAACATGTTTGGTACTTATCAATCTAGTTTTGTCTAAGATGTCCACTACATACTTCTTTTAGCAAATCATGATGCCAATCTTGGATTGTGCAACCTTTATCCCTAAAAGTGTAGAAGTTTTCCAAGGTTTTTTATTTGAAAATGATGACAAAGATGTTATTTTATCTATATAGTGTCACGATAGTCACTACCTATGATAACAATGTCATCTACATACATTGTCAGGTAAATGCATCGTTTGACTGAATGATGAAATAAAACTAAGTGTTCACTTTAAGTTAAGCCAAATTGTTGAATTACAATACTAAATCAGTCAAACCAAGTTCTCAAAGACTATTTGAGACCATATAACAAATTCTAAAGATAATAAACAAGTTTGGAAGACTCCCCCTATGCAAAGAATCAAGAGATTGCTCCATATAAGCATTTTTACTAAAATCACCATGAAGGAAGCCATTTTTTATGTCAAACTGATGAAATGGCTAATGGCAGATAATAGGTATAGCTAAGAAGAGCCTAAAAGAGACCATCTTGGCCACATGAGAGAAAGTGTCACCATAATCTAAGTCAAAGATCTATGTGTAACCTTTAATTACAAGGAGGACCTTAAGTTTATCCACCTTTTCATCAAGACCAACTTTGATACTGTATATCCATCAAACCTATGAATGATTTACCAAGAGGAAAAGGACCAATAATAGAACACCCTAAAAATGAATATCACCTTTACGCTTAAGTAGTACACACGGTTTCATTATTATATTGTTACTTCATGATACACAATCTTTATAAAATAAGTATTAGTGAAAATATGGTAAAAAAAATTTTAAAACCTTTTAATATAAAATGCAAGCCTGGTCAAAACAACTATCGTATTGGAAAATAAATAAACAGGCATCTCCATTCACATCTAATTCATTATTGGTCTAGGTTACTTCTGTTGTTCTATACTTCTCTAATATGCAGTAATGCAACTTATCACAAACAAAAACATACTAGAAGTCATACAACTTATAATTATACACAGTTCATAATTATACACACTTAATTAAGTTAAAGCATCAGTGTCTTCACATAATTAATTACAAATATAATTACTTCTACCATACTCACATTATGTACAATAAAGTACAAATTACATACTACTTATTTAGTATACAGTTATCCATGGTTATATTACAAATGTACATTATTTGGTGAGATAAAACTCCTAGCTAAGATCCAACTGTCATGGCTTCGAGGCACCAACCATCCGAATTATGTTATTACTCTCTATGAACACAACTTCCTCCATGAATGCATTATTGGAGTTTAGGAAGAAAACAGTAAGAGAGGGCATGAGAAACTAACTTTCTCAATAGGATTCTACCCTGGGATTAGTGACATCACTTTCATCTCAGTAACTTCAGTTTATTTAAAAAAATGTGTCAAGCATACAAGTTCGTTTCTTAATTTCAAAATATTTCCTTTTTCTGAACTGGTTTTATTTTAATTATAAAAAGTTTTTTTTAAACATAATCATACATATCCTTTGTTTCATGGGTCACCTTATTAACATGATGAAACATAATGCCAAACATACTACTTGACATTAACATCTTTTTCCATACTCATAATAATGCTCATTTATTAGTCACCCTTCTAATGACACTTTAACATATGGCACATCATTATACTCTTAATGGCGCATTATTAAACATTTGTCAAGTAATATCTTCTCACTTCTACACATACTTAATTTTTATTAGGATATGAGCTCATTCTTTATGGTTGTCCCTACCTTAGCTTAAATCCATATGGCTTCCAACATAGATATTCCCAGACTTTCATACATGCACAAGTCCCTGACTAGACACTTTACAAGTATGTTCTTGTTAAGTTTTCACATAAGATTTTTTTTTGTGACCCCTTAACTTATTAGGTTCTATTTCAAGTCTTTAAAATAGGATGTATGCTATATTTTCAATCAAAATGGTATGCACAAATAGCATCCAAATTATCCAATTGCTCATACAATTCATCTACTTATGAAACCACAATCCACACCAATTTTCATACATCATTCAAAAGAATACATATAATCTCTAATCTAACCTACCTTCACATCGTCATCCATACATAATCATCACGTAATACATTACTCTTCAAAATAATCAAGATTATTATCTATACACTTTACATACATCTTTATGTACTCACATCACATAACACATTATTACTCTTTAAATAATCAAGAGTATTACCCATACATTTTACGTACATCTTTGTGTACTAATTCATACAACAAGTTGGCATGGTATTTCTAAATAGAAACTAATCATTTAATCAACTTTGTTAATTAAGCTTGATGTTACAATCTTGGGTAGCATGTATACTTACTTCCATAACTTGTTCAACTTGCTTAATTCATAAGATTTATGATGAATCATTCATAGGATCTAAGTACGCTCATCCTTCTAAGTTACCCCTCAATCTTTTCTTTTCTCAAACGTTAAGTTTTTCTTAATATTTTTAATGTATCTTTATGGTATATTGAACTTCTTCTCTAATTGGTCGAATGGCCTTTATTAGTTTTTACTCTTTGTTTTCCTTAAATTGAATGTTTTATGTACAACTTAATTAATTCAAGTTTAAATGTTATATGTTTTATGCTTGTTGATTAGTAACTTATCTATTTAGGTTTGTTCCATTTATAAACCTACTTACTTGCCTCCTTATTCATAAACTTTAAGTTCTCTACTCATATCTTATTTAATTTTCCTTACACATCCAAATTAGTCTATTTTCTTATTTCTTACCTAAGTTACTGAATGCATATTCCCTAATCTTAAGGTCTTATAGTTCAATTCTTCTTCTCTTAGAAAGGTGACCTTCACTAATTAATATTTAGGCCATTAATTACACCAACCATAGAAATTTTTAGGGGTTTTGCTTCCTTGTCTAGTGAGCATGGCCAAATGCCCTTACTCCTTTCTCTTCTCTATATTTAAATTCCAATCACCTCCTTAAGCTAATCTTGATCTGCTTTTAAATTCTAGTGAGGTTCCTTATCTGGTTCTTACTAATTTTGTGCACATGACCAAATGGTACCAAACCGTTACCAAATCTCTCTTAACCTTAAAATTCATTCCTTAAAATTGTTTAGACTTCACTTTGCATCTTAATTAAAATTTTGAATCAAGTTTACATAATTAATGAGAGTGTGGCTGAATATCCCAAGTGGCTAAAAAAAGGGTTCCTTTCCCTTAATTTGTCCTCCCATGGTTTTGGTGTTATGGATTTTTAGCATATTTTAACCCAATTTAGTCAAAGCGGCCAATGAACTCTTTAACAATTTCAAATTCCTTTAAAAATTTATAATTTCACATTTAAACTTGATTAGGTTTCTCTTTATACCCTAATCAAAATTTTAAACTCAAGATCTCCCAATTTACTAGGAAGTGGCTGAATGCTTTAGGTGTTTTGAACAAGAGTCTTTTTTTCGATTTTCTTGCCATATGATCTTGGTGTCATGAATTTTAGCATTTAGTTCATCATAAGTCCTTAGATCCATCCAAAAATTGTCCTTACTGCATAACTTTTGTCATGATCATGGAAGTTCCTAAGTAATTTGTGCAACTTTAGATCCAAAATTCCACCTTTACACTTAGTAGTTTTAAGTCCATGTCCAACTTAAGTTTATGGATATCATGGGTATAATTTTTCTTTCTCATTTAAGGCTTTTATTAGATGAGTTCAGATCTAGACTCTTAGCAAGAACAAACTCACAAATAAAAATTATAAGTAAAGACATAACCAAGTTATTAACTTTAAACAAAAATTTCAAAGAAAATACCTTTTATAGAAAACAAGTGCAAATCTACTAGGGGTACTCCAAGATATACAAATATATTACTTTGAGAATTTCAAAAATTTTCTCATAAATACTTAAATCTTCCACAAGGCATCAAAATTGATTTTTAAGAAATTGTTTAACCGATTAAATTGCTCCTATGGTTACTAGAAGCACTTTAATCAATCAAAACTTCTCTTTTTCCGTCAAAAATCACTAAAAAATTATGATGCTCATATTTAACCATTCAAGGTAAGTTTTGATCTCCCCTGATTTCAAACAAAAATAGATTCGTATATCCATATATCTTAGAGAAGGATCCATAAAAAAGAAGCAAAATAAACCATAAGTACAAGATTAAAGCTTAGAAAAATACAAAGTAAAATCCTAATTGTTGAAGAATTCTGTTCTAGTTTTGGTGGGTCTTTATAGCTGATCTTCCTCCTCCTTGATGGTCCACACAAGATCTCTTAGAGTTGGTGGTGGCGCTTGGTAGATTTGTCTTAATTTAACTTAAACATTAAAGATAGAAGTTTAACCTTAGTGTATGATTTTGGGTTTTTGGAGTAGTTTGAGTTTAGAGATAGTTTGGAAGATTTCTCTAAGTGTTTAGAAGATGGATAATGAATCAAATGAGTCCTCCCAAGGCCATAATGGAATTCAACCACTTAGGGACACTTTGGGAATTAATTTCCCATTTAAGGGTATTATGGTACATTTGCATGTAATTTTCAATTTTAAAAATAAATCTAAATGTAAGGAATTATCCTTCTAAGATTAGATTAGTGTTAATTTTTCTGAATCTTTTAATAGTTAAGATTTACTTATCCTAAGCATGATTAATTTTAATTAAACAAGGTTAATTTATTTTAATCTTTGTTAATTTTATCTCTTCTATTTATTATTTTGTCTTATATCTATTTAATGGAGTTGTGACTCATATGGTGAGTTAGCACCATATTTTCCACATGGTAATTTCCTTCACAAGGTGTGGGGCCCATTTTCTGGCTTTTTCTTCGCATTTGCTTGCCCTATCGGCCTTCTAGGGATATTTTGGTAATTTTTGTCTGCATTACCTAGGAGGTTCCCAAATTGTTCCACCGACATTTCTAACACTTATTAGTTTATTCCTAAATCATTCTAATGTCATTTGACATTTTTTTTTCTTGGAACAGTTTAACCCTTGCAAAAAAAAAAGAGCTTTCCAAGGGTGTTTTGGATATTTTTAGAATTATTTTCGAGCCTTTTCGCCCTTTCTTGTTCCTACTCTTTTCTTATATTTTTTCAATCATCCTTGATGTATTATAATTCCTTAGAATATTATTTAAACCTTTGTTTTATATTTTTCTACATATTTTTTGGGTTACCTTAGTGTAGAGGTATTTTCATCATTTGCTAAACATTTTCTAATTTCTCTAGCCTTCATTCTTATTTCTACTTTATTTCTTACTGGAGGATATTTTTAGCCTAGAGAGTCCATTATAAGAAATTATTAATGTTACAAATAACGAAGTAATGCTATGTCAAAAAGCACTCTTCTCAACAAGCATTGTTTCCAACCAGATTGAGCAAAGACCTCATTTATAGAATTAGGTACAGAGACATAAAACAAAGAGTAGAACCAAGTGTAACAGAAAGGAGATAAACAATTGTAAGACATAGTAAGGAGAAGGATTACAAGTAGAATGTCTACCTTTATGAATTGAAATTGGAAGATCAATCGAAAGAGGCAAGCCCGAAGGGGAAGATAAGGTGGCTCTAAAGGTGAGTTAGTAAGAATAATGTCATTTTTGGTATTGGTGTTAAAAACGGATGCCAACACTAATAAACCTCTAAGAGACGGGCTAGTTATGTCTAGAACTCCACTAGAGGACAAAAGTGAACAGGTATCGGAGAAAAGATAATAAAGGATGCAGATATAGAGGAAGGACTAAAGAACATATTAAATTTGAAAAATGTAACATCAAGAGAGATAAGATAATAATGAAGAGTATGAGAATAACACTTGTACCCATTTTGTGATCATGAATAACCTAAGTAGACATTATTGTATGAATGTGTAGAGAGTTTATCGATCCCAAGACTAATATTGCAAGAAAATAGGTAGATCTGAAGACTCAAGGATGCAATATATGGAAAGGCTAATGTGAATAAGGACCTAGTGTGAAATTTTTCCTCCCAAAATAGAGGAAAGCATTTAATTGATAAGATAACAAGTGGTAAGGACAACATAATTCTAAAAATATGGAAGAAGATGGGAATGAAGTAAGAGTATATGAGTAGTTTCAAGGAGATATCTATTTGTATGTTCAGCATCCTCATTTTCTTGAGGGATATAAGTACAAAATGTTTCATGGAGAATCCCACAAGAAGTCATGAAACTACAAATGGTGTTAGACAAATATTCTTTTACATTGTCACTTTGTAGTATATGAATAGGAACACTAAAGCGATTTTTTATTTCATTATAAAAGACTGAAAGATAGAAAATAAAATGTTCTTTCATTAAATAAATCCAAGTATAATAAGAAAAATTTGTGCAATAAAAATGACAAATTATATAAATCATAAAATTAAAAGGACATAACTAGGATCCTAAATATTTAAATAAATTAACTTAAAAAGGGATGAAGCTTGACTAATGACATGTCTATGATAGGAACTACAAATATGTTTACCTAACTGACATAATTCATAAGCTAAGGAAGATAGCATGAATAAACCCAACACTAGGCTTCAAGTTTGAAAGATTATGGTGGCCTAGTTAAGCATGAATCATGAGCGAAGAGTTTGCCATAGAGGCAATATAAGAGGAATTTTTGAGTTGGTAGAAACCTCAAGACATACATCTACAGCTAAGCATCCTCCTCGATCTATGGTCCTATAGAGTGATAGAATCTTTTATAAATAAAAAAATGCAATTAAAAGTGTGAGTGAGATAACTAATAAATAGTATATTATAATGAGAACAAAGGCCATAGAGGACATTGTCAATAGATATGGATGAAAGAAGGAGAACAATACTAATAACTTGAGGGTGTGTTTGGGAAACATTAGCCATATAATAGGACATGAAGAATCAAAAAAGGAAATATTATAGAAAAGGGATTAATTTCCACTAATATGATTGGTAGCCCCAATATCAAGAATCCAATGACCTAGAAATGAAGAATGAGAGATACAAGCAAAGAAAGTACTAGTATACATAGTCAACAAAGTGAAACTAGAGACATGGTGTGTCTCACACCACTTCAAAAGTCATCGTAAGAGACAAATGATGAATGAAGGATAGATGGTGGTTTAGTGGGAGTGAAGAGACCTAGGAAGTAACTTGAGAAACATTGGTTGTATGTAAAGGACGACCATGGAGAGCATAAGATCAATCAATTGTGTGGTCAAGCTTGTGGCAATGATTGTACTTTAATTAATATTTTTCTAGTTTGTGGGGATGAGCATGGTCATTATGATGAGACACCAAAGTTGAGGAGTCCACAAGAGCATGAGAACAACTACCTCAATGTTAGTTAGAATAGAGAGTAAAGTGGACCAAGTATAATCCATGGTAGAAATAGTGGAATAACCTATAATCTGATCATGAACATGAGAGTAGGTCTCTAACAAGCCATATAAGGATAATAATATAAAGAATTGTTGGTACTGCTTGAACTTTTTATTTGAATTAGCAGAAAAGGATAAAAGATCATTAAAATCATGAAGAAGGCTATAGACCTTATCCAAATAAGCATATGTTAGAAATTAGGTTTTGGGTCTAGCTCAACCCTAAAAGTTAACTCATGAGGTGAGGATTATCCTCACCTTATATATACTTAGTTGTTCATATGTATATTCAATATGAGACTCTAACATACTCCCCCATGCCTAAGACTAGACATAGCATGGACAACTACGAGTGGACTAATTGTAGGAATGAACATCTACTGAAATTCCAATAACAGATTCATGATAGACTATAAAATTTGGAAATTAAATTTGATCCTAACTCAATCCAAAAGCTAGCTCATGAGGTGAGTATTAAACATCTAAAAATATCCCAATAACAAATCTAGGATAGGCTCTAATACCATGATAGAAATTAGGTTTTGGCTCTAACTCAACCTTAAAAACTAGCTCATGAAATAAGGATTGTCCTTATCATATATATACATGGTTGGTCATATCTTTAGACCATATAGGATTCTAACAATATTCATGGAGCCATCAAGGGAGTGAACACTAATAAAAGTCATAAGACCATGACAAACTCCACAAAGATGTAGATTGTTATTAGTATAACACGACTTCACCTAAGTCCAAATGACTTCAGATGTCTTATTAACGCAAAAAATAAGATACACAAAAGGATGAACGATGGTCTTAATCGTACAGTAGAGTTAGGCATCAACTTTCCTCCAACATACATGATCATCTTTAACAATATCAACAACCTTAGCAATAAGGTGGACATCGTAATCATGTCCTATAAGCCAAAGATGAATACTAGAAGCTCAAAAAACATAATTCTTACCATCAAATTGCTTAGTAGAAAGAGAAGCACTGACGTGGTTGATGAAGATAGGAACCTCAATCTTAGGAGTATCCAAATCGACCATGGTCAGCAAGAAAGATGGAGATTGGAAATGGAAATCAAAGAGAAAACATGGTTGCTGGAAATAAAATTATCAATAGATAATGGATTCACTAAGAATGTAACATATTAAAGTTGCTTCTCATTACACTTTAGATACCATGTTGAGAGAGAAGTGAGAAGATAGAGAATGAATCTTTGTGTTTCAACTACACAATAGAATATGTATTTATAGTAGAGATCATTAATACAAGAGTTAATTGCAAAAATATCTACTTATTTAATTACCACAATTACAACAATATAATTTTCCTAATTATAACATTATTATCATTATCATATTATTATAATATCCTATTTATTTATTTCTATCTTTATATAATTATAACATTATCATCCTATTTACATAGAATCTAACAAAATTATAAAAACAATTAAGTAGTTAAACCTTTAATTTTTTTCAAAGAAAATAAAACAAATTTAAGTATTATTTATAAGGATTAGAAACTATCTTAATCCAAAACCTATCATTTCTTCACTTATTTTTTCTTCTTTCTACCTTATTTATATTTAATCCACTTCTTATATATATTTAAATAAGAGTTAATTATTTTAAAAAAATTGTAACAAATGTTTGATTATTTTTAATAAAAATTTTATTCTTAAAAATAAATTATACTAAAACTAAAAAATATATAAGATTGGATCAATTAATATCAATGTTAAATGTATAAATTTACACTATTTAATAATTTTTTTAGAATGTGAATATAAATAATCCAACGATGAAATTAAGGTTTCTTAAAAGTATATCAAGTTTACTACATTTTATATAAATAAAAAATTAATTGGTATTATATCCCACTACTTAATTGAAATAACATAGAAACACATAATAAAAAGGTTAAATTGTATATTAAAAATTTTTATAAATATTTTTTAAAATAAAATTTTGAAAAAAGAAAGTTAAAACTGGGATTTCTTGAAATACTTGAAAAGTTCAAATGCATCTAAATGGTTTCGTAAATATTTTACAAGATAAATATAAAAAAAATAGATATTACAAACAATTTAATTAGTCAAAAAATAAAAGATTATAAATAGGAAAACAAGAATATCAATATGTATATTTGTTGACTCTCAACAATTAAGATCAATGTTCATTTCCTATTATAATGAATAGTAACCATTAAGAGAAGGACTGTTATATAGAGATAAAATATTTTTAAGTACTTTTATACAAATCTTTCAAATCTCAATATTCAATTATTATTGACCAAACCTATTTAGGTTTAAATCCAATATTAAAAGATAAAAAAAAAATATTTTTATTAGTAAAAAATATAAAAGGAGAATGATGATAATAATAATTAATATTAATATTTAATATATATATATATATAAATAAAAATAAAGAATTGAAATCTTTTTTTATATATATGAATGAGTTCTACTCTTTTCTTTTTGTCTTGTTTAATGTAATCTTTTTATATAAATAAGAGAAAAATAATCCTAATGAACTAAAATTTTTAATATCTTCTATCTTTCACTATATAGTACGGTTGTAATTATGATCTAAATATAATTTTTGCAACAATTGTATTTTAAAAGTTTCTTTCTTTATTATGTTGTTGCAGCACAAGAAAATTACTTAGTTATCTATTCACTTTAACTAAGATTTGTTTACTTTAATTAAAAAAACATTATAAACAAGATTTCATAGATACTTGTAATATTTCTAAAATCATAAGAATACTTTTCTTCAAGTAGATTTTGAAGTTTTAAACATCATGTATCTACATTATTCTTTAAGTACTTTTCTTGGAAATACTCTTCAAATATTTTTTTAATGTCTTCTTTATAAAATCATATTCAAATATTTGTCTAATGTCTTCTTTATAAAATCATATTAAATCCTGCAAATTAAAAAAATAAAAAATTATATACATCATTAAAATTTGATTATAAGAATCTAAAATATTCTAGATTTTAAAATTTATTTTAATGTATAATATATATTTATAATAAAAATAGATATCCACTGTTAGATAATATATTTATAAAAATTTAAATTACATAAAATTTATTATATATAATCATGAAGATAAAACTATATAATTTAATAGTTAAATTTTCCAAATTTATATTTAAAAAATTATTAAATCATATAAATTTATAAATTTAATAAAAAAAACTTTTTCAAATTTACTAATTTAATTTTTTAATAAAATTAATTTTTCATAATTAAGATAATTTAAAGTAAGTTCGTAAGCATTTATCTAACTTGTTTAATGGTCCAAAGAACAATGATATATACCCTTAGTAATGTTAATATTATTTTTTTATTTTTTTTATTTTTATTATATTATATTATCAATTATATATAATATTTTAAAAAAAATTATATATAAAATATCTATCAAATATTTTTCTTACAGATAAGCCAAAAATAACAAAGAAAAAAAGACAATGGGTGTCTCCCTCATGTGAAATCAATCGTGTAAGATTCGTTGTCATTGTCTCATGTCAGTCTCTTTCATATTAAAAGTATGTAACACCACTCGTTAATAATGGTGTATGATATAAAACAATCTCAACATAAAATTTATTGTCGACACATACATTTTCATTTGCATGGTTTCTTAAATCCTATTGAACGTGTATCTCAAGTTTACTGTGGTACGATGTTGGTAGTATTACATATTATATTTTTTACTATATATATTATATGTAATATTTTTAAAATTAATAGATAATATTGTTATAATATTTTTAAAATATTATTAATAATATTTTACAATATAAATTAAATATAATATTTTTTAAAATATTATTAAAATTAATAAATAACATTTTTTATATTTTTGTAATATTTTTTTAAATATTGTAAAAAGTAATGATGTAATAAATTTGATTTTACGAGCTACCTTTTTCCTTTCCTTGTATACTTCTAATATAATAAAATAATAATAGTGTAATTATTAAGAAAGAAATTGAATAGCTGAAATTGTCTGAAAACACATAAAAAAACTATTAAGAAGAGTCGAATCCAAAATATTAGCGTATCAATCTTAAAATTAATATAAGTAGAATGAAGTTATTTTTGGTGGAGCAAGTAGTTAGACTTCGTTTTCGCCATTAAATGAGCAGGACCATTCTACGATCTCTATGAGGCCTAAGCTTTGCACTTGCAAATTGTATGACACTCCAAAACCTCATCCACGTTCATCTCACGTGGCACTCAAAGAAATGGGTAGGATCCAAAACCTGTGCTGGTGTGCCAATCTACACAACAGGGTTATGCTGTTAATTTTTTCATTCTCATTTTAAATATATCATTTTAGTATGGTTTATTTATCTTGAACTTTTATAAATTTTTATTTATTAGAAATAGTTATTATTAATTTATTATTTAATAATTTTACTATTACTTTAAAGGTAAAAATAATATATTATTTTAAAGCATGAATGATTCGTTAATATATCCTAATATTTTTATAATAGGAGTATTTTAGAAATTTGTATAATTAATTTATTTTTATCATAAAAATTTATATAATTAATTATTTTTAAAGATATGTGCATTAATACTTTCTTCATTTCTTTTATTTTGTTGTTTAAAGTTTATGTACATAGACAAAAAAAAAATCTTAATTGATATAACATAATATCATATTTTAACTAAAAATGCCTTTATTTAAACCTTCCATCGTTTTAATTATAATCATTAATATTTTATTTGAAGGAAGTATAAAATGAAAACAAAATTAATAGAAAAAAAGGAGTTCGAATAATAGAGTTGATAAAAAAAATTATTTAGATGGATAAAAATAAAAAGATTGTAAAAAAAAACTTTTAAATAATAATAATTTATTTATAAAAATTTTAAATTTTATACTATAATATTTTAAATAAAAATTTGTTTTAAATTTCTATTATAATAAATATTATTAAATACTGAACTATCTAAAATAATCTAACTTGTCCCACTTCCGACCTGAATTTCCTTTCACTTTGTCTCTCCCTCTCCTCCTAAAATCACACATTAGAGGTGTGAAAAAAATATTTAATGAATTTTATGTATTATTTTCTTATCTTCACCAAACATAAATATTATTAAATATTAGATAGAGGGGGAAAATAAATAAATTTTAAAATTTTAAAATAATAAAACTATAAAATAGAAAAAGTACAAAATAACATTTAAAATGAGATTAAGGGACTACATCAGAATGATTACTTCTGCAGCTTCTATTCATCTTTTTATAATTTGACTTAACTATAATTTTAATATTTTTAGTTTTAATTATTCAAATTTAGTATTTATAATTTATCAATTAAAAAATTAAGTTCACTGCCCCAAATTCATTCTAATAATAATGAGAATGCAATGAAAGTATAATATGATACTGATTTGTCAAAATTTATACAACAATGCAAAAAAATATTTAAATAAAAATAAAAAATTTCTGAAATCAACACTTTGAATACATTTTTATTTTATTCAAATTATATATTTTCTTAGTTATCAATCTACATTAATCAATTTTATTAATCACATTTTGATGATGTTTTTACTAATTATTAATCAAAATTTAAAATAAAAACTAAATTTTAATAATTAAAAAATATAAGAATCAAATGCAAGCAATTAAAATTAAACATACATAAGATAAAATATGGGAACGAAAACTTGTAATTATTCAATTTTAAAAAATTGCTTTGGACAGGCTGCGTTTTGAATTTCAGTTACCATGCATACTATTGTCACCGTATCAATATTCTGATCGCGCTCTAAGTTTTTTAAAAGATTCTTTTAAGATAAATTTAATAATTTTTAATATAAGATATTTTGTAAAATTTTAAAAATACTTATTATTGTTTTATACTTTTAATATTTTAAAATGATAAAATTAATATATATTAGAATTTTATTTTAAATAAAAATAAATTTAAATATTATAATTTTAAATTAAAATTATTATATTTAATAATTTAACAAAAAATATTATATAAGAGATTGTATGCTATTTAGTAAGGCTGGATAGATTTTATTGGACTGCCCAAAACTGTCCGATCTGAGGGCCTGAAGTTGTTGAATGGGCTGAGGGGATTCGTTTTAGTTAAGGCAGGTCAAAATTGACGAGAAAGATGTTTTGTATTGGACGGGATCAGTTGGGTTAATTACTAACCAAATTTATCTCCGGATCATGTATAAATAAATAAATATATATTAATATATATATTATTTTTCATTGACTTTTTAGTTGGCTTATTATGAATTAGGGTAAAGAAATGGTGTATTGTTTTTCAACTTTTCATTTGCGTCACTCTTTTCTTTTGATTATATTTTTTTTTTCTTTTTCTACCTTGGTTTTGAGGTTTTTTAGTAGTGTTTTCTTTTTCTTACTTTACCTCCATTTTTCACTCTTCTATCTTTACCACCCTTGATATGTTCTTTCCTTTCAAGTATCTTCTATCCTTTAAGATCTAATTTCTCTTTTGTTAAAGTCTCTTGAACAATGTTGTTTGTGGAATACTAAGATTTCTTTAAATATATTTTCCTATCCTCGCTTCTAGAATTGTCATTCATAGTTGCGAGTCTTGCGACTTCATTGTATTTGATGGTGATATTATCTCTGTTAGGGTTTCAATGGTGCATGCATTTCATGGATATTCATTTATAATGAAGGTAACTGATAGATATTTAAACCTACTTAAAGACTTGTTATGTGCAATTTTGGTCTAAATCCAAGAAAAGATAACAAAGTACTAATGTTACTTGTACAAGTTCAAATAATTGAAGATCCAGAACGAGAATACGACATAAACAGATATTCTAATCAAATATTTAAATTTATTATATACAAATCTACTTAATATTTGTAATTGATTTGTTTTAAATTATTTTAGAATTTGATATTGATTTGCGAGTGATTTATTTTAAATTGATTACAAATCAAATTGCAATCTAACTAGGATTTCACATTTGTTATCTTTTAACTAAATTGGAAATCAAATTGCAATCTAATTAAGATTTCATATTTGTTATCTTTTTACTAGTTTAGGTTATCTATAAAATAGAAGTTAGAGATTCAGCATAAAGATAAATTTTGATAAATAATAATATTTTCTCTTTAAGAGTTTCATCTATGTATGAGTTGATTCCATTCGTTATTGGGTAAATAACTATCCTTGATAACGTTGGTTTTTCCAGCAGATCGCGGTAAGAGTCACGTTCCTCTTGATAACTTCGCTAATAAATCACAATTTGTATCTGGTTCCTTTATCTTATAATATCTTAATTCTCAATACATTCTATTATCATTTTCACATTCCAATTAATTCATGTAAGTTGAATCATATTAGTAACCTTTTCAATTTTAATCCTTTTTGAAAAAAATTATTATGTTGTTTAGTTTTTAACTTGTGTCTTATTTTAATTAGGACTTTCTGTTTAATATTTATGATTGGTTGTTTTCTTCCTAATTAAAGGCTAGATTCTAAGAAGTGATGGAAATTATTTAGCACTAGGGAGGTTGTGGTTGAGTATGGTAATAGTAACCCATCCTCTTTTATTTTTTTTAAAAAAAATTCATTTATATGTTAATGGAAATGCATGTGATTTAGTCTTTATATATTCTTTTATGATAATATAATAATCCATAATTTTATAAATTTTACGATGGCTAATTAGTGGTTATTGTAGGTTAGAAAAAGGAGAACTTGGTATGCTTGAACCTTGAAGGGGTAGAAATAACTCAAGGGTTAAAGCTCTCAACCAGGTTTCATTATTATTTTTTACAATGTTATTATCCTATAATTGTCTAATATGTTGTAAGATTGTAATGTTGCTAACTTGATTGAGATGAAACTAAATCTTGAGTTACATGTTGTCCAATGTACTTTTGTATCCCATCTTTGTGATGCAATTTTGATTTCTGAGATGAAATTTGTCCCTCATTTTTTTATTAATAATGGAATTCTAAGATAAAATAGGTTTCTGGTTTTTTTTATGATATCTGAACTTGTGAAGCCTCAAACTTGATTATTTTAAAACTCTTCTTTTCCCAAATTCTCTTCTTAGACACATGATGATTTGCTGAGATTGGTTAGATGTTGATACTTGATTCTATGATTAATGAATGGAAGTTTGAGGCCTGTTTTGTAAACCTTTTTCCTTCTTTGTTGTTGTGTAAAATTTTCATATTATGCTTTGATCTATGCTTATTTATTAAGATTGACTGAATTTTGATTTTATATGATCATTGATGAATGATTAAATCTAATACCTTTTTATATTAACCATTTTCCTTCTCTTTCTTTGTAAATTTTTTAATATAAGCATGTTTAACTTCAATGGTGATTTCTAGAGATTGCTTGAACTTTGCTTCTATTTGTGATCTAAGATCAAATATGAGGCCTATTTTTGTATCCATCTTTTCCTTTATGTTATTCTATTTTTTGTGTTTCTGTAAATATGATTTTGTTGTGATCTGATGTAACATCCTAATAATAATACCCATTCTATTCTTAAGTCATATCGCGGATTTACTATTAGTTTGTTACTTCATGATGCAAAATCCGTTTATAAAATTACTATTTTGGAAAATACAATATAAATTTTTATTTTAAAACCTTTGTTGAAAGTGTAAGCCTCATCGTAGTAATCAGCATAGTAGATAATGACGTTATGATGTCGTCACTCGTGTTAATTTTGAAAACTTGCATTCATTTACTTGTTATGTTATGCATTCATTTCCACAACAATATTTACATTATTAGTTCTATAGGTAATACAACATACAAACAACAATAAGTTAAAGGCTCCTAGTGGGTCATTTAAACAAAACAAAGGATTCAATACCCTTCACATGTTACAGTCATTCAAAGCAGAAGATACAAAGTTGGACAAAGCATAATAAGGTCCTTTAGAGCCCTTCCTGCACCTTATTCCATGAACATTAATCTCCAGTTTGTGTTATTCATTTCACATAAATCGTTGCCACCGTGAAAATTATGATCAAACTTTGGGAGAGAAATGAGAGGTAGGGAGTGAGAAATCATAATTTCTCAGTAGGTGTCTACCCTAAGGTTGATATTATCATTTCTAAACCAGTTACTTCAGTTTATTAAGAAAAGGTGATAACCATACAAGTTCAATTTTTTTTAAATTATATAGTAGAAACTATATTTCATACAGCACGCAATTCATACATATTCTAAATCACTTTTCATATAAATGCTCATAGACATAAATCTCATGCATTCTTTAAATCACTTTCTCATCATAACATAGATATTATTTGACTCTTACTCATTTTATGCCTTAATCATAATCATTATTATTCTTTAGTCACCCTCTTAGTGGCAGTTTCATTTAAGGCATAACATTAACAATTTAGTCAAACAATATATTTCACTTGTTTGCTACTCCACCTTCTGATTTAGGATATGAGTTCATTCTGGATGGTCATCACCATCATAAATTTGGAAGAAATACAGATTCTCCATAGCAGGATATATTTGAAACCCTAAGGCTTCTCCATTAAAAGTTATGTACCTTCTGATATCATAGAAGGACCTACCGTCTTTTGAGTGTGCACAAGTTCTAAACTTAGCACACCAGGAGTTTAAGTTTTCATATAAGGTTCTTTTTTAGTGATATTTTAACTTGTTAGTTTCTATTTTGAATCTTCATGATAAGATGCATGCTCAATAATAAATCAAAATTCCATGTACATATAGCACCCAATTCATCCATTTAATACTAAATCATAGAGCCACAAAGGCATACACAAGTCATCATGTCATCCAAGAGATCACACAAGTCATTATACCACTCAAGAAAACACATAACACATTCACACATATGGGAATATGTTCAAGCATCACCATGATGAATAAGGCATTAATAGTTACCCAAAAGTATGTTTTCTTAGTAAAAATATTTACTTAAGCATGGTCCTTAAATTCTGGACAGCATGCACATTTCCTCTAAAATTACTAAGTTCACCTTGTTCTTTCTATTTTATGATAAGTTTCTCAAGGGAAACCGAAACCACTCAACTTTTCTAAGTTTTTCTTGTCCTTTCCTTTTCTTAAATGTTTTATTGGTGTTTTTTTATTATTAAGTATATGTTTTTAATTTAAGTTTATGAAATGGTGAGGTATAGTATATTTGGCCAAATGTCCTCTTTGGGGCTAATCCACTCTATCATCCTCATATTAGGTATTTTCTATACCATTACTCCATTCCAAGTTTAAGTGTTAGAAGTTTTATGCTTTCCTGAGATTTAACTTAGCTAATTAAGTTTGAGTTACTAATTTGTTTTACTTGTTTGTCTTCTTGATTATGGATTCCAATCTTCCCACTCATATCTCACTTAATTATCCTTAAGCATCTAATTTAACTCATCATGTAATATTTAATGAAGGGTTGGCTGAATTGTATCTTTAGGTTCCTAGGACATCATAGTTCATCTTTCTTACACTAAAAAGATGGTTTGTATTAGTTTGGAGCTTAGGTTAATAAATTGAACCAATTTATCAACTTTTACGATTTTTCTTCTTAAAGACCATGCATTGGCTGATTAACATTTCTAACTCTCAAAACCTCATAGTTGAACCCTTATTCATGACCTTATGCATGGTTAAGTTCATTCTTAAGCCTTAACAATATTTTCAACTTATTTTTCTAAACTTAATAAGTTTGGCTGAATGGTTACACAAACCATCACAAAATCTTTATTGAACTTTTAATTATTTTTTATAAATGGTTAGACTTCTTATTACACATTAACCAAAATTTTAAACTCAATTCCCCTTAATTAACTTAGGATGGCCGAATTTCACCCTTGACCAAACAAAGGTCATTTTCTTAAAGTTCTTCTCACTTGGCCTTTGCACCATAAATTTTTAGTACTTGTTGCATCATTTGCTTTTAGATCCATCAAGTTTTTTCCATGCTCCAAAGCTTTGGTCAAGATCATGGAGGGTTTTAAGTGTCTTGTTCAACTTTTTAGTCTTACTCTTACAAGCTTTAAGATCCAATTTTGTAGTTAAGTTTTTAATTTTTGGGTCTTAACTTATATAGTCTTTTAGGATTACTACCACATGGCTCCATATCTATACTTTTATCAAAGTCTAAGCTCAAGATTAAAGCATTTAAGAGGAGTCATAACCACGCTTACAATTTTTATCATAAAAGACCATACACAAAGCATTTTTCAAGACAACTAAAGGGAGATCTACTAGATCTACTTCAAGTTATATTCATCCCTTACTTTGAGCATCTCAAAACTCTTAACAAAAACTCTCAAATCTGCCCGAACTTATAAATATCATTTTAAGAAATTTTAACCAATTAAATTGCTCCAAAGGTTCTAAGAAGCACTTTAATCCATCAAAGTTTCCTTTTAACTTCCAAAAATAACTAAAATTTGGTCATACTCATTTTAATAACCAAAGGAATTTTTGAACTTCATCAAGCTCAAGCAAGTGGGATCCATAGAATTTAGCGAAGGATTCATCCAAAAAAAGAAAGATAACAAGTCATATCACATAATTAAAAACTTAGAAAAATTGTATGGTAAAGACCCTACTTGTTGAAGAATTATGTGGGGATTTGGTGGGTCTTTTGAAGTTGATTCCCCTCTCCTTTGTGGTCCACACAAAAGCTTCTAATGATGGTGATGGGGCATTGTTTGTTTAGCTTGTTATAACTTCAACTTTAAATATGGAAGTTCAAGCTTAGAGTATGTTTTGGCGTTTTAAGATAAGCTAGAATTTTGGATAAGTTTAGAGAGTTTAGTCAAGTGTTTCGAAGAATGAAAATGAAGCAAATGAGCTTCCCTTTGGGCTATAGCAAATTTGGTCACTTAGAGACCTTTGGAAACTAAATTCTCACTTAAAAACATTTTGGTCCATTTACATTTAATTTTATTTTTAAAATTAAATATAAATGTAAGAAATTATCCTTTAAGATTAATTTAACACTAATCAAGTTTAATTTTTTAACCATGGTTAGTTTTAATTAATTAAGGTTAATTTGATTTAAGCATAGTTAATTATATCTCTCCTCATAAATATTATTTTTCTACATGTCATAATGGATTTGATGACTCATAAGGTAAGTCATCCCCTTATTTATCACATGAAATTTTCATGCACATGGATAAACTCCAAGTTTCAAGCCTCTGCTTCATAGTTTCTTGTCCTTCTGACCTTCTAAGGACATTTTCATAATTTTTTAAGAATATCCTAGAAAGTTTCCAAACAATTCTTCCAACATTTCTAACACTTATTGGTTTGTTTCCAAATCATTATTATATCATTTACCATTTTTTTGGAAATAGTTTAGCCATTGTAGGAAACAAAGCTCTCTAAGGGCATTTTGGATGTTTTTGGTGGCATTTTCGTTCTTTCTTTATTTCTAATTTTTTTTCATGACTTTATAACCATCATTGATGGATTATAAGCCTTTAAATTGTCTTTAAACTTTTATTTATAATTACTTTCACATTTGTTTGATGTTATCCCAATTGCGGGGACATTTTCATCATTTTATCGAAAGTTTTCTACTTTATCTAAATTTTTATTTTTGTCTCTTCTTTTTTTCTAGTATATATTCATGATGTTGGTAGTATATCATAGAAATTTTGGGGTGTTACATCTGAGACCTTTTTATTTGAACTCCTTTCCTTTTCTTTCTTCTTTGTAAAATTTTTAATATAAGCATGCTTAGCTTCATTGATGATTTCTAAAGATTGCATGAACCTTGCGTCTATTTGTGAGATGAAACTGGGGCCTATTTTTGTATCCATCTTTTCCTTTTTGTTGTTCTATTTTTGTGTTTCTGCAAACATTATTTTACTATGATCTGAGACCTTTTGATCCAAACCCTTTTTTCCTTCTCTTTCTTCTTGGTAAAATTTTTAATATAAGCATGTTTAAATTGAATGATAATTTCTAAAGATTACCTTAACTTTTTTTGTTTGTAATCTATGATGAAATATGTGGCTTCTTTTTATATCCATCATTTCTTGTGTTTTTTTTCTAATTTTTGAGATGAAATTTGACATTGATTTATTTATCAATGATGGAATTCTAGGATAAAATATGTCCTTAATTTTTTTTATGGTATCTCAATCCTAAATCTTATTTAATAACTATTTTTGTCCTTGCTTCTCTTCTCTAACATATGATGATTTGCTAAGGTTGATTGGTTGAATTTTGATGATGTAAGCATGTTTTAATCTATGATAATTTACTAAAATTTATTTAATTTAAATCAATGTTCTATTTTCATATCTTCTTCTTTCTTTTTTTTTCTTCTTCTTTTATATCCTAATCTATGATGAGAAACTGAGATTATCCTCAAAATTTATGTTCTAAAATCTTCTCTTCTTCTTATTATTTTGATTTTATATCCTAATATATGATGATAAAACTGATATTGTCCTACCAATTTGTGTTCTATCCACTTCTCCTTTAATAGGATTATTTTGAATTTGATTGGGTTTACAGAAACTCAATATAGGTTCTAGTCTTAGGTCTAAATTAAAATAGGATTGTCAAAAAACCTAAAATCCTAAGATTGAAAAGCATAATTATACCTAGTGGTAATAGGGTGGTGGTTGACTTTGGCTTCTTTATTCTAAAAGTATGGAACAATCCAATGAAAACCTTCCATCTTCTTCTTCCTAACAACCTTCTGCAATAGACAATGAAGGGGATGTAATCTCTTTATCTACTTTAGCAACTCCTAATGATGTTTCTAGTCTTCATCCTTCAATTTCTAAACCTACTAGAAAAACAAAACCAAACTCAAGTGGGTCCCGAAAAACTTCACATATGTGGGACCATTTTAATAAACTACATGTTGTTGAAGGTAGAATGCTTGAAGCTGCTTGTAATTATTACAATAAGACATTTTTCTGCCACCCTAAAATTCATTACACTTCAAGCATGTCATCCCATTTAATTTTCTATTCCAAATACACTCATGCCATTAACATTGATTCTAACCAAAGAATTTTGAGTTTTGGTTTGGGTAAGAATGTAGAGGGTAGTCAAATGCAAGTTGTTAGTCAAAGATTTAATGTAGAAGCATGTAGAAAAATATTATCTATTTTTACTATATTGGATGAACAACCATTTAGCATAGTGGAAGAAGAAGGATTCAGAATACTATGTAAACAACTACAGCCACACTTTTCTCCTCCTTCTAGGCACACTTTAACCAAAAATCATTTTCAGTTGTATTTAGATGAAAAAATTGGGTTGAAGACTTTCTTTAGGTCAAAACACCAATAGAATTTCCATCACAATAGATTGCTAGACTTCCATCCAAAATTTAAACTACCATACATTGACTGCTCACTTCATTGACAATGAGTGGAATTACCAAAAAGAGATTCTTTCTTTTCCCAATGTTCCTAACCATAAGGTGAAACAATAGGTAAGCCAGTGGAAGATATTTTAAGGGAATAGTAAATTAGAAATGTGTTTATCCTCACTGTTGATAATTCATCCTTAAATGATGTTGTTTCTTATTTGAAAAAGAGAATGAAATCTTTTAATGCACTGGTGTTAAATGGTGAGTTCTTACACATGAGGTGTTGTGCTCATATTTTGAATCTAGTTATCAATGATAGATTAAAAAGCATGCATGCATATATAGCCAACATTAGAAACACTGTTAGATATGTAAAATCCTTCCTTTAAAGGTTAGCCAAGTTCAAAGAATGCATAGCATACTCCAAAATTACATGTAAAAAGTTTTTTTCTTAAATGTTTCCACTAGATGAAACTCAACCTATCACATGCTAGAGACTGATGAGAAATATCAACTTACCTTTGAGAAGTTATATTATGGTGATCCAAATTTTAAGGATTTATTTGGGTCAACTTCTACTCCCCCTTCTTTTGATTGGGATAATGCTAGGGTGTTCTTACAATTCTTAAAGATCATCTACGATGCGATTATGATTTTTTTCCTCTTCAACTCAAGTCACATTACATAATGTTTCTCATCAATTTACTTTGATTTGTTATGAATTAAATCAAACTTCTATGAATCTAAATACAATTTGGCCACAATGGCATATGACATGAAGAAGAAGTATGAAAAATATTGGGAACAGATAATTTATCTGAATCAACTTCTTTATTTTGGGGTCATTCTTGATTCTAAATTTAAATTCAGATATGTGGACTGGTTTTTTATTAGTATGTACAAGCATGATTCTAATTTTTCTACCAAATTATTGCCTAATGTGAACCTATATCTTGCAAGATCAATGGTATGTTTTGTACATGAACAATAAAATATGGTTTCCCAGTCCACCCAACTATCATCTCAACAAATTTCTTATGAAACATCTTCTGAAATTTCTTCTTATTCTTCTTGGACTATGACTTTTAAAAAAAAATTAAGAGAGAAAAATTCTATTAATGAAAAGAATGAACTTGAAAAATATTTAACTGAGTCTTGCATTGATGGTGATGATAAATTTGGTATTCTTCTATGGTGGAAACAAATCTTCTTGTTTCCTAATATTGTCCACTTTAGTTAGAGATGTGTTGTCAACACCTATTTCTATTGTTGCATCTAAGAGTACATTTAGCACTGGGGGTAGGGTGATGGATTTACTCGGGAGTTTCTTATCCCTTGAAATGACTAAAGCACAAATTTTCACACAAAATTGGTTAAGGCCTTCTCTTTATCAATTTAAGGATTTTCTCATTGGTGAGGACCTGAAAATTTTGGAGAAAGTTTTAAATGGTAATTATTTTTGCACATTTTAAATTTCTTCTTTTTATACATAAGTATATGTAACCTAATTATATTTTTTGTTTCATTGTTTATAAGAAATGTCAAACATTTGAGGAAGTTCTGTTATTTCTAGGTCAACAAATGACCATGGAGTTCAGGGACCATTAGACAGTCCAACTCCTCAATCACAACCAATGCATGGTAATAAGCTATATTTTATGAAAAGTATATTTTAATTAGTTGAAAACTTTTTTATATATTTTTTACTTCACACTTGATAGATTTTGGTTATTAACTTTTTTAGAGTCTAAAAAAATATTGAGACTCATTTTGAAATGATGAATGAATGAGTTATCTAAAATTGTTATTGTAAGTAATTTTAGGTTGTTCTAATTCCATTAATGAACATTATCTAGTCAATTATATTAAAATTTACTCAGTTTGTTTCATGTTTTACTTTGCAACTTATTGATGTTACATTTTTGGAGTCGAGACATTTTAACGCTCATTTTTAAATGATGATAATGGGGTATCTATTCTTGTTAATTTTGGGATGATATAATATCCTGATAATGTAAGTTCTATTAGGTTGTTATAATGGTATGACTTGAAATTATTTGCTCAATTATAATGAATTTTGTTCTCTCCATTATAAAACCATTTTGTCTTTTATATGAGTATTTTAGGTCTTGAATATCATCATGGACAACACCCAAACTTAGATAATGAGTAAATTTTTTACCATATTTAAAATTAAGTTCTTAAATAAATTTTTAATTCAATACTTTGATCATTAGCAAATTAGGTGAATAAGGTTTGGAATGCTGGATGAACTTGTGTTATGTGTTAGTTGTAAAAAATAAATATTTAATTATGATATAATGATAGTGTTAATATTTAATTTCATTCAATCTATGTGTATAATGAGTAACAATCACACTGTTAATTATTTAAAAGTATGCTTATATAATTTATTTTATTATTTTATTATATTTTCAATACAGATTATGAGTCTAATTCTAACTTGTATATTTCGATAATATAGTTTTATAGTTGTGATTATAATGTAACTACTATGTACATTTATGGTTAAACCTTAACTCTTTTCTGAAAAAGATTAAGTGATTAGGCTATCATAGATCTCCAAATAATTGAATCAATAAAAATCCATGTAGGCAATAACAAAAAATTTCCAAACATGATTAGTAAGTCGTTAGATTTTAAATTTTTGTCAAAAAATTTAAGGTCTAAATTGGGCCCAAACTTATTATACCTAACCAATCTAACCCAGCTACCCGATTATCCATAACTCATCCTATCCGACATTATATTTGGGCAAGAATAGACCAACCATTAAGGGAGTTTGGTTATGGATGAGTAAGAGTTGACTTATTCAAATCCGCGTGATATCCGGTCCTACTATATAGCACTAGAAATTACCAATACATAACTAAAGGTGAGGTTGAAAAAATGAAAAACTCATTGATGTTATTGGCAAAGAAAGTTTAATAGAATAGTTTTAAATTTTTTTACTTTTGATTTTTAATTTTTTTATGAGTAAAGGTTGAATTATCCAAACCCGCCTGATATCTAGTTCAACTATTTAGTGCTAAAAATTACCAAGACGAAGTTAAAGATGGGATTGGACAAAGGAGAAACTCATTGACACTATTGGTAAAAAAAAGTTTAATAAAATAATTTTTAATTTTTTTTAATTTTAATTTTTAATTTTTTAAATTGTTAAATACAAAACATTAAATCATTTTTATATTTTAAAATAATAAATATTTTTTATTTAACACTTATCTTATAAGATACTAAAAAAATATGTAGGAGAATTTATAAAAAAAAAATTTATATAGAAAAACTTGTTATAAATACTTAGAAGTAACTTCTAAATTAATTTAATCATTTTTAGATTACATTAAATTAGTTTATGAAGTTAGGAAAAATTGAAATCCTTTTTATTGATTATTTTAATTTTTAAAATTAATTTTTAGTCATATTAATTTTTAAAAACTAAAATTGATAAAAAAAACATTTAGAATTCAAGATTTTGAATTTAATAAAACCTATTTGAATGTTAATAAAATGTAATAAAAAATACTTATAATGAAAAACAGTAAGTTGAGGTTCACTTTGTGTATAAAAAGAACTTCCCTCTTTTTAATTTAAATCTTGTAACCTATTTCACATTTAATATTATAATTTTATTTTGTAATTCAAATTTGTTTTTAAATCTAAAAAGTATGAAGTATTTTTTGCCTTTTATCCCTGGGAGTAGGGATGGAAGTGAACAAGGCCGTCCGACAAGGGCCTACGGCTCGGCTCATTTAAAGCCTAACTTGGCTCGGCTCGTTTAATAAATAAACAGGCTTAGGTTTTTTAAAAAGCCTTTTTAAATAAACAAGTCAGGCTCAGGCTTACAAAAAAGCCTATTTAATTTAAACAGGGGCCTATTTATATATATATTATATTTATATTTATTATATTTATTTTAATTAATTATATTTGTATAGTATTTATTTTAATATATATTTATATAATATTAATATATTTATATAATTTATTAAAATTTTAATTTTTAATTTCTAACAAAAGAAACCCTAGATTACTTTCTCCTTGTCCTCAAAATAGAACTCTTTCTCTGCCGTTTTCGTCTACTTCTACACGACTACGACTCAAGTTACTCAACCTTTAATCCTGAGGTGCAAACAAGGTATGTTAATTTAATTTTAGAACAAGTTCTATGCGTATATGCTACGTGTGTGCGTTATACTTTTTTTTGTATATATTATTATATTTGTATATAGTTAGTACTCAATATACATGCTCTGAAATTCTTTAATTTGTAATGACACATAGATCTTCCAAATGTATTCTACATTAGAGAACAATGAAACTATTGATTCTTCTACTCCTACAAATGTCAATGAGATTATTGAAGTTGCACCAACAGATTCAAGTCAACTTGGAGACAGTATAAATGGAAGTGAAAAAAATACCAATCAAACACAAAATGATTGGATTATTAAGAGGAAGAGACAGAAAATATTGGTAGTTTGGCAAGATTTTGATGAAGTTGAATTGACTGGAGGCATAAAGAAAGTTGTTTGCAAGCATTGTAAATGTCTCTTATCTATTGGTGGGAAAGGATCTAGCACTACCCACCTAAAGAGACATTTACAAATTTGTTTACAAAAAAGGATGAATATAAGTTTAGAGAAGAAGCAAGCTGTAATTCCATTTCAATCCTGTGGTGGTTCAAATAATCCATTTATGGGTTCCGGTATCAAGTATTCTAATGAGAGGATGAGGGAAATAATTGCTACGGCTATCATGGTGCACGAGCATCCTTTTAGCATTGTTGAAGATGATGTTTGGATGTGGGCCTTCTAATATGCTAATTGTGATTTTCAAAAAGTTGGTCGTAAAACTATTAAAAATGATTGTTTGGCAATATATGAGGTGGAGAAGAGGTTATTAAAGGCACAGCTTAAGAGTGTGAGTAAGATTAGTTTAACTACTGATATGTGGAAATCAAGTCACCATGTAGTCGAATACATGGTTATCACTAGACATTTTGTTGATGCGGGGTGGAAGCTTCAAAAGAGAGTTTTGAGTTTTGGGAAAGTACCTGCCCCTAGGCGTGGAGTTGAAGTAGCTGATGCAATTTTCAAGTGTTTGAAGGCATGGGGGATTGAAAATAAAGTGTTCTCAATATCTGTTGACAATGCATCTTATAATGATACTTGCATACGAAATCTTAAGGAAAACATATCATTGAGTAGTAAGTTGTTTCTTGGAGGTGCTTTATTTCATATTAGGTGTTGTGCACACATATTGAATTTACTGGTGCAAGACGGGCTTGGTAAGATTAAGGATATAATTTATAATATTCGTGAGAGTGTAAAATACATTAACCACAATGATGCAAGATTAAAGGCTTTTTGTGATGTTGTTGAACAAAAACGTCTAAAGGAAAGGAAGTTGGTTATTGATTGTCCAACTAGATGGAATTCCACATTTTACATGTTGTCTATTGCATTAAAATTTAAGAATGCCTTTGCAGCCTATGCAGAAAGAGAGCCACATTATAACTATGCACCTTTACCTGAAGAATGGGACAAAGTTGAAAAAAATTGTCAACTTTTAGAGGTGTTCAATCTTGCCACTCATGTAATATCAGGCAGTGAGTATCCCACTGCTAATTTGTACCTTGCTAAAGTTTGGAGGGTGAAGCAAGTAATTGATAATGCAATAGAGGATGGTGATTCATTCATGAGAGAAATGGCAACTCCAATGAAAGAAAAATTTGATAAATATTGGGGAGAATGTAATCTTTTTATGGCTATTGCAAGTGTATTGGATCCTAGGTGCAAATTTCACATTGTAGATATATGTTTTCCCTTAATTTATAAATCTCAAGAAGTTGCTCTAGACAATATAAATAAGGTAAAGGTTGTGCTTGAACAATTATACGATGAATATGTGATAGTAAATGAACAGGAGTCATCTTTTAAAGAAGGTGATAATGGTGGATCTAGTGGCAACAATGACTCAACTTCCTATTCACAAAAAACTTTATTGGTCACTGGATTTGACCAAATAATGAACTTGGTGCGTCAAAAGGAAGCAATTCCTGCAATTAAATCAAAATTGCATGCATATCTTGATGAAGGTGTTCACATTCCCGATGATAATAACTCTTTTACTTCTTTGGAATGGTGGAGGACTAATAGTTTGAAATACAAGATTTTATCAAAGATGGCTGCAGATATATTAGCTATTCCAATCTCAACTGTGGCATCAGAATCAACATTTAGTGCTGGAGGTAGAGTCATTGATGAATATCGTTCTAGGCTAAATGAGGAGTCAATTGAAGTGCTTATCTGTGGTGGTGATTGGCTTCGTCATAAATACAATATGAAAAGAAAATCGAAGGTTTTTTTTTAATTTTAAATGGTTATTTATTATATATATTTAAATGATTGTTTTAAATTTATCTTTTATTTTAATAACCACTTCTTCTTTGTTTTGAAGGTGGACAAACAACTTCAAGAAATCAACTTGAATATTTGATACCTTTAATCAAGAGATCACAAACTTATTATAAGTTTTGTAATTTTATTTTAATGTTAAATTTGAAGGATGGTTTTAGTTTTATGTTGGAACTTGGATGTTTTAAGATGATTTATTAACTTTAGGAATTTTTATGTTTTAAGAAAATTAAGTATTTTTTGTTAATTTGTTTGGTATTCAAGGATCTATTTAATGATATTTTTATCTTGTATGTTTTTTTAAATTGATTTATATGTTTTAGGCCTATTTAATAGCCTTTTTATCTTGTAGGCTTTAAGCTTGCAAGTCTTTTTAATTAATCGTTTATATAGGCTTTAAGCCTATTTATTGGCCTTCTTTAGAATGTAGGCTTTTAAACAGGCTCAAAGGCCTTGTAGGCTTTAAAACAGGTCAGGCCTTGACAAAAAAAAAAGTCTTTGACAGGTAACAGGCCCAAGCTCAAGCCTCAAAATTTTTAAACAGATCAGGCTTGAACACTCAAAACCTAACTCGGCTCGGCCTACTTCCATCCCTACTTGGGAGCACCTCAGATTTGCATATCATGAGCTGGCCGGGTTCTTTTTATGTATTTGTTGTATTGTTGTGCTAATGTAATGAGCATGTTTGATTGTATTTTTAATTTTTAATTTTATTTTATAAAATATTTTGAAATTATCTTAAAAAAAATTTAAAAAAAATAAAAGAGTAATTAATAAAAAATTAAAATAACTAAAAGCTGTTTTACTTTTTAATTTTAAAACTAATATTCAGAAATTAATTTATTGAATAAGTTTTAAATTTTTAGTTATAAATTATAATAAAAAGGAATAAATAACTGCAATTTTTGTTTTTAATCATTATTTTTAAAATTTTTATTCTGTCATATTTTGAAATCTCTTTAATTCATACCATTATTAAAAATGAAATTTTTATGATAAATTTATATTAAAATTTTTACCATAAAAAATATAAGATATACTAAAAATTACATAGTATAAAATATTATATAAATATATCATATAAATAATATATTTATAATAAAAATATCAAATGTAAAACATTGTTAAGTGCTAATCTCCTCAAGAATGTCACATGAATAAACAGTTTAGCATTGTGTTCCTAAACAAACAAGGGCCATAGTGTTCCTAATATTTTTCAATAAAAATTTATTTTAATACAATTATATAATTAAAATTAATTTTATTTCACTTTAAATTAAAGAAATGCTAAATGTCAAAAATCAATGTTATTAAAATCAGCTTAAACACGCTACTGAGATCATTCAGATCCAAAATTGATTCAAACCATGATTGGGTTGATCGTGTCACAATCGATTTTATTCAATGTGACTCTCATTTCAGAAAGAACTATTGAATCTTAAAAGAATAACATTACAGACATACAAATCCTTGAGATAATATTATTCAACGCCACTCTTTCAATATTCAAGCTCTGACCCACTGCACTAACAACGTTACCTATTAGGCATTGTCCTTGTCTCTGTTGCTAAGGTTCATCTACCACCTTATCACTTGACTTGAGCCAATACCCCCACCTTACCATTCAGTTATCATGGTGTCTAGCTACTCAAGTGACTAATCCAAACAAAATTAATATGTAATAAATGGATAGGTGACAGCCTTAAATGCATAATAATTACGACAGAAGATTTCCTTCCATCGATGCCGAACATGACCAAGAGGTCATTCATTACATGGTCCGAGATTAAGTTATTTCATAAAATAAACAATTATATTTTTGTTAGATCAGTAAAATTAAAATATCGTCTTAAAATTTTATTTATTTTTCATTTGACTTTTTAATGATAAAATCTTATTTTCCCAATCTATGATAAAGTTGTTTATCCTATAGAATAACTTAGATAAATCATAAATCCCACCTCCTATGGGTTTTCCCTTTCTTCCAGTTTTAGTTTTGACAACTGCATTGTTGGTAGTAGTCCACCCTGAGCATATCCAAGACCATGCATATACAATGAGTAGTTTAGCATAAGGATAAAGTTTTAAAATGAAATATTAGAAATTGCATTATTGTAAAGCCTCTACATGTTAAGTTGGACTAGAAAAAATCAAAGATACATCATCACCGATAAAATTTATGGAATTATTGCAAAGAAGAGGCTGCGAATCCTGTTATGTTACTCATCTCTCTACAATTAGTTTGTTAAATCCCACTACCTACTCTTTTCAACTGGCGACCTTCTTTCCTTTGTATTATACAAAGTTACATTTGTTTAATTAACATGAATTAACTTCCTAGGTACTAACAAAAAAACATATGAACATGGCCTCCCAAACTATAGAATACATCGGAAATCAACAAGATTTTGAATTTAAGTTGTTGTCATGGTTGCGGAGAGGAGACCTTCAAAATCAAGATATTGCTAAAAGTTGCAGACAAATGCAGCAGATGCAACTGGAATTGCGGTCACATAGACCTTCAAAAGCGTAATATTTTTGCCCCAATTGTGGTTACAGGCTGCAATTTAAAATGTTGGAAATCAAGCTTGGACAATCAATTCACTTTTTGATGGCCCATCTGAGTTGCCTGAACTAGAGGACTCTGAGTAGCTGTAGGAGACTCCTATCTTCTTTAAGGCATTGGATATAAGGCTATTTGTGCTATAAGACTTAATGGAGCTGTCCGAGTCTAGAACTCCAGTGTTCAAAAATGGGGGTTGATTTGGTATAGGAACATCTATATTTGAATTAATTAACATGTAAACAACTTGGGACATGGATGGTCTCAGGGAAGCAGAAGCTTGTGTGCAAAGCAATCCAATCTGAAATATCCTTGATGCTTCAGTGGCAGAAAAATCATCTCCCAAGCAAGAATCAACAGCTTCAGTCAATGTGTTCAATCGGTAAAGTTTCCAAACCTGGTGACAAAAGGATAATTTTCCAAAACTATTTGCATTAAAAAATGAATTAAGGTTTGTTTCAAATTTTGCGCAAATTAGGCTCAAATCTTACAGTTTGTAGTAGCGAGCCAGAGTCCTCTCTGAAGACATTATTCCTCCTGCCACTTATAATCTCCAGAACAAGTACTCCAAAACTATAGACATCAGCTTTATCTGTAAGCTGTCCTCGAATTAGGTACTCAGGAGCCATGTAACCTCTGCTCCAGATATAAAAATCTAGTGTTAATTAAGACTATAGAACATGTAAGAGAATCAATAAAACAAATGTACAAACCTTTTCTGTTAAATGGTTCTTTGTGCTGGAAATATAAATTAAAAAATTGTTCTTAATCTTTGTCTTCAGAGATTTGAACAGCTCCTTAAAAGAAATAGCAGATTTCAGGAACTGACAAAAGCTAATTATGCATGCAACATGCACAATAAAATATGCTAAATCCCAGTACTTACAGTGTTCCAGCAATTCCAGTACTCAAATGTGACTTATCAGCACCGAAACACCGGGCAAGGCCGAAATCTGCAATCTTAGGAGTAAGATTCTCGTCAAGAAGGATATTGCTGCTTTTGATGTCTCTGTGAATGATTCTTATTTTAGAGCCTTCATGAAGATATGCAAGCCCTTCTGCTGTTCCCAGAATGATATTAAACCGTTGCTTCCAGTTTAGAATCTGAGTTCTGTTTTTTTCTGCAAACAAAGCATATTAATGTGTCACCTTATTGAAATTGTAGCATTTTAATTTCTTTTCTGCAAAGCATTTGATTTGATCTATCCTACCCTTCTTTCACAACTTACATGTTGGTAATTGAATGCTAATTTTATGAAATGAAAAAATTAATTACTGCAAAGAGAACTTACCAAAGATAAATTGGTCTAAACTCTTTTTGGGTAAGTACTCATACACAAGGAGGCTCTCAGGGCCTTCAATGCTACAACCCAATAGTTTGACAAGATTCTTGTGTTCAATTCCACTAATCAAATTTACTTCATTGAAGAACTCATCCACCCATTGCCTATTATTAAAGATCAATCTCTTAACGGCAACAATCTTCCCATTTGAGAGAATACCTTTGAAAACCGAACCGGCCCCACCTTGGCCTATTTTTCTGGAAGAGTTGAAATAATCCGTGGCTTTCTCAAGAGTCTCGTATTTGTAATTCAAGCTAGATTTGCTTATAGAAGAGGAAATCTGACCAAAACTATTGTTTTCTGAATGATGCAGGAGAAAAGAAACACAGCATCAGAAAGGAAAGACAAAATAAATCAGTGATGTATTTTACATAGGTACAATAATGATAATTGCATTTTCAGAATGTTGACCTTTTCTTATCTTTGACAATCTTGTGAAGGCTGCATAAGAGCCAAAGAGAGCAATCATTAAAATTGCAGCTGCTGCTAACACTTCTGCTGTTATGGCTCCTCCACTTCTTAAAGATCCTAAAAAATTGAGACACAAACAATGACATCAACATAGCACCGACGGTTGGTTGCAGAAAAAAATTCATAAAAACAAAAGTATTTTCTAACTCAATCCTATTTATGAACTAAGATTTGGAATCTATTATCTAGACCAAATTAAATTCAGCGGTGTAGAAATATTAAAAAAAAATGAATTGTAATAGTAAAATTGCATAATCAACACAAAATATATGAAAATTTTAGGAGAGCTTCAATTTCCATTTTTCATTCATCTAAAACAATGTAAAAAATAAAAAATAAAAAAACCTTAAATTAAAAGCAACACAGTCACTTACATACCAGTTCCACCACCTCCAACACCTTCTTCATTATAAAACTTGTGTGTAGAATACCTCAAATAACACCCGGCATTCAAGGCCCTTCCTTCCCTCTGTGGCAAGCATCCTTTCACATCCTTCCTAGCTTTCCTCAAGCAGTCTCTGCATCCATCACTTCCCACAGTGTTCCAGCACTGTGCCAAGGCATAAACCCCCTTAAACTCTCCCACAGCAAAGCCACCAACTAAAAAAATAAAATAAAAATTAACTAAATATTAACCTATTATTATTAACACTGACCGTAACTAACTGAAAGGATTAACTAACCTTTGGCCACAGCATCGATGGCCACACCATCAACCACTCTCTCAACACTCCTCCGAAGCTCGAACCTCTGAGTCTCATCAAGAGGCTCACCATGAAGTGAGGTACAATTGACAGTGTCCCTGAGAGGGTCAGTGTCCTCGGAGAAGAAGGAATAGTTGTCGTAGCGAAGGAAACAGCCATCGAGGTAGATGCGAGCAGAGACAGAGGGGAGACAGCGAGGGAGCTTTGTGCGACTTGCGGCGTAGCATAGGAGGCAATCGGTGTGGGAGAGGTCGTGGAAGCATTGTGCGAAGCCGAAGATAGGAATGGCTGAGATGTTAACGAAGTGAGTACCCCAGTTGTTGTTGGTCACAAGCTGCGAGAGGCTTTCCATTTCTTTTATGAAACTTGGGATGTAGTTAGCTTTCAGAGGGGCTTTGGTTTTGCCGCAGTAGAGCCCTGCTTCGCTTATTCTTGGATCCGAGACTGAGGGGGATATGGATGAGAGGAAAAGTATTGTGAACATTAGCCATGACTTCATTTCTTCCTTTGCTGTTGCTGTTATTGTTTAAGTGCTTAACTACCTTTTTTTCCAACCTTTGGGTCAGAGTTATTATAACTCGCTGTTTCTTGCTGCCTCTTTTGCGTCATGTGTCTTCCTGCTGGTGCGTGTGAGGGTGTTGAAAGAAGACGCGCTAGATAGAGAGAGAGAAAGAAAGTATGGGGAAATTCGACTTTGATTCTCTTATATTTTACTCTGTCCTTGTTATATTCATTTCACTATTTTTGTATTTTTTTTTATCATATCTTCCATTTCATCAATTATTTTCTTAATTTTACTAATCAAAAACTTAAACATCATCCACGTTCACCAATTGAACTTGAATTTAGAATATAAAAATAGATATTTTACTTTTTGCATGTAATCTTACAATAAAATGAAAGGAAAATATTATTAGGAGAAAAATATATCTAAAAGAAGTAATAGTATTTTAATATAATATTTTTTAAAAATTATTTTTGGTATTTTTGTTATATTATTTATTTTATTTCATATATTTGTATTATTTTTTATCTCTTTTAATTATGAAAATGGTCATAAAAGAGTGTTGTGGAAATTATTCAAAATAAAATATTTACAATCGGTACTTGGAGATTTCTTCTTTGTGTTGTTTTGTTCCGTCTTCCCCCATATTTGTGGAGTAGAGAACTAGGGCTGTGTGTAGGCCCAAATCTGCTGTCTGAACACAACATACAATCACTTTTTAGAGCGGGTATTATTTATTAAAAAAAATGAATTGCTAGCTGTCCGAACATTAAGTAACTTTTATGAAAAATAAAGTTTTTAAAAAAAAAATCTATTTTTTAAGTACAACAATATAAAAATTTACAGAAACTGTATAAAACCTGCATAATTTTCTTCAGGTACTCCAGAAGTGCAATCTTTCTAATAAGAGAAATGAAAAGGCAGTTGAACTGATGATCAAACTTCTAGTGTCAAATTACTTCAAAATTTTAATTTTTTTGTAAGTGGCATAAGTATAACTTCTAAATATTTTGTCCTCCATACTGTAATATATGTTTCTATCAATTACGCTAAATTTCCTCAATTTTTGAGTGCTTATAAAATAATATTCCAGCAATTTTAATCATTATTTTGTTGACAGTGCTTAAGCAAGATAAAACAACCAAGTAGGCGTTCTAAGTTATTGCTTTGTGCGATTTAATTGTAGAAGTTAGAGTGTTTGAAAAATGAGCCACATAAGTGGGCCCCAAGTTGATTGGGCAAGTGTATTAATGAGTCGGTGTGCTACGTGTGGTGTGTTGATTAGACCTTAGGTAACCAACCATATGGTCATCGCAGACATTTGACAAACGAGACGGAGCCATTTCCCACCGGAGAAAGTTCACAACCTTACCGGCTCTTACGGGATATAAATGATATGGGGCATGCCAATACTTCATCAGGTCAGTTTAATTTATAAGTTTTTTTTAAAGGGTAAAATTTATACGTAGTATTATAAATGTTTTTATATTAATTTATTTAAAATTATAATTTTATTTTAATATTATATGTTAATTTTAGTATTTTTATTAAATTAGTTATTTAAGTAAAGTTTTATTTTTAACTAAAGAATAATATTTATGATATTGTATTTAATTTTTTTTCTCAAATTAAAATTTAAAATATATAAAAAAATATATGAAAAATTAAATAATTCAATATGTTATATTATTAAATACTATAATTTTAAATAAAAAATTATTATTTATTAATTTTTACTGTATATATATATATATATTAAAAATTGTTAATTTATTTCTCAAAATTTAAATTTTATTTTTATTTAATATAATATAACTTTTTAATAGATCAAGATATTTATAATTTCAAAAGTCATAATAACAATAAAAATAATAGTAATAAATAATAAATAATCCAACTTATTATTGTTATTATTATTATAATTTATATATTTAAAGATACATAATAAAAATTAATAAATAATTTTTTTAAAAGTAACATTTAATATTATCAATATATTAAAATTTATTTTATAAATATTACTATGTACAATTTTTTATTGTTATTTAACATACATTAAAAAATTATTATTATTGTTATTATTTAAAGCAACTTTATCGGAACAGTACATTGTGTTCCTTACTTATATCAACTTTTGCGAAATGTTATATCCTGTAAAGCTGAGATTGAAAAATGAGTGTTAATATATTTAGTCTTAAAAATAGGTTAATTCTAACCTATTTAACTTTAATCTTATGCTTATAATTTAAAAAGTTTTTAGAATCAAAATATTTTAGGTATAAAAAAATGTTAAATTTAAAAATTCTTAGGATTAAGTAAATTAAGATTAATCTTTATTTAAAAAATTATTATTATCTTAAATTATTAATTGTAAATTTTAATTTAAAAATAAAAAAGTTATTAAATGAAATTATGAAAGTTTGTACTTTTGAATATGATTTTAACTAGGGTTGATAATAAATCGAACCAACTCGAAATTAGTTCAAGATCCGATTCAATAATTAATTGGTTGAATGTGGTATATGAATCAAATAAATTGAACTTGAGTTAAAAATTAAATTCGTTAATTAAACAAGCTGAACATGAGTGATGTATAACTCTAGTCGTTTGGTTTATGAACCAGCTTATTATACATAAATTAAATTTATATAATTTTATTACTTTTATATAAAATAGATAAAATATGTAACATAATCATAATATATATTATTATAAGTTATATGTTTATAAAATTTTTTAATTTTAAAATTGATAACAAAATATAAATTTAAAATATCCAATTACAAATTAGTTATTTAATTTATTAATTATTATTAATAATTTAAATGTAAATATTTTTTTATTTTATATAAACCATAATTATATTTTTAATTTTAATTAAACAACCATTTTATAAAAATATATTAGTAAATTGTAAATTTCAATATTCTACATTTATTTATTGTAACTTTTAGTTTATATGATTTGAGTTAACAAGTTAGTTAGTCAAATCGAGTTGTGCATAAATTTAATTGAGTCGAGCTAAACCTAACTCGAGTTGACTCGACTCATTTTCCACCTTAATTCTAACAATGAAAACATTTTAAGTAAAATAAAAAAATTTGTATTAAATGGAAAAAAATGTAATTAATGTCATGTCCTTCATTTCGTGAATATTAGGAAAAGTAAAGTTCAAATAACTATAAATGATAAGTAATGTACGACAAATTCAAAATAATCTACAATTTTAAAAGAGCATTGCTCATATAATTATATATGAATAATGAAAACAAATTTGTCAAATGAGAACAATGACCAATGTTATAAGATCAATTTATCTTTAACAATTTTCTTTAACTAAGATATTATATCTAATATAGGTGGACACTCATTTAGGTTCTTGTTTAACTTTATAAACTCATATGATTATATTTTCTATTTTATCTTTCTTTCCTTGAAATTTTTGATTAAAGATTGTTCTAACTTAAAGTTATTTTTTCTTTTTTACTTGGATGAGAATTGTTTTTATTGATAAAGGTATCAATTTGACTCATTCAATTTAACTAAACTTTAACCTATGTGGGCCAAGGTCAAAATGATTTATAAGCACATAAAACTCACACTATAAAAGCTAAAAGTTCATTAAATTTTATGGTTAAGGATTACCTATGGGCTTTATTTTTTCTCTTCAAATTTTTTATTTTTCTATAAATTTTTTTTCCTCTCTTAAAATAAAATAGTATTGAAAAATTAAAATGAATAAAAAAATTTAGAGAGAAGAAAGGAAAAATATGGAGAAAAGATAATTTTAAAGATATAGAGATAAATATATTAGAAAAAAATAAATAAATAAAAGTATAAAAAATTTGAGAAAATTTTGAGAAAGAAAGAGAAAAAAGTAGAAAGGAAAAAAATTCTAGAAATAAATAAAAAAAATATTTAGAGAAAAATAAAAAATTTAAAAAGAATGATAAATAAATTAAAGAACATTTTAGTATAATAAAAAATATTGAAGAAATTATTTAAAGAGAAAAATAAAGAAATAAGAAAAAATGAAAAAAATTGATAAAATTTTATAAAAAAAGTTAAATATAAATTAGAAATACATGACTTAATTCACATTCATTCTATTTATTTTGATAATTATATGGATTAGAATTTAAAAAATTATTATATTTAAAATAAATGGTTATGAGATAAAGATGGAAGAATTAGCTCATATTCAATCTAGTTAAGTTGAAGATTATGACTTAAAAAACTTATTTCTAAATTAGTTATAAAACAAAATTAAAAATTACATGAATTAAGATATAAAAAATCTTATTTTTAAATAAATTACAAAATAAAAATATAATAATATAAAATAAGATGAATCAGCTTACATTTATTAGATTTAATTTAAAAATTATACTTTAAGATAAATTATAAAATAAAAAAATAGAGTTAAAATTAGCTTGTAATCTTAACTAAGTTTTTTAATTAAACATCATGTAAGTTAGAATTTAAAAAAACTCATATTTCTAAATAAATTATATAATATAAAAATAAAATTTAGAACCATCATCCAAATTGGTAGTTTTATTTTCCCTTCTATTACCGTTATTTTTCACAATTATCGTCCTTAAAATGCAATCATGCTTTATGTAACTCCGAACATTATGTAGCCCCTCTCCCACATTCAAATCGTGCTTCGTGGGAAACTAGTCCACCCAATATTCTCCTTGACACTGCTATTTCTCTCTACTTGAAAAATATAAATGGCAACTTTTTGAATTAATTGATTCATCCTTAAGGTCAAAATAATCATTTCTGTTGCGATAATCAAGCTGTGTAGTGTGGACCAGTAGAATCTTAAGACATCAACAATGCAGCATGAAACCAGAAAAACATGACAAAAAGGTAGAAACCCTTTCACATGAGGATGAGACTATGGCCAAACTCTAAAATATTGATTGGATGTGGTATGCTTCAGAGTTCAGCTGGAGATTATATTCAAGAAAGCTAGACATTCCAATTTTGAGAATTTGAATTCTTGTTCCAAGACAAATGATGTTCTATTCCATGTTTTCACTTTTCAGGATATTTTTCACGCATCACTATCTTAGCAAAAAATTTAGAAGAAAAATAAAAAAAAATTCAAACACCACTATCCTAGTTTATTCTTTCGTTCTCTCGATACAATTGCTCTTAGTTCTTTACTTCGTTATACAAAATGCCTATTATCCATGTAAAACATTTTAACTAACTAAAAGATGAAATTATTAAATAAAAAATTTGTTAAATTTTTTAATATAAAATAGTTTATTTTAATAACTATTAACGTTTTTAAAATAGTTATTAATATTTTTTAAAAAGTTACTTTAAATAATTTTTATGCTTTTTAGTTTTTAATTAAAATTTTTTTTATTCTTTATATTTTTATTTTTAATATAGTTTATAATTTAATTATTTATTTATCTATTTATTTTTATAAATTTAATATTATTGATTCTTCATAATAATATTAATTTTGATAAAAAAATTTATATTATTATAAAATATTATATTTTAAATTATTATTTTAATATATATTATTTATTTTAATTACTGTATTATTTGTTTTATTAAGTAAAAAACTGAATCTTTTAATAAAAATATTAGATTAAAAAATTAATTTTTAATCATTTTAATTTAAAAATTAAAAATATTTTTATTTAAAAGAATAAAATTTTATTTTATTAAATTTAATAAATATTTTGTTAAAAAACAAAATATATTATACTTATCAAATTTAAATGTATTGTTTAACTATATCTTTATTTATCATTTTATATTTATTAGATAGTTTAACAATTAATTTTATAAAATATTTTTAACATAATTAATAATTTATTAACTTTTAATTTTTTTAAATTTTCAATTTTTATCTGTTAATTTTATCGTCTTATAATAAAAATAGTCAATAAAATATAAAAAAATAAAAGAAAACCTAAAAGGGGAGAATTATACACTCTTGAGGGTCAAATTTAAAATCTATGATGAATCAGATACATTTTAATGTTGTGGTTGGAAACTGGAGCCCACATAAGGTGGCAATACCATACATATACTCATCAATACATGGAAGTGTGGAAGGTAATGTCATTATTGCATCCTTTTGTTTAAGCAATTTTATCACCTGTCATCTTCGCACGTAAGGTAACTCTTGTGCCCACAAAAGTCTAACCAGAATAACCCTTTTACTTTTTTTATCATCTTTATGCTATGTTTGGTTGCGGAAAAGCAATGTAAGAGAATAAAAATTAAAATTAAAATTAAAAGAAAGTGAAAGGAAGCAATTTTTGGAAGTTTTAAGTTTAAAAGTTATTATTTTTTTCTTCACTTTTTTGTTTAATCAAATAAAGAGAAGTACATCGTTGTCAATAATTTCTTTCCATTTTTTCCTTTCAAACTAAACGCATTAATAGCCTCTAAGATTTCATCAATTGGAAGTGCTTCATGCTTAACTAGAGCAGCCCAACCAAAAATGTTCCTGGTGAAGTATCAACAGATATAACCGACATAACCTACATATACAGCAGTACGTTAAAAGCACGTGAAAAAATATCCTAGTGAATTAGGAAATTTTCAAGAAGTTACATAAGTGTCGTAATCAAAATTGTGAAGGCCCATCAATTTTGTTTGATTTAAAAAAATTTAAAAATCTATTAAAAATAATTTTTTAAAATTAATATATAAATCAAAGTTAAGTTTAAAAATTAGTTATATATTAAAAAGATATTAGTATCCTACATCATCTATCTAAAAATAATTATTCTAAATTAATTGTACAAATTTATTTTAATTTAAAAATATTTATTTAAACTTTTAAATATATATATATATATATATAATATTTTATAAACAAATAACATATAAAATTATACGCCAATATTTAAAAAAATAAATATTTACAAATTAATAAAATATAAACAAGAGAAATATTTTATAAAACTTTTAAAAAATTTAAATATTAATAAAATAAAAATTTTAAATTAAATGATAAAATTAATAAAAATAAAGTAAAAGAATAGAAATAAATATAAAAAAAGTAAGAGAAAAAAATATTTATAAAATTATGAGTTATATAAATAATATGCGTCTACGTATTTTCAAATTTAATAACAACTCAAAACTAATTTAGTTCTAATGATAAAAATAGATTTAATTGATTTAAGAAATATTATTAATAAAAAAATAATTTTAAAAAATTAAATTAAAAAATATTTCGTTTAAAAAATATATTATGAAAAAAATAAAAAAATTTAATAATACAAAATTAACGTTTTTTTTATTATATTATTATAAATAATAAAATATTTATATGGTATAAAATTTAAGATAATTGATGCTTTTATTATAAAATTTTACGATTATTTAAATACAGTATAATAAGGTATTCTACATGTAAAATTTTTTATATATAATATAAAAATAATTTTTAAAAAAATAAAAACAATTTTAAAGAAATTTATTTTAAATAATATATTAAAAAATTATTATTATAATATAATATTTTAAAAAAATATTTTAAATTTACATATACATAAAATTTAAAATAAATAAAAATTGTATTTAAATTTATATAATTTTTTAAATATAATATAATATAATATAATATATTACATGTATATATTTAAAATTTATTGCATTCGATTTAAAATAAATATATAATTATTTTATAAGAGAAAAAATTAAAAGTAAATCTAAAAAAAATTATTCAAAATAATTTTTACTTTAAAAATATTATTTAAAAAAATAAATTATTAATTTATTATAATATTTAAATAATATTTTAAATCTACATATACATAAACTTTAAAATTAATGAAAATTATACTTAAATCTTTATGATTCTTAAATACGATAGAATATGTTATATGCAAATTATAAACTTTAAATTATTACTATAAATAATAAAAAATATAAAATATAAAATATAAATAATTAAAAGAAGAAATAAGATGTAGAAATAATAATTTATAAATTAAGATTTTTTTTAATTTTTATTTTATTGTTATTATTATTTACAAATATATATATATATATATATATGATTAATTTTTATATATTTAAAATATTAATTGAAAAAGAACAAGTATCATTTAAACTAATTCTATTAATAAAATTTATTTTTAAATATATAAATATAACAAGGAACAAGCATGGGCTATTATTATTGGTAGTAGAGGAAAAATAACAAGGTTAAATTTGTATATGTGAAAAGTAGTGTGAAGTTATTATAAAAATTAAAATTTAAGTGATCGAGTAGTTTACAAAATATTATTAGCCAAAATGATTTTCATTACGAGTGAATGGTTAACAAATATCGTTGAATCTATCGGCCATTTCGTTGGGTTTTTGTAGTTATAATTTTGGTTCAATTGATTAACTTCCTTCTTAAAAAAAATCTATTGATGGGCTTGAAAATATTGCACCATTCCACCTAAATAGATCCAACTCTAATCAACTTCTATTTTGGGCTTCAAAACCGACAAGACAAGACACCTCAATGAGTCTGATCCAACTATAAAGACCACAATCTTAAATATTAGCACATGAAAATACGTTGATCCCATTTGAAACCCGGTAAAACCACTCAACCACATACCCAAATAAAAAGTACACGAAGACATTAATACGAATGGGCCATTATCAACAACTCTAACAATCATATTTAAATTTGACAAACCTTTAAGCGTATCCTTAAATTTTTTTCATTAAACTATCTTATTTTTTTCAACTCAAACCTATAAAAAAAATGTTAGTATTTAAATAATACTGTCTTACAAAAAAATAGTCAAACTATATCAACTTCTAATTTAACCTTTTTTAACATGAAAAACCAAATCAAAGAACTGCCAAAGAGGCTGTATATTGAAAGTAATAAATCATCAACTTTTCATTATTACATAAATCAATCATACTTTAAGTATACATGATTAAATAGATAGTAGAATCTATGTTTCCTTTGAACCTTTTAAAGTTAGAAATTTTAAATTTTGTTAGTATTTCAATATCAATAAACAAATAAAAAATTTGTACATTTAAAATTTTATAAATTTTCATTTTTGGCATAACTTTCACCTTTTTTTTTAATATTTTTATCTTGTTTAGTATTTTTTTCTTTTTTTTCTTAATTTTTTTCATCGTTATTATGAATGACGATCACAACCTTAGGTATCATTGTGATTTAGGTTCTTATTATTTGCATCTATTTGTGTCAATTGTTTTAGTATGGAGTATTTCCCTAACTGCCTTCTAATCTTTCAATTCTTTAGGTAAGGTTTTAGGTTGATCATGCATTGGTGAAGGTTGATGGATAATTGATTGGTATAATCTCAAATAAGTGACAATTAAGATGCGAATAAACTCGCATCTTAACTCAATGGCACAAATTAGGTTGGTTTTAAAAAAGAAATATGTTAGTTCAAAATTTAGAATTTTTTAGTGATAATAAAACATGAAAACCGTTTTTCAAAAAAAAAAATATAAGAAAAAATGAAATAAGCAGATCAAAATATTCTTAAAGTATTTTTTAAATAGAAAGAAAATGTAATGTTGACTCTACTTACTTACCTTGGATAGATCTATGGAGTGAAGAGGAGAGAGTTAGCTCCCAAGTTCATAATTAAAGATCTTATAGGTGAAAAAACTTAGTTCAAACTACTCAAATAAACAACTTATAATGGAGAAAACATTACAACTTACCATATCAAATTAAAAGAGAGAAAGAATGATACCATTAAAAAAAATAGCTACCTTAAATTGATTACATAAATTTAGTTTAACTTTAAAAAAAATTATTTAAACCCTTATATATATAAATATAATATTTTATAAACAAGCAACATAAAATCATATTTATGTGAAAATACTTAAAAAAATATATATTTACAAGTTAATAAATAAAAATAAGAGAAGTTTCTAACATAATTTTAAATTAAAATAAAAAAATGATAAAATAAATAGTTTCAAATAAATAATAAAATTATTAAACAATAACAAAGTAAGAAAGTAGAAATAAATATAAAAAACTAAGAGAAAAAATATATTACAAAATTTTGGCTTATGAAAATAATTTGTCTCTATGTATTTCTAAGTACTACTAGAACTTAGAGGCAACATAGTTATATTGATAAAAAGAGATTTGTTTGATTTGAAGAATATTTTTTATAAAAAAATAATTTTAAAGAAATCTTGGAATGATAAATTGAAAAGGATCTTGTTTAAATAATGCAAAATTGATGTTCCTTTTATTATGTATTATTATTATAAATAATTTATATTGTATAGTATTTAAGGTAAGTAATGGTTACATTATACAATAAGGTATGTTGTAGGTATGTATTTGAAGTTTGTTACATATAATATAAAAATCATTTTAAAAGAAAAAAGTAGAAGTAATGTTAAAGAAAATTTATTCTAAATAATATTTATATAGAATATATTTTAAATAGTATTCCAAATCACATATACATAAGATTTAAGATAAACGAAAGTTGTACTTAAACTCATATTAATCACCAAATAAAATACAATAAAATATGCTATATATACGTATTTGAATTTTGTTGTGCGAGATTCAAAATTAATACAAAATTATTTTATAACAAAAAAATCAAAGATAAATCTAAAGAAAATTTATTCAAAATAATTTTTATTTAAGAAAAATTTATTTTTAAAAAAATTGAATTATGATCGATGTATCCATAAGGTTTATCTCACTTGAACCCTAAACCTTTACGATTTTCCAAATATGATACAATAGAATATAATATTTTTATACTATTTAATATTTATTGTACATAAATATAATATATACTTTAATATTATATTAAAAATAATTATATAATATAAAATTTTATTATAATATAATGAATTTAATATAATTTATATATCAAATAATATCATTTATTTTATTTTTAATGTATAAAAATTAGATAAATAAGAATTTAATAAAAATTAAATTCTTTTAAAATAATAATAAAATTATTATTATTATTATTATTATTATTATTATGGTAATAGTGAATGTGATAATAATAGTAGTTATAGTGGCAATGATAATAATGATGGTAATGGTAGAGATACTAGTTTGAAAATGATCATAGTTTGAAAATGATCATAATGATACTGATGATAAAAATGATAATTTAACGGTTAGTTGTAGTGATTATGAAAGTGACGATATTTCGTAGATTTAAAAATAAAAATATTTTAAAATTAAAAACAGCAAAAAAAATTTTTTAGTTTTGAAATTTGAGTCAAAAATATTTTGAAAATGTGTTAAGATTTATTTTTGTTAAACAAGTTTTGTTATCCAAATTAATCTGAAAACCAGTTTTTGATTGCGATTTTTTAGTTTTTAAAACAAAAATTGATCGACAAAAATAATTTTAAATTGATTTTTAATATATTTTCAAAAACTGTCTTAACTCAAATATTAAAACTAATAAAAAATTTATTAATTGTTATTTTTAATTTTAAAATATTTAAATCTATCAAACTTTACCGCATCATAATTACCATCATTGTTAAACCTTATCACCATATTACAATTATCATTATTATAGTTAATATTATTATCACCTTCAATAATAATAAAAAAAATAAAAATAAAAATAATAATAATAATAATAATAATAATAATAATAATAATAATAATAATGTTAAAAAATTTAATTTTTATATAATAAAAATAAAATAAAAAATATTATTTAATATATAAATTATATTAAATTTATAACATTATAATATAATTTTATATTATATAATTATTTATAATATATTAAAATATAGAATATTTATGTAAAATATTGAATAATATAAAAATATTATAAAAATATATAAAATAATTTATTTTAATATTAATAATCAAATAATATGTAAATTTTTTTATGTATAATTATATAATATTTTTTATGTTACAATTACCATTTTATTATTATTATTATTTTATAAATATTTTTTTAACTTTTATTATTGTAATAATAATAATAATAATATTTTATATTACTTTAAAAGTTTAAATTTTTATAATTTATAAAAATTTAATTATTTATCTATTTTTATAAATTTATACATAAATAATATTATTTGATGTATTAAAATTATATTTAATTTAATATTACAATATAATTTTATAATATAGTATAATATATTATTTTAGATAAAATATATATTAAATAATATAAAATATTATAATAATAATATATAAAATTATTTATTTTATATATTAATAATTAAATAATATAGAAAATATTAAACTATATGGATTATATAAAAATTGTATAGATTATATAATATTTTTTATATTAGAATCTTGATGGTCATCATAATTAATATTATTATTATAATAAAAATAATAAATATTTATTTTTTATTATTTTAAAAATATTATTTTTAATTATTTTTTATCTAATTTTTATATATTAAAAATAAATAATATTATTTAAAATATAAATTATATTAAATTATAATACTATAATATAATTTTATATTATATAATTATTTATAATATTATATTATAATATATATATATATATATATTATTTTTATATAAACTAAATACTAAATGATATAATAATGATATAATAATAATATATAAATTTTTTTATTTTAAATATTATTAATAAAATAATATATAAAATAAAAATTTATATAATTATATATTACTTTTAATTTTATAACTACTTTAATTTTATAAATATTTTTTTTATTTCATTATTATAATTATTATTATAGTTATTATTATAATTATATTAATTTTTATTTTTATTATTTTTTAAAATTTAAAATTTATATTATTTTGATATAAATTTATTTTTTAAATTGATATTTTTATTTATATATTTTATTGTAAATTTATAATAAAATAATAAAATGATAAAATAGAATGATTTAATTTATTTTTATAAAAATTTTTAAAAACTAAAAATTAAAATTAAAATTAATTTTAATTTTTTAAAATTTTTAAAACTAAAATTTATCGAAAATGGGAACATCAAATTAATTCAAATTTTTATTAATCATATTATTTTGAAAAAATGAAGTAAGTGATAAATAAAATTAAAAGATTAATATGACAAATCAAGAAGTAATTTTAAAAAAGTTATTATTATTTTTATAAATTTAAAACTAATTTGATTTTCTGGAAGGGTAGAAACTAATTGAAGATTATTTCAATTAAAAATTAAGGAAGTCGTAGGCAAGAAAATCAAGTTGCAGTGGGTCCACAGTCAATAATGCTATATCGCGTCCGTTGGATGGCGGTGTAGGCTTGAATCCTGGTGAGCAGTGACTGGGTACGTAATTGGACAGTATTATTCCTTTTTTTCTTTCCCTTTTTTTTTTTTTTTGTTTTTGTATAAAAGCACCACTCTACACCACACGAATGCCGTGAACCATTTCGTGTCAAAGTGCTCTAGATTATAAAATTGCGCAAAAGAGAGACATATACGAAGATGGCGCTGCCCAAGGCTAAGGAGATCGTCTCTTCCAATCCCGTCGTCGTTTTCAGGTTTCTCTCTGTCGTTTTCTCTGTGTCATTTCTGCTGTGTGAATTTATGTGATGCTGACAGTTGAATTGATCGTTTTTTCTGGAAATGGTCGTTTACGATTGCCTTTGCAGCAAAACCTATTGCCCTTTCTGTGTCGAAGTGAAGCAGCTCTTCCATAAATTGGGGATTTCTTACAAGGCTATCGAACTCAACTCCGAATGTGCGTGCATGCATTTTCTTTTTCTTCCTTCTTTTTGCTAACCCTTTTATTTGTGACTCTGTGAATAATTGAATATTGGAAGGCTTTCACCCCCTAGATTATTAATTTTTTTTTAAAAAATTGTTGGCTAATAACTACACGTCGTTCAGCCTGTTTTCGCTTCGTCACACCTGGGTTTTTTTTTTTGTGAACATGAGGTGTTTTATGGCGTCCCTATATGTATTTTTCTGTTATTAATCCAGTCGATTCTTGTCATAAACTCTAATCTAGTTTTTTTTCTTTGATGGATTTTTTCCCCTCTCCATTGGGTGGGGAAATGTTAAAATTATTGGTCCACCCTGTCGTTAGAGGTTGGCGACGTGAAATTGCCAAGCTGCGTTGTTGTACTATTTGGTCAATGAATATGGTCATATTTTTTCTGATATCAAATGAAATTTTTTTTTCTTCTAATCAAACTAACTCGTGTTGAACTGATCAATGTCTTGTCCCTGCAATATGAGGCACATTAGGGCACTATATTCTGCTTTAATAATCTTAATAATTGTTTAGGAGTAATTTTGCTAGTTCCTACTTGATTTTCATTTGTCCAACTTTCTTTTATAAAATTAGTTGTTGAGGAATACATAAAAACGAAAATCATTTGAAATCGGTCATTTCCTCTAGCAATGAAACTACAGGGTGATGGTTTTGTACCATTTGAAGTGAATATTATATGATTTTGGTGTGTGTTCTGTTAATAGTAAGGTGAATTACAGCATTCTTTGGTCCTGTACATGGTTTTGGTGTGTGTTTTGCCTAAACTTTTATGTTTAGCAGCAATGATTTTTCATTGCTTTGTATTTTACCATCTATGAATCTCTCTCTATTTAATGATAGAAGGGTATTGGTTCTTATATAGTACCTCGGCATGATGCTGGAATAGTAGCTTTTACTAAAGTATGTATCAAACATTAGTATTTAGTAATATGTGGTGCAGATCAGGATTGTTTTGTAACAAGTAATCACAGTTCCATAGGTAGTTTTCTATTAATCAAATCATATATTATTTCCACTTAGCTGTGTGGGAAGCTATTCACAAAATGTATGGAAGTCATGTATTTCGATTTCCTTACGTAGCAAAATGCTTTCACTACGTTTTTTCTTCAGATGATTTTCTTCTATGTGCAATTTTGTTTGCTAATTCATGTGGTTGGACATTGTGCAGCTGATGGAAGTGAGATCCAAGCAGCATTGGCTGAATGGACTGGTCAGCGGACTGTACCAAATGTGTTTATCGGCGGAAACCACATTGGTGGTTGTGACAGTAAGATTTAGATGTTTTATGGATCTACTCAATTTTCTTACTCACTAGGTTTCATTTCATATAATCCATTAGTTTTTTTTGTGTTAAATTGAGTAGAATGGATTTTAATATAATTAATTTTGAACCGTTAAACGTTATTGATGTGCCAAAATTGATCTAGATTTTTATTGGAATGTTTTTTTTTTTTGTTATTACAAAGTGTGACAATTGATTTTTGAACGGGAAATGGATACTGAATTGTTATCTTGATGCTTATGCTTCTATTCAGCAACAACTGACTTGCACAGTCAGGGGAAGCTGGTACCTTTGCTGACATCTGCTGGTGCTGTTGCTCAATCATCTGCTTGAAGAAGCTCAGTTTCTGGTTATGTAGTGAACTAGCATAATAAGATGTTCAAATAATAGGGTTGGATGTAATTCAACTCCCAGAAACTCTTGCTTATTCCTTTGTGATTTCTCTTTAAACTATAACTCATCAAACGATTCTATTGCTGAATGAAGTTTTAGTTGTTGACAACAGTGATATATTGTCATACAGTCACTTAAAATCCTTTTTCCAAACAGCTACATTTCTTTGCAAGCCACAAAGTATGCGCATGATCAGTGGTCACCAAAATATTCACTCAATCGGCTTGTATGGAGCTACCAAATATGAGATTTAGAACTTGAACTGTGACATACCTATTGACAGGAAAAGCGGAATCTTGGAGTTCAATTTTCCAAGTTCCTATTTCTCCTTGAGTTTTTTCACAAATTTTACCTGAATCAGTTAAACTTTAATGGGAAGCCACACTTTTGGTTTCGGTTCCGAGAGAGCGTAGGAAGTGAAGTACTAAATTTGAATGATCCGGTAAATTCATTAAGGTTTATTTATTTAAATTTAAATAAGATTAATTCTAAATTATCAATATAATTAAGATATATGTTGAAATTGATTTTAGCCTTGTATACACTTTTATTAAAATTTACAAGAATTGACTTTTGAACGGTAAACTAAATAGGTGTCGATGATATACATTATCAGGGTTGATAATACCATTCAAAAATTTTTAAAATAAAATATTTTGCTCATTCAGTCGAGTTTTGGAATCTGTGAAACTTGGTATCAGAACCTTCCAATGCTTGGCTATCCTTTGTTTGTTCCTCCATTTGTGCTTCTCTAATTTACTATCTGATGAAGGTGAAAAATAATTTTTTTTTCTTTTTCGGTCTTTGGTAGAAATGATTTTGAAAAGGTAAAACTTTTCTTCATTTCTTCTTTCCTTTACTTTTTCTTCATTTTAGTTCTGTCTTTCTACAATTTTTTCTTTCTTACATATTTCTTGTATATATATGTATATCTTGAGAGCATCCCTATTCATCTGAAATGGATGATTTTCCCTTTGTGGCAAGAAAAATCTGAAACAAACTCTTATACTAGATTCCTATCCTACGCCAATTCATTGGAAAGGAAAAACATATATTTTAATAAAATATATAATTTAAATTTATTTATACACATAGTAAAATTGTTTACTGATTCCAAATTAATTTTATAAAATTAAATCTATCCAACTTTAAATTAACACTTATTCTGACATTTTATGACAATAAATTTTTTGTTTGACTCAGATTATTTTAGTTCCAAACCATTTATTTTCTCTTCGTAAATTTTTTTATAACACTTATGTCTTACATATACAGAAGAGGAAAAAATTGAAGGTAAACTAGACTAATTTGGCTTAATATTAATTGAACTACAGATTCATTAACAGGGTTGTGGCACATAAGTCATAGTTTACTTATTTTGTATTTTGTTCGAAAGTTAGAAGGAGAAAAAAAAAAAAACCGAAAGGGAAAGGTTTGAGGAGAAAGGAAAGAAAAGAAGAAAGATGCTAAATCCTTCCTCTATTTGGAGGTTGATAATTTGAGAGGAAAAAGCAATAGAGGGTTAACCTTTTCCTACAAGAGGTTTGATTTTAGGGAAGGTTTCCTTTGTTTGGACTGGAGCAGAATATGCAACAAGAGGAGTGAAACCTTGCGACAAAAATTCTCCAAATTGTAGATATTCAAAAATTATTCATAAAACAAGTTTTGGAAAGCTTTAAAAAATTTCCTAGTTCTTTCCCTCCTTAGTTTGGAACTTCTAGACAGAGGTAAGTTTTATAAAAATCCTCCCTTCCCTTTTCCCCCTAAATCAAACTCAAACAATATCTTACTATATTTGCTTTAGAATTTAGAGTATGTTCAAGCTGATCAAAGGCCTATATTTTGTGATTAAATTAAATAACTTGTTAGTGTAGTTTTAAATTTTGATATATTTTATACAATAAAAATGATAAAATTTAAACCTAAAATTTATCTAAATTGCCTTAATTTTTTATCACTAAACTGATCGTTTAGATAATTTAGTGATTCATTTTAATAAAAGTTACATGCTTTTTAATAAAACATATAATCAACTCCTACATAGTATTTTTTTAGTACGGAATTTTAAATAAGAGAGCTTCTATAAATTCTCACATAACTTTCACATGTGACATTCAATATTAAGTTTTTTAAAATTTAATCTTTTTCACTTTTAAAAATTAATATTAATTTCATAATTATTTCAAATCTTTGTGTCATTATTTTTTTTACATCTTTTTAATATATTTCCAGAAAACATAATAAAAATAATCTGTATTGACACATTTAATATTATCAATGAATTAAACTACTTATTTTAAAAAAAAAATGACTAATATAAAATTTTATTATATGCTCAAAGATACGTATTAAAAAAGTGATATTTTTTTCTATTAGTTTCTTTCTTTTTATTCAACACTTAATTATTGTCAAAATAGTTATCATAATTAATTAATTTAAATTATTATCAAAATTAGATTTAACATTTTAAATTAATAGTTAATAATAGAAATTGTAATCAAGCAGGTAAAAAATATATTTATAATTATTCAAATGAATTTCAAAAATACATTTTGATGTGAACGTGGGTACCACGATAAGCAAAAAAGATCATCTCGAAGATTATCTACAAGGAATGGAAGGTCCTATGACGCGGAATATGATCAAACGTATGAAACAAGCACTTGAAGGTCTTATCAAGGAAGTTCAGGGAAAAGACTACGTGGATCCAAGCCCAATTCCAACATGGGTTAATTTATGTAGTCATATCATTGAAGATCTAAAGTGATAAAGTTTATGATTTACTATAGATTACATTAGGATTTGATATTTATCTAAAAGTTATTCATTTTAAATTTGTTGCAATTCAAATTACAATCTAATTAGGATTTCTAATTTGTTATCTTTTTTTACTAGATTAGGTTCACTATAAATAGAGGTTAGAGATTCAGTGAAAAGACAGATTTTTGAGCACTAATCATATTTTCTCTCTGAGATTTTTTCATCTCTGTGTGAGTTGATTCCCTTGGTTCTTGGGCAAAGAACTACCTTTGATAACGTTAGTTCTTCCGGCAGGTCGCGGTAAGGGTCACGTTCCTCTTGATAACTTCGGTGCTCTCCAGCAGGTCGCGGTTTGTGTCGGGTTCCTTTACCTTATCTCACCTTATCTTACCTTACCCTTTCTTATCTTATCCTGATTCTTAAAATATTCCGTGATCGTTTCCGCATTCCGATTCATTCGCGTAGGGTGAATGATATAATTTGGCATCAGAGCTTCGGCTCTTGGAATCAGGTGTCATCTATCATTTGTTTTAATTTTCTCGTGTTAAAGTTGCTATCTACCAAATATTCCAAAAAAAAAAGAGTTGTGATAAAAATTCAAAAAAAAAAGAAGCAAAAAAAGTTTGTGATAGAAATTCAAAAAAAAAAGAAAATTCAAGAAAATTTTAAAAAAAGAAGTCTTTGTTCGATATAATTTTTTTTAAGTTCTTAATTCTTGACCAATATTTCTTACCCAATTCATCTTGTGTATCTGTGACTCTTTCGTTATCTGTGGGAAAATCAACTTGTGAAGTTCTTGGTTCAAGGATTTATAAGGAGAATCGAGAGGTAAAAGGCAAGAGTTGGTTAAAGCATTATAGAAAAATCCAATTCGAGTGTAAACACGAGTGAAGAGCCTCAATATTGAGGGCAAACACTAAGGGAATGATTGGTGAGACTTTATTATTCTAATTTATTTATTTTGTTTAATTTGCAGCATTGCCAACATGAATGGTGAACTCCATCAAAATAAAATGGATTTAAAAATATTCATAAAATTAGTTTAAGATCAATTCCAACAGTTAAACAGGAGGTTGGATGATATGGAAGGTTGTTCGAGAGGGAGGTCTCAGGTTTCTCGTCAGAGTAGTCCCCAAAGATTAATTCACTGTGATGAACAAGGAGATTGGAGGAAGAACTTAGAATCAAATAGTGAAAGTTTAAGAGGAAGAAGACGATATCGAGAAAAGGATAACAACTTGGGGAGTATTAAATTATCCCTTCCACCATTCCAAGGAAAAAACGAACCTGAAACTTATCTAGAATGGGAGAGAAAAGTGGAGCATGTGTTTGATTTTCACAATTACTCAGAGGAGAAAAAGGTAAGACTAGCCAGTTTTTCTTTTATCGATTATGCTAATATTTGGTGGGATCAGTTTATTCTTAATAAGAGGAGATATGGAGAGAGACCTATCCGAACGTGGGAAGAGATGAAGGTAGCAATGAGAAAAAGATTTGTACCAAGTCACTATCATAGCTATGATAAGATTTGTACCAAGTCACAAAAAACAATTACAAAATGTTACTCAAGGCGCCATGGTGATGAATATTATTACAAGGAGATGGAAATTGCTATGATAAGAGCCAATGTGGAGGAGGACAAAGAAATCACTATGGCAAGATTTATTGGAGGGCTAAAAAGAGAGATAGCTGATGTGGTGGAACAACAACATTATGTGGAGATGGATGAATTGCTTCATAAAGCTATTCAAGTGGAAAGACAACTCGAATCTAGGAACACTCGCAAATATCCTAAGTATGTTTCTAGTTTATCATCGAAGTTTAATTGGTCCAATGAGAAGGGAGATCCTAGACCAAAGGAGGTTTATTACGACCAAATGAAAAATTCAAAAGAATGTAGAATGAGAGAAAAAGAATTAGAAAATTAAGAAAGAGAAAAGAGAGATAAAATTAAAAGTGAAGAAAAAGTAAAAAGTAAAAAAAAAGAATGAGAAAGAATTAGAAAATCAAGAAAGAAAAAAGAGAGATAAAATTGAGAATGAAGAAAAAGTAGAAAATAAAAAAGAAGAAGAAGAATGAGAGTGAAAAGAAAGAAAAATCAAAAAATAAAGAAAAAGAAAATAAAGTTTGTGTATTTTCTCACAAAGGGGAGGTCGAGAGTGTTTTGAGGGCAAAGGAACAAGTTCTTGTACTTATGTACAAGGATATTTATCTTACTAACAATCATAACTCTTTTTTTCCTAGTGTGGTTGAATCTTTATTGCAGAAATTTGATCATGTATTTCCTAGAGAACCACCAAAAAGTTTACTTCCTATAAGAGGTATTAAACACCAAATTGATTTTATCCTTGGTGCTGTGATTCCAAACCGACTAGTCTATATAATTGTTCCTAAAGATACTAAGGAGATTCAAAGGCAAGTAGAGGAGTTGATACAGAAAGGCTTTGTGAGGGAAAATCTTAGCTCATGTACAGTTCATATTATCTTGGTACCAAAGAAGGATGGAACATGACGCATGTGCGTGGACTGTAGAGTCGTCAACAAGATTACAAGAGTTAGTGTTGATGAAGAAAAAGTTAAGGAAATTAGAGGATGGCCCACACCTACAAATGCTAATGAAGGAAGAAACTTCCATGGTTTAGCTAGTCTTTATGGGAGGTTTGTACAAAATTTTATTTCTAGAACTACCCCTTTAAATAAATTTGTTAAGAAGAATGTTAATTTTAAATGGGATAAGAAACATGAACAAGCTTGTAATTTTCTAAAGGATAAGTTAACTAATGACTCTGTGGTAAGTTTACCTAATTTTGATAAAGTTTTTGAGATTGGATGTGATGCCTCTAGAGTGGGTATAGGAGTTGTTTTAGTGCAGGATTCCAAATCTGTGGCATATTTTAGTGAGAAACTTAATGGAGCAATGCTTAACTATCCAATCTATGAAAAGGAGCTTTATGCCTTGGTGAGTGCCTTACAAACTTGGCAACGTTACCTTTGGTCGAGAGAATTTGTCATCCAGTCTGATCAATTCAGCTTGAAGTTTTTAAAGTCCCAAGGTAATCTTAACAAAGGGCATGACAAGTGGCTCGAATTTGATGAGATGTTTCCTTATGTTATCAAGTATAAAAAGGGAAAGGAAAACATTGTAGCGGATGCGTTGTTTCAAAGGTATGTATTACTTATGACTTTACAAACCAAATTACTTGGATTTCAATTACTAAAAACCATGTATGGGGATGATATTGAATTTGGACAATTGTGGAAAGCGTGTTCTGACCATGGTTTTGATGACTATTTTAGGCAAGATGAATATTTGTTTAAGAAAAATAAATTGTATGTACCTAAGTGTAGCGTAAAGGGAATGTTTATTAAGGAGACTCATGGGAGAGGATTAATTGGACATTTTGGCATTCAAAAATCTTATCATATTTTACATGAACATATTTTTTGGCAAAAAATAAAACATGATGTTAAACTTATTAGTGAAAAATATATTACTTTCTTACAAGCAAAATCTAAGGTAATGCATCATGACTTGTATACACCTTTACCTGTTCCTGAATATCCCTGGACTGATATTTTTATGGATTTTGTATTAGGACTGCCTAGGACCTCGAAAGGAAAAGATAGCATTTTTGTCGTTGTAGATAGGTTTAGTAAAATGACACATTTTGTTACTTGTTCAAAAACTAATAATGTCACTCATATTGCTGACTTATTTTTCAAAGAGATTGTACGTTTGCATGGCTTACCTAAGACTATTGTAAGTGATCGAGATGTTAAATTTCTTAGTCACTTTTGGAGAACCTTGTGGGGTAAATTGGGCACTAAATTATTATTTTCTACTGTGGCTCATCCGCAAACAGATGGACAAACTGAAGTTGTGAATAGAACTTTAGGTACCTTATTACGTACTATAATTCAAAAAAATTTAAAGGATTGAGAGAATTGTTTGCCTCATATTGAATTTGCATATAATAGGGTTTTTCACACATATACTTCATTTTGGATGGAAAGAAAAAGGCTGAATTTGTGCAGAAATTACATGCCAAGGTTCGCGCTAATATTGAGAAGAAGAATGAACATTATGCTCGGCAGGAAAACAAAGGACGCACCAAGGTGGTCTTTGACCCTGGTGACTGGGTGTGGGTTCACTTGCGAAAGGAGCGGTTTCCAAATCAAAGAAGTTCCAAATTACATCCTAGAGGAGATGGTCCATTTCAAGTGACTGAGAGGATCAACGATAATGCTTATAAAATCAATCTTCCAAGTAGCTATGGTAATGTGAGTGCCACTTTCAATGTTTCTGATTTATCCTTATTTGATGCAGATGACCATCAAGATTCGAGGACGAATCCTCTTGGAGAAGAAGGGAATGATGTGAACGTGGGCACCATGATAAGCAAAAGAGATCATCTCGAAGATTATCTACAAGGAATGAAAGGTCCTATGACGCGGAATAGGACCAAACGTATGGAACAAGCACTTGAAGGTCTTATCAAGGAAGTTCAAGGAAGAGACTACGTGGATCCAAGCCCAATTCCAACATGAGTTAATTTATATAGTCATATCATTGAAGATCTTAAGTGATAAAGTTTATGATTTGCTAAAGATTATATTAGGATTTATTATAGATTACATTAGGATTTGATATTTATCTAGAAGTTATTCGTTTTAAATTGGTTGCAATTCAAATTGCAATTTAATCAGGATTTCTAATTTGTTATATTTTTTTACTAGATTAGGTTCACTATAAATAGGGATTAGAGATTTAGTGAAAAGATAGGTTTTTGAGTACTAATCATATTTTCTCTCTAAGAGTTTTTCATCTCTGTGTGAGTTGATTTCCTTAGTTCTTAGACAAAGAACTACCTTTGATAACGTTGGTTCTTCCGGGAGGTTGCGGTAAGGGTCACGTTCCTCTTGATAACTTAGGTGCTCTCCGGCAGGTCGCGGTTTATGTCGGGTTGCTTTACCTTATCTCACCTTATCTTACTTTGCCCTTTCTTATCTTATCCTGATTCTCAAAACGTTCCGTTATCGTTTTCGCATTCCGATTCATTCGCGTAGGGTGAATCATATCATAATTATTTTTAAAATTTCAATTAAATAGGTAATTATTTTTATATTTGTTTATAATTATTTGGCACGATGTAACATTTTTAATAAATTATCTTACTTGGTGTAATTTATTTTTTTAATGATTTATTGAATTTAATTGGAATGTATTAATAGTGTAAAAAATTTATACTATCATTTAATTATGAATTTTTATGATTGAATTTTATAATAATCATTTAAAAAATAATTCCTATCATAATTTTTAATCATTTAATAGCGTAAATTTTTTACATTAAAAATATATTAAAATTAAACTCTAATCATTACTATATATAATGTATATTATCATTATTTTGCCTTTTAGAGGTTATAAATTAATTCATATTGGGATAAGATCTTTGTCAAGCTTGACGAAGAATGAATGTTTTATCAGTTGTAATCACGAAACCTTCATTTCTTTCGATTTCATTGTATTATCTCATTCGACTATTTCAATTACTTTCATCTAAATTCTTTTTATTATTGATTTTCAACGGTAGATTTGTTTATATATAATTCATGTAATTCATTTATGTTTAATAAAAAATTTTTTATGCATATTTTTATTTATTTCTATTTTATTATTATTTGTGATTTCATTTGTGCATTTTCCTACCTATATTATTTTTAACATTTTTTGCCCGAATACGGATACAAAGTATCAGGTACGATATGACACGTAAATATAATACCTATTCAAAAAATTGGATACGCTAACAACAAATTCTATTAAGTAAATTATAATGTTTTCTTATAAAATAAAAATATTATATTTAAGTTACAATGTTAATCCTTCTATTATCAAAAGAAAAATTGTATATTAAAAATATTTGGAGAGAATGCAATCAAGTTTTGATATTGGTAGCCCATAACCTGCATATTAAATACCTTATATGGGTACAATATGGAATCGCATATTAAATACTTGATATGGGTAATACTATGGAATTGTTGTCAATTTTAAAGTATTATTTATTATCTATTATAATATATAAAAATTAAAGTATGGGTTATAGCAATAATATATTAACTATTCTTTAATTTGTTATTTTAGGTTTTGTTCGAGGTTATACAAGTTTTCAGTTTTTTTAAATTAATTTTAAAAATAAAATTTGATTAATAAAAATAATTTTTAACATATTTCAAAAATAATTTTGACTTAAATTTTAAAATTAATTTTTTTATAAAATATAATTTTTAATTTTAAAATATTTTTATTTTTAAATCTATCAAATTTTATTATCATTATAACCATCATTACTATTATAAAATTTTTACTATTATAAAAATAACAACAACAATAATAATAATAATAATAATAATAATAATAATAATAATAATTTTTATTTTAAAATAATTTTATTTTTTATTTATTTAAATTTTATATATTAAAATAAAATAAAAAAATATTATTTAATATATAAGTTATATTAAATTTATAACATTATAATATAATTTTATATTATATAATTATTTATAATATAAGATTATAATATATATTATTTTTATTTAAAATAAATACTGAATAATATAAAAATATTATAATAATATATAAAATTATTTATTTTAAACATTAATAATCAAATAATATATAAAATAAAAATTTGTATAGTTATATAATATTTTTTATATTATGACTACTTTATCATTATTATTATTATTTTAAAAATATCATATTTATTTTTTTCATTATAACTATTATCATAATAATAATAATTTTTTTATTATTTTAAAATAATTTAATTATTGTATATTAAAAAATAAATAATATTTTTGATATATAAATAATATTTTAATATAATTTTATATTATATAAATTTTTATAATATAATATATTTATTTTATATAAAATAAATATTAAAAAATATAATAATAATAATAATATATAAATATATTTATTTTATATATTAATCATCAAATAATATATAAAATATAAAATTATGTAATTATATAATATTTTTTATATTATAATCATTTTTATTATTACAATCAACATTATCAATATACACTATAAAATATATATAATTTTATTATTTTAAAATAATTTATTTATTTAATTTTTATGTATTAAATTTAAATAATATTTTTTATATATAAAATAAATATTGAATAATATAAAATATAATAATAACAACAAATATAAAATTATTTATCTTTAATACTGATGATCAAATAATATGTAAAATATAAATTTATATAATTATATAATATTATTTATATTGTAACCATTACACCATTACTATTATCTCATACATACTATTTTTATTATTATTATTATTATTATTATAACTATATTATAAATAATAATATTTAATTTATTATTTTTAAAAATTTAAATTTATATTGTTTTAAAATATTTTTATTTTTAAATTAATATTTTTATTTATATATTTTTTATAAATTTATAATAAAATAATATAATAAAATAACTTAATTTTTTTAATTATTGTTAAAAATTAAAAATTAAAATAAAATTTAGCTTTAATTTTTAAAATAATAGATTAAAAATCACCTTAATAGAACCTTAACAATTTAAAATCTTTTAAATATTATCTTTTTATCAAGTAATCTCTTAATTTTAGTATAAACTTAATTTTTGGATGATAATGAATAACTAATTATAACCGTTTACCAACTTTAATTTAACTACATTTGTCTTTTAGCTATCAAACATTTTCTTAAAATTTCAACAACCATTGCATACAAAATAAAATTCTTAAAATTGATCATTATTCATATTTCAGCTTTAACTCATTAATTCGACAATACTAACATACGCCATATCAAAAGCTACCTAGCTGCCTGCTATCTATATCCTCATGTTGCAACCCTACTTCCTTCCCTTTTCCACTATTGCAAGTCACTTAAAGAACATAAGATCAAATTTCATATTTTATGATTATTTTTTGGTTAATAGTTTTATTATTTATTTAATGCAGTTGATTTTTTATTCTTATTATTATGAATTAATTTTAAATTTGTGTTGGGATGAACTTTAAATCTTTAACAAAATTGATTTATTAATTTTAATTTAAATAATATAAAAATTTAAATGATAAAAAAATAAATTAATAATTAAAACCGAATCATATTGTTAACATATTTTTACCTGAATTGAAATGTATAATATTTTATTTTAATGTTAATTTTAGGCTATTTATGCAAAGAATCAATATGTAGATTGTTTTAAATTAAGCTTAAATTTTCTCACAAAATATAATTAAAGTGTCAAAAAGTGAATGACAAAATATAATAAAAGATTAGTTTAATTGAAGTTAATTTTAAATTTTTTAACTTTTATTTTTTAAAAAGTAAGTAAGTAAATAATAATAATAATAAAATACGAAACGGTAGAGAATGCTACTCGCTCATATTAAAATTTGTTATATGATTTTTTAGAAAATTAGAAGATTTTTTAAAGATATTGAAATGATTTTATATGAAACTTTATTGAATTAAATATAATTTTCTTAAATTCACATGTACGCAAAGTTCGATCCAAGTGAATGTTGCACTTGAATTTGTATGAATTAAAATACGGAACGGTAAAAAATGCTACTCATTTGTATTAAAACTCGTCACATGAATTTTAGAAAATTTAGGATTTAAAATATTGAAATAATTTTTAGATGAAACTTTATTGAGTTAAATATAATTTTCTTAAACTCATGTGTACACATGATTCAAGTTAAGCGAAGGTTGCACCTGAACCTGTGTGAATTGAAATACGGAACAGTAGAGTGCTACTCGTTCGTATTAAAACCTGTCACATAAATTTTAGAAAATCTAAGATTTAAAATATTGAAATAATTTTTAGTTGAAACTTTATTGAGTTAAATCTAATTTTCTTAAACTCACTTGTGCATAGGGTTCGAGCCAAGCGAAGGTTGCACCTGAACCTATACAAATTAAAATACGGAACAATAGAGAATGGTACTCGTTCGTATTAAAACTTGTCACATGAATTTTAGAAAATTTAGGATTTAAAATATTGAAATAATTTTTAGATGAAACTTTATTGAGTTAAATATAATTTTCTTAAACTCACGTGTGCATATGGTTTGAGCCAAACGAAGGTTGCACCTTAACCTATATGAATTGAAATATGGAACGGTAGAGAACGCTACTTGTCTGTATTAAATCTTGGCACGTGAATTTTAGAAAATTTAGGATTTAAAATATTAGAATAATTTTTAGATGGAATTTTATGTAAGACATGTTATGCATGTAAAGAGCATAAAAAGCAGTAGAATAAGATCAAATACCTCTCGCCATTGCTTGTAATTTGCTTTCCCGTAGGTAACCAAGTTGAAGATTTTCTCACAGAAACCAAAGCACTCACAGGGATCTTCCAAGCACTCAAAACTCATTCTAGATGGAATATTAGTGTTGAATGTTTGGTGCTCAGAGACCTCTGCTTAAGCCACTATTTATAGGCGTTTCTTTCCATAAAAAACTATCCTTAATGTTAATGGACACATCATGGGTTCATCATAGGTGTGAGGGAGGTTGAAAGAGGACCATTTTCTTATAAGGTAATTGCTCCATAATCTTTGGTGGGCAATTATCATGAATGTGCAAAAGTGCATGTATAACCAACATTCTTCCACTTGATCTGTATGCCTTCAATATATACCCATGAAATATCATGTACTTCAGAAACACAATATATGAATCATGACGATGTTTCCTTTTAAATTAAGTAGTATCTTCCATGTATTACAATATATCTTGTTTCTAAGTCTTTCCTAAATTACTTAATGAAGAAACCCAATGTTTATTCCAGGTCCATACTGTAGTGACATTTCTGAATTAAATGAATGTGTGCACACAAATGCTAGATGTGAGAAATGATGGTAGACTTTCATAAATATTTGTTCTAATAACAACAATTTACAAACTGGAACCAAGTCTCATAGTGACAACATGATCCTTAAATTTGTATGGAGGCATGCCCTTAGTTAAAGGATCGACTAACATTAGCTAAGTGTTAATGTGTTCAATGATTACTTTCATATCCTTGACATGCTCCCTAATGACTAAATACTTAATGTCGATATGCTTACTTCGACTTTCACTTTTATTATTTTTAGCCATAAACACTGCAACTGAATTGTCACAATATATCTTTATTGGCCTAGAAATGGAATCTAGAAGTCTAAGCCCAGAAATGAAACTCTTCAACTATATTCCATGTAAGGAAGCCTCAAAACATGAAACGAACTCAACCTCCATTGTAGAGGCAGCAGTCAAGGTATGCTTGGTACTCCTCCAAGATATGGCTTCACTGGCTAACATAAAAATGTAACTAGATGTTGATTTTCGTGAATCAACGCAGCCAGCAAAATCAGAGTCGGAGAACCCAATCACCTCCAAATTATCCAAGTGTCTATACATAAACATGTAACCCTTCGTCCCTTAAAGATACCTCATGACTTTCTTTGCAGCTCTCCAGTGATCAATACCTGAATTAGTTTGATATCTTCCCAGCATTTCCATAACAAATGCAATGTCAGGCCTTGTGCAGACCTGAACATACATTAGGCTCCCAACAGTAGAAGCATATGGAATGTTATTTAGTTGTTCTTTCTCAAGGTCATTCTTAGGGCATTAATTCAAATTGAATCTATCACTTTTAACAACAGGTGCTACAGTTGGTGAACAATCCTTTATTCAGAACCTTTTTAAGACTTTATTGATATAGACCTAGAATACCAATGTCTATCACGATGAATCTTAATACCAATGACATAAGACGCATTACCTATGTCCTTTATATCAAAATTCTCATAAAGAAATTGTTTCACCTCATGCAACATGTCTTTGTTATTAGTTGCAAGAAAAATGCCATCCATATATAGAATAAGGAAACAAATTTTACTCTCATTTAACCTTTTGGTATATACATTGATCCATGATGTTCTCAACAAAACCAAATAAAGAGATAACATCATTAAATCTCAAATACTATTGACGAGATGTTTGTTTCAGGCTATATATGGATTTCTTTAACCTGCATACCAATTGCTCACCATTATTAGAGGAGAATCCTTCAGGTTGTTTCATATAAACCTCCTCTTAGGAAAGTTGTTTTCACATCCATTTGTTGCAACTCAAGATTAAAATTAGCCACCGATGCCAACATAATGCGTAAGGAATCTTTCTTAGATACAGGTCTAAAAGTTTGTGTAATCGATTCTTTCTTGCTGAGTGAACCCCTTTATAACAAGTCTAACCTTATACCTTTCTATGTTGCCTAATGAATCCCTTTTGGTTTTATAGACCCATTTACACGCAATGGGTTTTACACCTTTAGGCAACAAGACAAGATCCGAGACATTGTTGCTCTTCATGGAGTTCATCTCTTCATGGAATTGTACCATAATTCTGACTCCTTGCAATTCATGGCTTGTGAATAAGCTTCAGGATCTTTTTCAACTCCAACATTATACTCACATTCTTACAGATACACTAAATAGTCATTTGGAATAGCTGATTTTCATACTCTAGTAGATCTTCTTAATATTGCATCAACATCTTTTGGAGGAACATGTTGTTCAACTGGATGTTAATCAATTTCTAATGTTTGTTGAACAGGGTCTACTGGATCATTATCAGCAATTTGCGGAGCTCCATGAACAAGTCATTCAACATGCACTCGAACTGAAGGAGTGTGATAAACAACTATAGTTCAACTATGACTTGATGTAGAAGGTTGTAGGTTAGATTTCTCTAACTCGGATCTTTCACTTAATGATCCAACATTCCCACTAATCAAGTCATTTTCAAGAAACTTGGCATTTCTTAACTCCACAATCCTAGTACTATGAGATGGGAAATAGAATCTATACCCTTTAGAACTTTTAGCATATCTAATAAAATATCCACTAATGGTCCTTGGATCTAGTTTTTTTTTCATGTGGGTTGTAAACTCTCACCTCAGATGGGCATCCCCATATGCGCATATGTCGCAAACTTGGTTTCCAACCTTTAAATAACTCAAATGGTGTCTTAGAGACTGCCTTAGTTGGAACTTGGTTCAATATATATGTTGCTGTTTTAAGAGCTTCAATCCAAAAGGATTTTGGTAGTTTAGAACTACTAATCATACTACGAACCATGTCCATTAAAGTTCGGTTTCTTCTTTCCGTTACACCATTTTGATCAGGAGAACTTGGCATGGTATATTGGGCAACTATCCCATTTCTTGAAGAAACTTCGCAGATGAACTTGGTGCTTGTCCATCTTCAGTGTATCTTCCATGATACTCGCCACCTCTATCAGTTCTCACAATCTTAATTTGCTTACCGCATTGTTTCTCATACTTTTCCCTTGAAAACCTTAAAGGCATCTAGTGCTTCATTTTTTCTATGAAGCATGTAGAGATACATATATCATGAGTAATCATCTATAAAGGTGATGGAGTATTTTTGTCCATGAGCATCCATATCTGGGCAACAAATATCAGAATGGATGATTTCTAGTACGGTTGAACTTCTTTTGGCATCTTTCTTAAACTTGTTAGTTTTCTTTCCCTTTATGCAATCTATACAAGTCTTAAAATCAGTAAAATCTAAAGTACTAAGTACTCCGTCATTCACTAATTATTTAATTCTCTCAATAGAGATATGTCCTAATCTTTGATGCCATAAGGTGGAGGAATCCTTATTAATAACACATCGTTTAGTCCCAGTTTGAACATGCAAAATAGCATGAGTGGCAGTATTTTGTAAATTGAGGGAATAAAGACCATTGCATAAAACACCATTACCAATATGTTTATATTTAAAATATAAACTAAAACCAGTGTTCATAAAATTGAAATTATATCCCAAAGGAACAAGTCTTGAAATAGAAATCAAATTTCTAGAAAAACTAGGAATATAAAAGGTATTTTCTAAAATTAAAATAAAGCCACTCCTAAGTACTAATTTGCAAGTTCCAATAGCTTCCACATGCGATTGCATCATGTTTCCTGAATAGATACATCGCTTAGTTCCCTCAAGTTTTTCAAACCCTGTAAGTTATTTGTAACATGAATTGTAGATCCAAAATCAATCAACCATATGTTATTACAAACATCAACCTTATTAGACTCATAACAGACAAGTGAGAATGAGTTACCTTTCTTTTTAAGCTAGGATTGGAACCTGAGACAATCCTTCTTCATGTGCCCTTTCTTTTTGCAGAAGAAGCACTTGGATTCTTTCTTTATGTCTCCTTTGGGAGAGAATTTTTCCTTTCCTTTCTTTTTGACTTGGTCATTCCTATTCCTTCCTTGAGTTGCGAGATGCACACTCTCACTGCCCTCCATAAGCAACCTCCCTTCTTCTTGCACACACATGGTCATAAGTTCATTAACAGACCATTTGTCCTTATGTATGTTATAAGAAATCTTGAAGGATCCATATTGTTACGACAGAGAATTCAATATATAGTACACAAGGAAAGATTCTGACATAGTAACCTCAAGAGCCTTAAGTTGGGCCGTTATATCCCTTTTGTGCATGATGTGTTCACCCATTCCTTTAATACTAGTGAGGTTCGTGTTACAAAATTTCATAATTAAGGTGCTCGCTATGGCTTTGTCTGAAGTTTCAAATTTCTCATCAATTGCCTTCATTAGGACTCAGGCATTGTCATATTGCTCAACAAAACCCCAAATGGCAGAAGAGATGTTGGTCTTTATAAACATGACATAAAGACGATTAGATTGCTCCCACTTTTCATAGAGATCAACATCATCAGGCTCACTAACCTCCGTAATTGGAGGTAGTTCGTCTTTATGAATGACATAATCAATGTCCATCTAGTCTAAATGAAGGAGAATTCTCTCCTTCCTCATCCTATAATTATCGTCCTTAAGTTCGGAAATTTCACATTTCATATCACATACATTCATAGGTTGAAAAACTGCACAGAAAATATATTTTTTAACATGCTTATAAAATGAGGCAACTAAATAATTTTGTTTTACGAATGTAAATCATACAATAAAATATGAATTTTATGACATAGAAATTGCTCTGGGCTAAATTCCTAATTCAAATAAATTTATACAACCTTATTGATAAAACTATTAAATTATATTCCTTTTCTTAATTTCTGTGGGTAATTAAGTAAATAATTTAATATTTCATCCCAATTAATTCACAATGTAATATAATAGTATCGTGTAAAATAAATTTATTATATTAAAAGTGAAATAATTACAAATAATATCTTTAATTTTAGGTGACTTATATATAATTTTTCTAATTTAAAAATGTTGTGGCTACTCTTTAAAAATTATATTAATCACAAGATATTAATCTATAAAATTTTATGAAATTATTTAATATCTACAACTCCTTATTTGATTTCAAAATAATTTTATCTAACTAAAGCTAGTGTGACTAAATAATAATTAAATAAAATTATTTTAATCATTAGATCGTAAATTAATATTTATTACTAATTATTTTATGTTATAAATGTAATTAAATAATTTCCAAAAATTTATATGTATAACTTGTCTAAAATATACATATAATCATATTTAATTATAAAAATTCTAAAAATATATCAAATTCTAAAAATTTTCCTTTTATTGTTTCAAGCTTTTAAGGAAACCAATTATGTGCGGGTCGACAACACACGTCTTGTGCAACTTTTCAAGTCAAAGCATTATGTTTACTAAAAATTAAATAAATGGTGCTAGTAGGACTCGAATCCAAGAACCAAAGGACCATCAAACAACAATAAACACTATGAACACCTAATTATGTCCGAGGATAAATTTACAAATAAAAAAAGTATAATATAAAATTTATTTGGGTTTGAAATCATTTAAAAAATAGACAAATAAAAATAAAGAGAAAAATATAAGAATTGGAAAAAAAGAAAATAGAAAAAAGAGAAAAGTAGAAAATAGAAAATAGAAAACAGAAGCAGAAAATAGAGAATAGAAACAGAAAACAGAAAAATTGGACCAAAACAAAAAAAAGAAAAAAAGAATAAAGAAGAAAGAAAAAAAAAAGAAATTTGCAAGAGGAAATGCTAAATTTGGCTCAAGTAAAAATATAAATATAACTTGAAAGCTTAAGTCGGGGGACTTTTTTGGAAAAAAAAGGGAAAATTTTGGATCACTTTGAATCTTTGGGGCTCTTTGATTTTCTCTAAAAACAAAAATAGGAACTTCCCTCTCAGGGATTCTTTGGCTAGGGAAAATTTGAAAAAAAGAAATCACTCACTGGTTCTTGAAGTGGAGAAGGAGGCATTCGCATCTTCTTGGCAGCGTTAAAGCTCTTTTCGGAAACTTGTAAATTTCAGATTGAGGAAGGGAACCATAGAGGCTCAAGAACGTAGCACTGAAGAAGGTTGCATGAATTAAGAAGAGGAAAAGCTCGGAAGGTCAGAACTCTCGCGCTCCACCAAAGCTATGAAGATTTAGCAAGCATTCAACACCGAACAAGGTTCATTGCACATTCATCAGGTGAACTCATGGATAATGATATAGATTTATTTTATATATACTTATAATCGGAATCCTGATGTGGTAATTTAGTGCTTAAATCACTTAACCAAAATGATTCTTGAATAGTAAGTAGATTCTTAGCATGTTCTGTTAGCAGTAGTTCATATATTCTTCCTGTATATAGGAGCCACAACCTGTTACATTTGAATGACCGCATAAACTCATCTTCTTCCTTAAAGTGACATCATGGTCTTCATTTGAATCGTCGATTACTGGTACGGAGTTAGTAATAAAGACCTCTTCCTTTCACGATCCAATTGGACTTCCACATAAAGGATACATATAAGCTAAAATAAAAACAAGAGTGTCAAATTAAGGAGGTCAAGTCCTATAACCAACTGTATAATGCTGATCTAGAAATTAAATGATCCAAAACATTGAAAAGGTAGGCCAGATATAGGGATGTAGCCTCACCTTACTGATGCAATGTTCGATTGCAAGGTTGATGCTGCTCTAGATTTACAGGGAGTTCTCATTAGAATTAGAATGTCTAAATCTCTGGAATTTAAATATATAAAGGTTCATTTTAAATCAGTGTAACCATTTTGGGAAGATGTTGAGTTAATAGGTCTGCAAAGGGAATTAGGAATTGACTAGGCTTGTGTGCAGTAGAATGGAAACGTTTCAAGCAGTACCTAGATCACTCTTAAGTTAGTAAATCAGGTGCGGCTGAGAATTGGTACTGTAAGGAGGTCCCTGCAAGCGCAAATTGCAGAAGAAATGAAAGTCCCTCTGCACGAGAAGTTAATGAATAAAAGGTTCATTGGGCTACTGCTACTGTCTGATTTGATTCCTGAAAACAAAGAATTGTTGGTTGCATGATGTTGAATGCCATGTTACTGTATTCATTGAAAGGAAATATTTAGATTATGAGACTTGATGCTTGCCTATGGTATTATGCTTAGGATAGGCTGGATCCCTGTATTACCATGACCATATGTCATCTTACCCCAGGTTCTGCCTTTGGTCAAAGGGTAATGCTATCGATCTCTGAGTTGCTCCCTCAATTTTCTCTGCCCCTTTTAGAACCATTTTCATCCACAGTGTATGCTTAGATATGTCATATTAGTAGACTAATTTGGGAAGCACACCAACAAAAGAGGATCCAGATTGAATGGTCAAAGGATTCACACCATCTGTGCTAAGTGGATTTTTGAGTCTGTATAATGAGTCTTTTGAGTTGATGAATCTAAAGAAGCCGAGCGGATTTTTAGTCTACATAATGAGTTTTTTGGGTTGTTGAATATAAAGAAGCCGAAGAAGTAAAGTTAAAATCACTTGTAAGTAATAAACAACCTTCTTGAAGTATGAGCTCACCTAACCCCACCCTATCAATATTTATCAAAGCACATGAAAATTAGTCTGAAATCTTTGCCCATATAAGCCAAATTCATTAACATTAGGTTGATGAATATAAAGAAGCCAAGAAAGTAAGGTTAAAATCACTTGTAAGTAATAAACAACCTTCTTGAAGTATGGGCTCACCTAACCCCACCTATAAATATTTATCAAAGCACACGAAAATTAGTTTGAAATCTTTGCCCATATAAGCCAAATTCATTAACGTTGGGTTGATGAATATAAAAAAACCGAGGAAGTAAAGTTAAAATCACTTGTAAGTAATAAATAACCTTCTTGAAGAAGTGTGGGCTCACATAACTCCACCCTATCAATATTTGTCAAAGCACACGAAAATTCAAGCAAAGTCACCAAATTCATTAACATTAATTGCCCCACCACACCTTTTTTCATAATAATTAAATATAATTTCAATTTTCGAAAGTATTCGCTATATTAAACTTAAGTCAATGTAAAAATTGAACATGAAATCTCAAAATCAAAAATCCCTTGTCAAATATTGTTTTAAAAAATAATAAAATAAAAAATAAATAATAATAAAAAGGGATAATAAGTAAACAAATAAATAAAACATACCTTATCTAATGCAAATCTTGTTTAAATTTTGTAGAATAAATCGAAGAAAAATATTCTTTTTATTAATTAAAGAATAAAGACAAAATAGTGTTTTAAATATAAACTACTCATTCTTCAAACAATTAACTTGGATCAATTCCATTATTGTCGATTCTTAATTTTCTTTTATATTAAATTTGGGGTCAAGTTTATTCCCAATAGACTCCACAAGTAAAAATTACTGTTTTACTAATTCTGTTAAAAATTTTTGTTCCAATTTCTTCTTGAAATTCGTCAAAATGGATCCCAATACAAGTAGGCAGCCTTCTCTGCTGTTCCGTGTTGGAATTCGTGTGGGTTCAAATGCGGCTTACAACGTTTTGAGCTTCGCACGGATGTTTTCCTGATAAACTTCTGTTTTATTCAAAACTTCCACATTCTTCTTAGAAACTCGTCTAGGCAGATCCCAATACGAGCAGGCAGCCTTCTCTGCTATTCCGTGTTGGAATTCATGCAGGTTCAAATACGACTTACGACGGTTTGAGCATCACACAAACATTTTTATGATAAACTTTTGTTTTATTCAAAACTTCCACTTTATTTTAGAAACTTGCCTAGATGGATCCCAATACGAGCAGACAGCCTTCTCTGCCTTTCCGTGTTGGAATTCATGCGGGTTCAAACGCGGCTTACGACGGTTTGAACTTCGCATGGGCGTTTTTCTGATAAACTTCTGTTCTATTCAAAACTTCCACTTTCTTTTTGGAATTTCGTCTAAACAGATTCTAATACGAGCAGGCGGCCTTCTCTGCTGTTCCGTGTTTTAATTCGTGCAAACTCACACGTGGCTTACGACAGTTTGAGTTATGCGAGCACGTAATTTTAATCTATTCAAAATTAATTTTTCTTGATATCACCCTTCTATTTTTGAGAGATCAAGTCTCTCATCCCAGAACTACGTAGCTTTGAGTTTCCCATTGCACTAGGGAATACGTAGGAGCAGGATCAAGTCCTGTCAGGCTATTTTCTAGCAACCTATTTATTTTTATTCTAAATTCAAAGGGATCAAACAGTTTTAAAAAAATATCAAAATCAAACACTCAGTTTAAGGGTACCGTTCTTCGGAACGGGCGAGTAGGGTGCCTAACACCTTCCTTATTTGTAACCGACTCCCGAACCTAGAATTTTTTCCTCATGTTAGGATTTTTCCAAATGTTTTCCCTTAGATAAAAATTTGGTGGCGGCTCCACCTATCCAATAAAATTCTTTTCAAATTTTTAGAGAGTTCTTCATTATGTTGTAATTACGGTTACGACAAATAACGACTCTACTAGGGAGTTTAGAAAGTCAAGCCCTGTTTCAAATTGAGTGTGTAACATGATGTTGATCCCTTTCTATTTATTCGCTACTTTCCTTTATTTATTTCATGTTGTCATTAATTCAAAATTGTGTGTTTCTCACCTTAGGGTAGGAGATTTGTATATATCTATTGTGTTTCAGTTGTAGGTTATTCCACACATTGTAGTCCTACATGCATAACATGAGTGGGGCCTTACACCCGGGTCTGAGCGAAAACCTAGGACTGGAGGGGTTTAGTGGTGTCACTTGGGATACACATCCTGTTTAGCTATCACGGAAACCCAGCTAGAGTGTGTCTTTTTCTTGGTGCCCTGCAAGTGGTAGCCTTCTCTGCGGTTGTAGTAAGCACCAAGTATTAGAACTTGGCTCTAGTGACCTTCACAACTTCCAGGATTACAAACCACTTTGTGAGAGATGCATATATCGGAAGGACCTTAAGCCTATTTCACACATCACTTCACTCAAGACATTAAAAGGAACGTATTTATTTTGAAAAAAACACAAAATATTAAGATTTGAAATTGATTTAAATTAGAAAAGCAAAAGAAAATTTGAAACTAAAAAGGAAGAAAATAAACAAATTTGACAAATAAAATAGAAAGGAAAATTCAAAAATAAATTTTCACATTAATGAATAAAATTGGGGCAAGTTTTTTCCCAAACCAAGTCAAATTAAAATTTTGGAAAATAATATATATATAAATTCAAAAGAGATAAGAGTTAGAAAATTCGAAAGAGAAATAGAAAAATAAAAATGGTTTCTATTAACAGATTTTGGAGAAAAAAGAAAGAAAAATCCAAATAAGAAAAAAAGGAAAATTTGAAAGAAAATCTAAAGAATGCTTTTATGTTTAAAGAAAACTTTGGAAAATTTTAGCAAAACCAAAAGATTTTTTAGCAAAACTAAAAATACCAAAATTACTAAAAATCAAGGCCAAATAAGTAAAGCAATAGATCATTCAATTATTTTCAAAATGGTCAACTTGCAAATCTCTAATTATTTGTGCATCCAACATTCATTCATTCATTAAATAAATTTATCTTTGATTTTGAAAATCATCCCATACTTCCCTCATTTTATTACTCACTGAAGCATTAACATTTTATTATTCATTGACTTTGCATGCACATTGTTTCTCAAAAAATTAATTTTTGATTTAAGAGAAAAAGTGAAGAAAGACAACTTTCTTGACATCCTTATAGGACTCATTCACAATCAAGAGTTATGGATGAGTTGGAAAGGCAAAATGAGGAGTTGAAAAGTGAGGTGAGGACACTGAAGGAACAAATGGCCAAATTAATGGAGGCCATTCAATTGTCTGAAAAAAGAGGCAAGACAGGATCCCTTCCAGAAGAACCAATAGGCCCATCACATCTTCTAGGCTACAGTCCGCAAATTTCTTTACCATTAACTATGCCTCCACAAACTGAACAGGTTCATTATGGGTTCTTTCAGGGGCATGCACCCTCATTCCTAAGACATACACAAGCCCAAACATAAAAGCTACCTTCAAATACCATAGGAATCCCTCATATAATTCCAAACACCACTTCACATGAACCTACCCAAACCTACCAAATAGCTCTTGGGGGAATGAAACCTATGTTCACCCAAGGGCCTCATCTTATATACATACCACCCTCTCATCCTCACAATATGCCAGGAGGATATCCAAGTCATCTTATCGTTGAAAATGCTGAGAAGTGGAAAACCCTGGAAGGAAGAATCCGGGCAATTAAGGGAAGTGCATATGATGCTAGAGACACATTTGATTTGTGTCTGGTCCCAGACGTGGTCATTCCTCCCAAGTTTAAGGTTCTTGAATTCAAGAAATATTAAGAGACTGGTTGTCCGAGGAACCACCTGATCATGTACTGTAGGAGGATGGCTACATGTGCCCAGGATGATAAGCTGCTCATCCACTTCTTCCAGGACAGCTTAACTGGGGCATCTGCCAACTGGTATACCCAACTGGAACAGACACATATCCATTCATGGAGGGACTTGGCTGATGCATTTATGAAGCAATACAAGTATAACCTGGAGATGGCTCGAGACAGAATAAAGTTTCAAAATATGGCCAAAAAAGGGGACGAGACCTTCAAACAATATGCACAACACTGGCGAGAGCTAGCAGCTCAATTGCAACCCCCCTTTATTGGAGAAAGAACTGGTCAGCATGTTCGTCGATACACTCCAAGATCCTTTCTTTGACAAGATGGTCGGTAGCATGACCACTAGCTTCTCTGATGTTGTCATCATAAGGGAAAGAATCGAGGGTGGCATGCGCTATGGAAGGATCATGCATAAGTTTGCAGGGACAGTGGATGCTTCTGTTGAAAAGAAAAAGGCAGGTGAAACTTATAATGTGGCTTCTGGTCAAGGCCAATACACTCCTCAGATGACGCCTTATGGACCAGCCGATTTCCAACTACAACCACCACCTTATACACCATATCCCTACATCGCTACCACCTACGAGACACCTTACCCTCCAGCTCATAACTATCCTATGCAAATCCAACCACCAGCACCATTCACAGCCCAAACACAAGCCATAAGCCAAAATCCCAACCAAGGCCAGAAACAAGAGAAAAAATCTGTCAAATTTGATCTTATTCCAATGACCTATACTAAGCTGCTACCTTACTTAATCCAGAACTCTCTACTAGCTCCTCACCCTTTGAAACCTCAAGAACCACCATATCCTAAATGGTATGACGCAAATGCTAAATGAGACTACCATGTAGGGTACATTGGTCATTCAACGAAAAATTGCCAAGTTCTAAAGCATAAGGTGCAAAGTTTAATCGATGTGAAATGGTTGGATTTTGGGAGGATTGCTCCTAATATAGGAAATAATCCATTGCCAAATTACGAAAGTCCATCAGCTAGCTGAAAGAAATTGGGGCAGTACAACGAGGTGCCGTGTAAAGAGCCAGGTTGACAATATCGAGGAAAATCATCCAGGATTTTTCATACTTTTCAAAATCAATCTTTTGTAAATAAATCTCAATCAATAATACAAAAATTACGTTTTTCATGTTTCTTGGGCATGTACCTTACTGACTTTTACTTCTTGAATTTTCCATTCTTTTCATTATTCCCACCACTCATCTTATATCCAAAATAATAAATACCTGTTGGTGAATATGTCGATGCTGTAATAAGTAATTTGGAATGTCTTATTAATCAAGCTGAAAGAGAAAATTAAATGAGGAAGTAGAATAAACAGGATCTAAATATAACCATGGATTCCAAATCACCCTTCATTGTAATTTCTCTTGTCCAATAGAAGAAATAACAAATGTCTCGCTTCATCATAAATCCAAATCCAAGCAAAATTTGGGGATGCAAAATAGATTTACTGAATTAAGAATAAAAAATGATCCAGGCAAGACTAATATCTGACCAGGAAAAATAAAAAGAAAAAGAAAGAAAAACCCCGTTGGATTAAAACCAAAAATAACTCAGGCAAAATCATGCTCAAGATTCAAGAAAAAAAAGAGAAGAAGAAGAAAAACCCCGCTGGATTAAAAGAAAAAAAAGAAGAGTAAAGTAATAATCGACAAAGTCATGATCATAAAAGGTCTTACTGGATTAAAATTACAAAAACAATTCAGGAAAAATTAGGATCAAAACAAAATCCCGCTAGGTCGAAAACCCTTAAAGGGCGGCCTAAGCAAAAGCTAGGACAGTCACAAATAAAAAGCCCGCCAGGTTGAAAACCCTCAAAGGTGACCTAGGCAAAAGTTAGGGCCACAAAGGAGATAGCCTGCTAGGTCGAAAACCCTCAAAGGGCGGCCTAGGCAAAAGTTAGAGCAGTCACAAATAAAAAGCCTGCTAGGTTGAAAACTTGCAAAGACGGCCTAGGAAAAAGTTAGGGCAAACAAAAGATTTGCTGGGTTGAAAACTCAAAAGGAACAACGTAGGAAAAAGTTCAGGTCAATCAAGAATCCGAGTACAATTCAACATTTCTGCACCTCGTGTCTCCTAAAACCTGGGCAAAATTTTGCCATTTCTCAAGTTTGGTTAATTTGACAATCAAATTATGAAAAGCAGCATAGGAATTTTTCATCAAAAGGTGCCATTCGGGCAATCAAACCTACATTCTTCATCTCTCCCAAATACATTACCCTAAACCTCACATATAAAACCTGCCTATCTCCTCTTATTGACTATTCAAGATCACTTTGCATATCTCAAAGGTGCACATGCCAAAAGAAATATGAGAAATGTAAAAATAAAAAGGTTAATTTTGAAAAATCATGACAAATCGGATGAATCCTCAACCATCGCAACATGACATGTTTGTTTCCCAAAGAGTTATCCTCCTGCCAGCCACAATGCCGTCAAAACAAAATGGGTGTGTCTTACTTAGCAATGCTGAACATTGTTGGGTCTCAAAGATATTAAAAAGGAAAATTTCAAAGCTAACCAAGAAGTCAAGAAATAGAGTCAGTCCAGCTCATCCTGAATCTTGGTTCCCCATATACCAACTATAAGGTTATCGAGAAAGGAAAATGTCGAAGAAAAATAAAAAATGGAACCCTAAAGCTTTTCAAAAGCCATCTCACAGCATGCGTTCATATGATGGCATTCACTTCATGGTATTTGAGAAAATAATCATTTCAAGCATAAAAAAGCAATGATTAAGTTAAAACATCCCATCCTCTTGCACTTATTCAAGCATCTTATCATTCAAGCATCGCATTTCAAAGTTTTTCAAACAAAATGATAAAACTGGGTGTCAATTGCCCCAAACCAATATTTAAAAATTAGTGAAAAGTCAAGATTAGAACCGGGGAAAATGTATGTTTGCCCATAAAAATTCGAATTGGGGCAATCCCCAATTTCTGAAAAACTAAGATTAAAACTGGGGCAGACATTTGCCCAGAAAATTCAAGTTGGGGCAAACACTTGCCTGAGAAAAATTCAAATTTGAGACAATCCTCAATTTCAAAATGAAAATTCAAACTGTGGCAAACGTTTTCCCAGAAAAATTCAAATTTTAGGCGATCGTCAATTTCAAAAATAAAATTCAAACTAGGGCAAACGTTTGCCCATAAAAAATCAAATTGAGGCAATACTCAATTTCAAATCAAGATTCAAATCTGGTCAAATGCCTGCTAAGAAAAATTCAAATTGAGGCAATCCTCAATTCCAAATCAAGATTCAAACTGGGGAAAACGTTTTCCTAGAAAAATTTAGCTTGAAGTAATCCTCAATTCTAGAAAAATGCAAACTAGGGCAAACGTTTGCCCAGAAACAGTCAAATGGGGCAATCCCTAGTTTTTGAAAAAAATCGAGATTCAAACTGGGGTAAACACCTACACAAAAATTCAAATTAAGGCAGTCCTCAATTTCCAAAAATCAAACTTGTGCAAAACATTTTCCAAGAAAAATTCAAATTGAGGCAACCCTCAATTTCAAAAATTCAAATTGGGGGCAAACACGTGCCTAGAGTCAAATTAAGGCAGTCTTCAATTTCAAAAATTCAAATTGGGGCAAACGTTTTCCTAGAAAAATTCGAATTGGGGCAATCCCAATCTCTTAAAAACCTTCTGTAGTCGAGCTGGGGCAAACGTTCGCCCAAGAAGAATTCAAAGTAGCAATCTTCAAAACTGGGGCGAAGTTCTTTGCCTAAATTCCTTCAAATCAAGGCAGTCCTCCATTGCCAAAAATATTTTAAACTGGGGAAAAATTTTTGGCCCAAATTTCTTCAAAAGAAAATAGTTATGAAATGCTTAAAAACCTTCAGGTTCAAGGTAGAATCAACAATTTATTTTAATTTATGATAAACAAATTTCAAAATAAGTTGTCCAAGACATTTGACGAAGAAATCCATATTCCTTCCTTACCTGCATTCCCAGGATACATCATATCATTTTCCACAGCTGTCCTAACAAGTCATTCTCTTTCCTGCCTTGACAGGTCATCATTTTTATGTCTTTATCCTGTCTTTACAAGTCATTTTATTCTTTCCTGTCTTAACATGATGTCTCTTTTATACTTGTTTTCCTGTCTTAACAGGCCATTCTTTTCCATAGCTGTCCTAATAGGCCATTCTGTGCTTTTTGTCTGTCATTATAGACCATCTTTCTTTGCCTATCTTAAATGGTATTTTCCATATTTCTTTGCTTGTCTTAACGGACCACTCTTACGTTGCCTGTCTCAACAGGTCTCATTCTCATTTCACCTTTGCATTGCCTACATTAACAGGTATTCATCATTTTTCGCCTATCTTAACAGGCCATTAAAAATAAGAGCCCCTATAGTGGCTTTCTTTAGGGAGGTGCAAGTATCGTTTCAAGCACCTCCCACAATGGCGAGGGCATTCGGTGATGGAGACAAGATCGTTGGGAGGCAGGCCAATGGCAGCAATTGAGTCCTTGCTTTTGAACGACGATGGTCCTTAGAAGTGTCAAATTAGCCCTCGGCTCATTTGGCCCTAAGCTTTGACCCTAGGTTATATAACCTACTTAGAAGTTGGACTTTTTTAATTCCTAACCCACATAACCCTTAATTTAAAGGGGCTTAGTGGGCTAGCCCATAGATTAACCTATATAACTCTATTTTATTTTCTTCTATTTTGAGCTTATTTAAAAATAAAATTTTTCAATCTTAACTTATGTAACCCTTGAAATAAATGTGAGTTAACTCATCTAATCCTATCTTACATCTTTTATTTTGTAACTCGTTTAAAAGTAATATTGTATATACCTTAATTTATATAATCCTTAAATTAAGTGAAATAAATATGAGTTAATTCATCTAACCTTATTTTATATCCTTCTATTTTGTAGCTAAGTTATAAATAGGACTTTTAAGCCCTAATCTACATAACCTTCAAATTAAATGGAATGGATGTGGACTAGCTCATCTATTTTTGTAGCTTGTCTAAAAATAAAATTTTTTAAACTTTAAACTTTAACCCATGTAATTCTCGAATTAAATAAGATGTGTGTAAATTAACTTTTACGATACTATCTTCTATTTAGCTCTTTTTCTCTAAAATTTTCTCCTTTCAATTTTTTCTCTCTTAAAATTTTATCTTTAATATTTTATTATACTAAAATATTATTTAATTTATTTATATTTATTTTTTATATTTTTTTTATCTTTCTCTAAATATTTTTTCATTTGTCTCTAGAATTTTCTTCCTCTCTAAATTTTTTTTCTTTATCTCTCAAATTTTCTATACTTTTATATTTTTCTTTATTTTTTCTAGATATATTTCTCTCTCTCCATCTCTGAAATTATCTTTTCTTTCCATTTTTCCCATCCTTTCTCTAGACTAGGGATGAAAGTAAGCTGAGTTGAGCTAAACTTTGAGTGTTTAAGTTTGACTTGTTTGAAAATTTTAAAGCTTGAGCCTGAACTTATTACGTGTTAAAGGATTTTTTTGTAAGGTTTGACCTGATGAAAAACTTACAAGGCGTATGAGCTTGTTTAAAAGTCTACATTCCAAAAAAGGCCAATAAATAGGCTTAAAGCCTATATAAATGATTGATTAAAAATACTTACAAGCTTAAAGCCTACAAGTTAAAAACATCATTAAATAAGTTTAATATAAATATAATATGTTAAAATAAATACTATACGATTATTATATTAAAATAAATATAAATATCTAATTTATAAAGATAAATAGGTTTCTCAATAGGTTAAATTGACTTTTTTGTAAATCTAAGCTTGACTTGTTTATCTAAAAAGACTTTTTAATAAGTATAAACCTATCTATTTATTAAACAAGCCGAGCAAAACTAGACTTTAAACAAGTCAAGTCGTAGGCCCCTGTCTAGAAACCTTGTTCACTTCCATCCCTACTCTACTTTCTTACTAATTTTAATTTTTCATCTTTATTTTATTTTGAGAAAAGGAAAGAAAGTAGAGAGGAAAAAATTATATAAAAATATTAAAAAGTTAAAAAAAAAATTTGAAGAGAAAAATTAAGCGCATGAACTGATCCTAACCCTTTGGTCGTAATGGGATTTTAACCCTATGAACTTTACAAATGTGGGCTTTTGTGGTCTTGTGGACCATTTTTACCCTATCTCACGTGGGTTAGGATTAGGTTAGATGAGCCAAATTGACACCTATAATGGTTGCCATGGGATGAGGTGAGGTGGGGGATGCGCAGAACTTATCGGATACGTCAGAGCTGAAATGGCTTCAAGCCAAGGGAGAGCGGTCCCGACATGAATTGGTCACAGTTTCCTGGAGTTAGTAGGAGTGGGCATGGTGTTATGGTTTGGACAGGTAGCAAGGGAAACTAGTGGTCGAGATACGTGGGATTGAATCCTTGTCAAGTAAGGCTTCGTCGATGGCCACCGCACCCAATGGTGGCTGAAGCAATCTTCATTGCATAAAAAATGGCTCCTACTAATTCTAACCCCCTTCTCTTCCCCTGTATTTACTACTAGCAAGGTTTCCTAGGTGAGATGCTAATCTGTGATGTTAATGGCTAGGTTATAGCGGGGGTGAAAGTCCTTAGTGACTTCACGAAAATATTTTCTCAAATTCAAGTGAATTTATTTGACAGAGGATGAATCCGAATGGTAATTACGGTTGGTCACGGTGATGCCATAACATCTAAGTATGAATACCGATTTTATGTTTAAGTCTTTTATTTGGTTTTATTATTAGTTTGTTATCTCATGATGTAGAATTATTTTTAGAAAATACTTGCATGAAAATATGGTAATTTTTTTTAAAAAAACTGTTTGATATAAACTATGAGCCTCGTCAATAAAACGTATGTAGTGATAAAATAAATCTCAACAAATTTTGCATGCGTTCATAATGTTTAGAGTGTTAATTGCTTACATCATTCTCTTTGATTCTTAATTTATGTATAGACAAGTTATACTTAATTTGGTCATGCCGTAAATATTATAAACTAATTATACTTACCATTTATACATCACATAAGTCTTAGGCCCATGGGTCTTATCATACAATTGTTACAAATCTTAACTTACATAATCATCTTCCACATATTCTAATACAATATATATAAGTTAGCTTACTATTACATATTAGTAGTTAGGATGCTTGCATCCAATAATTTACAATAACTGTGTGACATATGTTTTCTCTAAGAGAGAGTGTTTCACATTTTCTTCAAGTACGTGAATTTATATCATCACAAACAGCGTCCGAGGTGTTTGGGAAGGAAGTGAGAAGAAGCAAGGGTGAGAAACTAAGTATCTCAGTAGGCTTTCTACTCTAATCTAATGTCATCACTTTAATCCCAACCACTTTTGTTTATTTAAGAAATTATTTCATCCATATAAGATTACTTTTAATTCTTCGAAAACATTTCTTTGAAGTAGATAATTGTTATTTTGAAATATACATCTAGGTGCTTAAACATACATATTATTCTCTTAACATTCATATACTTTGAGATAACAAATAAGATATCATTTGACATACATATTATTCTCTGTATTAAATTTATTCTTTATTACTTCCCTTTGTCTTTATCATTTCTTTAGTCCAACCTTTGGGACCTTTTATGAATCTAATTCTACTATCTTTGGGGAAAATAATTAGACATAGACATGTATTAATTTTTTCAAACAATATCTTCTCTTTGACTTTACTCCCACCTTCTACTACTGATTAAGGATATGAGCTCATTCTGGATGGTCGTCACCACCTTATAAGGTGTGAAGGACTCAATGCCTTCATCGTAGAAGGATTTTTGGAGCAACCTTTAGCTCCAAGGAGCAACCTTTGGCTCCTCTTCAGTAGGGCTTTAAGGGCCCTTTGGAATTGGTGCGCACAAAGTACATGAGAGTAGTATTACATTTCACATACATTTTCTTTAGTGATACCTTAATCTCTTTGATTTCATTTTAATGGATTTCGAATAATTATGCATGCTCAAACAAATTTTCAGCCAATATGGAATGCACATATAGGGCTCAGATTCCTTCTCAACATCAATATAACAAAACTCATATATACATCATCCTTTTTTACTGATGAGCATTCATCATTCAATCTTATATACATAGCGTGCATTCATAATTAGTGATACAAATTGACTGGTAACTCACATAGCATCATAACACAATTACATAACATTATATCACAAATACCTGTCCAAACTATCATCTTATTTAGTTTGTGGTATTGAATCATTCAAGGGACTTAACTCACTCAACCTTCTAAGTTTCTTGTCATCCTTTCCTTTTCTCAATTCCACTTTAGTTTCATGAAACTTTTGCATATTAGAATCTTGTTTTAGGTGGTCTAATGACACCTTTCAAGTGTATATTCTTTATGCTCTCATTTTTTCAAGTCTTACATAAGTCCTAATTGTACTAAGTTCAAATATTAAATATTCCAAACTTTTAACTTGGTTAAAGTAATTTAATTAAATACGGTCGAGTGGTACTTATGTCTTTGAATACTTTCTTCTTAAACTTTTAATTCTTCCTTTAATTTTAAAAGACTTCTTAAGTTATTAAACTTGGATTTTAAGCGTTTTTTCTCTTAATTAATCTAGAGCGGCCGAGTGTGACCTCTAGGCTCCTAAGTGCCTCTAGTTCATTTTCTTTTGTCTTGCGAGTTGATTTACGTTATTTGGAGTCTAACTCATTGATTAATATCTAACTTAGATACTTTTATAACTTCCTTATCATTTTATATTGTCATGGCTTAATGAATTAATTTACTTTTAACTTCATATTTGAGGTCCTATTCATCTTTCTTAAACATGCTTAGAATTAGTCTTTGAGGTATGTTAAATAGTGACTTCCTTTTTTCTACCTTAATTATTAAGCCTAAATAACTTTTAAACCTTTGCAATTTCTTCTAGTTTTAGACCAAAGAATGTCTAGTTAAAGTAATTAGGGATTGATTCTTCTTCTAGGTCAATTTACTTCTAAGTGGCCAAATGACCCACTTCCTTAAATCCTACCTTTCTCACACTTTAATTATTTTATGCTTACATGTTTAGGATCATTACTTGGACCTAGTTAAGAATTGAAACTCATATTTATTTAATTAAACACATGGTGGCCAAATGCCACTCCTTATACTTAGTGTTTCACCGTTTTCTTCTTAACCGTAGATTCATTTACCTAAAATGATCAATTGGTCCCTTTTCCTATTTTACAACTTTATCATACTTTTAATTCCTTCTAGTTACATGTGAAAGGTCCTTAATTAAACCTAGTTAGGAATTAAAACATCTCCTAAGTTAATTTACCACTAAGTGACCGAATGCCACTTTTCTAGGTTTAGGGTTTACTTTTCTTAACCTTAGTTGATTAGGTTGACCATTCCTTAACCCTAATTGACCTAAGTTGACCATTACTTGGGTATTAAGTTTAGACCTAAGAATTGAATTAGTTTAAGGTAATTTTATGTCTCTTTGCCTAAACTAAGTGAAATGACCGAATTTTAACTTTACCTTTACCTAAGTCATGGTAAATTTCTAGTTACCCATTTTAAGCTTCTTTAGGATTTTTACCATATAGTAATATTGGATTTTACCTTAAGTTTACCTAGGTTATATATTCTGAAACTTATCATTTTATAATTAAACCTCTAAATAAGTTATTTACTGGCTGAAAATGGTTGATTTATCCTCAATCACATTTTAAACCCATTTTTGCCAAAATCACTCTAGCGTGGCCGAATGCACACCTAGATATTTTCAATCCATTTTGCTCTAATTAAATTTATTCAAAGGTTGATTTAGTACATTTAAAACCTAATTAAATAGGTTAAGTTACTTAGAGAAATTTTAATCAAATTAAACTTTACTTTTGGAGTGGTGGCTGAAAGCCTCCCTTGGTTAGCCAAGGTCATTTCTTCCAACTTTCACCTCACATAACCATGATTTGTGAATTATGTCCTTATTGAACCTCATGCCTTTGGTCCATGCTCATTTTGTCCAAGTCTATAGCTTAGGTACTGATCATGATGAATCTTAAGTGCCATCCAATGTTTTTGCCATTTTTTATGCTTAAAAATCCAATCTTTGTTTAGTAGCTTTTTAGCCTTTGGGACTTATTACATGTATTTATTTCAAGTTTAAACATACATGCTCAGAGGTTAAAATCAGGTCTAGAGCTTATACAAAATTTATCATAGGTGGCAAAAATTACAACTTCAAAACTTAAGCATAAACAAGCATGAAAACAAGTAATATAACATTTTTTTTCCATACAACAAAAGGTAGATCCACATGATCTACTCCCAGATCCACACATCTCCTTTCAAATATACTTCAAAAACTTGGCTGATGAGTACTTAAAACTGATCAAAGGTTCATAAATTATTTTTAAACAAATTCCGCCGATCAAATTTCTTCTAAGTGCCTTAGAAGCACTTTAAACCAACCAAACTTTGTTTTTTCTTTTCAAAAGTCACTATAAATTGATGGGGCTGATTTTGAATGGTTCAAACATAGTTTTAAGCTCTAAAAGTAAAAACAAAAGGAGATGAACAAATTTTAGAGAATATATTCATGAAAGAAAACAAACACACCATAAAAAGACAAGATAGAAGCATGAAAGGACAAGTAGAAAGATCCTACTTGTTGAAACTTTCCTAAGTGTTTTGTGGGGCTTTGATGGCTACCTTGGGTCCCCTCTTGTCTGGTCCTTATGTTGACCAGTGAAGGTGGTAGGGCTTTGGTGTTTATGGCTTTGATTTGGCTTAAGTCTCAAAGATGGAGACTTAGGCTTTAAGCATGAGATTGTGGGTGTTTTAGGTTAAGATGAACTTAGAGAGAATGGAGAAGTTTGGATAAGTTTTTAAGTTGAAAATCTAAAGAGAATGGGGTCCCAAGAGGTGGAAAATAGGTTTGGCCACTTATGGGTCAAGTGGAATTAATTTTACACTTAGAGACATTTTGATAGTTTTACCTAGATTTTTCCTATTTTCCAAAATAAATCAAAATTCAAAGAATTATCCCTTTAGGTTTAGATTAGTGTTAATTAGGGTGAGTTTACCTATAATTGTGTTTAACTTAGCCTAAGCATGGTTTACTTTTAATTAACCAAGGTTAATTAGTCTTAACCATGGTTAAAAAAATCTTTTTACTATTCATTTTTGTCTTTTTGTGGAAGACTAGATTGACTTGAGCTTGGTGAGTCACCACCACCTTTTCCATATACCGAATTTCATACAAAATAGTGTGGGACCCACTCTTCGCTTGTTTATCACATTGCCTTGCCCTCCTGACCTTCCAAGGATATTTTCGTAATTCTTCTCAACATTGCCAAAAAATTTCCCAAATTATTTTTTTGAAATTTATAAGACTTTTTGGTTCACTCTCATGTTAATCTAAGGTCATTTACTATTTTTATGGGAACTGAGTAGAGCTCTTAGGGATATTTTGGTCATTTTTGAGGTTTTCTGAGGGCATTTTTGTTCTTTTTAGATTTTCTAAATTTTTTTCATTAATTTTAACCATGCATGGTGTTTCATAATTCTTTTAGGATGTCTTTTACTTATGTTTCCATTTCTCTGACTTATCATTTGAGTTTCCTAGGTGTAGAGACATTTTCATCATTTGCACCACTTTCTAATTTCTCTGCTTTTGACTTCTATTCCTTCCTATTTTCATTCTAGGAATTATTTGTAACTTTAAACATTTATCATTAAAAAATTAGAATGTTACAGACGCCGCCACTATGGACCTAAGGAAGAGGAGAACCTATAATTCCACTATATAACGATGGGATTGCATGAAAAGATATGTATAGAATGCTACAACGTCACCAAGAATAATCTATAAGAATCACATAAACTAATTATTTTCTCATTTTGTTCTTTACTCATTATTTATAGGCAAATAAACTCAACTAATTCCCTAACTAGCTCTATAAAATTTTAACTAACTTATATAACTACCTTAACTAACTCTCAACAATTTTTTTTTATCATTTTAATTGTTTTCCTTTTTTAATATTTTTTATTATTTTGGAATAATTGATTTTGGGCCTAAAATGCTTGTTAATTTTGAGTCTAATTGTAATTTCTTTTTTTTAATGTAGACTTTCTATTTTTTTCAATTTTATCAATTAAAACTAGTAAGCAAACTTCACGTTTATTTATTTATAATTTTTCAGATTTAATAAATTTAGTTAATTTTTATTTATTTTTTGAATAATAAAATTTAATCTTGAACTTAATTAAGTGTTCACATTTTTCCCATCTTTTCTCACTTTTTTTACTAGATAATGTAGGAAATTATTTCTATATTATCATGGTAGGAAATGAGTAAAGATGTGAACTAATTATGTTCGAGATAAGGATAAAAACAAGCATGACAATTGAGGATATTGTAAAAAAAACTTGAGAAACCATGAGTGTAGCCTTATGTGGAAGGCTTAAAATTCCATAAATGTAATGGACTTGAAAGATGCTTCAAGAGTTTCAAGAACATCCTAGGCTTAGGAGAAATTTAGAAGAGTCTAATCTGATAGGCTAGAGAGTGTCAGTTTAGGTATTGGACTTTTGAAGGAAATTAAATTATCCTTGCGTAATAGGCTAAAGAGAAATGAAATGTAGCCCTCGTGTTATAAGGATAGAAATAAGCATGATAATTGAGGACATTGTAAAAACAACTTGAGGAACCATGAGTGTAAGCCTTATGTGGAAGGCTTAAAATGCCATAAAGGTAATGAATGGACTTGAAAGATGTTGTAAGAGTTATAAGAGCCTATCAATTCAGGTACTGGAATTTTGAAGGAAAATTAAGTGAGCCTTGTGTAATAGGATAAAGAGAAATGAAATGCAGGCCTCGTGTGATAAGCCGAGGAAAGGAAAAAGTTGGTCTTATGTGATAGATCGAAATGTAGAAAATTAAAATTCAAAGCCTCGTGTGATAGTCTAAGAGAATTTAAACATGCAGAGTCTTGTGTGATAAGCCAAAATGAAAGAAATCAAAATGAAAATCCTTGTGTGATAGGTTGACAAAATTTTAAACATGTCGGGCCTCGTTCGATAGGTCAAAATGCAAAGAATTAAAATGAAAAGTCTTGTATGGTAAACTAATGCAAGAAATTAAAATGCAAAGCCTTGTGAGATACGCTAACATAATTTAAACATGCAGGGCCTTTTGTAATAGGCCAAAGTGCAAGAAATTAAAATGCAAAACCTTGTGTGATAGGCTAGCAAAATTTATACATGCAGGGCCTTATGTGATAGGCCAAGATGAAAAAAATGAAGATTCAAAGCCTTATGTGAAAGGCTGACAGAATATAAACATACAGGGCCTTGTGTGATAGGCTAGCAGAATTTATACATGCAAGGCCTTGTGTGATAGGCCAAAATGCAAAAAATTAAGATGGAAAACCTTGTGTGATAGGCCAAAATGAAAGAAATTAAAATGCAAATCCTTATGTGATAGACTAACAAAAATTAAACATGTAAGGCCTCTTGTGATAGGCCAATATGTGAAAAATTAAAATCCAAAGGCTTGTGTAATAGGTTGACAGAATTTAAACTTAGAGGGCCTTATGTGATAAGCGAAAATGTAAGATGTCTTGTGGTTGAGAGGAAAGATGTAGATGTGTTAAGATAGGTGATATGCAAAGATATCCTGTTGTTGACAGGAATGATGTACACCATTAAGATAAATGATATGTAGAGGTGTCCTATTGTTAACACAAATGATGCATACCATTTAAGACAGGTGATATGTAGAGGTGTCCTCTTGTTGATAAGAATGATGCAAACCTCTTAAGACAGGTGATATGCAGAGATGTCCTGTTGTTGATAGGAATGATGCAAACTCGTTAAGATAGGTGATATGTAGAGGTGTCCTATTGTTGAAAGGAATGATGCAGACCTGTTAAAATATGTGATATGCAAAGATGTCCTGCTGTTGATAGGAATGATGCAGACTAGTTAAGACACATGATATGCAGAGATGTCATGTTGTTGACAGGAATGATGTAGACCTATTAAGACAGGTGATATGCAGAAGTGTCCTGTTGTTGATAGGAATGATGCAGACCTGTTAAGACAAGTGATATACAGAGATATCTTGTTGTTTACAAGAATGCTGTAGACCTGTTAAGACAAGTAATAAGTGGACCTGTTAGCATAAGTAGGGTGATGTCTTTTTGATACAGTACTAAATTTCGAAAGAAAATTAAAGGAGCCTTGTGTGGGTGATGTGAACGTGAGCACCATGTTAAGAGAAAGAGATCACCTAAAAGATTCTCTACAAGGAATATGAAGTCCTAATGACGAGAAACAAAACCAAACGTATGGAACAAGCACTTCAAGATCTCATCGAGGAAGTTCAGGAAAAGGACTACGTGGATCCAAACCTAATTCCAACATGGGTTAATTTATTTAGTCATATTATCAAAGATCTTAAGTGATAAGGTTTATGATTTGCTATAAATTGCATTAGGATTTGATATTTATCTACAAGTTATTTGTTTAAAATTATTTGTAAGTCAAATTACAATCTAATTAGGATTTCTTATTTGTTATCTTTTTACTAGATTGTAAATCAAATTGCAATCTAATTAGGATTTCACATTTGTTATCTTTTTACTAGATTACAATTGCAATCTAATTAAGATTTCTTATTTGTTATCTTTTTACTAGATTAGGTTATCTATATAATAGGAGTTAGGAATTCAGTGTAAAAATAGATTTTGATGAATAATAATAATTCTCTTTGAGAGTTTTCATCTTTGTGTGAGTTGATTCCCCTTAGTTCTTAGACAAATAATTACCCTTGATAACGTTGGTTCTTCAGGCAGGTTGTGCCAAGAGTCACATTCCTCTTGATAACTTTGATGCTTTCCGGCAGGTCACGGTTCATGTCGGGTTCCTTTATCTTATCCTATTGTGATTCTCAGAAGTTCCATTATTGTTTCCACATTCTGATTCATTCACGTAGGGTGAATCATATCATTTGGCATCAGAGCTTCGACTCTTGGAATCAGGTGTCATCTATCCCTTATTTTATTTTATTTGTGTCTCTTGTTTTCCACTATCCTTCTTGTCCCCATTCATCTTTTGCTTTAGCCTTTTTTTTCTTCTATTACCTACCCCATAAATTCTCTAAAAAAAACTATATCTTTGTCTCTTGTAGCATTAAAGTTTCTATCTACCAAATATTCTCTAGACACGTAAAAAAAAGTAGTGATAGAAATTCGAATAAAAAAGGAAGTTAAAAAAAAGAAAAAATAAAAAAAGAAAATAAGTTGTGATAGAAATTCAAAAAAAAATTGAAGATAATTGATAAAAAAAATTAGTCTTCATTTAATATAATATTTGAGTTCTTATTTCTTTGTCTAATATTCCTTGCCCTATTCAACTTGTGTATCAGTAACTCTTTCATTATCTATGGGAGAATCAACTTGTCAAGTTCTTGGTTCAAGGGCTTAAAAGGAGAATCGAGAGGTAAAAGGCAAGAGTTGGTGAGAGCATTATCGAAAAAGCCAATTCAAGTGCAAATACAAGTGAAGAGCATCAATATTAAAGGTAAATACTAAAGGAGTGATTGGTGAGGTTTTATTATACTAATTTATTTATTCTGTTCAAATTGCAGCATTGCTAACATGAGTGGTGAACTCCATCAAAATGAAACAGATCTAAAAATATTCATAAAATCAGTTCAAGATTAATTCCAACAGTTGAATAAAAGGTTGAAGGATATGGAGGGTTGGTTGAGGAGGAGGTCTTAGGTTTCTTGTCAAAGTAGTCCCTAAATATTACTTTACCGTGACGAAGAAGCAGATTGGGTGGAGAACTTAGAATTAGACAGTGGAAGTTTCAAGAAAGAAGACGATATTGAGAAGAAAATGATAACAACTTGGGGAGTATTAAATTATCCCTTCCACCATTCCATACTTGAGCTTGAATTAAGTATAATACATTCAATTTAAGGAACACAAAGAGTAAATAACTAGAAAGGCCATTTGGCCAACTAGAGAGGAAACCCTATATACCACAATCTTACATTAAAAATATTAAGAAGAACTTAATCTTCGAGAAAAGGAAAGGTGAAGAGGTAACCTAGAACGATCAGTGGACTAAGTTCCTATGGGAGATTTATCATTAATCTTATGAAATAAGAGAAAGTGGACAAGTTTATGAAGGAAGGTTTCATGCTATCCAAGAAATGTTACGTTAAACATAATTAGGAAATCTTGAGTAGAAAGTGGATTTCTAAGTTAGAATAACTATACTAACTTGTTGTGTGCTCTATGAGTTCACAAATATGAATGTAATTTGTATGTTATATACTCTTGGTTGTTTATAAAAGTGATGTGATGCTCATATGTATATGATGAATGTGAAGGTAGATTGGATTAGAGACTACATGTGCTCTTTTGAATGCTATATGGAAATTTATGTGAATTTTGGTTCTATGAGAAGATGAATTATACGAGCAATTGGATAATTTGGATGATATTTGTGTATACCATGATGATGGAATATTGAGCATGTATATTATTATTGAGACTTAAAATAGAACCTAATAAGTCAAGAGATCACTAAAAAAATTATGTGAAAATTTAATACATTACTCTTACCATGCTAAGTCATAGCACTTGTGCATATATGGAGGTCACAAGACCTTCCCTATGGAAACCATAGGGCTTCAAGAAATTATGATGGCGATGATCATCCGGAACAAACTTATATCCTAGAACAGAAGGTAGAGTACGTGATAAGTGAAATATATTGTTTGACTAAGATTGTTAATAATATGCCTTAAATTAAATTGTTATGGAAAGGGTGACTAAAGAATGTGGATGAATTATAAGAATGAATATTCTTTAAACTAAATTATCACGAAAAATATGATTAGAGAATGAGAATGAATTATGAGTAAGGCATGAATTAAATGATAGTCAAATGATATCTTTGATGTAATGTGATATGATCTCAAGAGAATGAAAGATGTATGAAATTTCGAATAATTTTCTTATATGCTTGTTATAGAAGTTAGTTTCTACAACTGTATAATAAATCTACTTCAGCTAAAGATTTTGTGAAATAAACTAAAGTGATTGGGTTAAGAATGTTAACACTATAAGTAGAATATAATCCTACTGAGGAACTTAGTTTCTCACCCCTCTCCCACCATTTTCTTTCCTAGACTCCAATAATGTCGTTTGTGAAAGCAATGGAATTTGTAGAGGTTGACAATGTATGTTGGATTATTGAAGCTTTAGAATCTTCATGTTTGAAGCATTGATGGGAACTTAGTCTCACCCAATAATGTGTATTTTGTAAATATAGCTGGATGACTATATTCAAATTATTTAGTATGTAGTTTTGTATCTAGTATATGTGATATATGTATATGGTAGTAGAAGTTGTGTATATAACTAGGTATGTAAAGACATAGATGTCTTTACTTAACTTAACTAAGTATGTATAAATATGGACTGTGTAACTATAAAGTTTATATAATTTTTGACTTGTCTGTATTTGTGATAACTTGCAATTCTACTCAATAGAGAAAAGTAGAAAACCAATAAAAGTAACATAGAAATGAATTAAACAAGACCGAGGATGTTTGTTAATTTGTTTTTTGATACGATAGCTATTCCGATGAGGCTTGCATTTTATGCCAAAGTGTTTTAAACAAAAAAAAATACCATATTTTCACTAATAATTATTTTCTAAAGATTTTGTATCATGAAGTAATAGTCTAATAATGGAACTGTGTGTACAACTTAAATGTAAAAACAAACATCATTTTTTAGGGTGTTACATTTTACATTAGTTATAAGCTCAATTTATGCAAAAAATTAATTTTTAACACTGGTTATATCACCTAATCGATGTAAAAAATTGATTTTATTACATTAGTTAAAATGATAACCGATGTAATAAGTAAAAGTAATAATAAAATATAGCATTTTTAACCACCACTATTCTTTAAAATATAATAAAAAATAAATATCAAACATCAAAATGCATATGCATAAAATCATTAAACTGAAACCAATCTCAATAAACTTATCCATATTTACAAAATATTACAATCCTGCAAATATCCATTTACAAAAATTTGTCTTGAATAGTGGTAAAAATGGATTTCTTTTTTTTTTTTTTGCTCTTAATGTAGAATTTGAATCCTTGAAGGTCACTTAAAGAAAGGAAATATATAAAAGTGAATGAAATAAGAAAGGCAAGAAATAGAAGAGAAAGTGCAAAAGTGGGTTTACAAATTCATATCCCTTGAAGGATTACCTCAGCTGTTAAAGTAGGAACAAACATAAATGAAAGGAATCTCTTTAGCAAGTTGAAATATAACACATAGTGATATTAACCTGTAGATCCATTAACTAAAATCAAAAAGCAATAAAATATCATTTTTGTCAAATTATAAAAGGATCATGATGAAAATATTTTCAGATAAATAGATTATATTCATTTTTCCTTTATTTAGTGTATTTTAAATTAGATAAAAGTTATTTTATGTATTTTACACATATCAAATATATTATTTCATTTCTTGGTTAACATGTAAAAAATATGTAAAAGTTTGAGGTGAAGCAACTATTTGATCACTATATGGTTATTTAAGAACATGTTTCATTTCTAACTTTACAAATTAAAAGTTTGATTTGGGGATCATTTGGAAAAACTTATAAAAAAATTATAAAGTTAGTTTGTGATTTTTTAGTATCTTTTTTTTAGCTTAAACACTTTAGAAACTATAATACACTACCTTATGTAATTGTATTCCATTATAACTATTATAGTTTATTTTTAACCATTATAACACTTTATATATATATATATATATATATATATATATATATATATATATATATATAAAATACAAATAAAGGGAATAATATCCTAAAGGAAAGTGGAAACAGATGGACAAAAAAGTTAGCACTTGATATCAAATTATGTTGTGGCCCAATTTGCAAGTGGGACTTGGGAGGAAAATATATTAGGTCATCATGCAATTGTAACATGCAAAGTGCTCCAACATAGGCATAAGTTCTTACATGTTTTAGACCATGTCCTTGCACCCCTTCTTTATAAGATCCTAAGTCCCCATCGCCTAAAAAAATATCAATTAAAAATATCTAGAAAAAGAAAAGAAGGATGTGGCATATGTAGGAGTGTGTAACATACCTGTTTATCCCGAAGTTAGTGATTGTTACGAGAAGGATTAGAAATAGAGAGAAGGGAACTTGCAGCTCTGGAAGCAGATTTGCAAACTTGTGATGCCATCTTCTTTGGGGTAGATATTTTTCCCTTCCCTCCTTCTACAACTTCAAGAAGATTCCATGAATGCACCCACTCTTTCTGCATCAACGATGATTGGGTATGGGTCTGTACTCTTGCGGTGAATGGAGATTGGGGATGAGGTAATGCAAATGCAAGGAAGGAAAGAGATTCAATGGAAAATGAAAGAAAGAAATGACAATAGAGTGTGATGGAATTTGAAGAACCTTAATTGCGAGGATGATGGAATTTGAAGAACCTTAATTGTGAGGAGAAGAACATGGTATATGAGAATGGAAGTTTCTACATTAGATAAAATATTAATCGATATAAAATATTTTATATTGGTTATATTAATAACCAAGGTGAAAAATACTTTTTATATCGATTAAATTGATATAAAAAGTTATCAAAGTATTTTTTATATCGATTATGTAATAACCGATGTAATATATAAACAAATGCATTGAGAATTTTTTTTCTTTTTTATTTGACTTTTTTAACTTTCAAAATACTCGATACACAGTATATTAATTTATATTGTAGATAAATTAATCAAATTTACTTATTACATCAAGGTTTAAATATATTTTTAGTCCTTTTAAAATAATTAAATTCTAACTTTCGTCCTTCAATTTTAAAATATGTGATTTAGGTCATTCATTTTCTAAAAGATCTTGATTATTTTCCTTGCCATTAATTCAAGTTACTTTAAATCAAAATAGATTAACCAAGATTTGAAAACTATATAACTAAGATATTTCATAAAATGATAAAAAATTTCTTTAACAATTGTTAATTTAACTTGATTTAATCTTACTTGAGTTAACAATGAGAACCATATAAAGATATTTCAGAAAATAAGGGATCTAAACCAAATATTTGAAAATTAGGGAATGAAAACTAAATTTGATTATTTTAAAGAGACTAAAAATATATTTAACCCATACATCAATTATACTACATAAAACTTATAAAATATCATCTATATTTTTAAGCCTTGTTTAAAGTAAGAGTATTGATGATGGTCCCATTTTTTAGTATCCCCACGTTAGGGCCTCAATTTTTCTTCCTATCATCCTTATGTGGCTTTTTACAACATCTTGCAACATTTGTGAAAATGGTGGCAAAAGGTATTCTTAAGACGAGTGGATATAATGTGATGGCTTGTTAGTTAAATTTTCAAGTACCATTAACAGATTAACGGTCTTTATAAGTGAATACCTTACTAGTTGTAATCATGAGATGTATTTGGTCATTCTTATTTTGTACACATGATTATGTAGACACCTCAAAAATATGGTGAACGAATTGTTGAGAAATGCCATACTAACTCTTTATCAAGCATCGTTGCCTCCTATTCTTGGGGTAAATATCTAGTAGATGAAAATAATGCTTGTTCAACTTAAGATATTGATAATTTATTAGAAGAATAAAATTTGGGGCATGCCCCACTCAATAAATTTCTTTCATTGGAACGAATATGGAGTAGCACATTCCCCACATTTTTTTCTTTAACAAATCATCAATTTCTTCATCCAAACAAGCATTATTTTCAACTACCATATGTTTACCTGTTAAAAATGAGAAATCAATATATTGAATTACTTGAATAAAAGAAATGCAAGAGTTTTGAATTTATACATGCACCTACAATGGTAGCTAATTGAGTTTTTTTGTAACTAAATAGATAAGATAAAACAGAAAACTAACTAACAGGAAACTACCTAATAGAAAAATAACTAGGGAGCCTATGTTGTACTTTCTTAACTATGTATTCTAAGATTGACCTCTCAAACTTAAGCAGGTTGAGAAGTTTGGAAAAACTGATCAACAACTTGAGTTTGGGTTTAAGAAGATGAAATCTTGTAGTTCCCAAGGCTTTGGTGAGAAGGTTAGCAATTTGATCGTGAGATAGAATGTGAGAGACTTTGAGCCTTTTGTTAATGACCTTTTCTCGAATAAAGTGCAAGTCCTGCTCCATATGTTTAGTGCGAGAATGAAGGATAGGGTTGCGAGCCAAAGATACGGTGCTGAGTTTATCACAATAGATTGTAGGTGTGGTTGTAGGAATTTTAAGTTCCTGTAGCGAGGATTGAATCTACAAAATTTCAGTGACAGTGGTTGCCAAGCTGCAATATTCTACTTCAGTACTAGATCAGGCAACTAGTGTTTTCTTTTTGGACCACCAAGATGCTAGATTAGGACCAAGATAAATGCATGCTCCAGAAATAGAGCATCTATCATAAGGATCTGTAGCTCAATCAACATAACAAAAGGCCTATATAAGTAATTGATTTTGAGAGAATGTAGGTAGTAGTAAAATACCATGAGAGATTGTTCCTTGTAAATAATAAAGAATCCTTTTAACTATTTTCCAATGACTCTAAAGAGGTTAAGAGAGAAATTGACATGCTTTATTTACATTGTAGCTTAGTTTAAGGTGGGTGATGGAAGCATATTGTAAGGCACCACAATGGATCAATACAAACTTGGTTCTAATGCATAATTTGATCCATATTTTGATAATTTGGTATTGCTAATCATAGGAGTGGCTATCCCTTTGGCAGTGGTCATGTTTGCACGATGGAAAATTTCACGAATGTATTTGGATTAGGATAAGAGAAGAGAGTTACTGTTGAGGTGTTTTACTTCAATACCCAAAAAATAATCAACAAGGCCAAGGTCTTTCAGAGCAAAAATTGAGTTAAGTTGAGTAATCTGTTTTTGAATATAAGAGAATTTCCAATGATTAGAATATCATCGACATACACCAAAATAGAGACAATGGTGGTAAGAGTAGAAAGAATGAATAAGGAAGGATCACAATGGCATGACTTAAAACTAAAACTGCAAAGTGTGGTAGTGTGCCTTTCAAACTAGGCCCTAAGGGCTTGTTTAAGGCCATACAGTGCCTTATTTAGCTTATACACAAGGGATGAATCTGGGACTATGAATCCAAGAGGTTGTACCATGTATACTTCCCTATTTAAGTAACCATTTTATAAAGGCATGATTAATATTAAGTTGTTGTATGCACTAGTGATTTGTTAGTATTAGTGTGAGAATAATACGAATGGTGACATGTTAAACAATTGGAGAGAAAGTTTCAATATAATCAAAACCAAACTTTTGATGAAATCCCTTAGCAACTAAGTGAGCTTTGTAGGTATTTATTGTTCCATCTGGATTTTAGTTAACCCGAAAGACCCATTTGCATCCAAAGGTAATGCGATAAGGTGGATGATGAACAAGAGACTAGGTATTGTTAGCAAGAAGAGTTGAGCACTCTTTTTTCATTACTAAAAGGAAAAAAGGATCTGAGAGTGCTTTTTGAATAGTGAGAGGTTTAGCATAGGTTAAAATCATAGTGGGAGGAAGTCTTCGTTGTATAATTCTAAATTCAGACCTAGTTTGCATAGGATGAGTAAAAACTGGCTTGGGTGAAGAAGATGAATGATTGTCAACAGTGGAAGAGGTAAAGACATTCTCTGTCGTGACAATATGAGGATCAAATGTTGGACTTTCAATAGCTACATGTGAAGTATATCAAATATGGAGGGAAAAGTGGGAATAAATGATGATGGAACCATGATAAATGAAGATGAGGAGGATGTATGTGGAGGAAATAAGGTGACATATAGATTTGACCATAGGGAGAAAGACAAATGTATCCTTTGTGATTTTCTGCGTACCCAAGAAAAAAACACTCATGAGAGTAAGTTATGTTTATGAGGATTATATGGGCATAAGAAAGGCTAGCATGCATATCCAAATGTGAGAACAAAATGATAATCAGGTTCTTTCGTAAAAACCTCACTATGAGGCATCTTCCCATGAATAGATGTTGAAGGAAGATAATTGATAAGATGCATAGCAACAAGAAATGTATAATCCCATAACTTGTAAGGATATACATGAGCTAGAAAAGTAAGACCTATTTCGACTATATGTCAATGCTTTCTTTCAATAGTGCCATTTTGGTGGTGGTGTGTATGGACAAATGATTCTATGAATGATACCAAAGTCAACGAGCATTTTGGTAAAAGGGCGAAACTCTCCTCCCCAATCTGTTTGTAAAAATTTAATTAGTGTATTGAACTAAATTTCAACCATACTTTCAAGCTGTCTAAATACATGTACAACTTAATATTTTAACTTTGGGAGATAAATCCAGGTGTAGCTTGTATGTGCATCAATAGAGGTAATATAGCAGGAAAAATCAGTAGCAGACATCATGAGAATCAGTTCCTATAAATTTCTAAAAATCAATTGCAATGGTTGATCATAGGCAGAAATAGAAGAAGATGAGGTCAATCGATAAGTCTTTCCTAGGCAGCATACATAACAAAAATCTAAATCATCTTTATTAGTGAAAGTTATTTTACAATACCATAATACTTCTTAAGTGCAGTATCGTGTGGATGATCTATCCTGTTGTGCCAAACAGTGTAGGAGAGGGATGATGGAGAAGTAGATACAACAGATACAGTAGGAATGGAAAACATATCAAAGGAAACAACATTTTCAAAAACATTTGTTGAATAGGAGAACTTACGTGGCAGATTTATGTGGTGAAACTTGTAAAGCCCATAAGCTCCCAAGGACCTTTCAAGCACAGTCTCATGTATGTCTTGACATTTAACACAACAATATTTGGGATGAAACTCAAAGTATATGTTATTATTGTCTTCAACAAATCTACTCACATTCACCAAGTTCTTGGTAATGGAGGGAACCAACAACATATTTTTAAGTTAGTGTTGTGTGTGGCTGAATAGGTGATTGAAAATAAGATTGACCAATGTAGGTGATAGTTTAACCTTGACCATTGATAGTGAACACCTGATCTAGACCTTGGAAGGAGGTGTTATGTTGCAAATTGGCAAGGTAAAGAGTGACATGGTGAGTTGCTCTAGAATCAGGGAACCATTCTTAAGAAATGGGAGGATGAGGCATGGTTAAAAATGCATGCGAATGAGGTGAGCTTGGTTGTGGTAGGATTGTGGGAGCAATTCCATAAGGAGCAGATTGTTGTAACTGTGCAGAATAGGATGTTATTGCTGCAACATATGGGGACTGTGGAGGTCTATAGTAGGAAAAAGTTATGTAGGCATGATCGAAGTGATGATAGTAAGGAAGATCATTGTGCCTAAGATTATGGTAGACCTGGCAGGTTACAAAATAGCAGGACTGTGTATGAAAACCTCATCCTCAATAGTGTTTTCAGCCTCGATAGCTACGACAAGTTCCTCGAAACTGATTCCAAGAAGAATTTGAGCTATCAAAACTTGAGGTCGAGTTGTATGCAGGAAAGTGATTGTTAGTTGAAGAAGAGGAGGTCGAAGAATTCTTGTTGGAAACATTAGTATGGTTTATAGAAAGTGCATCAGTTAAAGAGGGCTGCCAATTTTTCTCAAGTCGAGCTTCATAAGTAATAAGCAAAGATTCAAGTTCATTCACACTATAGTCGAGTATTAATGGAGGTTCTGAAAACATTATTTTCATCGGGGAATCCATCAAGAATGGCATCGATATGGTCGCATGGAGGCACTGGTTCACTAATAGAAATCAAAGAATCAATTAAAGATTTAATGCAAAGTAGATAATCAGAGATGGTGTGAGAACTTTTCTTGATGTTGCAAAGTTCAAAATGAAAATGACGAGCTTTTGCACATGTGTGCAAGCCAATGACACGAGTGAGGATTGATTCAGAAAGAGAAGAGAGCAACCAAGAAAAGAGAAGTTGATCTTGTTGTTCCCAGCAAAGATAGGCTTCATTGACATGTCCACAGTTGCAATCATCATTAGAGAGAAAACATGAGGGAATCTCTAGATTATCAACAGAACAATGAAGACAATGTGCTTTGATAACAACTTCAACCTGTTACTGCCCGAGAAGATGGTTCTTCTTGTCCAGCTTTACAAAAATAGAGTAAGAGAATGTGACTGCTACAATGGCTGAAACCACCGGTTATGGCGAAATTTCAAGTGGTGTAGCCATGTATTAGGATTGAATAGAAGTTATAGATACCATGTTAAAAATGAGAATTGATATATTGAATTACTTGAATAAAACAAATACAGGAGTTTTGGATTTATACATGCACCTACAGTGGTAGCTAATTAAATTCTGTTGTAACTAAACAGATAAGATAAAAATAGAAAACTAACTAACAAAAAACTAACTAGGAAGCCTAAGTTGTACTTTCTTAACTATGTATTCTAACATTACCCAAAGAATAGAAATCAACAATACTTGATATAGAGTCAGTATGACATTTCTCAGCAACTCCTTCATCATAGTTTTAAGGAATTTTCCAAAGCTTTATCTTAAAAAAAATTTGTCACCAAAATAAGAATGATCTAATACATCTCATGATTACAACCAATAAGGTAACCAATTAGAAAGAGCATTGAATATGGCATGAATGGTGTTGGGGATGTGAAACACACTAGTTTTTAAAATTTGGAAACTATGGTTTCATCAGAATTACGTCATGAATAACTCGCAAGATTCAAGAAGTAATTTCTAACTAATTAAAAGGAAAAATTCAAGATTCAATAAATGATCTTTGTACTCAATTTATTAAATCTTAAATAAAAAACTAATATTTGACTCAAAATTAAATTAAGAAAACATGATAACTGTAAACTTTGAAAAACTATTGGCAACATCTCCCGTGTATTACGAACTTCCCCAAAATTTATCTTAACATTTTGACCAAATAAGAACATAGAATAATATTTAAAATAAAATAAATTATCAACACCTTGCATTTCAAGCAAGATCATATCTTATCGAGCTTAGCTCTCAACTAATAAGAAAACACATGATATATCAAACACAAGCATATTTTTTAAATAATCAATGATACAAAGCTCACTCAGGAGACAAAGATCATTGCACCAAAGGACATTGGACCTATCACTAGGGTTAAGGCAAGAAAACTCCAAAGAGAGGTTGAGATTATACTTAGCATAACAAAAGAATCTCTTAAAACCTCTCCATCCTATATACTTGTCCTATTTCATTGTGTATAGTATAGGTTAGGTTCTAGCTTCTTGTAGTAGGTTTAGAAGACCTTACTTTGTATAGACCTAGGGTGTCTTTTTATTTGTATTTTCCTTGGGATTATTTAGGCCCAACTAAGGGGTGCATATGTGGGAGGATTGTGACATGTAGTTAGGCCAAATCCAATCCCACAAGGAGCCGACAAGGGTGTGACTTAGCTATATTGGATTCACCCCTTCTTTGGTCTATATATAGGCTGCTTGTGCTCATTTTCCCAAACTTTGAATCCCAATTCAGAAATTCAGATTTGAATTGAGCTTTTCTCTCTCAAATTCTGACTCTCTTAGCCTAACTTTGAAGCTAAGCTCTCTCCTTTTCCTTGGACTCTAAGGTGGAAGAATAGTCGGCTTATCTACTTCCACAGAAGTGGTGCATCCATAAGCTTCACAGGAGCTTCTTCCTCTTCATCATTCCTTCATGAAATTTATGTCAAATTACTCCAGCTCTTTCACCATATTGATCCAAAATCCTCCTTCATTCAATTTTGTATCAAGTGGTATCAAGAGCTAGCTAGGTGAAGGTAAGTTTCTAGCCTTCATTTTCACCTTCTTCTACTTCATTCTCTTTTCATATTTGGTGTACCTCAATTTTGTCGAGTTTTGGTCAGATTTGAGTTTATTCTTGTTTGAAATTATTTTAATTCTACTTGATCTATGCTTGCTTAACAATTTAATAGGTGAAAATATGTTCAAATTGAATTAAATTTGCTTGAATTTTGACTTTTCTTTTGTTTGGATTTGGCACCAATTTATGTGAAGAAATTTTTGAAATTTTTCGTCCAAATATCTTAGATCTTAGGTTTTTTTATTTTATGTTAGATCTACGCATTTGAAGTAAAATGTTTGGTCAAATAGGAGTCAATTTCCTAGATTTTCAAATTCATGTGTACATGTCAAAGTTCCCTCAAAAAGTGCTTCACTTGAATTTTATGATCGAGAATAATCAAATCTAAATTTGATGTTTGTGATGAAGAAGATATGATGTCTAATGATATTTTTGCATGGTTTAATTAGTTTACTTTTAAATTTTTATGATTTGGAATTTTTGTGCTTGAGTGTTCATCTTTGTTCATAAATATTCGTAAGTGTAGATTCTTCTAAACATGGTTAAATCCAAGAAAAATAGTTAATGATATTGAAATATGTTTCATGAATATGGCTTGGAAAAATATTGATCTCTAGTTTAATTCATCTGTCGGAAGTTTTTTCAAATTCCTTATAGATTTTCCAGAATCTGCGATCAAAGGTAGTATGTTCAGCTAAAGAAAAAAAATTGACATATGCATAATTTGTGCTTCTTTTGAATAAATTTTGTGTGTAGCATAATTTTAGCTTTGTAAAAGTCTTGGTGTCTGTGAAATGTTGATTCTAAGGTCTTTGGAAGTATAAAAAAGTAAATAAAAAATAAAATTCAAATGTACCCGATGGAAAAATTCAAAAGATAAAGGACTAAAGTATAAAATTCAGAAGTAGGACAAAAAAATAAATAATAAGAAAAGGCAATGCAGATGTAGTAAATCCTCTGAATTTGATTTGTATTAGTTATTTTGAATTTTTTATTGTTCAAATTTTGATTTTTTTTTATGTGGTAGTTCAAACTGAAATTATAGCTTCATTATTCACTTTATATCTAGATTATTGTAAGTTTTAAATTTCAAGATTGTAAGCACTTTTTGGATCATTGTCACCTATGTATCTTCCACTTTGAATGTCTGTTAAATGTTTCCTAATTGTTACCTGTCTTTATTTGGTGTGAGGTTGAATTGGTGGATTTCTTCTAGACAATGGAAGCTACACTTGAAAAGGAGAGGAGGAAGAATGAATTGGTGCAAGTGCTTCAAGGAGGAGGCAGCACCATAGAGTTGGATAAGCCACCAAGCATTCGCCACCTTGGAGAATCCAAGGATAAAGAAGAAACAATTCTCTCTAGATCAGAGAGGAGAGGAAAAGTAGAAGGAGAAATCACTCACAAGTCTCAAATTTGAATTATGACATAAAGTGTGAAAAATGGTACATAAGGAGCCTATATATAGGCAAAGTGAGCATTTAACATGGGGAAGATGGGTACGACCAAGGATTCGCCCCTAAGAAGGAATTTTGGCCTTGAATGTAAGCCTAATTATGGTGCCTTCTTCCTCCCTTTATGCAACCTCAAGTTGAGGCAGAGTAGGCCCAAAAGCCTATGTTAAAAATATACAGAGATTGGACCCAAGCCTATACAGATTAGGCTCACTAAGAACCTAAAGTACAAAGGAAACTATCTAAGTCCTAAGCTAAGATGTGTAGAGCCATGTGATGAGAGGGGAAGTAGGGGCTTGGGAAAGGTATTCTTGCAGGTTCAACAGGACTTTCACCTCCTTTTGCAACTTTTTGTCTCTAACCCTAGTGATAGGCCCAATATGCGTAATACCCCTGCCTAAAGGTGCCTATGCAGTAGTGATCTTAGAAGTAATCTTTAAATCATCATTGTCCCTTCGAGGGCATTTATCCTTGAATATGAATCTTTTTCATCTTTCCCTATAGAAAAAGGATAAGTCAGATTCATCGAATATACCATTAACACCATAATCACTAGGCATGTATAAGGGATAGACATTGAGGCCTATTCGCTAGAGAACTTGGAAGGGACCATCGCCCTTAGACTGTAATTTAGTTTTATTAAGAAAGGAAAACTTCCTTTCTGAGGTGAAGTCATATCCAATCTCCAGGTTCAAATAGAACCTCCTTCCTTCCTTTATTGGCTAGCCTAGCATAATGAGTCCTTTCCTTTCAATAATGACTTTAACCTTGATATGAAGCTCTTGAATGAATTTATCTTTTTGAGCTCCATCCTTACTATGATATTTGGTCAGGTCAAAGGATGGGTAGAAGATTTAAAAAAGTAAAAGGGTTGAACCCATACACCTTTAAAAGATGAGTGTTATGTAGTAGAATGAGACACCTTATTTTATGCAAACTCTACATGGGACAAGCACTCCTCCCAGGTTCTAATATTTTTACCTATCAAGGTTTTAAGGAGCGTAGAAAGGATCCTATTTACCACTTTTGTATGGCCAATAGTCTATCGATGGTAAGTGGCAGAAAATAGGAGTTTAGTTCCTAATTTACCCCAAAAGATATGCTAAAAGTGACTAGAAAAATTAGTGTCTCTATTAGACATTATACTCCTAGGGATACCATGTAGCCTCACAACTTTCCTAAAGAAGAGCTTGACCACAAAACTGACATCATCCACTTTGTGGTAAGAAATAAAGTGGGTTATATTTATAAATTGGTCCACCACCACAAAGATAAAATCCATTCCCCTTCAAGTTTTGGGTAGCCCTAGGACAAAGTCCATGCTTATATCTATCTAAGGGGGATCTAGGATAGGTAAAAGGGTATACAAATCGTGGGGCTTAGTGGTTGAGTCAACCTATTTGTAGATAATGCATCTTTGACAATATATTTGGACATTATTGTTCATGTGTGGCCAAAAGAAATTCTTTTTTAAGATGGCCATGATTTTCTAGGTGTCAAAGTGCCCTTTTAGTCTCCCTTTACGAGACTCCTTAAGGAAAAGATGTCTCATAGAGCATCTAGACACACACAAACAATTGTGTTTGAATAATAGTCCTGGTGTTTGAAATACTCATTACATTCCTTATGGACACAATCCTTGTATAGTTATCCAAACTCCACATCCCCTTCATAGAGTTCTTGGAAGTGCTCAAACTCTAATAGCTTAACACTTAAGGGGGTTAACAAGGTATGTCTCCTGGAAAGGGTATTAGAAACTTTGTTGTTATCTCCCTTCTTATGTTTAATAACATAAGAGATTATTCAAGAAACTCTAGCCATTTGGAATGTTTTTCATTGAATATACCTTAGGCTTTAAGGTGCTTGAGTGACTGATGGTCACTGTAAATTACAAATTCCTTGGACAACAGGTAATGTTTCCAAGTTTGTAGGGCTTAAATGAGAGCATAAACCTCTTTATCATGTATTTGAAGTAGGAAATGAGAAGTCCTTCCTGTAGAAGGACCACTCCTATCCAACATTTGAGGCATCACACTTCAATTTAAAAGATTTCTCAAAATTATGTAGTGGTAGGATTGATGACTCAACAAGCCTCTGCTTCAAAGTATCAAAGAATTTTTTTTATTTTTCTCCTTAGCTAAACTTAACATTTTTCTTAACAAGGTTATTTAGTGGAGAAGTAATTGTACTAAAATTCTTAATAAACCTCCTATAAAAGCTTACTAGGAGATAAAAAATCCTAACTTTTCCAATAGTTTGGGAAGTTAGTCACAAATTGACAAACTAAATTTAAAGGTAAGAAGGAAACAAATACTCAAATAACTCCTAGAAACTTAAGAGTGTGCATACACATGCTTATACATAGATCGAGATGCTAGCTAAATTTAAATAAGCTTAATCATGCATTAACTAAGAAACTAAGACCTATAATTTAGGATCCAATACCTAGCATGAACATCACAAACCATTCATACAATTAAACTCAAGCAAGCAACACCCTAAATGCATTCCTTTTTACAAAATTTTCTTTGTTTTTTTCTCTTTCACTTTTTTTTTCTTCTTTTCCTTTTCTTCTTTTGTTTTTATTTTCTTATTTTATTTTTATTTAAGTTTTGTAGTCCACAAGTCTAGGTCCTTTTGATCCTCAAATTACTTCTTGCATATGGTTTTTTCAAGGTTTAAGGCCATTTATGTTAGAAGTTTTATTTTAAGTTCAATTTTTCACTCTTTCTTGCATAAGTAATGGTTCTATGTCCAAATAGTCCATAACTCCAACATAGGGCAATGAGATCTAAAGGTAATATTAAGTGTCTTTGAGAAGCTTAATTAAGGTGATTAATCATACACTTGATATTAAAGTCTTAAGTAATTAATTCATGCATGAATTAGGCTTCTATAACATCATTATCATGCATTCATATGATCATGAAACTCTTTGAATTAATTTTGGACAACCCAAGGCTAAATTAATAGATATAAACATAAAAATTGAGGATCGTACCTATGAAGTTGAACCAAACAAATTTGAATTCACATGCATCAATAGTTTTGGTGCCAAGAACACTTTCAAAAGTTTAAAAATTTTATTTAAAAATTATTCAAGATTTGGATAATTTACACCAATTAAAATAAGATAACATTCAGATCATGAAATCCAAAATAAGAATGAGCAAAATCAGATAAGAATTGAAGCCAAAATGTTATGATCTATGATTAATTCCTAGCATCAAATGGCGTGAAATTGAGCAAGAAAATTTGATCGAAATTTTAAGCAATCTAAACTGAATAAATGCAGCTTCAAGGAATATCTCAGATGATTTATCATGAAACAATACAAATCAAGCAAGAAATCAACAAAAATAAGAAAAATGATCGAACAAAAATGATAAAGTTTGGAGTACAAGATAAGGATGTGTTTACGGATTTTAAGAGGAAATTAGGAGTGAATCTTTACCTTCAATATGAAACTTTGATACCACTTCATATGAGGCTGAATTGGTGAAGATCTTCTAGACAATGGAGGCTGCACTTGAAGAGAAAAGAAGGAAAAATGGATCGATGCAAGTGCTTCAAGGAAGTGGTGCCACCAAGCATATGCCAGCTTGGAAGAGTCAATGATAAGAAAGAAACCACTCTCTCTAACTCAAATAATAGGAAAAAGAGAAGGAAAAAGAACTTACAGGTCTCAAATATGAATTATGACATAAAGTGTGAAAAATTGTACATAAGAAGCCTATATATAAGCAAAGTGAGGACTTAACATGGGGAATATGGGAGCAACAAAGGATCCACCCCTAAGGAGGCATTTTGGGCTTGGATGTATGCCCAATCATGGTTCCTTCTTTCTCCCTTCATGAAGCCTCAAGTTGGGTTAGAGTAGGTCTAAAAGCCTATGATAAAAATACATAGAGATTCGGTCCAAGCTTATACAAATTAGGTCTGCTAAGAACCTAGAATATTAGAGAAAATATTTAAGTCATAAACTAAGATTTGTAGAGCCATGTGATGAGAGGGGAAGTGGGGGTCTAAGAAAGGTCTTCTTGCAAGTTCAGCAAGGCTTCCACCTGCTTCTGCAACTTCCTGGCTCTAACTCTAGTGATGGGTCCAATATTCTTGCTTAAATGTGCCTCTGCAATAGATCTCTCAAAAGTGATCTCTACATCATGCTTGGAATCCTTATAGTCATGTTACATCTATTTTCACTTTGATTTTAGCTTTTCCTTCTTTGAGATTTCTTTTTGTCTTTAAAATCTCTTTTGGTTTTTGTCTTGAGTTTCACCTTTCATTAAATTCTTTTGAGAAGTCCAACATCTTATACTTCTGAAAACATCAAGTTTCAAGAATTGAAGTAAATGATCTTTTCTTCAAGGTTAAAGCTTAGTTTCTTTGAGTGTAATAAGTGAGGTTGAGTGGGAGTTCAAGAATGAAACACTTGGTGAGGGGAGACAATTTTTAAACATTTTGTTCTAACCTTTCTTGGTGTATGCAACAAGCTCTTGTTTCATGACATATTTAATTTAGTTGACTTACGGGAAAAGGAGCAAGGACAAGTGGTAGAAGCTTGAAGAGTGACCTAAGTTGTAAGAATTTCTTTTCTTTAGTGAAGTTAAGCTTACCTTGTAATTTGTAGAAATTTTGTGTGAAGTAGCTTGAGTTCCTTGTAAACATTAGATAATTGTAGTAGGTTTTCAATTCTTGTAAGTTTTTTTCAATTTATGTGTAAATGAACTTGGAATTTGTAACCTTGGTGTAGGATACTCACCAAGAGTTTTCATTTTGTTTGGTTGGTTTGGGCATGCTTGGAAATATAAAGAGGTGCTAAGTGAATTGTTTGGATTTTTTAGACATAATAGCACTAACTTATGCCTTCCTTTGTTTTGTGAGGTTCAAGGAGACAAGATATATCTATAACTTACTTTCAAGGTGTTATACCTTTCCATTAAAACTTGTGGACTCTAAGAACATTGGACATTAAATTAAGATTTCTGATGGTTGGTGAAATCATAAGTGTTGTGTGATTTGCTTGAATTGGAAAGATAAGGATTGCATGCAATTTACTTAAACTCTTATTTGTTCTTGAGTGGTTTTCCTTTTCATGCCAATTCAAGTGTGAAGAGGATTTCTTTTTATTCCAATATAAGTGACCATGAGAGAAATTGATTAGTTTTCTGCTAATACAAAAAAAAAAATCTCTGATGAAAACAACTACTGCTTACTAAACAGATTCAATCCTTTAGGTATGTTCACAATTTGTTCCTATCTACTACACTTAGATTTTTTCCTGCTAATATTTATGCATTACAATGTCCTATGTTTTATTCTGTTAGCTTGCTTAATTTATCTCGTTAATTTATGCTCAAATTTTATGATTCCTAGCTTAAGGTGATTAAGTTTTAGTTGTGGTTTGAAATTGATTGAATTAGTCGATGTAGTGTTCCCAATCGAACTAATACAAATCTAAAAACCATCAATCCAAGATCATTAAACATACAGGTTCCCATACATACATTACATATTCATGATCAGATTATGAATATTAACACTAGAAACTCAGACTAATTTCAAATTTTAATTTAAACAAAATTAGAGCAAAATTGGAAAGCATAGGCTTGTCTCTTATCTTCACCCCTCTGGTCATGATCAACCTTAGTTGTCCTCCTCTTCACCAGTCACCATCTGACTGTCCAAACCTGCAGAACCCAAATTTTGTTCAAAAAAAAACAAAAGAGCAAAAGTTAAGAAAAGATTTTTTTTAAATCAAGAAAATAAAAAGAAACTTTCCCCTCACATGAGGCTAATATGTCCTTTGGCTTCACCACCTGATATGATTCACCCTACACGAATGAATTAGAATGCGAAAATGATAATGGAACGTCTTGAGAATCAGGATAAGATAAGGTAAGATTAGGATAAGATAAGATGAGATGAGATAAGATAAGGTCAAATAGGATAAGGTAAGATGAGATAAGATGAGATGAGATAAGATAAGATAAGGTAAGATAACATGATATAAGGTAGGATAAGAGGTGGTAAGATAGGTGTTGGTGTGAAACGTATGAAGGCAAGTGCACCTTATCGTTTTACAGAGTAAAGAGTGAGTAAGAGTATCATCTCCACAGGGATTTGGTTCAAATACTGAATTCCTGTTAGTACACTAATTGAACTTAGATATGGGAGCGCGTAAGCAATGCAATTCCTCGCGTGTGGGAAACGCAAAACAAGAAATAACAAGAATTCACAGAATCTGTCACAAATCTGGAACTCTGTTCAAGTACGCAAAGAATACTTCAAAATAAACTCTAAATTGTCAAACACTCAACAACTGATATAAATGTGTAAGAATTCAAATTATGGAAGATGTTAGGGTTATATTTCACCAAAACTTCCCCTATGTAACCTTGGATCATTACGTATATTCAAGATAAAATGTGATTGAAGATCGAATTCACAAATATTGATTGAAAGTCAATCCCTTGACTCAGCAATTCTTCACTCAAATTAGGAATTCTAATCCCTTAGCAATTCCTAATTTGAAGTGAGCATTACGTTCAAGAATTCAAAGGATCTCACAATCGCGAACCTCTATCCCTAGAGCCTTCACAATTATGTTATTCAATCTCAATTCCAATTCAAAAACCAATTTCCCAATTGCGAAGAAGAATTTCGGTTCTATCTATAAGCGGCCAAGTCATAGAAGCATTAAGCATAGAGATGAATAATCAACATTTAAAGGAAAAAAATCTTGAATACATGCAAAGCATCCAAATTACATAAGATCAGTCATGAATTCATTCTTCCCTAACAGGGGTTTTAATACACATAATGATACAGAACGAAAACAGGGGAGAGGAAGAAATGTATGAGCATGAAGACACGCTGCAGATGCACTTTGTCCTCAACCCTAGGGTTCTTCCTTCACCCAGAATAGAACCAATGTTCAGGAAAACGGTGGCTCTATCCTCTAGGTTTACGCTCTGGAGATAGATCAGTGGATAGAGTGAATGATGCCCTGTTTTCATTCTGTTCTGGGCTTTTTATAGATTCTGTTCTTCAGCGTCGCGTGTCCAACACGGCCCAGCTGTGTTGCCAACGCGGAACCCTATAACATTTTGCAGAAATTAAAACACATCAGATTTATGAGAATTTATCACCCAAAAGGCTCTAAAACTGTATTTTCCAGATTGTGCATGGGTTATTCAGTTTTATGTCATTTTCTCATGTTTCAATGGTGTTTTATGCTTCAATTACTTGCAATTACATTGAGTTATGTTCCAAATAAGTGCCTTATTGGACATTTATCACAACCCCAAACTTGAACTCTTGCTTGTCCTCAAGCAAGCATTAAACTACAGGAACATAATTAATTCTGGATGACTCACAGCATGCATATCATTTCTGTCAAGTGTATTTCACTCCCCTTCTTCACTCCAACTTGCATCCATTAAAAATTTCAAAGATACTCCATCAAGCATTAGGAATAGATGAAAAATAATGGCAGATTCAAAATATAGCATTAAATTGTGAGTAAAACAATGTTTATATTATGGTTACAGCAATTTGCTATTAAGGAAACATGGCCTAGACTTGCAAACTCTCATAAGGTTAAGTGTTTTTACTCTTTTTCTCAAGTGTTTGGGTTAGGTGTTTCTCTCTATGTCTCCAAATCAAAATTCCATTACCATAGGCTTGTCCCTATTCTCTATCTCTACCAATGAGTCATATGCTTACATAAATCAAAAGGTCTTATAAAGGGTTGTAACGTGACTTAGGTCAAAGGTGGGTGGAAATTGGGAGGTGGGTTTATTTAAGCCAAAGAAACTATGAGAGGGTTGGAAAATTCACTTTCCATTAGTTTGGAGATGCAAGATCACCCCATAGAAGTGTGTTCCTGTTTTCAATATTTCTTTGCTTGGGTACCCGAATTCCTTTCTGTTTTTTTTTTGTTTTTTTTTAAGGAAACTCACTGCCAATTACATTGCTACTGACACCCTTAACCCCAAACTTAGAAATGTTGCTTGTCCTCAAGTAACCCCAAACTTAGAAGTGTTGTTTGTCCTTAAGAAACTACAAAATTAGTGTAAAACTCAACCTCAAATACAAGCAACCTTCTCCTAGTTCCTTTGGCTAGGCATATTCATGGTTCTTCACAGTCTTGGCTGGAGATGAGCTAATCAAACACAAAGAATTGGGTATAAGGCTCAAGGGGCTAAACAATGGACAAGAATGCAAGGTGGGCCATTTGGTCAAGTAGGTGCATATCAAAGAAGTGCCTTAATCCTGTTTATGCAAGCATGGGATACTGGATTTCAACTAAGAAACAGGGCAAGTTCTGGAATGAAACTCAATTTGTGACTATACACACACAAAACAAAATAAGTGTTGAGCTCCAACCGTTCACAGGAAATTTGTGCAAGCCTAGAACATGCATTACAAATTAATTGTTGCAAACCATAACAGAACAACAAAGTAATTCTCATTCAATCATGCTACATTCTGCATCATGCAATTGAACATTTAGGGACTGTGCAATCTCTCCATGCTGCGGAGAATGAAGTTCCATTACAATTGATGCTCATTGGAGAGGGAAGAGGAATGATGTTAAAGGTTGATTTGAGTGTTGGGGTTGAGAAAACCCGTACACTGTGCTTATTCAGTGGGTGAACTATGCATGAGTGTGCTCTGGTGATCAGATGAGTTAAAGTAGCAATGTGGTGCTTCACTCAGCCCAGACGCGTTGGGCACGCAAGGGTTAGTTGTGTTGGCAACGCAACTGGGCAGAATGCAGATTCATGTGAATTCATTTTAAATTCTGCATAATTAATGTATCAGCATTCAAATAGTACTGCAATAGTTAGAGTTAGAGTTCACTCATTGATCTAATGCACAATTCATTGTTTAAAACCACCAAGTGGTTAGCCGAGGTCCTTTATGTGGAACATATGTGTTAATCTGTGAAATTCTGGGCATGTAACCTGTCATTTCTGTTCTGTCACTAAACTGTTGTCTTCCTCCATTTATGTTGCTCCTGCTGATCCAGCTTCACTTTTAGTGACTTATGTTGATCACTCATTGAGTCATCATATGTTGTGAGTTTGCGCTGGACACGTGGTCTCGGTTGCATTGACAACGTATATCAGAACAGAATGCAACATCACATTTTAGTATTTACAAACCTGGTTGCTGTTGGTCACACACGTCAACTTACCTCCAGTACAAAATTTATGACAGATTGCAGAACCTTAGGATTCTTCAGCATGTTCTTGGGTTCTTCAACCAATTTGCAAGCTGTTGGGGTAGCTGAAGTATGGATCACACACCAGCAGCACCCAGCCTCTGCCTTGGGCATCCTTGTTAGAGTCTTGTGTGTTGAGATTGGTCTCATACTCCATGTTCCTAACCTAGATTTTGCTTTTTTGCTGCATAACCATTGCGTTGGCCACACAGATCGCCTTTGTTGGCTATGCAAACCAAAACAACAAAAAGAATTTGCTCCAACTACACTATCCAGCAACAAACTGTCCTGCGACAACAGTACTCAAGCATGCTCCAGACCTCCAGACCTACATGAATAGTCAACTGCACTGCTTTTATTTATTCTACTTAGTATTTACATATACTTTTCTCAATTTAAATTAAAATGAAAGGGAAAAACTAGTTTTTCAAGGGTTGCCTCCCTTGTAGCGCTTGTTTAATGTCCCTAGCTTGACAATTTGAGATTCAGTCAAGTGATTGAAGGGTGCAGGTAGTCTTCTCCCTGCTGATTTCACCTCCATGATAGTGCTTGACACACTGACCATTGACTTTGAAGCTTCTTTGGGACTGCATATCTTCAAGGGTGATGGCACCATAGTCTGAAACTTCTTTAATCACAAAAGGACCTGACCACTTAGACTTCAACTTTCCTGGAAACAATTTAAACCTGGAGTTGAACAGCAAAACCAGCTGTCCGGGTTCAAAGACTCTGTGTTTGATCAGTTTTTCATGCCATTGCTTGGTCTTTGCCTTGTAGATCTTTGCGTTTTGGTAGGAATTTAGGCAAAATTCCTCTAATTCATGCAACTGTAATAGTCGATTCTCTCTGGATGTGTTAACATTGAAGTTGAGAAATTTGGTTGCCCAATATGCCTTAAGCTCAAGTTCCACAGGTAAGTGGCAGACTTTCCCAAAAACCAGCTAGTATGGAGACATACCAATCGGTGTTTTGAAAGTTGTTCTATAGGCCCAGAGTGCGTCATCTAACCTGTTTGCCCAGTCTGTCTTGGAACTGTTCACAACCTTCTCCAGGATCCTGTTTATTTGTCTGTTGGAAACCTCAGTTTGACCGTTACTCTGTGGGTGATACGCTGTGGTAATTCTGTGCCTAACGCTATATTTGCTCAGAACTGCTTCTAGCTGCTTGTTACAGAAATGTGTCCCTCCATCACTAATCAGAATGTGTGGGACACCAAATCTGGACATAATGTGCTTCCTCAGAAATCTTATTATAGATTTAGCATCACACGTGTGTGTAGGGACAACTTCTACCCATTTTGACACATAGTCCACAGCTAGCAGTATATACTCATTAGAGTATGAGACAGGGAATGGTCCCATGAAATCTATGCCCCACACATCAAACAGCTCCACTTCTAAGATGTTAGTGAGAGACATTTCATCTCTCTTTGAGACATTTCCGCTACGTTGGCAGGCATCACACGTAACAGTAAAATCTTTGGCATCTTTGAATAATGTAGGCCAAAAGAATCCACTCTGTAACACCTTTGCTGCTGTCCTTCTTCCATTGAAGTGGCCTCCATAGGCTGAGCTATGGCAGTGTCACAGGATGCCTTTTTGCTCTTTGCGTGGGACACACCTTCTGAGCAATCCATCCACACCTTTTTTGTATAGAAAGAGTTCATCCCATAAGTAAAATTTACTGTCATGGTACAACTTCTTCCTCTGCTACCAGGACCATTTGTTCGGGATAATCTGCGCAACTTTGAAGTTTGCTATATCTGCGTACCATGGTGCAACAACAATGGCCAACAACTTCTCGTTTGGAAATTCCTCGTTGATCAAGATCTTCTCATCTTCTATGATTTGCATAGGCAACCTAGATAGGTGATCAGCTGCACCATTGTCCTTTCCTTTTCGGTCTTGCATTTCAAAATCGAACTCTTGGAGGAGTAGTATCCACCTGATCAGCCTCAGTTTTGCCTCCTGTTTTGACAGCAAATGTTTCAAAGCAGCATGGTCAATATACACAATTACCTTGGCACTAATTAAATATGACCTGAACTTGTCAAAAGCGTAGACAACGACCAACAGCTCCTTTTCAGTTGTGGTGTAGTTCGATTGTGCACTGTTCAGCACCTTGCTAGCATAATATATGACATGTAGTTTCTTGTCCTTCCGCTGTCCTAGCACTGTACCTATAGCAAAATCACTTGCATCGCACATGAGTTCAAACGGGAGACTCCAATCTGGTGCTGCAAGTATAGGTGCTGTGATTAGCCGTTCTTTAAGTATGTTGAACGCCTTCAAACAGACATCATTGAATCTGAATTCAGCGTCTTTCATCAATAGGTCACATAATGGTTTAGATATTTTGGAGAATTCCTTGATGAATCTTCTATAGAATCCAGCATGCCCAAGGAAACTTCTCACCCCGTTCTCATTTATCGGAGGAGGGAGCCTTTCAATGGCTTCAACCTTGGCTTTATCAACTTCTACACCTCTTGATGAGACCTTGTGTCCCAACACAATGCCTTCTTGTACCATAAAGTGACATTTCTCCCAATTCAGCGCTAAGTTGTTCTCCTCACACCGTTTCATAATACAAGGTAGGTTACTCAAGCAATTGTCATAATCAGAGCCAAATAGTGAGAAGTCATCCATGAAGACTTCAATAAAATTCTGCACCATGTCAGAGAAAATGGCCAGCATGCACCTTTGAAATGTAGCTGGTGCATTACACAGCCCAAAAGGCATCCGACGATATGCAAATATCCCAAAAGGACAAGTGAAGGCAGTTTTTTCTTGGTCCTTGGGATCCACCACAATCTGGTTGTAGCCAGAATATCCGTCCAAGAAACAGTAGTAGGCATGCCCAGCTAGTCTCTCCAGCATCTGGTCCATGAATGGAAGAGGGAAGTGATCTTTTCTGGTGGACTCATTGAGTCTTTTGTAGTCAATGCACATACGCCAACCAGTCACTGTCATTGTAGGAATAAGTTCATTCTTCTCATTAGGGATCACTGTTATCCCTCCTTTCTTAGGCACAACCTGAACTGGGCTGACCCAAGAGCTATCGGAGATTAGGTAGATAATACCTGCATCCAATAGCTTAAGGACTCTTTCTTCACAACCTCTTTCATGGTTGGATTAAGCCTTCTTTGGGGCTGCACTACAGGTTTAAAATCTTCCTCCATTAGGATCTTAGCATGCAGAAGGAAGGACTTATTCCTTTTAGATATGAAATAGTCCATCCAATGGCAGACTTGTGAGCTCTTAGAATCCTCAACAATTTCTCCTCTTCTTGTTCATTGAGGGAGTTGCTCACAATTACTGGAAACGTGTTCTTTTCCCTCAAGAATGCATAACGGAGGTGAGATGGAAGCTACTTTAGTTCTGTCTGTGGGCTGTCCACTTTTCCTTCTTCCTTTGGCAAACCTTCAGAGGGTTGTGAACTTGACTTCATGGGAGGATTAGCTTCAAGTGTGGCTATGCATTCTTCCACATCTTGGCTCTCTTTTTCTCTCTCCTGGCTCAGGCCTTTAGATTGCCAGAGTAACTCCTTCAAGAATGGACTCACTGTCATGTTTTTCAAGAGGGACTGATAGTGGCGTTGCCAACGCGGTTACTGGCAGCGTTGCCAACGCGTTCATCCTCATGCAATGTGGTTGTTCAGCAAGATGCTTCATAGCTTTAAACAGATTGAACGTTACCTTTTCATCCTGCACTCTTAGCATCAGTTACCCTTACTGCACATCAATAAGCGCTCGTCCTGTAGCAAGGAATGGCCTTCCTAGGATCAATGGAATTTTGGCATCTTCCTCCATGTCCAACACCACAAAGTCAGCTAGGAATATGAATCTGTCTACCTTGACCAGGAGGTCTTCCACAACGCCATATGGATGTTTAATTGATCGATCAGCCAGTTGGAGGCACATCATGGTCGATCAGCGAGTTGGAGGCACATCATGGTAGGCTTCACCTCCTATATTTCCAGCTTCTTCATTATGGAAAGGGGCATCAAGTTGATGCTAGCTCCTAAGTCACATAATGTCTTTCCAATCTGCAAATTCCCAATGGTGTAGGGAATTGCAAAAGATCCTGGATCTTTCAGCTTCTAAGGTAGCTTTCTTTGAATGATGGCATTGCATTCTTCTGTAAGAGCTACGGTTTCATCTTCCTTAAGCTTCCTCTTCTTGGACAACATCAAGTTTCAAGAATTGAAGTAAATGATCTTTTCTTCAAGGTTAAAGCTTAGTTTCTTTGAGTGTAATAAGTGAGGTTGAGTGGGAGTTCAAGAATGAAACACTTGGTGAGGGGAGACAATTTTTAAACATTTTGTTCTAACATTTCTTGGTGTATGCAACAAGCTCTTGTTTCATGACATATTTAATTTAGTTGACTTACGGGAAAAGGAGCAAGGACAAGTGGTAGAACCTTGAAGAGTGACCTAAGTTGTAAGAATTTCTTTTCTTTAGTGAAGTTAAGCTTACCTTGTAATTTGTAGAAATTTTGTGTGAAGTAGCTTGAGTTCCTTGTAAACATTAGATAATTGTAGTAGGTTTTCAATTCTTGTAAGTTTTTTTCAATTTATGTGTAAATGAACTTGGAATTTGTAACCTTGGTGTAGGATACTCACCAAGAGTTTTCATTTTGTTTGGTTGGTTTGGGCATGCTTGGAAATATAAAGAGGTGCTAAGTGAATTGTTTGGATTTTTTAGACATAATAGCACTAACTTATGCCTTCCTTTGTTTTGTGAGGTTCAAGGAGACAAGATATATCTATAACTTACTTTCAAGGTGTTATACCTTTCCATTAAAACTTGTGGACTCTAAGAACATTGGACATTAAATTAAGATTTCTGATGGTTGGTGAAATCATAAGTGTTGTGTGATTTGCTTGAATTGGAAAGATAAGGATTGCATGCAATTTACTTAAACTCTTATTTGTTCTTGAGTGGTTTTCCTTTTCATGCCAATTCAAGTGTGAAGAGGATTTCTTTTTATTCCAATATAAGTGACCATGAGAGAAATTGATTAGTTTTCTGCTAATACAAAAAAAAAATCTCTGATGAAAACAACTACTGCTTACTAAACAGATTCAATCCTTTAGGTATGTTCACAATTTGTTCCCATCTACTACACTTAGATTTTTGCCTGCTAATATTTATGCATTACAATGTCCTATGTTTTATTCTATTAGCTTGCTTAATTTATCTCGTTAATTTATGCTCAAATTTTATGATTCCTAGCTTAAGGTGATTAAGTTTTAGTTGTGGTTTGAAATTGATTGAATTAGTCAATGTAGTGTTCCCAATCGAACTAATACAAATCTAAAAACCATCAATCCAAGATCATTAAACATTCAGGTTCCCATACATACATTACATATTCATGATCAGATTATGAATATTAACACTAGAAACTCAGACTAATTTCAAATTTTAATTTAAACAAAATTAGAGCAAAATTGGAAAGCATAGGCTTGTCTCTTATTCTTCACCCCTCTGGTCATGATCAACCTTAGTTGTCCTCCTCTTCACCAGTCACCATCTGACTGTCCAAACCTGCAGAACCCAAATTTTGTTCAAAAAAAACAAAAGAGCAAAAGTTAAGAAAAGATTTTTTTTTAAATCAAGAAAATAAAAAGAAACTTTCCCCTCACATGAGGCTAATATGTCCTTTGGCTTCACCACCTGATATGATTCACCCTACACGAATGAATTAGAATGCGAAAATGATAATGGAACGTCTTGAGAATCAGGATAAGATAAGGTAAGATTAGGATAAGATAAGATGAGATGAGATAAGATAAGGTCAAATAGGATAAGGTAAGATGAGATAAGATGAGATGAGATAAGATAAGATAAGGTAAGATAACATGTTATAAGATAGGATAAGAGGTGGTAAGATAGGTGTTGGTGTGAAACGTATGAAGGCAAGTGCACCTTATCGTTTTACAGAGTAAAGAGTGAGTAAGAGTATCATCTCCACAGGGATTTGGTTCAAATACTGAATTCCTATTAGTACACTAATTGAACTTAGATATGGGAGCGCGTAAGCAATGCAATTCCTCGCGTGTGGGAAACGCAAAACAAGAAATAACAAGAATTCACAGAATCTGTCACAAATCTGGAACTCTGTTCAAGTACGCAAAGAATACTTCAAAATAAACTCTAAATTGTCAAACACTCAACAATTGATATAAATGTGTAAGAATTCAAATTATGGAAGATGTTAGGGTTAGATTTCACCAAAACTTCCCCTATGTAACCTTGGATCATTACGTATATTCAAGATAAAATGTGATTGAAGATCGAATTCACAAATATTGATTGAAAGTCAATCCCTTGACTCAGCAATTCTTCACTCAAATTAGGAATTCTAATCCCTTAGAAATTCCTAATTTGAAGTGAGCATTACGTTCAAGAATTCAAAGGATCTCACAATCGCGAACCTCTATCCCCAGAGCTTTCACAATTATGTTATTCAATCTCAATTCCAATTCAAAAACCAATTTCCCAATTGCGAAGAAGAATTTCGGTTCTATCTATAAGCGGCCAAGTCATAGAAGCATTAAGCATAGAGATGAATAATCAACATTTAAAGGAAAAAAATCTTGAATACATGCAAAGCATCCTAATTACATAAGATCAGTCATGGATTCATTCTTCCCTAACAGGGGTTTAAATACACATAATGATACAGAACGAAAACAGGGGAGAGGAAGAAATGTATGAGCATGAAGACACGCTGCAGATGCACTTTGTCCTCAACCCTAGGGTTCTTCCTTCACCCAGAATAGAACCAACGTTCAGGAAAACAGCAGCTCTATCCTCTAGGTTTGCGCTCTGGAGATAGATCAGTGGATAGAGTGAATGATGCCCTGTTTTCGTTCTGTTCTGGGCTTTTTATAGATTCTGTAACATTTTGCAGAAATTAAAACACATCATATTTATGAGAATTTATCACCCAAAAGGCTCTAAAACTGTATTTTCCAGATTGTGCATGGGTTATTCAGTTTTATGTCATTTTCTCATGTTTCAATGGTGTTTTATGCTTCAATTACTTGCAATTACATTGAATTATGTTCCAAATAAGTGTCTTATTGGACACTTATCAATAGGTAAGGTAAGATATAGTGAGATAAGATAAAGGAACCCGACATAAACCGCGACCTGCTGGAGAGCACCGAAGTTATCAAAAGGAATGTGATCCTTACTACGACCTGCTGGAAGAACCAACATTATCAAAGGTAGTTCTTTTCCCAAGAACCAAGGGAATCAATTCACACACAGAAGAAAAGCTCTCAAAGAAAAAATATGATTATTTCTCAAAATCTGTTTTTTCCCTGAATCCCTAATTCCTATTATATAGCTATAACAAATTAGAAATCCTAATTAGATTGAAATTTGAATTGCAACCAATTTAAAACAAATAACTTCTAGATAAATATCAAATCCTAATGTAATCTATAGCAAATCATAAACTTTATCACTTAAGATCTTCAATGATATGACTACATAAATTAACCCATGTTGGAATTAGGTTTGGATCCAAGTAGTCTTTTTCTTAAACTTCCTTGATGAGACTTCAAGTGCTTGTTCCATATGTTTGATCCTATTTTTCGTTATAGGACATTTGATTCCTTGTAGATAATCTCTTTTGCTTATTGTGGTACCAAGTTCATATCATTCCCTCCTTCTCCAAGAGGATTCGCCTCGAATCTTGAAGGTCATATGCATCAAATAAGGATAAAACAGGAACATTGAAATTGGTACTTACATTACCATAGCTACTTGGAAGATCGATTTTATAGGCATTATCGTTGATCCTTTCAATCACTTGAAATGAACCATCTCCTCTAGAATGTAATTTGGAACTTCTTTCACTTAGAAACTGCTCCTTTTGCAAGTGAACCCACACCCAACCACCAGGGTCAAAGACCACCTTGGTGCACCCTTTGTTTGCCTACCGAGCATAATGTTCATTCTTCTTCTCAATATTAGCGCGAACCTTGGCATTAAATTTCTTCACAAATTCAACCATTTGCTTTCCATCCAAATTAAGAGAGTCATTAGTATGAAATGGTAAAACATCTAAAGGTGATAAAGGATTAAATCCACATACAGTCTCAAAAGGTGAAAAGAAAGTAGATGTATGAACAACCCTATTATACGCAAATTCGACATGAGGCAAAAAATTCTCTCAATCCTTTAAATTCTTTTGAATTATAGTATTTAATAAGATTCCTAAAGTTCTATTCATAACTTCAGTTTGTCCATCTACTTGTGGATGAGCCATAGTAGAGAATATTAATTTAGTGCCCTACTTACCCCACAAGGTTTTCCAACAGTGACTAAGAAATTTAACGTCCCGATCACTTATAATAGTTTTAGGTAAGCCCTGCAAATGTAAAATAAATCAGCAATATGAGTGATATCATTAGTTTTAGAATAGGTAATAAAATATGTCATTTTGCTAAACCTTTCTACAACAATAAAATTACTATCTTTTCCTTTTGAGATCCTAGGCAGCCCCATTACAAAATCCACAGAAATATCAATCCAGGGATATTCATGAACAGGTAAAGGTGTATACAAATCATGATGCATTACCTTAGATTTTGCTTGTAAGAAAGTAATACATTTTTCACTAATAAGTTTAACATCATGCTTTATTTTTGGCCAAAAAAAATGTTCGTGTAAAATATCATCATATTTTTGAATGTCAAAATGCCCAATTAATCCTCTCCCATTAGTCTCTCTAATAAACATTCCCCTTACGCTACACTTAGAGACATACAATTTATTTTTCTTAAACAAATATTCGTCTTGCCTAAAATAGTCATTAAAACCATGGTCAGAACACGCTTTCCACAATTGTCCAAATTCAATATCATCCGCATACATGGTTTTTAGTAATTCAAATCCAAGTAATTTGGTTTGTAAAGTTGTAAGTAATACATACCTTCGTGACAACGCATCTGCTACAATATTTTCCTTTCCCTTTTTATACTTGATAACATAAGGAAACATCTCATCAAATTCTAGCCACTTGCCATGCCTTTTGTTGAGCTTATCTTGGGACTTTAAAAACTTGAAGCTCAGTTGATCAGAATAGATGACAAATTCCCTCAACCAAAAGTAATGTTGCCAAGTTTGTAAGGCGCTCACCAAGGCATAGAGTTCCTTGTCATAGGTTGGATAGTTAAGCATTGCTCCACTAAGTTTCTCACTAAAATATGCCACAGGTTTAGAATCCTGCATTAAAACAACTCCTATACCCACTCCTGAGACATCACATTCAATCTTAAAAAATTTATCAAAATTAGGTAAATTTAACACAAGGGCATTGGTTAACTTATCCTTTAGCAAATTACAAGCCTCTTCATGTTTCTTATCCCATTTAAAATTAATATTCTTTTTAACAACTTTATTTAAAGGGGCAGTTATAGAACTAAAATTTTGTACAAACCTATAAAAACTTGCTAAACCATGGAAGCTTCTTCCTTCATTAGCATTTGTAGGTGTAGGCCATCCTCTAATTTCCTTCACTTTTTCTTCATCAACACTAACTCCTGTAATCTTGTTGACAACTCTACAGTCCACGCACATGCGCCATGTTCCATTCTTCTTTGGTACCAAGATAATATGAACTGTACATGAGCTAAGATTTTCCCTCACAAATCCTTTCTGTATCAACTCCTCTACTTGCCTTTGAATCTCCTTAGCCTCTTTAGGAACAATTATATAGACTAGTCGATTTGGAATCACAGCACCAAGGATAAAATCAATTTGGTGTTTAATACCTCTTATAGGAAGTAAACGTTTTGGTGGTTCTCTAGGAAATACATGATCAAATTCCTCCAATAAAGATTCAACCACACTAGGAAAAAAAGAGTTATGATTGTTAGTAAGATAAATATCCTTGTACATGAGTACAAGAACTTGTTCCCTTGCCCTCGAAACACTCTCGACCTCCCCTTTGTGAACAAATACACAAACTTTATTTTATTTTTCTTTATTTTTTTATTTTTCTTTCTTTTCACTCTCATTCTTTTTTTTTACTTTCTACTTTTTCTTCATTCTCAATTTTATCTCTCTTTTTTCTTTCTTGATTTCTAATTCTTTCTCATTCTTTTTTTGATTTTCTACTTTTTCTTCACTCTTAATTTTATATCTCTTTTCTCTTTCTTGATTTTCTAATTCTTTTTCTCTCATTTTACATTCTTTTGAATTTTTCATTTGGCCAGAATAAGCTTCCTTTGGTTTAGGATCTTCCTTCTCATTGGACCAATTAAACTTCGATGATGAACTAGAAGCATATTTGTAAGTGCTCCAAGATTTGAGTTGTCTTTCCACCTGAATAGCTTTATGAAGCAATTCATCCATCTCCATATAATATTGTTGCTCCACCACATCAGCTATCTCTCTTCTCTATCCTCCTCCACATTGGCCCTTATCATGGCAATTTCCATCTCCCTATAATAATCTTCAACACTCACGGCGCCTTGAGTAAGACTTTGTAGTTGTTTTCGGTGCAAGTCCCTATGATAGTGACTTGGTACAAATCTTCTTCTCACGGCTACTTTCATCTCTTCCCATGTTCGGATAAGTCTCTCTCCATATCTCCTCTTATTAAGGATAAACTGATTCCACCAAATATTAGCATAATCGATAAAAGAAAAACTGTCTAGTATTACCTTTCTCTCCTCCAAGTAATTGTGACAATTAAACACATGCTCCACTTTTCTCTCCCACTCTAGATAAGTTTCAGGTTCGTTCTTTCCTTGGAATGGTGGAAGGGATAATTTAATACTCCCTAAGTTGTTATCCTTTTCTTGATATCGTCTTCTTTCTCTTAAACTTTCACTGTTTGATTCTAAGTTCTTCTTCCAATCTCCTTCTTCATCACGGTGAAATAATCTTTGGGGACTACTTCGACGAGAAACCCGAGACCTTCTTCTCGAACAATCCTCCATATCCTCCAACCTCCTGTTCAACTGTTGGAATTGATCTTAAACTCATTTTATGAATATTTTTAGATCCATTTCATTTTGATGAAGTTCACCACTCATGTTAGCAATGTTGAAAATTGAACAAAATAAATAAATTAGAATAATAAAACCTCACCAATCAGTGTTTACCCTCAATATTAATGCTCTTCACTTGTGTTTACACTCGAATTGACTTTTTTCTATAATGTTTTAACTAACTCTTGCCTTTTACCTCTCGATTCTCCCTATAAATCATTCACAATTTTGTTTTCCCATATATAAGGAAAGAGTCACGGATACACAGGATGAATAGGGTAAGGAATATTAGTCAAAGAAATAAGAACTTAAAAAAATATATTATATTGAATGAAAACTGATTTTTTTTTTATCAATTGTCTTGAATTTCTTTTTTTTTTTTGGGATTTCTATCATAACTTTTTATTTTTTGAATTTCTATCATAATTTTTTTTTTGCTTCTTTTTTTTTTTGAATATTTGGTAGATAACAATTTTAACACGAGAAAATAAAATAGGATAGAAGACACCTGATTCCAAAAGTCGAAGCTCTGATGCCAAATGATATGATTCACCCTACACGAATGAATCAGAATGCGGAAACGATAATGGAACATCTTGAGAATCAGGATAAGATAAGATAAGATTAGGATAAGATAAGATAAGATGAGATGAGATAAGATAAGATAAGGTAAGATAAGATAGGATAAGGTAAGGTAAGATAAGATGAGATACGATAAGATAAGATAAGGTAAGATAAGATGATATAAGATAGGATAAGAGGTGATAAGATAGGTGAGATAAGATACGATGAGATAAGATGAGATAAGATAAAGGAACTTGACACAAACCGCGACCTGTCGGAGAGCACCAAAGTTATCAAGAGGAATGTGACCCTTACCGCGACTTGCCGGAAGAATCAACGTTAACAAAGGTAGTTCTTTGCCCAAGAACCAAGGGAATCAACTCACACAGAGATGAAAAACTCTCAAAGAGAAAATATAATTATTCCTCAAAATCTGTCTTTTCACTGAATCCGTAACTCCTATTATATAGCTAACCTAATCTAGTAAAAAAGACAACAAATTAGAAATCCTAATTAGATTGCAATTTGAATTGCAACCAATTTAAAACAAATAACTTCTAGATAAATATCAAATCCTAATGTAATCTATAGCAAATCATAAACTTTATCACTTAAGATCTTCAATGATATGACTACATAAATTAACCCATATTGGAATTGGGCTTGGATCCAAGTAGTCTTTTTCTTGAACTTCCTTGATGAGACTTCAAGTGCTTGTTCCATACGTTTGGTCCTATTTCTCGTTATAGGAGATTTGATTCCTTGTAGATAATCTCTTAGATAATATTTCTCGTTATAGGACATTTGATTCCTTGTAGATAATCTCTTTCGCCTATTGTGGTACCCACATTCACATCACCACTGCCAGTAGTCGTCGCAGCCTTCCTCAACTATTCCAACCACCATGAGCATGCAAGGTCCTCCCCTTTCACTAGTACTAGTGCTCTTAATGGTAGTGGCTCTCCTGAATAGTCACCTTCCTCTCTTACTCTGACTCTTTCTCTTCGTCAATAGCCCTAGGCCTTCTCCTATTTTCTCTCTTCTCTCCAGCAAGTCCTTCTCCCTACAACGATGCCATTCACCCCAGACCTGGTAACAGTTGGGGCTTTCCCTCTCCCACTCTTTTCTCCTAACCCTAATCCTATCTCAGAAAACTTTGAAGCAGTTAAAGTGTGGGCATTGTAATTAATAGAGTCCAAATTTTGTATTGGACACTTGTCTCAAATCTTATATTAAATAAAATTTGTGGGAATTAAGCCATAACCTTAAGGCTTAACTTGCTGCAAAGCAACATGTCTTGAGTTTGAATCCTATTGAGGCCACTTTTCAAATTTGTCTAAATTATTCACATGTTTTCAAGCTTTTTCTTAATTAATATTTGTTAACAACCATCATAATTTTGTGTCTTGTCCAAATTGGTAACAAGCACCATTGCAGGTGCCTTGCATGCCTTTAGTTTGATCCCCACAAAACTTTCTTCATGCATATATTTTATCATCGAGCCCAAAATTCACTCTAAACAAAAATGGGTTTGGGTCCAAAACTCATCAAACATAAAAATAGGCAGAACAAGCCTAATTGATGTAGAATAATTTTAAATTATATAAATATAAAAATAATTATTATTATTATTTTACTAAAATTAAAGAAATAAAAAAATTGATATAATTTTTGTTCAAATTTATAAAAATAAATCATAAAAAATCATTATCATTAAATTTTAAGATAAAAAATGGTGAAATTAAATTTTTCTTGTTATAAATTTTTATCAATTTTGTAGGATAAGTTTAGGATAAATTATTTGTTACTATTAAATTTTTAATTAAAAATTATGATAATAATATACTTAAGTAAATAATTCACTCTTTTCATTATCTCTCTCCCCTCTCTCTATCTCTTTCTCTAGTAATATTATATATATATATATACATATATATATATATACATATATATATATATATGAGGAGGGATCAAGTTACTCCAATAATAACTTTGCTTAGAGTTACTTCATTTAATAACTCTCATATACAATTATATTTCATTAATTCAACCGTTGAATTAATAAATTATATTATATAGATCATCCTTTCAAAATTTTACAAAATTTGAAAAATGTTTGATATTTTATTAAATAAATTAAAATTAATGGATATTATAAGAGGTATATTATCTGTTAATTTAAATTTATTTTTTGAGGTATCAAACATTTTTCAAATTTTATAAAAGTTTGCAAGGATAATCTATATAATATAATTAATTCATTCAATGGTTGGAAATATAATTGTATCTGAGAGTTATTAAGCGGAATAACTCTAAGCAATGTTACTCTTGTAATAACTTGATCACTCATATATATATATATATATATATATATATATATATATATATATATATATATATATATATATATATATATATATTATTCTTATTTGTTTTATTTCTCTTGAATCAAAATATAATTTTCTTTTTCATGATATAAAATTCTTTTAATTTAAATATTTTAAATAAAAAATTTAATTTTAGATCCTTTGTATGTGTAGTGTACTCTACCTTCATATATTTTTGGACTTGTAAAGGTTTATAATAGAATCTTCATTTGTCTTACCGTCCATGTATATGTGCATTTAGAATTTTTTAATTAAAAATTAAATTTTTGTCAAAATTTTTCAAATTTTTGTCAAATTTTTTCAAATTTTTGTCAAATTTTTTCAAATCTTACAAATTTTGTCAAATTTTATTTCCAAATAAAATTATCGAAATCAGTAGTGCAATTCTTATTTTTTAGTATCTTAAACAAATTCTATCCTTTTTAAATGGTTTCGATTTAAAAAGATTATTTCTCCAAAATTTAATTACATACATATTCCTTATAAACGTTTTTCAATTTATTTCTCAGTAAATTAATCAGTTAGAACTATGTTGGTTTTGAGTTCCCGATTGCACTTAAGGATACATAGGCACAGATTATTTACACAAGTCAAAATTTTGTAAATATTTTTTCCTGTTATTTCTTCAATATATTTAAGGGATTAAATAAGGACTTTCAAAGTTAAGATAAATTTGTATAATTAATTTGAGATAACCATATTTATAATGGATGGTGTAGGGTGTTAATACCTTTCTTACCTATAGTGGAGTCTCCAACTCAACATTGATTTGAAAACTAATTTTAAAAATTATTTTCAATGGGTTTTCCAATTTTTCCATATTAAAAAAAATTAGTAGCAAATCCACACTAGACACCATGTTTAAACCAATGATTTTATTTATTTTCTTCTCTGTCTCGTCACAACCTCGGTTGCGATAGTCATCTTCAAGGGATAGGCCACAATCTCCTTATAGAAGAAAATCACCAACATTTAGGTTACATAAACAAAGGAATAGAGTCCATAGGAGTAAAAGTAAAAGTTCTTATAGGAGTAAGGAAACAAACCTCTAGACATAGAAATTCCTCTAGGACTTATAGAAATAAGGATAGGTATCCTTCTAGGAATAGGGATATGAGTTCCTTTAAGGATAATTTAGAAGAAAGAACTCATAGGAGTAGACGTAATCCTAGGAGTAGAATCCATAGTAAAAAGCATCATCAAGATACCTTAGATGGACTTAAAGTAAAGATGCCAAGGTTCCAGGGTAGATATGATCCTAAGGTTTACTTAGAATCCAAAGGGGAATGGATTCTATCTTAGTGGTGGATAGGTTTAGTAAGATGGCCCATTTCATACCTTATTACAAAATGGATAATGTTAGCTATATAGTGTAACACTTCTTCAAGGAAGTAATCAGACTTCATGGCATCCCTAGGAGTATTGTGTCTGATAGAGGTAATAAGTTCTTTAGCCATTTTTGACGCATCTTCTATGGTAAATTAAGAACTAAACTCCTTTTCTCCATCACTTATCATCCCTAGATTGATGATCAAACTGAAATGGTGAATAAAACCCTTTCTACCCTTCTAATAACTATAGTAAATAGAAATCTTAAATCTTGGAAGGCTTGTCTTCCTCATGTTGAGTTTGCTTATAATAGGACTTCTCATTCCAAAACCTAATATTCCCCATTTTGAGCTAATGCATGGTTTCGACCCCTTTACTCCCATAGACTTACTACCTTTACCTGATATTCCTTATTACCATAGCTAGGATGGTACTTAAAAGGATAAATTTATCAAATAACCCCATGCTAAAGTTAAGGACACCATAGAGAAAAAAATGTTCTACTATGCTCGATTGGCTAATAAGGATAGAAAATATGTCCTTTTTGAGTCAAGGGACAGGGTATGACTACATCTTAGGAAAGAAAGGTTTCTTTCTCTTAGGAAATATAAATCACAGTCTAGCAAAGATGGTCTCTTTTAGGTGTTAGAAAGAATAGGTCATGATACCTATCGTTTAGATTTACTTGGTGATTTTGGTGTAAGTACTAATTTTAATATTTCTAAGTCATCTCCTTTTCCTGTAGGTGCTGATAATCTTACATATTTGAGGCCAAATGCTTTCAAATGGGAGGATGTGATACAAAGCTCACTAAGGAGGAAAAGGTTATTACATCAAACGATATTGGGCCTATCACCAAGGTTAAGGAAAGGAAGCTTCAAAGAGACGTTAAGACTTTACTTAGCATATCAAAGGAATCTTCTAGAATCTCCTCATCCTTTATACTTGTCCTATCTCATTGTAAATAACATAGGTTAGGTTCTAGCTTCTTATAGTAGGTTTAGAGGATCCTACTTTGTATAGGCCTAGGAAATTTTTTGTTTGTATTTTTCTTAGGCTTATTTAGTCCCAAATAGGAGGTGCATAGAAGGGAGGATTTTGTTACTTGTATTTTGGGCCAAATCAAGCCCATTAGGAGCTAACAAGGGTGCGACTTAGCTAGTTTGGATCCAACCCTCCTTTAGCCTATACATAGGCTTCTTGTGCTCATTTTCCCACATTTTGAATCATAATTTAAAAATTTTATATTTGAATTGAGATTTTCTCTCTTAGCCTAGCTTTGAGACTAAGCTCTCTCCTTATCCTTGGACTCCAAAGTGGTGGATACTAGACTTATATCCTTCCATAAGAGTGGCACCTCCTCAAGCTTCATATAAGCTTCTTCCTCCTTATCATTCCTCCATGAAATCTTTGTTAAAGTGTTGCATCCCTTCCTTCATCTCGACGCAAAATCCTCCTCCATTCAAGGTTGTATCAATCAACATACAACCAACATCCTACATCTTAAATAGGATCACATTCTATTGAGCTAAGCTATCTAGTTACAAACAATTTAATAATTAAATAATTTCAAAATTCAATAAAAAGATAACTTAAAATCAAAAAGTCTATGTTTTTTCTTTCAAATAATACTATCATGTTTAGTCGGTAAGACTATACAAGTTCCTATGAACTTTTCCCTCTATACTTTTTATAACCTAAAAAGAAAAATAATAAAATTTAACTTTGTTAGTTACATCGTCACCATGTATAATTTCTTTATATATGAATCCAATGTTTCTTTTTTAGGATTAGTATATGTTAATTTAAGTATTTGTAAAATTAAGTTTAAATTAATTAATATTGTTTAAAAATAAATTTAAAGTAATATGATTTTGTTTGATATTTTTTCTCTTTAAATTAAATTAAGTTTTACAGTAAAATTTAGTATAAATTTTTTAACTTAATGTAAAAGTTACAACTTATGAAGATAATTTAAACATAAGGAAAAATTAATTTAAGTAAAAAATAACTAAACATAATTTTTTTTATAATCATGTCATAATGAAATAAATATAATTTTAAAATATTTAAATGAAAATTTAAACATACACTATATCAAACTTTGGTCAACCAAAGAAACAAAAAAATAATTATAGAGAAAAAAAGAGCTTCAATAATAGTCTTAATGTGAAGAAATTTTGGCTTTTATAATTTGATTGATGACTTACAACCAGGAATGGAAGTAAACAAGGTCATCCGACAAAGGCCTATGGCTCAACTCGTTTAAAGTCTATCTTGGCTCGACCTGTTTAATAAATAGATAGGTTCAGGCTTGTTAACAAGCCTTTTTAAATAAATAAGTCAGACTTGAGCTTATAAAAAAACCTATTTAACTTATTTAGTGACCTATTTATATTTATATATTATATATTTATATTTATTTTAATATATTATATTAATATAATATTTATTTTAGTATATTTTATTTACATAATATTAATATATATATATATATATATATTAGGTCTTTTATCTTATATGTTTTAAGCTTGCAAGTCTTTTTAATCAATTATTTATATAGGTTTTAAGTTTATTTATTGATTTTTTTTTAATGTAGACTTTTAAACAGAGCTGTAGGTCTTGTAGGATTTAAATCAGGTCAGGCCTTGACAGAAGAAAAAAGAAACCTTTAACAGGTAACAAGCTCAGGCTCAGGTCTCAAAATTTTTAAATAGGTCAGGCTTGAACACTCAAAACCTAACTTGACTCGGCCTACTTCCATCCCTACTTACAACCAATCAATGTTTCTATCTCTTTTAAACTACTACCTATTTTGTGGTAAAGTCTACTTTACATTTTCCACTTAAATATATCATTGAAAATTAAACTTAAAATAATTTTAAATTATAATAAGATTGTTTCAATTGGAGAGGAAAACAAAATGACATTATTATTTTTGTTGTAAGCTAAGGTCCATACTATATAAAAAAAAAATGCACAAATTAAGCATTACAATGTCAATGGTGCATGCCTGGTTGATTGAAGTGGCTAGAATTGACTCATGGTGACCAGAATAACAAGAATGGTAACCACAAACTTACTCCTCTTTCCGTTTTAGATTTGTGACGATTTATAGAGTAGGATGTTTTGGTTTAAGAATTAGGAAAGATAATCCACTTGAAAAATGATTCAACATAACTATTCTTTAAGTAGAACTTAGAATGGGATGAAGGGTGAAACCATATTCTAAGTAGAATTCAAAGAGCGATCTTATAAGCATTGCTCTACAAATGACGAGTCAACTCACTTTTAAAGTTATAACATATGTTAACTGTTCTCTTTTGTTTCTAACTTAAAGTGTGGTTATACATAACTGCTCTTAAAAAGTAGGTTCACATGAACCATTCTTTAAGTAGCCACTCTCCAAATAACAATTTTTAAAATAATTTTTGTTGTGGCGAAGTATGTCTAACTTGTTTTTAATTTATTAGTTTTAGAAGAATTTTGAGATTAAAGTACGAAAGACTACTTCTCAAACACATTTTTCGTTTTTAAAAATTAAAAATAGATTGTAAAAATTGTAATCAAACAAGCCAAAAGTATTGCAATTTCGCATTGCATTTTTACTATTCTATTTTGAACTTATTGATATCCTTTTGTTTTCAAATTAATTAATGATGTGTATATCTTTTAAAGTTATGCAAATTCGATCTTCTTATTAATTTTTTTATTTAAATTTTAAATTATTATTTCCTATTAAAATTTTTGAGAATTTATAACACACAATACTGAGACAACACAATTTTAAAAATTTGGTAAAATTTTTAAAAATATATAAAATATGAAATTAAAATTAAAGAGAGAAATTTATTTTTTATTGACTAGAATTTGATGTTTTAATTTATAATTTTTTAAACAAAAGATAATTTTTAATTAATCCAATTCATAAATATTTTAATAAAAAAATGAAAATTTAAATGTTTTTATAGAAGAAAATTAATGAATAATTAAATTTGTTAAATAAAAAAAAACTGTTGGCAAAAGCTTATAAAAATAACTTATGATTTCCATAAACTCATTTTAGCTTTTTTCAATAAATTTTTTATATGATTTATTAAAATAGGTTCTCTTTTAGCTTATTCTACTAAGTTTCATAGTTAAATTTGATATAAACCCTCAAGTAATTAAAATTTATTGAATAACTACTTAATTAAACAGTTTATCCAAACACGGACTCGAAAAATGTTATCAAAATTGTTCATAGTTCAAATTGAAAAGACTAAAATTATAAATAAACCTTTACTTTTTTTATAGCATTGATTGATGAAAAACAGATCCTGTGACTTCAGTGTTTAGCGTTATGAGGAAGCTGTGGTATTTTCATTTCTCCTTTGATTGGGCAGCAAGACAACGGGTATAAATATGTTCCTGTCTAGGTCAGTAAAGAGGCCATATGCATGTGAGTGGATAGGGAAAGAGACAAGTGACCTTTTGTTTGCAGAAGTGCAGTTTTAAAAGGAGTGGAGGGCACATTTTAAGTTCAGCTATATTAACTTCCCCTAATTTGAAATATAAAACAATACAAAGATGTTCCAAAATTCTTTATACAAACAATTTTTCAAAAACTCTTTTCATATGAACCGTCTTATAAAAACTACAGGCATAAGACATTCAGCAATAACTAAGGCATATATCATCTCAGCGAACTGGTGATACTAAAACACGAAGCCCCACCTGGGTCATTCCATGGGTTGATGGGTATTCTGATAACCGTCAAAGCAAACCTGATTCCAACTAAAGAGGAATAGGAATAATAGTACCATAAAATAAAGAGCTCCTTCCTCTACTCGCTTCTACATAAATACTGCTTCCCCTTTGCTCTGGGAAGTAGTTGAATGGTAGCAAGATTAAAGTCAGTTCCGGAAGCTTCAAAATACCGTATTGGCTGAATATGTTTGAGCCATGAGCATGTAACAGAATTCAACCATCCACTTAGTAGTTTGGAGAGATAAATGCAGTTTTGGTGCACTCTAAAGGGATCCAACTCTGATACCACTCAATCCTTAGCACTGATAAGAGGAAGGAAACCATTTTGACAAGAAATAATGTTTCGTTTCTACAATCAGCTTAAAAAGGCCATAACATGGAACATGCAACAATGCAACCAACAAGTACCTACAGTTCACAAAAAACAAATTGGATTAGGCAAAGGTAAAAACATGACATGAGGAGGAGGGGAAAAAGGACTAGGAAATATAGCATGGTACAAATGCTGAGTTGCATGCTAAGGCAATGGCCTCAAAATTGATTCTAGGCAAAGTTGTCACTCTCTTTCATGATTCTTTAATTCATTTTACTTAAAATCGCAATAAGATAACCTTACATGAAAAGGTAACACCCCTTTCCCATAAGTCCAAAGCTCTGCATGAAAAATGAAAATATACAATATGCAAATGAGAGGCCCGGATGTAAATGCAATAATGTTTTTCCATTTCTACGTCTAATTTGAAAATATCCAAATGTATACTACAGAGAAATGGCATACCACAACGGAGCATAGGTTGATGACAAATCAAGAAATGGGTATGGCCACCTGTGGCAAAGGTAATTATCACCATTGTTAGTAAAACCATTGTGCCTGCAAAATCTGAAATGAAAAAATATAGCACAGGTTACCAAATTGAGACGAATGCATGAATAGTCCACTGAAAAATGACATATGCACTTGTCCATAACATGAAGAAAGCCATCCCATACCAGCGGACATGCTGAAATGTAGGTTAAACTAATTCAACATGTCTTGTGCATTAAAGCCAATAAGAATGTCAAGTTAATGAAAATATTCACCTGACAATTTAATGCTGCATCCCCAAGGAGCAAAACAACATTTAGCGTATGCATGTTCACAGTCATCTACATATGATGGAGAACTGATCAGATCAAATCATTAGGAGAGAAGGGGAGAAAAAATAAATGATTATCACAGCAACCAATGGTATCAAGACCAAAATATCTTACTATATCAATTTTCTGAATTGACTTTATTTGGTTACTTATTTTCATAATTAAAAATTCTGAGACTGAGGGTCAAGTTGAGTAACAGATGCTTATCCCAGTAAAGGAGATATCCACTATTGCACTTTAGCCATTCTAATATTGATTATAGAATATACATTAGCCTATAAAAAATCATATTAAAGAGTTAGGATTACAATTTTTCATTCTTCCCTTACAAATTATTGACATCCTAAATGTATTTGTTGAGTGACATAAGATTTCAAATTCATGGTGAAGCTGACATTATATATTGAACACAGATCTTATAGTGATGTCTCCCATCAAAACAGAATATATTGATTTGAGATTCACAATAGACCTGATGTGCAAGATTACATTGTCTATCACAGACAAAAATGTTCTGACAAAAGATACAATATACATAATATTATGAATCATCATCTTGGAGTGCCAATTGAAGGTGAACTATAGCATTCTTCTAGCAACCATATGAACCCAAAATCTTACAAAATTCCCAAATCCCAATATATAAAGCAAACTACAAGAAATTCCTTCTTTATAGCAGGTTAGTGTCACATCAACCCATTAGGTTAGCAAAAAGGAGAGAAAGTTAAGAAACAATTAATTTTAACACAAAGCAGGAAAGAATAGAGTATGAAGTACAGGAATCTCTTTGGAAACTTGCTACTCACAAAGCTAAAATTGTAATCCCTCAGGGTAAGAAATGGAAATATAATGAGCCAATAAACGCAATCTGTCAACATCACCGCTCCAGCATTCATCTGTTCAAAGAATTAATCAAACACCTCAAAATCAAGGGAAAATAATGCAATATTGTAACCAATATGGAAAGATGTTAAATTCTAGACATTATTAAAAAGGATGTAACATTCAGGTTTATTGAATCCAGGTGAACATCATTAACAATATGATGCAAAAATGATCTGACTATTCATGAAGCAATATGAACCAAAACTGCCAGATTTAGTCTGCATCTAATGCCAACATAATAAATTATGCATATAGAAGCTAGAAAATTTGGCAAAACCATGCATTTGAAGGAGAGAACAAAATACAAGATGCAAAACAAAAATGAAAGAGAAGAAAAAAAGAATAGAAGATAATGTCACACTTACAAAGACATCAAAACAGTAAAGAGGGCACACAAACATAAGAATAATTAAACAAACACATAAGGGAAAGCAAAGGAGTAAACAGCCAACTTTCATTTTCAATGGACAATAAACATGAGTATCTGTTTTTCTATAAAGCTAAAGTTGTTGACTTGTTGATACCTGGAATAAAATTTGAAAAATATAATTCCAGAGGGGTGCAACTTTATTCTTGCATATTTCAACCTGGGGATCAGCAAGGCGTTCCATTCTAGAAAGGTTTGTAGTGTCCTGGTGTAAGAGAGGCATGTACGGCCCTTGCTCTGCATCTATTCTAGCAATACTAACATTATAGGTAGCGCTTGATTTTTTATGCTGACAACACCCATACACTGATAGCATAGATGCATACTACAAAAAGAAAGTTCAGATTATGAGACCAAAATAAGCTAGAATTTCACAGATAATATTTTCTGTGAAATCTTTTGCCTGAGTACTATATTTTAGTGTAAAAAGCCTCACAAAGTAGCATAGCAAGATACATGAACAGGAAATGAATCCATTAAAGGCTTTTAAGAAAAACTAAGAGCTGTACCCCAAAATAAACTGTAACCAAAGTGAAGGTCCACCTGCAAGAAATCCAAAATAACCATCATCAAAAGAGTTTGAAGCATAATGATAAAGAAATGGAAAACATTGAAATGAAACTGAGAACACGGTAGTCAAAATCAAGATTTTAACTAGGATTGGGAGCAGGATTTAAGATTGTAAAACTTGAAATCATAAACACAGATCTAAGATCCTACAAATAACATATTTTCCTATATATGCATATAAAATTCATATATATGCATGTAAAATAGCATAAATAAGCAGGTCATAAATAGACAAGAAAAGATGCAGAAGCAGGTCAAAGTTGCAGAAGAAGGTAGATGCAAATGCAGTCTCAAGTGGATGAGCAGAAGCAGGTCGCAGGCGGAAGGTGATGGTTCGCATTGCAATCACATTATCACAGGTCTGAGATGGATGTGAGGCCATTGCAGAAGATTAAAAATTAGGGGAAGAAGTGAGAAACCAAGAATGGGGGATGTTGCAGCCGAAAAACTAGGGAAAAGGTATTAGGGTTTCATAGAAACGGGGTCAAGTTGTGGGTCACACATGGGTTCTCACTTCTCAGGCAGATGATACAAATCAGGTCAAAAACTCAACTTGGTGAGATCGCACGATAGCACCAATTTTTTACGGCCTTCACAAATGATTTCAGCTGATCCACCGGTTCTGAATCCTGCATGAGCTCGAGATCGCAGGGGGCATCCAGGAATGTAAAATCATCTGGTTCTACAATCTAAATCATGATTTTAAATATCATGACTGAGAAAGAAACGACGACAAAGAATCATAAATAGATTTCAATTCATTTGTAAAGCTTAAAGGAAAATTTGTTTTCTATATTAGCTTTAAATCACCAACTAGGAAAACAAGCTAGCAACTACCAATTCCATCGGACCACTATAACTGTGCATACAGGACTCAAATTAAGTAAATATAGTGAAACACTGGGAGAAAGGAAATACTTACTGAGTGTAATAATAAAATGCGGTGCCACCATTAATATCAATTTTGGCAACTAGTGATGCCAAAAGAGAAGAGAATGCAATAATTCGAAAAGCTAGCAAACATCCTGGATGAATATCTTTAATGCATGGTTTCCATGCTTCATCACCAGACAAAGTCCTGTTTTGCTGATCTTCTCCTTTGCCAGATTTGAATTTCCTTGAACCATCCTTCTTCCATATTATAAGAAACGCAAGGACTATAGACAGCGAAACACAAGCTGCACACAGATAGACCCTCCAATTTAACCAATAACTGAGGGTGGTTGTATCGGTGGTATCTTGTTGCTGCATCCTGACAGATGAAAAAATGATGATAACATTAAAAGTTAACACATTTGTTACCAAAATATTCCTTTTACTTCAACTGAGAAAGTAGCCATTAGATAAGTTTTTACAAAGCACAATCTATTGATAAATCTCTAGCAATGTCAACCAAAAAAAGTTTGAGCAAGTATGGCTCCCTCAGGGTGATATTCGCAGAGTTTTAAATTGTGCTCTATAGAACAACTATTGCAGCCACAAGATTGTGGTTTTTGTGGTCCCTGGTTGCAACCGGACTCACATTTTCATGCAATTATCTGCAATTCTTGTTATTTCAATATAACCACAAATTTAAAACCTTGATTGATAGTTAGTATCTAGATCCCATATACTGCATCCAGAAATTCCTGAGATTATTATGCTTCTGGTGAAGGAATGTAGTAGATCATAAAACGATTATAGTCCATGAATATGATTCCCTGTCCACAATCAATTTTGTTGCCGAGCTTCATCTAAGAACATAAACTCATAACAGCGCAGATTAAAAATTAATGAACTATACTCCATAATTTGATTCCAAATAATCCATAAATAGCCCAAGATTATGTCACCCCAATCGAAACAACAACACAATGAAAAGCTAGCTAAACATGTACCCAACAGTTTCCTTTTGCAAATTCATAGTAAAGCTCTGCAATTTAGGTGTGTACCTAGCAATCCTAGATTATCACTGAGTAAAATAAAAATGCATCTATTTCCCTAAATTAGAAGCTCCAAAATCCAGCAATAACCCATATTTCCATTAGCAATAAACTGAACGAAAAGCGACACATAGAAGAGGAAACCTAAATAATTGACATTTGAATGTATGGACATTTAAAGTGTAACAAGTTTCTGAAGAAAAAAATAAATTGTAAGAAAAAAATATGCAATGGCATTTTGATACAGCCAACAGCTAAAGGGTTAAAAGAAAAAAGAAAAGAAAAGGCAACGAAAAGATTGAAGATTGGAAACATACGAGGAGATGGCAAGGAGAAGAGGAATGTGGCAATGAAGAAACGTGAGAAGCGGTGAGTTGCGGTCTGGGGCAGCCTTATTTTCTTCCTGATGAATTTGAAAGGCCACTCTTTTGTGAAATAAATTAAATAATAATCGTAAAAACCACGTGAAAGGGAAAGAACGGCTTTATGCAATATTCCTATTGGTTTGTGAATGGCGAGGAAGAGAAATGTTAAGTTGTTTAACAATTTATTTTTTTAACACATTTTTATTTCAATTTTTAATTTTTTATATACTTGTAATATTTATATTTTTATAGTTACTATTAAATATTAATTTGATAAACTTTAAAACATTAAAAATCGATTATGATAAATTGAGATATTTTATCTAAAATTATTTGTTTAAATTTTATTATTTTTATTGTAAAAAATATAATTTTTATTTTTAAATTTTAAATTAATTAATTATAATTAACCTAAAAATTTATTTTTAAAATATATTTTTATAAATTTCTGTTTTTGTAACATTAAAATTTTATTATTAAATTTTTTAATTTAAAATTTACAGAAAAAATCTGTTTTTAAGTAAATTATCATGAATTTCTATACCATTATTATTATTATTAAAAAATAATAAATGTGTATTAAATTTTCACATTATGTTTATATTTTTTTGTTGACTAGTAAATAACAATTCAGCTTAAGAATATTTTTAATAAAGGAAACAGAACAAAATATAGGATCAAATGAGTGAAATGTTTTGCTTTCTTAAAAAACGGTGAAATCAAATGCAACATAATAGAATATTTTGTTAATTTATTTTATTGACAAAATTACCATTCATTTTATTTTCTCATTGACGAGACCCATATTAGGAAAATTGTGTCAAAATTGTAAACCTTCTCCTGTGTGAAATTTTTTTTTGTCCAATAGTTGTACTTGTAAATAATAGAGAAATGGATACAACTAATAGATGAGGAGACATGGGGTGGGGTGTTTTCCTTTCTATCTATCCCTTTCTTATTTGCAAATACAAGTACTAAGTAAGATCATAGGAATGTTCACAAAATGGTTTGGTTTCGGGTTGAAGTAAAATAAAATCCAAATTGATCATGTTTAATTGGTTCAATATGATTTATATTTTAAATTTTTTTCAACAAATATGGATTAAACTAATTTAATTAATATCGATTGTTTGATTCAAGCAATTGCCTTAAGATAAAATAAAATAAAATATTTTTTACTTTTCTAAATTTTTTTCATATATTTTTATATAAAATTTTGAATTTTATATTACTATACGGTAAAATGTTCCTATTTTAATGATTTTTAATTTATATGATAAATAAATTAATTTAAAATTTTGATATTAATTTTGATATTAATTTTAATTAACATTTATTTTTTCTATATTTATAACTTTGCATTATATATTAATTTTTGTCGAAAATATGTTGATAAAGTTGGATTTAAGGATATTTTGTAGCACCAAATTAAAAACTGAGAAGGTCAAAATAAAAAATAACAGAAAATATAAAAGTAGAAAAAATTATAACCTAAGATATAAAATGTATAAATTTAGAAGTTAAGAAAGCAAGAATTTCAGCTGGTTCGAATTAGAAAAAAAATTGAGAACCAAATCAATTATCATTAATTTGATTGGAGTTTGAAATGAAATATATCAATTAACTAAACGAATTTAAACTAATTTAATTGATTTAGTATAAATTATTAGGTTTATTTTATGAATGTAATCTGATAATCATTCTCATGCTTATATATATATATATATATATATATATATATATATATATATATATATATATATATATAATTAAAAAATTAATATTTAATGATAATTTTAAATAATAAATAATGATAATTTTAATTTTTATTAAATTTTCTTGATAAACTTTTATTTATCAAAAATTATTTATTGAAAAATAATTTAACCATAATTTAAATAGTATAATTGTTAAAATTTAATATATTTTATATAAATTTATATAATAATTATAAAATATTTATTATTTTAATAATATATATAATTTTAAAATTTACCAATTTAAAATTTTTCTTTTTTCTTTCATTTTTTTACTTGTATCATTTCATGAAAATTATATATTTTTTCAACATAGATTTTGATGTAATGAATAAAAAATTTTAATTTAATAATTTTTCAAATCATGGACACAAAATTATCTGCCATTATAATTATAATTTATTGAATATATAAATTATCTTTTTAACTAAATAAGTAATAAATGTATTATAATATTGTAATACTTATTACTAGATGAATTAGTGATTTTAAAATTAATTTGTTTGAATTTATAAATATAATATTATCTTAATATTATTAATTTTTTAAATTAAATTAAAAAATATCATTAAAATATTAATATATAATATTAATAACTTATAAATTAGTTTTTAAACAATACGAAAAGCTTGGTAAAATATAATTTATCAATGCAATATATTCTATATTATCATATATTTTAAATCATATATTAAAATAATTTTAATAATATAAATGAGATAATATGATATATATGATAAAAAAATTTAATTTAATAATTAATTTTTAAAAAATTGTTTGGCATGATATTACTAAAATATAATATTTGATATAATTTATACTGATAAATTAATTTTTTTATAATTATATTTTATCAAATATTCATATTTACTTTTTGTATAAAATATTTATATTATTTATAATAATAATAAATAATATAAAAAATATTTTAATCTATTTTTTAAAATTCTCATATTCAACTAAATATAAAATAATATACATAATTAAATATAATATTTATTTTTAATAAATATTAAATAGAATATAGAATTTTAATATTTATATCATTATATAATCATTAAAAAAATAACCTTTTATTAATATTTTATAATAATTATATAAATCTATATAAAATATATTAAATCAACACTAAATATATTAAATTTTAATAATTATATTATTTACCGTTGTTAAAATATTTTTTAATGAAAAATTTATAATAAATAAATATTTATAAAAAAGTTTAATAAAATTAAAATTTATATTATTTATCATTTAAATTACTAAATTTTTTTTCAATAAATGATTATCATTTTAATGATTTTTTAAAATTTTTAACAATTTTAATCGTTATAATATTTTTATAACAGTTAAAATAGTCATTAAATCCAAAAAAAATTACAAGTAAATGTATTGGAATGATTATTAGCGTGGAAAGGTATGAGAATATTTTCGTAAAATATATTATCCTGTTCTATATATCAAATGCAGAAGAATAATCAAAATCAGTGCAGGGATTCAAGAATTGACTCGACAGATTTTGCCCGCGTCATGCTTGATCTGTGGTGGCACGTGGAATGTCGAAACTTATTATGAAAATGTTTGACACCATGACCGCAAATGAGTTGGTTTCGGGTACGTAAAGTTTATTGGTACGGTTTCCACCGAAACAAAAATTGGATCCTAATTATTATATACAACGTTTTTTTACTTTAAAAGATCTTAATTTTTTACCTTTTTTATTTTATCACATATTTTTATTTTTCATTTATTTTTAAATATATAATAATATTATTACAAAAATTTATCTTATTTAAGGTTGGTTTATTTTTTCTCTTTGCTTATTATTTTTAATTTCAATAATAAAAATATTATTTTATTTTTCTAAATTTTTTATGGTAAAAATAATTTTTTAAAATAAAATATCAAAAATATATTTATAATCAAAATTAAATAAAAATTTAAAATCAAAATCAAACAAATCTTAAGAATATATAATTGATTTTAATAAAAATATTTTATAATTATAACTAATTTAAAACTGATTCTAAATTCATTTTTATCTTTTATTTTGAAAATTTAATTAATTTAAAAGAGTTCAATTCTAAAAAAATTATGGGTACAATATATTATAAATTTTTTATTTTTTTATTTATTTTTAAATATATAATAATATTTATTCTAAAAATTTTACTTATTTAAGGTTGGTTTAGTTTTTTTATTTGTTTATGTTGAATGAGCCAATCTTATTTATTTGTTGCTAGTTTTTTATTCTAGCATCTATTTGCTATTAGTTTGTTATTTTGGTTGTTATTATCAGTAATTTAATTATTTTATTTTATTTTTAATTTAGTTTCGTTGTAAATTTTTTAGCAATTGATTATTTGACTTAGTAATGTATTTTGCTTATAAAAGAATATTAGATTATTGAATAATTCACAACAATTTTTTTATTTTATGTGCTTTTTCTTTAATTTTTTTTTAATTTCAACAGTGGTATTATCATGGTACTTGATAGTTTTATCCAGCCTACAATTGTATACTTTGATGGTCATTATGATCATTGGAGCATGTTGATGGAAAACTTCCTCCCCTCTGAAGAATACTGACAAGTGGTTAGTGAAGGTATATCAGCACCAACATGTGTAACACCCAGCGTACCATTAACAAGCGCCCAAAAAGCCAAGTTGGAAGGTTTAAAGCTAAAGGATTTAAAGACAAAGAATTACCTTTTCTAAGTTATTGATTGTACGATCTTGGAAACCATTCTTTACAAAGACACGTCCAATCATATTTGGGACTCCATGAAGAAGAAGTATGAAGGGAATGCACGGGCAAAGTTGACATAACTTCAAACTCTTCATAGTGAGTTTGAAACCTTGCGCATGAAGACAAACAAGACTATTACAAATTACTTCTCTAGGACGATGACAATCGCAAATAAGATATGGATTCTTGGAGGCAAGATTGAGGATATTACTATTGTTGAAAATTATCTGTTCTATGTTGCCTAAATTTAATTTTATCATTTGTTCTACCAAGGAGTCTAAAGATATTGATGATTTGTCAATAGATGAGCTACAAAGTTCTCTACAAGTGCATGACCAAAAATTAGTCCAGCAAAATATGGAGGAGCAAGCTTTGAAAACAACTAGTAATAAGGAAGGTGTTGGATGAGGAAAAGGAAAATGGAGAGGGAGAAGCTATCAGAATAAACCAAATGAGGGGAGGTAAAGTGAACATGATCATGGTTAAGAAACTGATGGGAAACCCAAGTTCTTTCAAAAATCAAAAGTTAAGTGTTATCAGTATCACAGGTATGGTCATTATAGTTTCGAATATCATACAAATCTAAATAAATGGAGGGGAAAAAAGTTTAATTTTGTGGAAGCAGAAAAGAAGGAGGAGAAGACATCCTTATTAATGGTTTGTAATGCAAAAGAAGAAAACCACAGGAACTTGTGGTACCTAAACACAAGCTATAACAATCACATGTGTGGAGATAAATCTACGTTTGTTGAGTTAGATGAAAGTTTTCAATCAACTGTAAAGTTTGGTGATAATTCTTTTATTGTTATCAAGGGAAAATGAAAGGTATCAATACAAACCAAATCCAAATTTGTCCATACTATTTCTAATATTTTGTTTGTATCAGATTTGAAATTAAATTTACTTAGCATGGGTTAGCTTCGAGAGAAAGGATTTGAGATTACTATAAAAAATGGAGTTTGTAGAATTTACTATTCTACCCATGGACTGATTGCAAAAGTTTATATAATTACCAATAGAATATTCGCCCTACATCTCCAACTAATAGACGAGTGCTATTTTTCAAAAAAAGAAAATGATCTAGCCTGGTTATGGCATTATAGATATAGGCACCTGAATTTTGGAGGATTAAAAACTTTATGACAAAAACAATTGGTAGTTGGTTTTCCTTACTTTAACTTCCCTTCAAAAAAGTTGTGATTATTGTGTTGTTAGAAAGAAAGCTCGTGACAGCTTTCCAAAAGAAAAATTCATGGAAAGGAAAATAACTTCTAGATTTAGTCCATTCTAACATATGTGTATCTGTAAACCCAACGTCTAATGGAGATAAATGTTACTTGATAAACCGCCATTTTGTTGATTTATCTACGAAAAATTAGTTATAATTATAATATAATTTATAATTATTTAATTGTAATTCTACCTAATTTTCCTTATTTTTGCAGGAATGGTCATGGAAGTAAGAAATATGAAAATAGACAAGTTTTGGATCAAGAAAAGAGGGTAAAAGGAGCATAAAAAGATAGAGCATCTACTGCGACAATGTCACGTTTAATGCGATAATGCCACGTCAGCCCTGATAACCTGACAATGTCATATTTTAGTGTATAGTGCCACGTTTGCCCTACAACATTGCAAGATGGCTTAGAATAATCATGACGATTAAGGGCGCGACTAGGTCAAGCCCGACCCACTACGTTGAAACCCTAATCCGTGCCTATAAAAAGAAGGCTTTACCACACTATTCAAGACACCACTTTTAGTATCCTCGATATCCCTCCGTAGGATTTGGAGAATGAAGCTCTTCCACAATACGAGTTGCAACGTCCTATTGTTAGCTTTGCTAACATTATGGTTTTGTCATTCTCTTTTTTAAATTAGGATTATGGATTGTTTTCTAGGATTAGTATGTTTTTGTTTGTCTTATCTCTCGATGTGTAACTAATCCCCAAATCATAGGGCTTTGGTGAAACTTATAATGTAACCAATTGAACCCCTTTTCCTTTTTATGAATGATTGTGCATTTCTATTCAATTGTGTTTTCCTTATTATGCATAATTAATTAATGAGAATTAATTTCTAAGTTAATTAAGGGATAGGCGATCGTACCATTGTCTAATTAACGGAACTATAAGGTAAACTGAATCTAAGGGTTTTGGAGGATCAATCGGAATCCTTGATTTCTAATCCGTTATTAATTTAACAAATCCGCATGTTCTTTATGCTTCTCTTAATTATATACCTTGCACGATCATTGGGGGTAGTAACCTGAGGGAAAGAATATTGCTATTGCATGATCATTGGGTAGTAATAGAATGAGAACGGATGATTAGCAATTGACTTAAATCATTCATAAGGAAGTTGGGGCGAAATTGGGTAAAATTATAAGGGAAACCAAAGTCTCATGTCTCTCCATAATTAAACTCGTATTTGTGTCCTTTTATCTTTAAATCGCTTACTTTCCTTTTGTTCTTTTTCTTCGTTCACTTTAAATATTTCTAAACAAACCCTTTTCTGGTGAGCTCAAAAATTAGGATTTAATATTTTTTAAGATTGTTAAAATAGTCTGGGAACGAAATTAAGGGTTTTAAATACCCCTTTCTACACCGACGGGTGCACTTGCCCGTGGGTAAAACTTTGTACGCATAGTAAACGCACAACAAGTTTTTGGAGCCGTTGCTGGGGACTATTTCCCAACGATCTTAGAAGTTTGAATCTTAATTTCTTGAGACATATTTTATAAAAATTAAATTAAATTAAAGGTTAAAAAAATTGAAGTTTTTATTATTATATCTTTGTGTGATCTTTTTTCTGTTTATGCTAACTCGTTCTCGAGCTCCTCAATTGCAGTTTATTCCTGAAATAGAAAAAACAGCTAGAAGATTGAGACGAGAAACCAAAGTAAGAAAGATGGCAGCACAAAGACGAAGAACACTATTGGATTACATGGCTCCAAGTTGTGAGGGCCTACGAAGCAGCATATTAATCCCAGCACTTGAAGGTGTTCCTAACTTCAAATTGAAGCCTGCCCTTATCAACATGATTCAGAACGCGCTTCAATTTGGAGGGACGACCTCAGATGACCCACATCTCCATATCAGAAAATTTCTGAGGCTAACAAACACCATCAAAATGAACGATGTTTCGCAAGATGTCATTAGATTACAATTATTTCCCTTTTCCATCACTGAAAAGGTAAACGATTGGCTACACTCTTTGCCGGAAGCATCCATCACTACCTGGGAACAATTACAGCGTCTATTCTTGACGCAATACTTTCCACAATCGATGGAGTTCAGGATCATAGTGGAGATTTCTAGCTTCACTCAATATGAAAATGAGTCCTTGTATGAAGGTTGGGATAGATTTCAGGACCTTCTCCGAAGCTGCCCACATCATGGGTACCAAATACCTCACCTTGTGCAGATATTTTATAATGGTCTTTCCTATGCCAATACAGCTGTTATAGATGCAGCATCTGGTAGAGGTATCCTACATAACCCTCCAGAGGACACATGGATAATCATAGGAAACTTGGCCGCTAACAGCAATCAATGGAGATCTGCTGATAGACATGTAAGGAAGAAAGATACTCAACCAGCAGGAATGTATCAAGTTGACCATACTGCTATACTTGCAGGTCAGATAGAGGCCTTAAAAAAAAAGATGGAGGTACTTATGCAAGCACAGACACGACGTACCTTGCCTATCCAAACTCCAGTGGCATATAAACCTAACTTGTGTAATCTTTGTGGATCCATAAGTCTCGATGACGAAGGATGCATTGCTGAAGCTGATGTAGCCCAACAAAATGAGGAGGCTAATTACGTGGGAAACACTTATAACCCCACTTGGAAGAATCACCCCAACCTCTCTTGGGGAGGACATCAAGGTAATAATCATACTAACAATGCTCAAAATGTTTACAGGCCCCCTCACACACAGAACCAAGGAGGTTACAGGCAAGAAAGGAAGGAGCAAGCATCTTTAGAATCACGATTTCAGAATATGGAATCACGATTCCAAAATATAGAAACTCAAATGGGCCAGCTCGTTAACCTTTTGACACAACGAACTCCCGGGAATTTACCTAGCCAGCCCGAGGTGAATCCAAAGGAACAAGCTAATGCAGTTACTCTTAGGAGCGGAAAAGAATTGGAGATGCCAGTGAGAAAAGAAAAGGTAAAGGAAACCAATGATATTGATAACCTTTCAACTCCTACTGATGGGAGTCCAAAAGAAAATAGGGATGATGTTGAGGAGACTATAGAGAAGGATCCTAAGAAACTCCCTATAAATTCTTACCAACCAATTGTACCTTTTCCTCAAAGGTTAAAAGGAAATAAAAATGACCATCAATTTGCCAAATTTTTAGACATCTTAAGGAAATTAAAAATCAACATCCCCTTTGTGAAGGTCATTTCCCAAATGCCTAAATATGCGAAATTCTTGAAGGAGATTTTGGGTAATAAAAAGAAGCTTGAGGAGTATATGACTGTTAAGCTCAATGAGGAGTGCTCTGCTATTCTTCTTCGAAAACTACCACCAAAGCTGAAGGATCCAGGGAGTTTTACTATACCTTGTACTATTGGTGATTCATATTTTGATAAAGTTTTGTGTGACTTAGGCGCTAGTATTAATCTAATGCCATTATCTGTCTTTAGAAGGTTGGGTATGAATGAGCCCAAACCTACCACTATTTCTTTGCAGCTTGCAGATAGGACTATCACACACCCGCGAGGGATAGTGGAGGATGTTTTGGTGAAAGTGGACAAGTTCATCTTCCCTGCTGACTTTATTGTGCTTGACATGGAGGAAGATGAAGAGATTCCACTCATTTTGGGAAGACCTTTCCTGGCCACTAGGAAGACTATTATTGATGTGCAACAAGGAAAACTCACGTTGAGGCTTGATAATGAAGAAGTTGTGTTTAGGGTTTTTGACTCCCTAAAACACCCAAAAACATTTGACTCTTGTAATATTATAAATTCTTTTGAACCCTTTCCCTCTCTGAGTTTGCCATTTGTGCAGGATGTATTGATTAAAGATACATTGGAAAAACTATTAGTGTTTGATGTTGATGCCATGAGTGACTTTGAGGAACGTACAGAGGAATTGATGATGTTAGAAGCTGGCATACACAAGAAAATTGGAGATCAAGGCAACAAGTTTGATGTTATAGAAGGCCTTGGAACCGCCAAGGCTAAGCCATCAATTGAAGAACCTCCAATGCTTGAACTCAAGCCTCTTCCTTTCCAATCTTAAGTATGCATTTTTATCTCCTCCGTCTTCTCTCCCTGTTATTATCTCTTCTAACCTTACAGGAACAATGGAGGAGAAATTGTTAAGAGTCTTGAGGGAAAATAAAGAAGCTTTTGGATGGTCCATTCATGACATTAAAGGCATAAGCCCTATGATTTTCACCCACAAGATTCATTTGGAGGAGGAATTTAAACCTATGGTGCAACCACAAAGGCGGCTCAACCCAAACCTCAAAAAAGAAGTTAAGAAGGAGGTTATCAAACTTCTTGATGCAGGTATAATATATGTTATTTCTGACAGTCCTTGGGTGAGTCCTGTACAGGTTGTCCCAAAGAAGGGAGGCACTACGGTCATGGAAAATGATAAAAAAAAACTAAACATAGTAAGGAAGGTAACTGGTTGGCGGGTATGTATTGATTATAGAAAGTTAAATGAGGCTACCCATAAAGATCATTTCCCTCTTCCTTTTATTGATCAAATGTTAGAAAAATTATCTGGTCATGACTTTTATTGTTGTTTGGATGGTTATTCTAGTTATATGCAAATACCTGTGGCTCTTGAAGATCAAGAAAAAACCACGTTTACATGCCCTTTTGGTACTTTTGCATATAGGAGAATTCCCTTTGGGTTGTGTAATGCTCCCGCTACTTTCCAAAGATGCATGATGTCTATCTTTTCTGATTTACTAGAGGATTGCCTGGAAGTTTTTATGGATGACTTTTCTGTCTATGGTCCCTCTTTTGATAAATGTTTACAAAATTTAGAGCAGGTATTGATAAGATGCAAGAGAGCTAATTTAGTTCTTAACTGGGAAAAATGTCAATTCATGGTAAGTGAATGTATTGTCTTAGGACACAAGATCTCTAAAAAGGGTATTGAGGTTGATCCAGCCAAGGTTGAGGTAATTTCTAAACTTCCCTCTCCGCAAAATATTAGAGCTATTAGGAGTTTTCTTGGTCATGCAGGCTTTTATAGGAGATTCATAAAAGACTTTTCAAAAATTGCAAAACCACTTTCCAATTTATTGATGAAAGATGTCTCCTTTGATTTTAGTGATGCATGTCTCTCTGCTTTTGAAACTCTTAAAACCAAACTGATAAATTCTCCTATTGTAATTTCCCCTAATTGGTCTTTACCTTTTGAACTAATGTGTGATGCCAGTGATACAGTTGTAGGAGCGGTCTTGGGACAAAGAAAGGAGAATGTGTTTTGCGTCATCTATTATGCAAGTAAAACCTTAGATGAGACTCAAAGAAACTATACTACCACAGATAAAGAGTTGTTAGCGGTAGTATTTTCCTTCGATAAGTTTAGACCTTACTTGATTATGTCTAAAGTAACTGTCTATACTGACCATTCTGCTATCAAGTATTTGCTCTCTAAACAGGATTCAAAGCCTAGGCTAATTAGATGGATACTCCTCCTTCAAGAGTTTGACTTGGAAATCAAAGAAAAAAAAGGAGCAGAAAATATGGTTGCAGATCACTTATCTAGAGTGGATCCTTCTGTACAACTCCCTGCGCAAGAAGTGATCAAGGAGACGTTTCCAGATGAACAATTGTTAGCTGTTTCACATACCCCCTGGTATGCAGATTTGGTAAATTACTTGGCAGGTAATATCCTTCCTCCAGATCTTTCATATGCACAGCGTAAGAAATTTCTTTCTAATGCTAAACATTATCTTTGGGAAGAACCTTTTTTGTTTAAAATATGTGGGGATAAATTGATTAGAAGATGTGTGCTTGAGGAGGAAACTCATGCTATCTTGACTCATTGTCATTCAAGAGAGGCTGGAGGCCATTTTGGTCCCAATAGAACTGCTCACAAAGTGTTACAATGCGGTTTCTTTTGGCCCACTTTATTTAGAGATGCTTTTAATTTTGTAAAATCTTGCAACCGTTGTCAAAAGAGTGGCAATATATCAAGAAAGCATGACATGCCCCTAAATAACATTCTTGTGTGTGATATATTTGATGTTTGGGGTATTGATTTTATAGGACCCTTTCCTAAATCTTTAAATAATGCATACATTCTGGTTGCAGTTGACTATGTTTCCAAGTGGGTAGAGGCTGTGGCATTACCAACTAATGATGCTAAGGGAGTAATAAGATTTCTAAAGAAAAATATTTTTACGAGACCCCTCAAGCAATCATTAGTGATAATGGCACCCATTTTCTTAACAAATGACACGCTCGTCGCAAACGTGCAAAAATAATTTCTAGATTTCCCCCAAACTATTGGTATAGTATAAGGTGCAACCTAGGTCATCTCCCAAAGACCATTTCAGATTCTTAAGCAAATAAGGAGAAATTTAGAACAAGGGGGTTTTGTAAAGATGCGATGTTGAGTTCTAAACACAAAATACAAAATGAAATTAATTTAACTTAACAATTATCAACTCAAGGAATTCAGAGGCTATTTTCTTAACTAATCATTGATCACTAAAATCATGCATTGTGTTTATCAACCTAGGATCATCTGGAACCCCTAAAATGATCCTTGAATTCTCTACTGAGAAACCTCTCAGAATTTAATTAATTATGATCAACAAGATTTAGTAACCACTTAATCTTTTATCTAAACCAATTTCACAATCAGAATTCAGTTGAAGTAAGTAATAAAACGAAAACGTTCAATTCAATTACTTAATTTCTACTCTTCAAACTTTTGGAAAATGATTTACCAATCAAAAACCAATTATAAATCAATTATGCATTAATCAAAATACGTCAACCGATCAAACTTTGATTAAAGAATAAAATTGAAGAATATAGTGAAGCAGAGTAGAAACCACTTAATAAGCATGTAAATAAAGATCAAGACCTCAAAGTTAAAATGAAAATAGCTTGAATCCTTGAATTGAAACTACAAACCTAGCCTTCCATGTAGGAGGCAACTAACAATAAAGAAAAACTAAGCCTTCCATGTAGGAGGCAACTAACAATAAAGAAAAACTAAGCCTTCCATGTACGAGGCAACTAACAATAACGAAAAACTAAGCCTTCCATGTAGGAGGCAAACTAACAAGAAAGAAAAACTAAGTCTTCCATGTAGGAGGCAAACTAACAAGAAAGAAAGAAAGATAGAAAATGGTATTGGAGTTAATCTCCAAGTGGTTGTTTGTTTCTCCTCTTGTAAACCCTTCTATTTATAGAGGATTTTTGAGGCATCATCTTCAGAAAGTCACCAACTAGGATATTACTTTTCTACCCTTTTATTTCTTTCACATGGGCTTTGTTGAAAATGGAAAACACTTTTGAATTTTTTGTCACCAATGAGCACAACAATTTTGACTTTCTTGCACCGCAATTTCGGATGTTTACATGTCCGCATTAGAGCTTGACTTCTGAACAAAAGTTGTAGCCCCGGATCTTAGCTGTCCAACAGATTTTATTTCATCTCAATATGACTTCTGTATCTCAAGATATGGCCAGATCTTTGCACATTGTTCAAATTTCACGTCAGCAACACTATCTCATCTTTTGAGATAATTTCGGAGTCCTAAACATCCCATTTAGAGTCTGCTCTTGCTTTGTAACTATTGAAACTTCTTTAAGCTTTCATTCAAGACAGATTTCATGATTTTTGGATGTCTAAAACTCCTATTATGCTCAAAATACTATAATGGTGTCATTTTAATCGGGTAAGCAAAGAAATTCAATTAAACTTCATATGAACCCAAACTCATAAAATATGACAAAGACCACTTAATTGAACATATAAGAAGTCTTAATGAGATAAAAGTGAGAGATAATTATTTATGAAATTTATGCTTATCAAATTCCCCCACACTTATCTTTTGCACGTCTCGGGCAAACTTAAGTTAAGGATTGGTGACTATTTTTTTTTTTTTGAAAGAATATCAAAGTTTTGAGTTGATTTCTCAAGAATTCACAAAATTTCATGAAGCATTCTTTTATCACATTTTTTAAATTACTTAGAAAGGAAACTTTAATTTGAAAAACATAGATTGAGAAAGATAAAACCTCACATGATATAGTCTGAATCTCTCAAGTGTTTGATTTGGTAAGTGTTTCTCTCAAATTCAATCCATGAAAGATGAACTATCATAGGCTTGCATATCTTCTACTTCTTTACTACTATGTACACATGCAATGCACAAATCAAGAGGTCTTTATTTTGGTTATAACAGGATTAGAAAGATGAAATGATATATTGAAGAGATACAATGTTAGACCAAGGAAAATGGTGAGGATTGAGAACTGAGTCTAAGTGCAAGTATGAGAAACAGATATTACTTCTTCATTCTTTTTTTTCTTTTTTTTTCAATATAATAGTTTATTTATTAATTTCTTGCTTCAGTTTTTTTTTTCTTTTTTTTTTCAACCATGATATTGATGAACACAACAATATCTCCCCCACACTTATTGAAACACTTATGGTATGATAAATCCAGTATTTCTCACCTTCTATGGTCAGACAAAGTTATTTTTTTTTTTATTTGTGCTGAGCTAAAAAGAAGAAAAGGCTAATCGGCTCAAAGGGCTGATCAAAGGATAAAATTATATGGTTTGGTTATTTGGCCAAGTGGTTTGTTCAAGAAAAAGAGTGCCTCAATCACTTTTGTACAATTCATGTGAAAATGTAGCTTCAAAACGAATCAATGCAAGTTCTGAAGTAACATATTCCATGGATGAAAATCACACAAGAAAGAAAGTAATTTATAAGGCTCAAAATCTCACAGGTAATATATTTATCAAATCTAATCTATCCAGTTCAAATATGTGTTGCCAAACTAATTAATCTCGAAATGTAAATCATTTTGCTTCAATTATTTTATGAAATCTAAAGAACAACAAACTTCCACATTCAATTTTTTTTTCATAAGATGCGTATCAAGAGTCACGTGTAACTCCTTACTCAGCCATTTTACTCAAAGCAAGTTTATGATTCTAACCTAATTTTTTTTTGGGTTTTTTTTTTTAATTTTTCTTTTATATCGGACCATCCTCCCCTCAACCTGTCCAAAACATTGTCCCCAATATCTTAGATGGAATTTCATATAACAGGAAAAGAAATGTGAGAAAACCACCAAAGTAAGGAAAAGTTATAACCGAAGAGTGGTATCTGGTTCTCTTTTGTCTCTGCCACCCTGATTTGGTTGGTTCACCAGCTGCATTGCTATATTCTAAAAATGGTGAAAATTTCAAATAAATTGAAAATAAAATGTAAATGACAAACATACATGCATAAGAATGAACAGTAGTTGTGATTGTGGCTCACATCTTCCTCTAGTTTTACGTCCAGTAACGGCTGAAACGCCTTCTAAGAGTCGAGGATGTGCTTCCCATTCAGTTTTCTTGTAAACTGACAAAAGGGTCTTTTAAAGTCAGATTCCCAAGACTATAACGTGCTTTTTCCTTACGGAATAGTTCAAACAAATCAAGAATAGTATACTTAAAAAAAATTGTTAGAAAGGTTAAAATTTTTATACAAACTCAAAAAAATTGTTAGAAAGGTTAAAAATTTTATACAAACTCAAAAAATTGTTAGAAAGGTTAAAAATTTTATACAAACTCCTAAATAAGCCTAGGAAACTAAAATGGTTCCCGGCAACGGCGCCAAATTTTTGACACGCTCGTCGCAAACGCGCAAAAATAATTTCTAGATTTCCCCGAAACTATTGGTATAGTATAAGGTGCAACCTAGGTCATCTCCCAAAGACCATTTCAGATTCTTAAGCAAATAAGGAGAAAGTTAGAACAAGGGGGTTTTGTAAAGATGCGATGTTGAGTTCTAAACACAAAATATAAAATGAAATTAATTTAACTTAACAATTATCAACTCAAGGAATTCAGAGGCTATTTCCTTAACTAATCATTGATCACTAAAATCATGCATTGTGTTTATCAACCTAGGATCATCTGGAACCCCTAAAATGCTCCTTGAATTCTCTACTGAGAAACCTCTCAGAATTTAATTAATTATGATCAACAAGATTTAGTAACCACTTAATCTTTTATCTAAACCAATTTCACAATCAGAATTCAGTTGAAGTAAGTAATAAAACGAAAACGTTCAATTCAATTACTTAATTTCTACTCTTCAAACTTTTGGAAAATGATTTACCAATCAAAAACCAATTATAAATCAATTATGCATTAATCAAAATACGTCAACCAATCAAACTTTGATTAAAGAATAAAATTGAAGAATATAGTGAAGCAGAGTAGAAACCACTTAATAAGCATGTAAATAAAGATCAAGACCTCAAAGTTAAAATGAAAATAGCTTGAATCCTTGAATTGAAACTACAAACCTAGCCTTCCATGAAGGAGGCAAACTAACAACAAAGAAAAACTAAGCCTTCCATGAAGGAGGCAATCTAACAACAAAGAAAACCTAAGCCTTCCTTGAAGGAGGCAAACTAACAACAAATAAAACGTAAACCTTCCATGAAGGAGGCAAACTAACAAGAAAGAAACAAGGATGAAAAATGGTGTTGGAGTTAATCTCCAAGGGGTTGTTTCTCCTCTTGTAAACCCTTCTATTTATAGAGGATTTGTGAGGCATCATCTTCACAAAGTCACCAACTAGGATATTACTTTTCTACCCTTTTATTGCTTTCACATGGGCTTTGATGAAAATGCAAAACACTTTTGAATTTTTGTCACCAATTAGCACAACAATTTTGACTTTCTTGCACCGCAATTTCGGATGTTCACATGTCCGAATTAGAGCTTGACTTCTGAACAAAAGTTGTAGCCTCAGATCTTAGCTGTCCAACAGATTTGATTTCATCTCAATATGACTTCTGTATCTCAAGATATGGCCGGATCTTTGCACACTGTTCAAATTCCACATCAGCAACACTATCTCATCTTTTGAGATAATTTCAGAGTCCTAAACATCCCATTTAGAGTCTGCTCTTGCTTTGTAACTGTGGACACTTCTTTAAGCTTTCATTCAAGATAGATTTCATGATTTTTGGATGTCTAAAACTCCTATTATGCTCAAAATACTATAATGGTGTCATTTTAATCGGGTAAGCAAAGAAATTCAATTAAACTTCATATGAACCCAAACTCATAAAATATGACAAAGACCACTTAATTGAACATATAAGAAGTCTTAATGAGATAAAAGTGAGAGATAATTATTTATGAAATTTATGCTTATCAACAAACAGTTTGAAAAAATTTTGAAACACTATGGTGTTACCCAAGAGATTGCTACTCCTTATCACCCCCAAACTAGTAGTCAAGTAGAGATTTCGAATAGGGAGTTAAAAAGAATTTTAGAAAGAACTTTTAATACTTCTAGGAAAGACTGGTCATTGAAGTTGGATGACGCCCTTTGGGCTTATAGAACTGCATATAAAACTCCCATTGGTATGTCCCCATATAGATTTGTTTTTGGAAAAGCTTGTCATCTTCCTGTTGAGTTGGAACACAGGGCCTATTGGGCCACAAAATTTCTTAATCTTGATTTGCAGCATGCAGGGGAGAAGCATCATTTTCAACTCAATTAGTTAGATGAATTTAGATTGGAAGCATATGAAAGCTCAAGGCTATATAAAGCGAGGACAAAAAGATGGCATGACAAACACATTCGGAAGCGTGAATTCTCACCAGGGGAGAAGGTGTTAGTCTATAACTCACGTCTTCGTTTATTTCCAGGGAAGTTAAAGTCTAGGTGGAGTGGCCCATATGAAGTACACAAAATACTCCCCTATGAAGTATTAGAACTCATAAAGGAAAATGGGGAGACCTTTAAGATAAATGGACAGAGGGTCAAACATTATGAGGAAAGTGCATCTAAGGAACGCATCATTATGCGATTAGAAGAACCACAGGTAACCACCCACGGTTCTTCTTAGTGGTTGGGTGAAGGTACATCAGGCTCGTGATGTAAAACAAGCGCTTTCAGGAGGCAACCTGTTTTTCAATAAATTATTATGATTAGTTATTTTAGGATATTAGGTAATTTTTATTCCTTTATGTATTTGTATTAAAAAAAAATTCTTCTTTCTTTCTCACATGGATGTATAGAACCTATTTTTAGGATGCATTTTTATTGTCTTCTGTCTCTAACATGTATGTTTAGTGTGATAAGGTTAATCCAATGCAATAGGACTTCTTCTCCAACCATTAGCACCCACCAGGAAAAGTATTGAGGATACAGATGGTCTCTAAGTTTGAGGAGGGAGACTTTCTCCCTCCTCGGTGCTACTTTTTCAGGGAAGTTCTCTTTTACTCTTCACTACAACATATATGTATGTGTATACAAGAGCTTAAGTTTGAGGAGGGAGACTTTCTCCCTCCTATTCATTTATCAAAATTTCTTATCCTTCCTCTTCTTTTGATTCTTCTATCTATTGTGGTAATTAATTTTTCCAGTGAATTAAGAGAATGGTAGAAGATTAAGTTTGAGGAGGGATACCTCCCTCCTCATGATTTCTAATAAACCTTGTCCCTTGTGATATCCCTATATGCTTAATTTTTTGAATGCTGGTGAATTTAGGGTTTAGGGATCTCTAATATTTTGTGGCAAACATTAATTGGATCTAATGAGGACATGAGAACTTTTGATGAAAATAATTGATAATTAGTCGTGTTCCTTGTTGTCTTGTCTCACATTAGAATAGCTATAGTGAGGATTGGACCTAATTGAGGTTGCACACAACCTCTCTTTTTGTTAAGTGATTTTCCTTCGACTTGTACACTCTAGAACTTGCCTTGAAACCTTGTCAAGGATTATGTAAGTTGATTGCATAACAAGAATATGATAAAGGCAAATTAGGTTTCTTTGATTAGACCCAGACTTAGATATCATTTAGTGCACCTTTGAGCTTAACACCTTGAAAATTATATTCTTTGGTGCCCTTAATTAATTGTGATAATTTCAAGTACCCTTAAATTATAACTAAAGCAAAATAAATTCTTGGGAAAGTACAAGTTTAAAAAAAAAAAGAAGAAAAAGCTCAAAAACAAAATAATGAAAAACAAAATTGTCATCTATGTGTGATACTTGATTTCAAGGATTTAAGGTCCTAATTGGATTATTATTAATTGCTCTCATGATGGTAATTATGCTTGGTTGCTGCATGCTTAATATATAAGGTTTCTAGATTCTATACTTGCTACATTCCCATTCATTGGGAATTTTGTTTGAGGACAAACAATGTTTAAGTTTGAGGATGTGATAAACCGCCATTCTGTTGATTTATCTACGGAAAATTAGTTATAATTATAATATAATTTATAATTATTTAATTGTAATTCTACCTAATTTTCCTTATTTTTGCAGGAATGGTCATGCAAGTAAGAAATATGAAAATAGACAAGTTTTGGATCAAGAAAAGAGGGTAAAAGGAGCATAAAAAGATAGAGCATCTACTGCGATAATGTCACGTTTAATGCGATAATGCCACGTTAGCCCTGATAACCTGACAATTTCATATTTTAGTGTATAGTGCCACGTTAGCCCTACAACATTGCAAGATGACTTAGAATAATCATGACGATTAAGGGAGCGACTAGGTCAAGCTCGGCCCACTACGTTGAAACCCTAATCCGTGCCTATAAAAAGAAGGCTTTACCACACTATTCAAGACACCACTTTTAGTATCCTCGATATCCCTCCGTAGGATTTGGAGACAGAAGCTCTTCCACAGTACGAGTTGCAACGTCCTATTGTTAGCTTTGCTAACATTACGGTTTTGTCATTCTCTTTTTTAAATTAGGATTATGGATTGTTTTATAGGATTAATATGTTTTTGTTTGTCTTATCTCTCGATGTGTAACTAATCCCCAAATCATGAGGCTTTGGTGAAACTTATAATGTAACCAATTGAACCCCTTTTCCTTTTTATGAATGATTGTGTATTTCTATTCAATTGTGTTTTCCTTATTATGCATAATTAATTAATGAGAATTAATTTCTAAGTTAATTAGGGGATAGGCGATCGTACCATTGCCTAATTAACGGAACTATAAGGTAAACTGAATCTAAGGGGATCAATCGGAATCCTTGATTTCTAATCCGTTGTTAATTTAACAAATCCGCATGTTCTTTATGCTTCTCTTAATTATATACCTTGCATGATCATTGGGGGTAGTAACCTGAGGGAAAGAATATTGCTATTGCATGATCATTGGGTAGTAATAGAATGAGAACGGATGATTAGCAATTGACTTAAATCATTCATAAGGGAGTTGGGGCGAAATTGGGTAAAATTATAAGGGAAACCAAAGTCTCATGTCTCTTCATAATTAAACTCGTATTTGTGTCCTTTTATCTTTAAATCGCTTACTTTCCTTTTGTTCTTTTTCTTTGTTCACTTTAAATATTTCTAAACAAACCCTTTTCTGGTGAGCTCAAAAGTTAGGATTTAATATTTTTTAATATTGTTAAAATAGTCTCTGTGGGAACGAGATTAAGGGTTTTAAATACCCCTTTCTACACCGACAGGTGCACTTGCCCGTGGGTAAAACTTTGTACGCATAGTAAACACACAACATTACTTTATAACGTTCGTTGATGACTTTAGCTAAAAAATATAGGTCTCTTTTTTGTAGGAAGAATTTGAAGCTTTTGCAGCCTTTAAAAGTTTTAAGGTCCTTGTTGAAAATGAGGTGGAAAGTACAATAAAGACTCTATCTATCGATCATGGAGGACAGTATAACTCACAAGAATTTGCATATTTTTGTAAATCACATGGTATCAAAAGACAACTTAGAGGAGCATATTCTTCTCAGCAAAATAGCAAAAGTGAAAGGAAAACCCACACAATCCTAAATATGGTACAAATTCTTTTACAAAGAAGCAAAGTTCCAAATATTTTTGGCCTGAAGCTGTTGATTGGAGTGTTCATATTTTGAATAGATGTCTTACTTATGTTGTTCAAAACATGATATCGAAGAAAGCTTGGAGTGGATGTCAACCAAATGTTGATCATCTCAGAATTTTTGGATGCACCGCTTATGCTCACATTCTAGACAAAGAAGAACAAAACTCTATGGTAAAATAGAAAGTTGTCTGTTTATTGGCATAAGTCATCAATCAAAGGTTTACAAATTATACAATCCTAACACTAAGAAAGTGATAATTAGCCATGACGTTGTGTTTGATGAAAGAAAATTCTGGCCATGGAATAAAAATCTTGATGAAAATCAAATTCCAACATATTTTGATAAGGTTGATGAAAATGAAGAGAAACCATCCACAACCAAAGTGGAAACTAATTCCACAAGTGAATCTTTAGATCAGCAGATTGAAGCACGACCACAATGCATTAGAACACAGCCAACATGGATGTTAGATTATAAGCTAACAGAAATTAATCAATATGAGAGTCCATTGATTCACTTAGCTTCATTTTTAGATTGTGATCTAGTAAACTCTGAATATGCTTCCAAAGAACCAAAATGGAAAAAATCCATGGATGAGGAAATATTGGCCATCAAAAGAAACAACACTTAAGAGCTTACTAACCTTCCACAAGAACATAGGACCATCAGTGTCAAATGGGTGTACAAAACAAAATTGAAAGAAAACGGTGAAATAGATAAGTATAAGGAACGCCTAGTAGCTAAAAGCTATAAGGAAGAATTTGGTGTTGACTAAAAAGAAGTTTTTGCTCTTGTTGTTAGACTTGATACAGTAAGATTGGTGATTTCATTGGCAGCTCAGAACTCATGGCCTATTTTTCAATTGGATGTTAAGTCAACATTCTTGAATGGAGATCTACTAGAAAAGGTATTTATTGATCAACCTCCTGGTTATGTTAAAACAAGTTGTGAGCGTAAAGTATATAAATTGAAAAAAGCTCTTCTTAGACTAAAGCAATCTCCAAGAGTTTGGTATAGTCGTATCGACATCTATTTTCTAAAAGGTTTTCAAAAATGCCTGTATGAGCATATTATTTATACAAATATTGATGGCAGGAAAATTCTTATGATTTGCCTATACATAGATGACTTCATTTATACTGGAAATGATAAGGCAATGTTTGATAAACTTAAGGAGTCTATGATGCTTGAATTTGATATGTGTGACCTTGGAAGAATGCATTATTTCCTTGGTATAGAAGTTGTTTAGTCTGCAGATGGAATTTTCATTTCTAAAAAAAATATATGCAAGAAAGGTTAGTTAGGATTCATCTGAAAGGATGTAATTCTGTTAACATACCAGCAAAAATAACTGTGAAGCTTAGTAAGGATCTTAGTGGAAGGAAGGTGGACAACGTTGTTTATAAACAAATTGTGGGAAGCCTTATGTATATAACTACAACAAGGCCAAATATTATGCATGTTGTATCTCTTATTAGCAGATTCATTGAGTGTTCAAAGGAGATTCATCTCTTTGCTGCAAAGCAGATTCTAAGGTACTTGAAAGACACCACCGATTATGGAATATTCTATAAGCGAGGAGATCAATCAAATTTAATTAGATTTTTGGAAAATGATTTTGCTTGAGATCTAGATGATAGAAAAAATACTTCTGGATTTTTGTTTATGATGAGTTCAAGAGCTATTTGAAAGTCCTTTAGGAAGAAACCGATTGTCACTCTATCAACTATAGAAGCAAAGTTTGTAACAGCAACCTCTTGTACCTCTCAACCAATTTGGTTGAGAATTTTACTTGTAAAACTATACTTCAAACAATAAGGACCAACTCTAATTTATTATGATAATAATTCAGCAATAAAGCTTTCCAAGAATTTAGTATTGCATGGAAGAAGCAAACACAGATGTAAAGTTTCATTTTCTAAGAGATCTTACAAAAGAATGTATCATTGATGTGATTTACTGCAAAACTGAAGATCAAGCTATTGATATATTAACCAAATCCCTCAAAGTAGCTATATTCATAAGGATGAGGAAGCTACTTGGTGTTTGCACTCTACGAAATCCAATTTGAAGGAAAGGGTTGATGACGATATTAAACTGAATATTCTGCAGAATATTTAATTCAAAGAAGAGTTTGTTGCATGAATCTTATCTACTTATTGCTAATTTGTTATTATGGTATCTATTGTTACTTGTTTAATATTTCAATTTTTATTATTAATAATTTAATCATATTATCTTATTTTTAATTTAATTTTATTGTAAATTTTTTAAAAATTAATTATTTGACCTAGTTATACATTTGACGTATAAAAGAACATCAGACTATTAAATAATTTATAACAATTTTCACTTTGTATATATTTTTTTTTTATTTTTGTAACTTCAACAGTTTATTATTTTATTTCAATGAAAAAATATTATTTTATTTTTTAAAATTTTTATATGGTAAAAATAACATTTTAAAATAAAATATCAAAAAGGTATTTATAATTAAAAATAATAAAAGTTTTAAAATCAAAACCACACAAATATTTAGAATATATAATTGATTTTAATAAAAACATTCTATAAATATAACTGATTTAAAACTAATTTTAAATTTATTTTTATTTTTTATTTTAAAATTTTAATTAATTTAAAAGAGTTCAATTCTAAAACAAAATTATGAATACAATATATTATGATAATCTACACGTACTAATTCAATGTTTTTACAACTCAAATGTTGAGAACATTTATTTTTTTTCATAAACATGATCTTTTAAATTATTATTTTAATTTTACTTATTTTAATTTTAAGAGTCGTAAAAGTATGTGCTTTTAAGTAAAAATATATTATTTTTAATACATATATGAATTAAAAATAAAAATAGTACATTTTTAATAGTACATTTTTATAAAAAAAAATCTTTTAAATGTGATTATTTCTATATTATGCATTTAGTATTATTGAGGTATTATTTTAAATATTTTTTCTAAAATTTAGTTCTCAACATTTTTTATTTGTTATAAACAAGTCTTTTCATTTCTAAAGAACTTAAATTACATATTAGAGGATAAGGAAAGAAGGAGATAGACTAATTTAATAATCTAATTAGGTGTTCTATAATATCTTAGATAAGATTGTTTGCCTTTATCCATTCTAGTAATTTTAGTTAGCTTTTATCTAACATGCCTCTTGTTAAAAGTTCTACATATGAACCGAGTAAATGTATTAGTTAGATATAATTAACATTAAATTTGACGGCCAGGATGGATGGTTTTCATATCTATTTTTCAAAAATTGCAAACTAATCATTCAATGAATTACATGCGCACATAATGTAATCTAACGAATGATTTAGGAGAAGTTTAATTTATGAATTTTTTATTTTTATAAAAATATATTTTTATTTTATTTTATTTTATGTTTTTAAAACAAAATATTGTGTTTTATTTTTATTATTTCATATATAAAATTTTAAAATAGAAAATGAAATAAAAATAATATAACATTTTTATAAAAAAAATAATTTTTTTTCATAAATCAAATACTATCTTAATAATTTTTTCATTTCTTTGATGTTATTTTGGAAAATAAATTTTCTTCCTATTATGTATAAATTTTATATAAAGCTTTTGAGAAATAATTAAATTGAAGTTTAAAATGAAAAATGATATTCACACATTTCATTTGAAATGTATTAAATGGTAAAAAAATAGAAAAAAATAAAAAAGATAAGATGTGATTTGTGATGGAATAAGCAGAGAAATATAAAAATAAAAATGAAATATATTAGAATGAAAATATTGTTAAGACGTACATTTATCATTTTTCATTCAAAACTCTTAGCGAGACTTGCTTTATATCAGTACTAGTAATTGTTGTGTTGTATAAACAGTTGAGATAGTTGAGATGGTGCGTAAAATGCTTTAGTTTACTTTTATCTATCAAAAAAGAACATATGTAATTAGCGAATTAGCGAATGAAAGTTAAGGAAGTATTATTTAAATTATCATATGACTTAAATTAATGGCTCATTAATTCAATTGTAATTCATATTCTTTATGTATGACAAAGTTGAGAGAAAAATGTTGACTTGTATAACGTAGCATAGGTTCATGGAAGAAAAATTTTAAAATTTGAATGGTACCTTTTGATTAAAGAAATAAATCTATTAAGAAAGTTTTGGATGCTAATTTTAGTGTATTAGCCATTAGCAGGTGCAAAATCTTAGATGGAAGCCTAGATAGTAAAATTTGAGAAGTAACTCAAAAACTAATAATTGCTTTTAGAAATAATTGGAGTATTTTTATTTTTTAATTGTGGAACAGTTTCCATATCATAGGAAAAATTATTTAAAATCTCAGTTAGTTAACAACAATTTCTACTAGAGGTTAAACTTGTATGGCTAATTTTCAGAGTTGTAATCCACATAATTTAGGATAATAATGTGTTTATCCTATGCTATTAGTGTTGCGTAAATATTTGTTTGACCTTATGTGGTTGTCTTAGGTTAATCCATTATTATTTTCTATAAACATATGGTTTTTTTTATTTATTTTGCAGTTGAAGGTATTACATGTTAAAAAAAAGTTTAAAAAAATTCATAGGAACATGATTTTTATAGGTTTATGTAATTTATTTTAAGGATAATGTGAAAGAGTATTGATGCAAGGATGGAAAGGGGACTTGGTCTGGTGCAATGGAGGCTAGAAGAATGGATGAAGATGAAGAACAATCCTTGAAGTTTTGCCTTAGACTTGGAAGCACCACCTCTTATAAAGGATGAGCTTCTTCTCCGTCACCATCGGAGCAGCCATGGATGAGGAGGTTCCTCAACCCCCAGCTTGATTTTAGAGGGAAGATAATGGAAATAATTACTTTCAAAAATTTGAGTGGAAACTCATAATTTCATTCAAAATGAACTAAATGTTGATTTTACACATAAGAGACCTTATTTATAGGCAAGAGTAGTGCCTCATATGGAGACTTTCCATGCGGATTTGGATATGCCTTTAAGGTATAGATTGGGCATAGATTACCAGCCCAAACGGGTGTCTAGCTTCCTCCATATGTACAGCCCAAGTTGGGCCAGGAGAAGCTAAAATACAACACAGTCTTATTTAATTGTTGGGCCTGCTATATCCTAGAGTACAAGGAAAATGGAGATTCTAAACTATCATGTGAATGGCCAATGATGTTGTAGGTTGAGCCTAAGGGTGCTCCTCTCGAAGGCCAAAGAAGTTCTCCATCTCTGCCTACGGTTTCTTGGCCCTTGCTCTGGTGAAAGGCCCAATGGGCCTCAGTATCCTACCTAGAGTAAAAGAGTGCTTTGGTGTAGGCTTAAATGTCTCTAAGGTAACCTGTACATCATGTCCTCCCCCTTGGAGCTTAGTCATCCTTGAATGAGGGTTGTCATCATCAGTTCCTACAATAAAAGGAGAAAGGTTAGAGACATTAAAAGTTACACTCACACCATAATCTGTAGGTAACTGATAAGCATAGATTTCATAAATAATTATCTCTCACTTTTATCTCATTAAGACTTCTTATATGTTCAATTAAGTGATCTTTGTCATATTTTATGAGTTTGGGTTCATATGAAGTTTACTTGAATTTCTTTGCTTACCCGATTAAAATGACACTATTATAGTATTTTGAGCATAATAGGTGTTTTAGACATCCAAAAGTCATGAAATCTGTCTTGAATGAAAGCTTAAAGAAGTGTCCACAGTTACAAAGCAAGAGCAGACTCTAAATGGGATGTTTAGGACTCCGAAATTATCTCAAAAGATGAGATAGTGTTGCTGACATGGAATTTGAACATTTGTGCAAAGATCCGGCCATATCTTGAGATACAGAAGTCATATTGAGATGAAATCAAATCTGTTGGACAGCTAAGATCCGAGGCTACAACTTTTGTTCAGAAGTCAAGCTCTAATTCGGACATGTGAACATCCGAAATTGCGGTGCAAGAAAGTCAAAATTGTTGTGCTCATTGGTGACAAAAATTCAAAAGTGTTTTTCATTTTCAACAAAGCCCATGTGAAAGCAATAAAAGGGTAGAAAAGTAATATCCTAGTTGGTGACTTTCTGAAGATGATGCCTCACAAATCCTCTATAAATAGAAGGGTTTACAAGAGGAGAAACAACCCCTTGGAGATTAACTCCAACACCATTTTCCATTCTTCTTTCTTTCTTGTTAGTTTGCCTCCTTCATGGAAGGCTTACATTTTATTTGTTGTTAGTTTGCCTCCTTCATGGAAGGCTTAGGTTTTATTTGTTGTTAGTTTGCCTCCTTCATGGAAGGCTTAGGTTTTCTTTGTTGTTAGATTGCCTCCTTCATGGAAGGCTTAGTTTTTCTTTGTTGTTAGTTTGCCTCCTTCATGGAAGGCTAGGTTTGTAGTTTCAATTCAAGGATTCAAGCTATTTTCATTTTAACTTTGAGGTCTTGATCTTTATTTACATGCTTATTAAGTGGTTTCTACTCTGCTTCACTATATTCTTCAATTTTATTCTTTAATCAAAGTTTGATCGGTTGACGTATTTTGATTAATGCATAATTGATTTATAATTGGTTTTTGATTGGTAAATCATTTTCCAAAAGTTTGAAGAGTAGAAATTAAGTAATTGAATTGAAGGTTTTCGTTTTATTACTTACTTCAACTGAATTATGATTGTGAAATTGGTTTAGATAAAAGATTAAGTGGTTACTAAATCTTGTTGATCATAATCAATTAAATTCTGAGAGGTTTCTCAGTAGAGAATTCAAGGATCATTTTAGGGGTTCCAGATGATCCTAGGTTGATAAACACAATGCATGATTTTAGTGATCAATGATTAGTTAAGAAAATAGCCTCTGAATTCTTTGAGTTGATAATTGTTAAGTCAAATTAATTTCATTCTGTATTTTGTATTTAGCACTTAATATCACATCTTTACAAAACCCCCCTTGTTCTAACTTTCTCCTAATTTGCTTAAGAATATGAAATGGTCTTTGGGAGATGACCTAGGTTGCACCTTATACTATACCAATAGTTTGGGGGAAATCTAGAAATTATTTTTGCGCGTTTGCGACGAGCGTGTTAGTAACTTGAGGTGATAGGCACTATGCCTATTCGCTCTCGAACCTAGAAGGGGCCATCACCCCTAGGTTGCAATTTAAATTTCCGTAGGAAGGGAAACCTCTCCTTGCGGAGGTGTAACTAGACCCAGTTCCCAAGTTCAAATAGAACTTCCTTCCTACCCCTGTTGGTTATCCTAGCATAATATGTTATTTTCTCAACAATGACTTTGATTTTGGCATGGAGCTTTAGAATAAACTTAGCCTTTTGGGCTCCATCCTTACTATGATAATTGGATAAGTTACAGATGGGTAAAAGATCAATAGGAGTGAGGGTGTTAAACCCATACATCACCATAAAAAGGGAGTACTGGGTGGTGGAATGAGGTTCCCTACTATAAGCAAATTCAACATAGGGTAAACATTCCTCCCAAGTTTTGAGATTCTTACCCACCATAGCCCTGAGTAGGATAAAAAATGTTCACTTCACCACTTCAATCTAGCTATTAGTTTGGAGATACTAAGTGGTGGAAAACAGGAGTTTAGTTCCTAACTTACCTTAGAGGGTGCGCCAAAAGTGGTTGAGGAACTTTGTGTCTTTATCAAACATAATACTTCTGGAAATACCATGTAACCTTACTATTTCTCTCAATAAGAGTTTGGCCACAGAGCTAGCATCATCCACCTTGTGGCATGGGATAAATTAGGTTATCTTACTAAAACGGTCCACCACCACAAAGATGGAGTTCATTCCCCTTGGGGTTGTAGGTAGTCCAAGGATAAAGTTCATACTAATGTCTATCAAAGGGGAGTTAGGTTCAGGTAGGGGCTGTACTCGCCATGGGGTTTAGTAGTAGATTTATCCTATTTACAAATGATGCATCTCTAGAAATATTTTTGTACATCCCTATCCATATGAGGCCAAACGAAGTTTTCTTTCACGATGACCAAGATTTTCTAGGGGTCAAAGTGATGCATCAATCCCTCTTCATGAGACTTCTTAAGAAAAAGGTGTCTCATGGAGCATTTAGGCACACATAAACAATTATGTCTAAATAGAAGATCTTGGTACCTAAAGTATTCATTATATGCCTTATAGGCACAATTCCTAGAGAGTTATCCAAACTCTACATCCCCTTTATATAAGTCCTTGAAGTGCTCAAACCCTAACAATTTAGCACTTGGGAGGTTAGCATGGTGTGCCTCTTAGAGAGGACATCAAATACCTTATTACTATCTCCCCTTTTATGTTTAATGACATAAAGAAATTTCTCAAGGAATTCTACCCACTTAGCATGCCTTTTATTTAATTTACCTTAGGCCTTAAGGTACTTGAGTGACTCAGGTCACTATGGACCACAAACTCTTTGGACAACAAGTAATGTTGCTAAGTCTATAGGGCTTTAATGAAAGCATATAACTCTTTATCATAAATGGGGTAATTGAGGGCTCCTCCATTTAAATTTTCACCAAAGTAGGCAATGAGATGCCCTTCTTGGAGTAGCATGCTCCAATCTCCACATTGGAGGCATCATACTCTAGCTCAAATGATTTTTCAAAATTAGGTAGAGCTAGAAATGGAGTTTCTACGAGCTTCTGTTTAAGGGTCTTAAAAGCTCGTTGTTGTTTATCCCCCTAATGGGACTCAACTTTCCTTTTAACCAATTCTTTTAGGGGAGAAGCGATAGTACTAAAATCTTTGACAAACCTACTATAGAAACTTGTCAATCCATGAAGGCTCCTAACCTCTCCCACATTTTGAGGGATAGGCTAATCTTGGATTGCCTTAACCTTTTCTAGATCAACTTGGACCCCTTGTTTAATAATGACAAATCCTAAAAAAATGACTTGGTCCAAGTAGAAGGTACATTTCTCTAAATTGGCATAAAGTTTCTCTGCTCTAAGGATTACTAACCTTACATGTCCTATATGCTCCTCTTAGGACTTGGAGTATATTAAAATATCCAAATATACTATCACACATTTACCTATCAAGTCCCTTAGTACATGGTGCATGAGCCTCATGAATGTTCTTGGAGTATTGGTTAGTCCAAAAGGTATTACTAATCATTCATACAACCTAAACTTGGTTTTGAAGGTTGTCTTCCACTCATCCCCTTCTCTCATCTTAATTTGGCAGTAGCTTGACTTGATGTCAATCTTGGAAAAGATACAAGACTCATGAAGATCTTCTAAGAGGTCATCTTCTAAGGTTTTGTTGAATTTGATTCTTCAATAGTTGTTGTGGTGTCATAAGGAGAAGGGTTATTGGTTCTCCTTTTAGTATAAAAGAATAAATGATTTAAAAATCCATCATGTGTAACTTTTCTGTCATATTGCCAAGGTCTTCCTAACAAAAGATGACATTCTTTTTTGGGAACAATGTCACATATTATTTCATCCTTATACTTACCAATAGAGAAAATTATTTTCAAGTGTTTTTTTACCTTCAACTCACCACAATCATTGAGCCATTGCAGCTTATATGGATGATTATGCTTGAACATTGGTAGGCTCAACTTTTCCACTAATTGAACACTTGCCACATTACTACAACTTCCACCATAAATGATTACAATGCATACCTTGTTTTGAATTAGACAATGTGTGTGGAATAAATTCTCTTTGTTTGTTCTCTTCTTCAATTACTTGAATGTTGAGTGCTCTTCTAGTCATTAAAAGTTCTCCTTCGATAAGACCTTCACATTCAACACTAGATGACTCTTTTTCCTCTTCTATTACTTCTTCTTCAGTTTCCCAATCTCCGTTATTGTTAATGATCATAGCATGTTTATTTGGTCACTCACTGGCAAGGTGTCCTCTTCCTTGACATTTGAAACACCTTATATCTCGATTCCTAGAAGAATTAGGCTCAAGATAATCAGCCTCTTTAGAATGTGAAGCTGAAGTGATGTTATGCTCTAAATGACTCTTCCATGAATTAAGAGAATTTGAATGGGAATGATTTCTCATGTTATTTCTTCTTTTGAGTTGTTGTTCTACCTTGATGGCTTGATGTACCATTTCTTAAAGCCCGACATAAAGATACATCTCCACAACATCAGTTATATCGCCATTTAGTCCATGCAAGAAACGTGCCATGGTTGCTTCTTGGCCCTCCACTATATTGGATCAAATCACGGTAGCTCCATCTCTTTATGATACTCATCTATACTTCTCGATCCTTAAGTGAGACGTTGCAGTTTGTTATGAAGTTCTCTATGATAATAATATGGAATGAATCGTCTTCTCATTATTGCCTTTATCTCTTCCCAAGTGGTGATAGGTCGTTCACCATATCAATCTCTTTCTTTTTGCATCTGATCCCACCACACAAGAGCATAGTTAATAAATTTAAGAGTTGCAAGTTTTACCTTTTTACTTTCAGAATAGTTGTGTCATGAGAAAATTTATTCTACTCGTATCTCCCACTCTAAATATGTCTCTGGATAATTCTTCCCTTGGAATGATGGAACTTTGATTTTAATTCCACCAATATCATCCATTCTATCTCTATGTTTCCTTGTATTATTACGCTCAAATATCCATCTCCTTCGTTGATCTTCATTATCCTCATATTGATGCTCTGAATCAACATTAGATCGATTGTCTCGGCTTCGATAAAGTCGATTATGTCGCACAACTCGATCCTCTACATGATTTTTTTGTTGATAAACTTCCTTTATCCTTCTATCAATCAACCTTTTCAATTGACTTACCAATGCTTGCATTTGGAAAGTATTTAATTCTTGTTCAACTTCTTGATTTTCTACCATGTGAATATATTTTTTTTTCCACTTATATTTTGTTTTTTTTTTGAATTTTTTTCCAATGCTCTTATTTTTTAATATTTTTTTGGATAAAAATAAAGAATAATAAACACCTACTGTGTCAATCAATAGCTCTGATACCAACTAATATAAATCGATGAAGGTGGTCGCAATCTTCACGGCGTAGGTTAAATAAATCGGAAAGCAGAAAAATGATAATGGACAAAATAAGGAACTCGACACAAACCGTGACCTGCCAAAGAGCATCGAAGTTATCAAGAGGAATGTGACCCTTACCGCAACCTGCCGAAAGATCCAACATTATCAAGGGTAGTTCTTTGCCCAAGAACTAAGGGAACCTACTCACATAGAGATGAAAAAACTCTCAAAGAGAAAATACTATTATTCATTAATAATCTCCATCCATTGCTCATAGAAGAGCTATTTATATTTGTGCAATTACTAATAAAAGGAAATCATAACTAAATCCTAATATCATCTATCTATAATATAATTTAAATATTTAATATAATCCTAATTAAATCTTAACTAATCTTAGTCAAATAATTTAATCAAATCCTAACAATTGAATGTGCGTGGATACAAGAACCTTTGAGAACATAAAGGGTATGTGGGCTCTTAGAATGTAAAAAGTATGTTGACCCTTGGAATAAAAAGAATGTGTGAACCTTTGAAACATAGAAGGCGTACATGGTTCATGAACTATATAATGTAAGGGTCGTTGGATGGACCCTAAGGTGTAGAAAAAGAGTAGGTATGTGGATCTTGGATGTTGAATTTTTCTAAGAAGCCTAATCGGGTGTGAAACACTAATGAATCTATGGTTTATACTTTAGAGGAGTAACATGTACACAAACTAAAGTTTGAAATGAATGAAAAAATTTACAAAATAAAGCAATTTTAATATTTTGTAAAATGATATGTACACGAAGTAACATTTGGAACAAAGGGAAGAATTTACAAATAAAATTTTTTTGAAGTTTTATAGAATGATATTTACACAAAGTAAAGTTTAGAAACAATGAAATAATTTATAGAATGGTATCATGAAGAGATTAATTTTGCTACGTTAGTCATGCTTTCCAGACGAACAATGCTAGTACCACACTTTACTAACCTTATAGGTCCATTAATAAGCTTTAAAAAAATAAAATTTCCTTATTTTATGCTTTTAAGCACATCACTTCCCCAATTTATAATGCAAGCACATCTTTTACCTTACTTTTGACTTAAGATATCATTTTCTTCCAGTTACAACTAACTTTTGTAAATTTCAACACACTATTTGCTCTAATTTATAACTTCTAGCACATCATTTTGTCTCAGTTTATAACTTAAAAATAAATTATTACAATGTATGACTTCAACAAATTCTTTTATTTAAATTTTGGTTGAGAACTTTTGTATACTCTCATTCCTTTGAATTTTCCCTTTTAGGTTTATTTAACTCTAATTTTTTAGATTATTTTCTTCAATTTTTCATCCTAATAAGTCATTATAACTTTTGTTTAGGTTGCATTTTCAATTTTCAAACTTGGAAGTAGCTCTAATTTTTTTCTAGGTTGTCTTTTCACCATTTAAACCAAGCAATCAATTTTTTTTCCTTTAGTTTTTGTCTTTTTTTTACTTATTTATTTATTTATTTATTTTTCCTTTTATTATTTTTTATTTCTCTACTTTTTTCTTTTTTTCTTGATTCACTTTTTTAAAACTCTTTTTTCGCATGAGTGATGTGAACGTGAGCACCATGTTAAGAAAGAGTGATCATTTGAAAGATCCTTTACATGGAAAGGGAGGTCCTATGACTAGAAACAAGATCAAGTACATGAAACAAGCACTTCAGGGTCTTATAAACGAAGTTCAAGAAAGGGACTATGTTGACCCAAACCCAAATCCAACATAGGTTAATTTTTGTAGTCATATTATTGAAGATCTTAAGTGATAAAGTTTATGATTTTTAATTGATTTCCTATATATTAGGATTTGATATTGATTTATAAGTTATTTGCTTTAAATTATTTGTAAATCAAATTAAGGTTTTAAATTGATTTGTAATTTAATTAGGATTTTATATTTATTTTCTTTTTTATTAAATTTTCTCTCAACTTAAGAAAATTAGATTTTCAGTGTAAACACAAGTTTGAAGAATAATATATTTCTTTGTGAGAGTTTTCATTTCTGTATGAGTTGATTTCCTTGGTCTATGGGCAAAGAACTATCCTTAATAGCATTGGTTCTTCCACCAGGTCATGGTAAGAGTTACGTTCGCGATTTTTGTCAAGTTCTTTTAGTTTATCCTATCCTGATTCTGAATATGTTCCAAATTAATGTTTTTGCATTCTTCATTCCACAAGGGGTGAATCATATCATTTGGCATCAAAGCTTTGGATCTTAGAATCAGGTGTCATTTATCGCTTATTTTATTTTATTTGTATCTTTCTTGTTTTCTAATGTCCTTGTTCTCGTTCTTCTTTTATTTATCTTTTTTCTTATCTATCACATACCCCATAAATTCTCTTTTTAAAATAATTAATTGTATCTCTATATCTTACAACATTAAAGTTTCTATCTTCGAAATATTCAATAGACAAGTAGGAGTATAAAAAAGAAGCAAAATTGAACAAGATGTGATAGAAATTAAAGTTAAAAAAATTTCAAGACAATTTGACATTAAAAAGAAAAGGTACCTTGATTCTTAGTTAAGTGTAATATTTGAGTTCTTGATTTTGGATTACTCTAATTCTTTATTTCTTGATTAATACTCCTTACTCTTTTCATCTTGTGTGTTGATGTAGAGGTGGAAGGAGGTGGTTCCTATGGATCAGTGGAAGTTGTACTTTGAAAAAGGATGGAGGAGTAAGGGAGCCGGATTCTAGCTTGACTTGGAAGCGCCACCTCCAGAGAAGGATGAACTTTTTCTCCATCACCATGAGTTTCCATGGATGAGGAGGTTCCTCAACTCGAAGTCTGGCTCAAGAGGAGAAAAAAGGAGAGAAAACCTCTCAAAATTATGAGTGAAAAAACTCTCAATTCATTCACATGAATCTTCATATGCAAAATTACACACAGAAGACCTTATTTATAGGAAAGGGTGGTGCCTAACATTGGGAAACCTTGGGAATTCAAATTAGGCCTCTCCATTTAGCCCAAAATGAGTCCCTCCTTTTGTTCCAAGGAAGCCTATAAATTGGCCAAAGCAAGCCCAAAAAGTTCAACAATGAAATACAAGAAAATAGGCTCGTTTTATGCATGTCTTGGACCTTATATTTCTAAAATACAAAAGAGAGTCCTAAATCTATTCTAAAATATGTAGGGCCAATGGGGAGGTGGATTGGCCAAAGTGGGGCTCTTGAAGGCCCAAGAAGGTCTAGATGTTCTTTGAGGATGCCTCTGCATCAAATCCTCCCCCTTGGAGCGTATTCATCCTCGAATGAGAATCGTCATCATTTGTACTTGCAACAAAAGGACATAAGTAGGTAGAGGGGACTTTTATTAATAAAGGAAAAAAGACTAATATCAGGATCAAATACTAACCTCCTGAGTATTTTAATCATCTGTAACAACAAATAGGAAAACATAACCAGGAACAAGAGGTAGATTATATCTAACAAGCCATAATTATCATCATAAAAGTATGAACTTCTCTTGCTTATGCTTTAAGGAACTATTAAAGGGATTCATGTGTTCAGTTGTCCTAGGTAGTGATAATGGTCAAAACAACTATGGGTGAGTTACCTTTGTTGGAACTCTTGGCATGATAAATGAGGACGATTTGAAAGATTACTTCATAATGTCTTAGAGGCCTCAATCATAATATACTTTGTTGGTGGGTAAGTTATGCCTATAATACCCATATGTGTCAAAGTGAAAATTTGGCATTCTACCCTTTTATCTAGTTTTCCCAATGTGAATTGGTAAGGAACCATAACCTTATGGATACGGGGAGCTATGTTCAAGGTTTAAGTCCTAGATGCATTATGATAACTCAAGTAATGTATCATGTTAGAAAAATGATGAGACAAACATTTGTCACTATAAGGCACATAAGGTGAGGATCCTAAGTGAATTAATCTAGTCATACAATCCTCATTATGCAATATAATAATGGTGCCCCCAAGTACCCATGGGTGATTGAGAAGATGAGTTTTTATGAGGGCCAACTCTTGACCTCCTCCTAGATGAAATGTTTCTTTAATTATAAAGGTGGAAGAAATACCAGGCCCTAGCCAAATAACGACGCCCAAGGTAATGGAAATATAGAAAGAGGTTTTCTAACTAGGAGAATCTTTCTAATCTCATTCTTTCGTATGAGCCTACCCTCATCATTTTTTACAAGAGAGGTACATTTCCCTCTTTTGGCTTATATGCATCTACTCTTGGTAGACTTCACTAGGGGACAAAGATACTAGGGTAATTTTCTAGGAGTTGAATTGGAAGGAACACTTATCGGTATGCACATCATGATGGGCGTCCCTATCATATTTTCATTACCTTCCTAATAACACATGGCTGGCCTCCATAGGGACAACATCAGAAGTAACATTGTCCTCATGCCTCCCAATGGTGAAGGTGAGGAGGACCTAATGATCAACCAATAAGTCTCCATTAACACCAAGTCATTGAAGCTTATATGGTTTAGGATGTGGGGTGGTTGCTAACCCTAGCTTGGGAACTAGCCCAGTACTAGCTACATTAGTGTAGCTACTCCAATGGACAATTAAGGAGAAAGTGTGCCCATTAATAGAACAACTAGTATGGAAGATGTTCTCTCTCTGAGTTTCTTCCTCCCCATTGGTAACACTATCCAATAACCTCCTAACCACTAGGAGGTCTATCTCAAGTGCATACTTTAGGGCTTCATCATTAGGTGAAGAGGAAGAGGTACTAGAGCCAGTGGACTCTAGTTAGGAATAATTACCATTATCCTTAAGGACCATGCTTTCTTATTTGGGCATTGGGAAGCAATGTGCCCCCTATCCCGACACTTGAAATATTTAACTAAAGACTCTTTTCTAGAGAGAAAATCTGGAGTCTTGCCTTTAGACTCTTTCAAATCATTGGCCTCTTTGGACTTCTTAGATTTAAAGTTAGAATCTTTTAGATCCCTTTTCTATCTTTCTAAGTTTCTTATGTAGATGACTTGTATTCAATGAATTTTTCTTTACCCCTTTTAATGAGTTTGGCTTCTACCTTTAGGGCTTAGTGGTAAAGGTCATTTAGGGTTAAGTATTGGTGGAATTCTACCACACCCCTCATATCATGCCTAAGCCCATCTACGAACCTAGCCATGGTGGCTTCCTCACTTTCTTTCAAGTTATCGTTAATCATTGTTATCTACATCTCTTTATAATATTCTTCTACACTTTTGTAACCTTGAGAGAGTCTCTCTAACCTATTGCAAACCTCTTTTAAATAATGGGGAGATACATGTTTTTCCCTCATAACATGTTTCATTTCCTTCCACTCACTCTAGGGTCTATATCTCTTTGTTAAGTCTATACCACAAAATTAGGGCATTGTCACTAAATTCTAAGGTAGCTAGTCTTACCTTATGTCTTTCCATAATGGCATGGCTTGAAAACATTTGTTCTACCTTGAGTTCCCAATCGAGGTATGCCTCTCGACTTTTCCCCCTTTGGAACTTAGGCATTTTAATCTTAGGTGGCTCTATGGATGTTAGGTACTCTCTTTCCCTTGGATCTCTATGTCTAACACTACTCCTATGGATCCTATATTCTAGATTATCCCTAGAAGAGCTTCTACTTCTATCTCTATGGTTCTTAATCCTATGGGTCCTATGCTTAGGGCGTTCTCTATAATTTAAAGGTTCCTTGTACTTATGACCGCTATCTCTATCTCTATCTACCCTTAATGCATGGTCATAAGGTGTTGGTGCACTTCTTTTTGAGGGAGGCCTATCCCTTGAAGATGGTCTCTCTCTTTGTGGAGAGTGCCTTCTATTTTTCCTAGGATCTATATTTGTCCCAAAGAAATTGACATCATTGTTTGATGTCTTCTCCTCATTGTAATATCTCCCATTTCTAGACCTACTTATTTCAATTTCCCTTGGTTTCCTTTTATACCTATTTGAGCATCCTCTTTATAAGTTTTCTAAGCGATCTTCAAATGATATTATTTTGGTTTGAATTACTTTTTCTAATCCTGAAGCAAGTTGCTCCATTAGATTCTTAGGTGAATATTCATGAGCACACTCATTTGTAAAGTAGAAAATTATCTCTCCACACCCGGATTGTTTATGCTGAGAAATCGAGCCACACAAGTCAAACACTTAACACTCAATCTATAAGCTCTAAGGCACACACAAACACACAAGGGTTAAATAATTTACCTATCCCCTTTGACCTTGCAAAATAAGACAAGGTTAGTGCTACCTAATAATTCTAAGAAATTCAAGAAGCACTGCACACACAAACTAGGTCTAAAGCAAACAAACATACAAGAAGCTATAACTTGATCTTAGGTGAGTATCCTACACCAAGGTCCAAAAGTCCAAGTCCTTATTACACACAACTTGCAAAGGTAAATCCAAATTACACCACAAATAAATCCTACGAAAAATATCTAGAATTTACAACTCAAACCAATCGTAATTACAAAGGTTCAATCTAATTTTTACAAGTTTAAAATTGAATGCACAAATTTACAAAATGTCTTCACTTTTGTCTTCAATTTGGTTTTGTTCTAAGCCCTTCACTTTGGTCTTGAAGTCTAATTTTCAAGCCTTAGTTTCTTGAGTCCCTTGTGTAACATTCCAAATTTATATATTGAACTCTTGAAGCCAAATAATCCCTAGAGTGGAACTAAGTAGGATTAGGAACTACAAACAGAGAAATTAGAAAGTTTAGTATAAATGATGAAAATGCCCTTGCACTTGGGCAACCCAAGTAATGTATCAGAAAAGTGTAAAATTTAAGTAAAAGATATTCTAAAGGATTATAAAATATTATGGATGACCAAAAGTAGTGATAAAAACTTAAAAAACAAAGAAGGGACAAAAACATCCTCAAAAAAATTTGAAAGTTCTCCTAGAAAGCTCTGTTTTTTGCATAGAGCTAGTTAGTTCCCAGAAAAATAGCAAATGGCCTTAGATTACCATGGGAATGAACCAAAAAGTATTAGACTTGTCAGAAGAATAATTTGGAAAATTTTCTAACAATGCTGAGAAAAATTAAAAAACACCCCATATGGGTTGCAAGAAATTCATCATATGGAAACCATGGTGGTGAATCACCAACTCGAGTCAACCAAAGTAAACCTGTAAAAGAAAAAATAATTAATACTAAGATTCCTTTAACCATGATTAAGACTAATTAACCATGATTAATTAAAAGTTAACAATGCTTAGGCTAAGTTAAACATGATTAGTGATAAACTCAACCTCATTAACACTAATCAAAGTCTAAAAGGATGATTCCTTGAATTTTGAATTACTTTGAAAAATAGAAAAACCTATGAAAAATTATCAAAATATCCTTATTTTATTCACTTTTCACTTCCCAAAACACTTAGTCAACTCTCCAAAATCAAGTCCAAAAAACCCTAACCTTACACCTTAAGCCTAAGTTTCCATCTTTGAGATTTAAGTTAAAACTAAGCCTTAAACACTAAGCCCCACCATTTTCACTTAGATAAGCTTGTGGACCAGACAAGGGGGTGACAAGGAGTAGCCATCATAGCCCCATCTTCTCCACACTAAAGTCACCATCAAGTAGGATCTTCTACTTTGTCTTTTTAAGCTTTAAATTTTCTTTTTATGGTTTTTTTTCTTTTATGGATCCTTTCTCCAAAATCCATGAATCCTCTTTTGTTTTAACTCATGAGAGATCAAGGCTGTATTTAAAAAGTTCAAAATGAGCATCACCATTTTTTAGAAGTAAAATGAAATTTGGTTGGTTTAAAGTGCTTTTGAGTAACTTAGAACAAATTTAATCGGTGAATATTTTAAAACCCACTTTAATGTTTTGGGAAATTTTGAGAACTCATGAGAAAATTTTTTAAAGTTTTCTTGGTGGGAGATGTATGTATCTTAGAGTAGATCTACACTTTGTTGTTTGGAAAATAATGTTGTCTTACATGTTTTTATGCTTTAAAGCTTGAAAGTGGTGATTTCTCTTCTTATAGTGAACTTGTGTATTAATTTCTCCAGATCTGAACCCATGAACTTAAAGATTTAAAAGTGAAAGAAAATTAATCTTGAAGTCCCAAAAGCTTGCTTTGGGCATAGATTTAAAAGTTATTAAGTAAAATTTGAAATTTTTAGACCCTAAAATGGCATAAGCTTTGCAAGACACACAAGACTCATTTTGGACATAACCCGAGTTGTGGAATTTGGACAAAACATATCTCGACCAAGAGCTTAAAGTGCCGCAAGTTCACAAAATCAAGGAAGGCATTCAACCATGCTAACATAATCAAGGATAAAACTTGTTAAAATTTTCATAAGTGACACAAATCATGTAATTAGGTTCTAATGAAGTAAATCAACCTTTTAATGAAGTGAATTTGAACTAAAATGGCCCAAAAATCTCTAGGTGTGCATTTGGCCACCCTAGAGCAACTAAAGGAAAAATAAGCTTAAAATTTGATTAATGGTATATTAAGGACTTTCATGAAGTAAAGAGGCTAATTGGTAGGTTTATGTAACATCTAAAAGTGACCAAGACCATAATAACCAATCTAGATAAAACAAGGAGAAGTCCTTAATTAGTATTTAATCTAGATTTCAAGAAGGCATAAATTAGTAACTAAAAAAGGAACTATGACTTAGGAGGAGGGGAAAATGTCATTTCACCTATGACCCATAGTAGTAGAAAAAAAAACCTATAAATCTACTAAATCTGGTCAAACATGAAGTCTAAACTTTAACTACAAGAATTGGTCAACTAAGATTAAAAAAACTAGAAACCCTAAAGCCTTGGAGGTGGCATTCGACCACTATGTATCTAATTAACCAAAAATAAGTTTTAATTCTTAACTTGACTAAATTTAGGATCCTTACAAAGTAAGCATAATGGACTAAAAGTGTAAGGAATCCTTAAGGTAAGCAAAGGGACCATTTGGCCACTTTAGGATAAATGGATTTAGAAAAAGATTTACTTTCTTTACTAGCCTTAATTAAGAAGCCATTTGGACACAATCACTAAGGTAATGAAAAGGAAGTCAAGAAGTCATCATAATTCAAGCCTAAACCTAAGCATATATAAGATAGGTGTTTAGGAATAAAACATGAAGTTGGAAGCTAGGCTAAGCTATTCGGCCATCACCTTTAAGGATGGAGAAGAAGTTTTAAAAATTCCTAAGTTAGATAAAAATTAATAAATTAGTCTTCAACTTATAAAAATCAACTCATAAGACAAGAGAAAATAAACTAGAAGGCCTTAGACGCCTAGGGTTCACATTTAGCCACTCTAGGTTAAATAAGGAGAAAAGAGTTTGAAATATTGGTTTAGGTAACTTAAGAAGCCTTATAATGTGAAATGAATACTTAAAAGTTTAAAAGAATCTTAGTAAAAGCAAAGACAACTATTCGATCATTTTTAAGTATAATGCCTTAAACAAGTTAAAAACTTGTTAACACTTAACATTTGAACTTGAACAATTGAAGAGAACAAAGAATAAAAAACTTAAAAGGTGTCATTCAACCACCTAGAGGGAACTTGTAAGTTGTAAAAATCTCATGAAACAAATGTAACTTTGAGAAAAGGAGAGGTTGAGGAGAAACTTATAAGGTTGAGTAAATTAAGTCCTTTGAGTGATTCAACATAAAAATTTTAAATGATAAAAAAGTTGGACATGTATTCAAAATATGCAATGATTATACTTCATCTATGATTTACCAATCAACTTGTAATGTTCTCATGATTGCATCCTGTTTATGAAATTTAAAATGTTGAATGCTCATAAGTAACCTATGTGTCAAATAATATCTTTATTGTGATCCCAGACTTATGTAATCTAAACAGACATAAGAATAAACAATAAGTTGTTTCTGTATAAAAATGACTCACTTTAGTAGGATGTTTTTTTAAAATGAATAAAAACAATCTTGTATGCATGTCATGATTTTTCTAATAAAATGAAGTGGCTGGCATAAAAGTGATGACACTAAAAATATAGTAGAAACCAACTAAGAAACCTAGTTTCTCGCTCATTCTCTTTCCACGTTCTTCCCAGACAACAACGAGTTCTTCGTAACGACGTTGGTGTTTGTCGACATTAGCTATGTCAACTGGTCAGCAAACGCACATGATCTCTCAATAATGGCACAAACCAACGTCTAGATCTATTTCTTGCTAGGTCATCTGTTCATCACTTAAGTTCTGAGCCCGAACTTCTCAACCACCAGATTCATTATTCCCTTAGAGGCGTTCCACTCCAATGGAGTGTTTCCACCCTATCTGGCTATCGAAGGCAGCGGAAAACCACTGTTCCAGATTTCTATTCTTTTTAAAGGGAGACTGATCCACAAACCCCAACTTTTTACCATATCTCATCTCACATATGGTCCTTCCAGGGAAGCTCACCATATTCGATGCCCTATCCTTTTTAGGCCTATCAAGAGATGTCAGACAGAATGTTTATATCGATGGATCCAAGCATGTGGATGGAATGATTCCACCGTTAGGCTTATAGAGGTTTGCAGATCTCTTAGTTTGTATCAAAGAACTAGAAGTTGTGAAGTCATGCCAAAAATGTACATTTTGTGAATATATGGATGCAAGCATCCTAGATATTAGTGAGTAGAAATATGCTATATTATATATATATATATATATATATATATATATATGAGATAGAATGTAGTAAATATGTATGTAAATAAGGAATGTAAATTATGGCTTGTAATAAATTGTATGATAAGGCCTTAATGCCTAAGACTTTTTGGATATGTAAATAGGTTGTATAATTATGTGATGTTATGTGTTGTATGATCAAGTTATGATTAATTGTTTAATACAAATTAAGAAATAAATGGAGCAACATAAGCACTATGTATTCTTAACATTCTACATATGCACAAGAACATCTAGTAGTTTATTTACCGTCACGCATGTTAAGTTGACGAGGCTCGCAATAGTTTTAAAAAAAAATTACCATATTTTCCCTACAAGTATTTTCTAAAGAATTCTTCATCATGAGATAACAAACTAATAATACAATTGAATAAATGACTTAAGCGTAAAATTGGGATTCATTTTTAGGGTGTTAGACCTTAGCGCACCTTTCCTTAGGCTTAAGTTTCTCCAAGTCCCTACAAAATCACGCACAAAAACAAGGCACTTACTGCCCCACTTCGTTAGTGTTAGAAAAAAAATCAAGTTAATTTCACTAATCCTCACCAAGTGTTTATTCTCTCCACCCTCTAATGATCTCACCAAGCAACCAGCCCTTTCATATTAATTCATTCACACAAATTAACCTCCAAACCGAGTTGAAATCAAGGAATAACTCAACTCAACTTAAGTTCTCTAGTCATGCTTAGGTGGTGAAGAAATTGCTCATGAAAGTAGGTGAAAGGTGACAAAACTTAGAGGAATTTTAAAGACAAGCAAGAAAAGAAAAGTATATTTAAAAGGAACTTGTAAGAAAACAATTTAGAATCCAATAAAGAGACAAACTAGAATTAAAGCAAGTAAAGAAGCTACACACACAAAAGTAGTCCTTAAAATTAAGAGATACACAAGTATGTATACACACTCATTTTGGTGCTAGTAAGTAAGGAAAACTTATACATGCAAAGCTATGAAATAAAATCCTAAGCTCTACCTTCTACTATTGGACATACATGTATAACATGCATACTTAAAAAAGACAAAGGAATGAGACCTTATGCATGCCTTTCTTCACAAAAAAATTTTGTTTTCTTATGTTCTTTTTCTTTTTGTTTCTTTGTTTTATTTTCTTTTTATTTCTTTCTTAGTAATTCTTGTCCAAGGTCCAGTGATATTAAGTTCCTCAAAAACTCCTTTTCATAGGATTCATCTCAAGGTCTCGGTTCCTATGTCCAATCTAGTGAAATTTAATCATTTAACTTTCCATGCATAAGTTAAACTAGCACCTAATGAATGTAAGCACACAATCATGCAAATCTTGAGAATTTAATTGGACAAATAGAGACTTATTAAATAGATAAATACCTGAGATAAACAAATAATAAAGAATGCACATATGTCTAGACAAAGCCTGCAAGATTGGATTCAAGAAACAGAACTCAAACATGCACCTTCTTGGAGCCAAAATTAGGTTCAAATCTCAGAAACTTTTCAATTTTTTTTCGGCAGAAATAGAAAATTTAAACTAATTAATGGATATATTGATCACAGGAAGCCAACAAAAAAGTTACCAAGATTCATATTAGAAATGAGCAAGAACTATATGAATTAAGCAAGATAGTTGCATTTGCATGCTAGGATCGACACACTTTGGTAATCAGGCAATAAAATTTTCATTTCAGATCCAAATCACATATATGATACCATTCTATAAACTAGATAGAAAACAAATAAAACGCAAGAAGAATCGAAAAAATAACAGATCATTTGATCAACTAAAAGTGAGAAAAAAATAAATAAGAAGATGAACTTGAAGAATCAAGAAGAAGGAAAAATGTAAAACGAATAAAGGCTGGATCTAACCTTCATTAATGGAGCTTTGATACCAGTTGATACAGAGATGAAATAAATTGGTTCTTTTGGATTAATGGAGGTTTCATTTTTGAAAAGGATGGAGGAGTAATAGAGCCGAATTCAAGCTTGACTTAGAAGCGCCACCTCTAGAAGAGTATGAGTTTCTTCTCCACCACCGTGACCTGCCATGGATGAGGAGGTTCCTTAACCTCCCCCCCCCCCCCAGTATGGTTCTAGAGGAGAAAAAAGGGAGAAAAAGCTCTCAAAATTTTGAGTGAAAAAACTCTTAATTCATTCATATGAATCTTCATATGAAAAGTTACACACAAAAGGCCTTATTTATAAGTAAGGGTGGTGCCTAGCGTGGGGTATTCTTGAGAATTTGAATTGGGCCTCTCCATTGAGCCCAAAATGAATACTTCCTTGTGTTTCAAGGCAGCCTATAAATTGGCCAAAGCAAGCCCAAAAAGCTCAGCAAAGAAATACATAAAAATAGACTCGTTCTATACATGTCTTAGGCCTTTTACTTCTAAAATACAAAAAAGAGTCCTAAATTTATTCTAAAATGTGTAGGGACAATGGGAGGTGGATTGACCAAGGTATGAGTCTCTTGAAGGCCCAAGAAGGTCTCTGGTGTAGGTCCAGATGTTCTCCGAGGATGTCTCTATATCATGTATCCTTGATTCTTTCGTTATTTATCAAAAAATCAAGTTATCCAGTTTTTGGTTCAAGCATTTATAAGAAGAATTGAGAGGTAAAAGGTAAGAGTTGGTGAAAGAATTATAAAGAAAGCCAATTTGAGTGTAAACACGAGTGAAATGTTTCAATATCAAGGGTCAACATTAATAGAATCCTTGGTGAGGTTTTATTATACTAATTTATTTATTTTATTCAATTTGAAATACTACCAATATGATTGGTTAACTCCATCAAAATGAAATGGATATAAAAATATTTATAAATTTCGTTTAAGATCATTTCCAAAAGTTGAACAGAAGGTTGGATAATATAGAGGATTGGTCAAGGAGACGATCTTGGATTTCTTATCAAAGTAATCTCCAAAGACTACTTCATCCTGATGAAGAAGTAGATTAGAGGGAGAACTTAGAATTAGAAAGTGAAAGTTTCGAAGAAAGAAGACAGAAGACAGAATTGATAAGGAAAGCATGACAACTTGAGGAGTATTAAATTATCCCTTCCACCATTCCAAGGAAAGAATGAGCCTGAAACTTACCTTGAATGGAAGGGAAAGGTGGATCATGTATTTGATTATCATAATTACTAGGAGGAGAAAAAGGTAAAGTTAGCCACTGTTTCTTTTAACGACTATGTTAATATTTGGTGGGATCAGTTTGTGGTTAATTAGAAGAGGTATAGAGAAAGAGACCTATTTGAATGTGAGAAAAGATGAAGGTAACCATGACAAGAAGAGTTATGCCAAATCACTATCATAAAGACCTGCATTAGTAACTGTAGATTCTTACTCAAGATACCATGGGTGTTGAAGATTATTACAAGGAGATAAAAATTGTCATGATAAGAGTTAATGTTGATAAGGAAAGGGAAGCCACAATGACAAGATTCATTGGAAGGTTAAAAAGAGAGATAGTTGATGTGGTAGAGCTACGACATTATGTGGAGATGGAGGAGTTGCTTCATAAATATATTCAAGTGGAAAGATAACTCAAATATAGGAGCACTCACAAGTATACTTCTAGCTTGTGATGGAAGTCTAATTGGTCCAATAAGAAAGAAGATCCTATTCCCAAAGGTAAATTTGAAACTAAATCCTCTTATAAGTCAAGTCACGTTCATTGTTTTAAGTGTTAAGGTCTTGTACAAATTACTTTTCAATGTCCAAATCAAAGGACCATAATCATTCTTGACAATGGCAAAGTAGAGTGTGAGTTCGGAGGAGGAAAAATGTTAGAGTTGGAGAAATGTAGTGATGTTGATGTAACAAAACATATGCATGGAGATGTCTTGGTCACAAGACGTGCTTTAAACATCCAACCAAAGGATAAAGGAGATTTAGAGCAAAGAGAACATATCTTTCATACTCGTTTCCATGTAAACAATAAGGTGTGTAATGTGGTTATAGATAGTGATAGTTGCACCAATGTTTCTAGTACCTTGCTAGTGCAGAAATTAAATTTTCCTACTAAGAAGCATCTTAAACCTTATATCTTGCAGTAAATGAATTTGCGGGGATGTAAGGGTTAGTAAGCAAGTCTCTGTATCCTTTTTTGTAGGCAAGTATAAGGCTGTTGGGTTGTGTGACGTCGTCACCATGCATGCGGGTTACTTATTGTTCGGACGTTCTTGGCAATATGATAAGAAGGTTATACAAGATGGATTTAAAAATAGATATTCTCTTGTAATGGATAATCAAACGATTATTTTGATCTTATTAATGCATATTGAGGCTTATTCTGACCAAATGAGAATTTCAAAAAAATGTAAAATGAGAAAAAAAGAATTAGAAAATCAAGGAAGAGAAAGAGAGAAGAAATTAAGAGTGGAGAAAAAGTAAAAAGTGAAAAGTAAAAGAAAAAGTGAGTGAAAAGAAATAAGAATAAATAACTCAAAATAAAAGAAAGTTTGTGCATTTGCTAAAAAGAGAAAGGTTGAGAGTGTTATAAGGGCAAATGAGCAAGTTCTTGTATTTATGTTCAAGGATATTTATTTTACTAACAATTATAACTTTTCTTTTCCTAATTTGGTTGAATCTTTGATACAATAATTTGGTGATGTATTTCCTAGAGAATCACCAAAATTTTTGCCTCCCATAAGAGACATTAAGCACCAAATTAATTTTATACCCGATGCTGCAATTCCAAACCGGTCTTCCTATGGAACTAGTTCTGAAGAGGCCAGGAAGATTCAAAGGAAATTAGAGGAGTTGATGCAGAAAGGATTTGTGAGGAAAAATCTTAACCCGTGTGCGTTTCTTGTTATCTTGGTACCAAAGAAGGATGCCCGTGTGCATTTCTTGTTATCTTGGTACCAAAGAAGGATGAGATGTGACGCATATGCATGGACTATAGAGTTATCACCAAATTGATTTCTAAAATTGATTTAAAAAGTAGGTATCACCAAATTCATATGAAAGAGGGTCATGAGTTGAAGATTGCTTTCAAAATAAAATATGGGTTGTCTGAATGAGTTATCATGTCATTTGGTCTTTCTAATGCACCTAGTACTTTCATGATATTAATGCATCATGTTTTGCAAAATTTTACTGTAAAATTTATTATTTTCTATTTTATGATATTTTAATTTATAGCAAAACAATAAATGAACACCTAGATTACTTACATGTTGTGGATGTTGCTTTACAAACACATGAATTGCATGCTAATATTGAGAAGTGAACTTTTGTATGGAATCAATTATCTTCTTAGGATTTATTTTAAGTTCTCAAGGAGTTAGTGTTAAAGAAGAAAAAGTCAAGGAAATTAGAGAATGGCCTATGCCTACAAATGCTAATAAGGTAAGGATTTTTCATGGTGTAGCAAGTTTCTATAGGAGGTTTGAACAAAATTTTAATTTTATAATTGTCCCTTTAAATGAACATCTTAAAAAGAATGTTATTTTTAAATGATATGAGAAACATAAAAAAAAACTTCAAATTTGCTAAAAGGATAAGTTAACTAATGCCTTTGTGTTAAGTTTACCTAACTTTGATAAATTTTTTGAGATAGAATGTGATGCCTCTAAAGTGGATATATATATAAGTTGTTTTGATGCAAGATTCTAAACTTGTGCCATATTTTAGTGAGAACCTCAATGGAGCTACTCAACTATCCAACCTATGATAGAGCTTTATATCTTGATGAAGGCCTTAAAACTTAGCAACATTACTTTTGGCGGAGCGAGTTTGTCATCCATTCGATCATCTTAGTTTAAAGTTTTTAAAATCCTAAGGTATGCTTAATAAAAGACATGCTAAGTGACTATAGTTTATTGAGATGTTTTCTTATGTTATCAAATACAAAAAGGGAAAGGAAAATATTGTATCTGACGCATTATCTTGAAGGTATATGTTACTTACAAGTCTACAAACCAAATTACTTGGATTTGAATTACTAAAAATTTTATATGATAATGATGTTGAATTTGGACAATTATGGGAAGCATATTTTGAACATGGTTTGAGTACTATTTTAGGCAAGATGGATATTTATTTAAGTAAAATAGTACCCAAATCTCGTGTGAGGAACATTCTTGTTAGAAAGGCTCATAGGGGAAGGTTAATGGGGGCACTTTGGCCTTCAAAAACCTTATGATGTTTTACATGAACATTTTTTTTTGGGCCCAAAATAAAGAATGATGTTAAACTTATTTGTCAAAATCCATTTCTTGTTTATAAGAAAAAACAAAGTAATGTCTCATGGTTCGTATACTCTCTTACCTATGAATACCCTTGGACTGGTATTTCTATAAATTTTGTATTAGGACTAGCTAGGACCCTAAATGCAAATATAGTATTTTTGTGGTTGTGGATAGATTTAGCAAAATAGCATATTTTATTTCTTGTTCTAAAATTAATGATTCCTATAATATCTATTTTTCTAAAAGAAAGAAAAAAAGGGGGGAATCAATAGCAGCATGCACGCTGCCACCTGCTAAGCCAGTCACCACATTCACACACACCCCCCTATAAATGTAATCAGAAGAGAGAAATGGGCATTTTCCTACACTCGAAAGTAGGAACCACTCTTGCTTTAACTTGGAAAAGAATAAGTCACACAAAGCTGAAGGGAAGTGTGGAAAACTCATTGAAAAATTAAAAATTTCACCAATCTTCAATTCCAAGTAAGGAGAGGAGACTCAAGTAAAGTATGGGAGTAGTTTTAGATCTTCTTTTCTCTAGAATGAAAATTATTAATTGTTTGAAACATTTAAAATTTATGTTTAATTATATTTGAGTTTAATTTTGGATGAAATTTAATTGTTTATAGGAGTAGTTCTAGAGTTTCCTTGCTCTAGAATACAATTTTACTAATTATGTGTGTGATAGTTTAAAATTTATATTTTATTACATTTGAATTTTAGTTTGGATGAAATTTTGTATGGTTATTGATCGGTAATTGGATTGATTAGGGATTAAATTTAGAAATTATCTAAATTAATCTGAGAAAGTATATTAAAAAAAAGTATATTGGAACTGTTAATATTATTTGTATAATTCTCATTTATAGGAGAGGTTGTGGAAATATTTTAGGTGCTTAGTAATATATATTTTTGGACTACGTCCACAAATTTTTGTAGGTATTATAAAGTTGTATAATTTTATATAAACTTTAGAAGTTATAATACTTAAATATGGAGCTGTTAGAAAAAGATTTTAAAAGAGAATCCTATTTAATAGCTTTAAATCATACAAATATATTCTCACATTGTAGATATAAGCAAGTATTCAATTAAAAAATCTGGAAAAAAATAATTTTATTTATTATTTTATAAAAATGTTCAAAATCTAATACCTTATAATAGTTATTTCATTTTTCCTCAAATATATTTTTAATGTAAAAAATATAGTTAGCATTTAATTTGTTATATATATATATATATATATATATAACTTTATGTTTAAACCTTAACATAAGGAGATAAAATATAAAAATATTGAAGTAATTTATATTAGTAATTAATTTATAAAATTGTTATAAGTTAACTTGCTAGATTCCTTTTTGACTAGATAAAGGGAGAATAATTAATTTTTATTCTCTCTAAACGGTTTCTTAATAAATTAGAAAAAAATAAAATCATTAAAAATAATTTAATTCTAAACTTTTGAGAATAATTTCTATAAAATTATTGGTCTAAGTTTTAAGAAATGTATTGTATAAATTATTAAAGTAATAAAATTTTTATTGGAGGTTGGAAACTTCATTTGATTTATTAGAAAGTACCTAATTAAATGTTAAAAAAATATTGAGTTTAATAATAAAATAATTGAATAAGGACTATGCAGTCATGAACCTTGAGAAGAAAGAGAGGCCTTAAGTGAGATAGAAATGAGAATTAGAACAATTAACTAACATGCATCATGTGCATAAAAATGTTTTGAAAATTGTAATGAGGGATGATCTGCAAGCCCTTCTATGAAAGGAAGCTGAGAAATCTAAGGATTGGCTTACATGGAAGTAAACCACAACTCATGATAATGGGAACTTCCAAGCCTAGGAGGTACGTGAGCAAGGTTTGACCCTCCCAATGGCATAGGGTTGCTCCTTATAGTTGTGACTACTTTGGTCAGACTTAGCCACCTCGACAAGACCCTGAAGACTATCATTACCGGTTGAGCAACTTTGTAATGCTGTGAGAAGATGATGATAATGATTTTAGTGTTGGAAAAGACATGTTGTGATTTGAAATTGGATCCTGGAACCTCCATTATTATGATAAAGTAATAATGATTTTAGCTCACATGCGTCATGCTTATTATAGGGATTAATTCTAAATTAGTGAGACTTAATGTGAAATGGGATGTATTAAGTCTTAGCTTGGACTACCTTCTGGTTCAGTGGGAATTCCTAGAATTCATGTAGTACCACCTACTGTTCCTTTTAGGGGAATACCCTGTTTCCATCAAACTGTAAGGAAATTAACATTATGACAAATACCGCAAATTTCTCCTCGTCACAATGAACTGGGTTCTTTTCATACACACCTAAGACCTTCGGAGAGAAGGTATGATATTGAAATAGAGGATATAGATGGAGAAGAGGACGACAATGATGAGGATGAGGTAGATGAAGACCCCTCTGAGGCTTCAAACTTTTCCCGTTATCGATAGGATAATAGATAATTTCTCGCTATTGAGGGAGAGCTTAAGATGCTGAGATTTTCTATAATCTTTAGGGTTGCATCTGGATGGAGTGGTTTAACTTTTGTTTGATTTTCTATGTGTGATTTACTTATTTTGTATCTTACTATATCATCCTATTATAGATCTCCAGACTATTTATATTTCGGAGGTATGTTGAACTTGTACAATTAACAGCAATGTGTGTGTGTGTGTGTGTGTGTGTGTGTGTGTGTGTGTGTGTGTGCAATGCAGTTAACTGTTTAGTCCAATGTTGAACTTGGACCTTGGCACATTTTGATGGTACGATTATTGCTAAATAATGCACTTATGTAATGGATAAAAGATGAGTAAGGTAAAAGGAATGTAGGTAATTTGGAGGGCGATGACAATGTCATCCATATTGCTAATTTATTTTTTAAAGAGAATGTGTGTTTGTATGACTTACCTAAAACTATAATAAGTGATTGAGATATTAAATTCCTTAGTCACTTTTAGAGAATCTTATGGAGTAAGTTGGACACTAAGTTGTTATTCTCTACTGTGGCACACCTACAAATAGATGGATAAATTGAGATTATGAATAGAACTTTAAGCACCTTATTATGTGCTATAATTTAAATAATTTAAAAGATTGGAAAAATTGTTTGCCTCGTGTGGAATTTGCATATAATAGGATTGTTCATACATTTACTTCCTTTTCACCTTTTGAGATTGTATATAGTTTTAATTCTTGATCTCATTTAGATGTTTTACCACTGCCTACTAATGATTATGTTAATTTAGATAGAAACAAAAAGGGTGAATTTATGCAAAAGTTATATGTTAAGGTTCAGTCTAGTATTGAGAAGAAAAATGAACACTATGTCTAGTAAGCAAACAAAGGATGCACCAAGGTAGTCTTTGAACCTAGTGATTGGGTGTGGGTTTAGGGTTAATTTATGTAGTCATGGGTTAATTTATGTAGTCATGTTATTAAGGATCTTAAGTGATAAGTTTATGATTTTTAATTGATTTGATATAGATTACATTAAGATTTGATAGTAATTTACAAGTTACTTGTTTTAAATTATTTTCAAATTAAATTAAGATTTTAGATTAATTTTTAATTTAATTAGGAGTTCATATTTGTTTTCTTTTTTATTAGATTTTATCTCAATTTAGGTCAATTAGGTTTTCTATATAATAGGATTTAAGGATTCAATATAAACACAATTTTGATGAATAATAATACTTCTCTTTAAGAGTTTTCATCTCCAATTGAGTTAATTCCCTTGGTTTTTGGACAAAGAACTACCCTTAATAATGTTGGTTTCTTCGATAGATCGTGATAAAGGTCACATTCCTCTTTGATAATTTTGGTACTCTCTAATAGTTGTGGTTTGTGTTGGGTTCTTTACTCTATCATATCTTGATTCTTAAGATATTCCAAATTAACGTTTTTGCATTTCAATTCAATCCGTGAAGGGTGAATCATATTAGTGAGACTTTTGACTGTGTAAAATTTATAAAGAGGAGGAAAGATCTTCACCATTTATGCTTTAATTGAAGCCATTTGATCTTCTCCTTCAATGAAAGTTGACTGACTAAAACAAGACTGAACTTGTGCTACTTTGTCTACCTTATTTTTTGAAAAGAAACATCTTCTACTAGCCTTTGTATGTTCGCTACTCAAAAAATTCTATTACTTGTTAAGTGACTAGTCATCCTTAATATTTTTATGAGCTCGATTGATGGAATAGTCAAAGTTACTTAATGTGATACTAAAATCATCACTTTCAAATCTATTGCTTTTACACATGAATTATTTAGAATTTGAGATAAATAAAGAACAAAAAAAAATCAAGCCAAAATGGGTTAAAAAGTTGAAAAATTGTTAAAGAATACATTCAAATGGAGTATATTTAAAGAAAATATGTGTGCCTAATTTAAAACAATTATTTTTACAAAAATATCCTACAACTTTGGGTGTAATGATAGGATCAACATCACAAAGTTACTCCAAATTAGTTTAAATATCACGTTAAACTGAATTGACATACTTTTTTTTAAAAAACTTCATCTTTCCTAGCAACTTTTAGGCTCAAATTTTGAATCTAATAGTTTAAACAATCTCAAGTAGAAAGACCTTTAGTTTTAAACTTTCTTATCTTTCCTTATAGTCATAATCTCACTTCTGACATCCTACTTATATCAAATGCTCCTCGATCATGTCTTGTAAAAGTGATGAAATATTTGGTTAATATTCCTCTGCAAATTAATGAGAATGGAAGGATGAAAGGTTGATATTTTTTTTGTGTTCATGTTGAGTGTTTGAGTTATGGAATGACTTGCAAATTTGTCTCATTTGTAATATGTGGTAGGATGTTCTTGGCATGTAATTTAGGAGGGAAAACCAAGTGGTAAGGGTTATAAGGTGGATAAGTGTTTAGGGAGCCACCTTATTGTTAGGATAGGGTGTGATGGGATATTACCTAATGAGTTAATAAACGTTGCAGGTGTATGGCTTAATAGAATGTTAGATTAAGGATTAGTATATTGTTAAAAGGGTCTACTAGCAAAAACTCAAGTGTCTTTATCCTTTGTCTCTTCTTGGTAGTATCTTTGAAATCTTGACCATTTGTCCTTTGGTCCTTATCTACAACTTTTCATTATGCTATTTTAGCTCATCCATGATCTTTCTTTAAGATTTATCTTATAAGGAGAATGAAGGAAATACCTTTTTATATCTTTTTCTTATTTTATTTTGCTTTCTTTCTTTCTTTTTACTCTCTTGGTTTTTTTTTCTTTTTTCTCTTTTTTTTGTGTATTTTTCTTGGTTTACAATAAAATATAATAATGATAGAAAGATTTATTAAAGTGTTTAAAAATTGGGGAAGTTCCCCCCATTTTTAATTAAAGACCAATCATCTCGAAAAGAAAATGTGGTTGACACTTTATCCAAGGAAGCATTCATTCCTTAATAGATGAGATCTTATTTATAACAATGCGATACGTGCCCCAACATTTTCAAGAACAAAAATGTCATTAATAACTTATTTAAAGGATAATTCATTCCTCATTAGAAATGAAGTATGTAACCCACATCTCTAAACAAGAACCAATCATCTCAAAAAGAAAATATGAATGACACTTCTTTTAAAAAAGTTTTCACTCCTCAATAGATAAGGTCTAAGTAAGATGTCTAACATGTTGCTAGTATAACTATGAATCTCTTTTGCTAATCAAATCTTTCTTTTTTAAAGCCAATGAGATAAAAAAAATGTAGCCTATTATACCTTTTAAATGTCATTTGAATGTAACCAAAAACTTTATTGATGCATGAATATGTAGAATTGTTTTAAAGTTTTTGCAGCATGATTTTTGGTAAAGGATTTATTGATGCTAAAGATGAAGAAATACATAGGATGTATATACAAATATAAAAAGAAATAATTTATCATTTTCGAAAATGGAATGTTAGGTTCATATGTTAATATGTTATATTGCTAGATGTGAATAAATATGTAAAAAAATGATGAAGTATACTCCCCATTGTTCTATTCCGAGTAAAAACCCATGGTAAGATAATTCTAAGATTAAGACCCTAACTTTGAAAAACTACTCGGTGTATTTATTGGTGCATGATTTCATGAGTTACTCAGTTTCTAGATTGTCCTTATTATGTAGATAAGGATCTAATATATGGATTAGCCATAGGTAAAAAAATGTCCTCTCAATATAACTAACTCGTCATACTAGTAATAATTTGAGTGGTGATTCAATAACTATCAAGTGGGCATAAAACTCTTGAATAGCAGCCATTAAGATATCCATTATTCCTAAGCTCACATAGGCTAACATGTAGAGATCCTTTAAAGATGTGTGAGGTTAGTTAAAGTGAAGTTTGTTAAGAGGAGAATATACAAATCTTTTAATCCTAAAACTATCTAACCTCATTTGCAAGAAAAATAAAACCAAAAATATACAGCAACAAATATCATCTATGCTATGATTCACAATATTCAATATATACTAATATAGTAAGCATACATAAATATTTACAATAAGTACAAGAAAAAATTTGTATACAAATAAAATCAAGAAAGTGGTGAAATAAAAAAAAATAAATTTAAAGAAATCTTACACTATTAACCAGATTATCTTGACTTTTAAAAAATATTTCAGTGAAATCGTTATTTATCATAAACGGAATGCAACGGGATGATGAATGAGAAAATAATAAAATAAAGAAACTATCATAAAAATTTATCAAATAAATTTTTTAAAAAATTTAAAAAGTATGATCGTTGAAATCATTTTGGATTTGAAAGTTGTTTAGGCGTTAGAAAGTATTAACATCTTGTATGTTTAAAACAATTACATTTTAATTAATTTAGTAGAAATATAATCAACTTTTATATATATATATATATATATTATTCCAAAGAAAAAGTATTTTTATTGATTTTGTTATTTGATTTAAATGACAGAAAAAAAATTATTTAAATAAAGTTTTAAATTTTTATTATTTTTCAAAAGAACATAAGATTATTAAAGTTTTATTTGGGTTTAACAAGTCTAATTCTTACTCCTACATATCTTCCGGTGATAATGAAAAATCAAGCCATGTAGTTCTCAAAGAAAAAGAATTGATGAGTTTTAAATTTTGAAATAGGATTTTGAAGTTTTGTTTAGAAGGATTTATAGATAAAAATTGAAGCTTAAGGTGAGAATGTAAAAATATTCTTTGTTTTTTTAAATGATAGTTTTAATTTTGAAAGAAAATATTAAATTATTTGAAGAATTTATTTTAAAATTTAGAGATAGGATGTTTTTTTTTGTTTGGAAAAAAATTCTTTTTAGATTTTTAAAAAAATTAATATAAATTAAAAATAAATCTGCTTTTGTACAACAGTTAAAGTTAGTAAATAGGTACTCAATGAACTATTATAATTTAAGTAAACTTAAAAATGGATCTACCATTCAACCATTGCATAAATTTAATACTTGAAAAATTTTAATATAATTTGTGAATATATATATATATATATATATATATATATATATATATATATATATTGAAAGAGACTAATTTAAAAATATCTATTTTTCATAAAATTCAAGTTAGCAACTGACTAATTAATAATTTTTATAAACTAAATGATGTTAAATATGGATCAATCAGTCAATTAAAATTAATTCCTCATTGTGTTGATAAAAAAAATTGACACATTGAAAAATTTTGAAATTTTGAGAAAAGAAATTTTCATTTCATATTAATTATTTTTATTTTTTTGAAAATTCTAAAAAATTATTTAATTTAAAGTATGGAGAGAAATTGTTTTTATAATTATAAAAGGAAGTATTTGAAAAATATTAAATTTGAATTTGGAATAAGAATGGTTATATTTTTTATTTTTTAGAAATAAAATATTTTTGGAATATTTTTAAAATATTAATTTAAAAAAAATTATAGCAAGTGAATACTTAATAAATTTTCATGATCTAAATAATATTAAAGGTAAATCAACCACTCAGTTAGTCTCGTTTGATCATTGTGCGAAAAAAAACATTTAACTTCTGAAAAGGAAAAGAGATATATATGTATATTTTATCTTTTAAAATTTTGAAAAAAAAATTGAAATTTTTTAAAACATTAGAATTTTATAAAGATGAACTTTAATTTTAATATTAAATATTTTAAAGTTTTAAAAATAAAATATTTATTTTTAAATTTGGATAAAAATTATTTATGAAATTTTTTAATTTCTTATAAAAAAGGATGCTTTTAAAAGTTTTTGAATTTTTATTAGGAAATTATATTTTTATTTTTAAAAATATATTTTTTAAGATTAATCTAAAAAAATTAAATTTATTCTTTGATAGAATTTAAGATAGCAGGTGGTAAATCAATAAATTTTTATTATCTAAGTAATGTAAAAGATGTATCAACCTTTCACTCAATTTTACTTTATTATTACATAAATTTAAAATATTTTTATAATTTTTAAAAAATTTTAAAATATTATTTTATTTTTGAATAAAAAATTTAAAATTTTATAAAATAAATATTTTTAAAATTTTTATATGACATAAAAACATGTACTTATACATAATAACATTAATAAATATAAATGCTAAATTATTTACAAAAGTTTCACATAATAACAAAACAATGCATAACATCTAGTTTTGTACATATTATTTACACAAAAACTTTAAAAAGATTAAGACAAAGATTAATTTTGTCCATTTTTAAGAAATATTATTTAATTACATTTTTTACATATTACGAAAAAAATAAAGAAAATTATTTAAGCAAAAAGAAATTATAAAAATTTCAAAATCTATAGAATTCATTTATATCATTTGTTTTTGTTTTATTTTCTTTTATTATTTTATTAAAAATAAAAAATTAAAACTTAAAACTTAAAATTTTTCAAATACTTTAAATTTTTAAAATTATATCAAATTTATTTAAATTTTCAAACTTTAAAAATTATTTCCTATCCCAATATCATTGCACGTTCTCCAAAATTTAAACAAAAACTAAAAATTTCAAAATTTTAATTTAAAAGAAGTTCACTGAAAAACCAATTTATTAAATTTTAAAGGTAAAAAAGATGAAATTATTGATAAAATATAACACATAATTTAAACTAAAAAACATAAATTAAAATTAAAAAAAATAAAAATATAAAAATAAATTGATTCAATTCAATTCAAATCACTCTTAATCGAATTAAATTAAATGATGTGTTTTTTCAATTTAATGGAAACCAAACCATAAATACCCTGAACCGGTAGGGACCCAGAAATGGCGACTATTATATCATGCAATGTAAATATATAAACCACTGATCAAAGGGTTCAGATAGACGGTCTACACCAATAGTTAGGAATACAAGTCTTTAACAAAAAGTAATTAAAAGGAACCTAAATTAAAAAACCGGTGTTGTGATCCAACTTGAATGGACCAAAACCGCATTCAAACTGAAAATCACAAACCACAGTTGCTACGATGTCCATTTAGAAATTAAACCACAATGAAACAAAAGAAAACTAAAGAAAAAGGGTATTTAATAGAAACAACACCATAAGATCAGAGGCAAAAACCCTGCACATTAATTATGGTTTTCGATAGATCATCTCCATGAGATCCATTTCCTTCTTCATCTGAACCTCAGGAACCATTTCCATTGCAACCTCATAATCCATTGAGCTATCTTCCACAGCAGATCCACTTGGCATAACTGGAACATAGCTTCCATTTGCCACGTGGCGCTGCATAGTCCATTCAACTTCCTCCTCCTCAGTAGTGCACCAATCTTCGGAACTGAAGTCACCGTCTGAGCTCTCATAACGAACACGGAAGAGACCGTGGTCGTTATTAATATTACAAGTCGTCTCAGACTCAGCACACCTTATGCTCATCTTTGTCATCGATTTCTTCAATTCCTTTTTTGCTTCTTCTGCTGCAGTGACCTGCTTGATGTAGTTCTGAAGCAGCGTTGTTGTTGGTGCTGCTTTTGTTGCTGTTCCCTTGATGCGCTTGTTCTTCTGCCTCTTCATGGCGTTCTGGCGCCGCTTTGTGGCGTTCCAATGGTTCTTGATAGTGTTCTCAGTCCTTCCTGGAATTCTCCTTGCAATTTCTGCCCACTTGTTCCCAACTTGCATGTGAGCTTCAATCAGAATTTTGTCCTCCTCTTCGTTCCATGACTCCTTCTGCACAACTCGTATAAAACAGTAAAAAAATGATAAATATCTAAGCAATCCAGTGACAATAATTTGGGATTACAGCATGAAACTACTAGGTTCTAAATTCCAATCTTATTGTTTTTCTTATAGTGATAAATATCTATTTTAGAAGATATTACAGCGGTTTCCAAAAATATTGTGACAGTTTTTGAATTTAACAGTCCCGATAGCTACATAAACCAGGTGTACTGGAGTATATTTCCTGTCAAATGGGATACGTTTACCTTTTCAGAAACAACACATGCTTGGATATATAAAAATAAATTGAGTATTTATGCATTTTCAACTTGGCCTAAACATTGACATTTCAATATATGTCTTTTATGAAAAAAAAAACATCTTTTAGAATTTCTAAAAATTAAAAAAAAATTAACAATTTTTGGTTGGTTTAATTTTTTTGAACTTTTATAAAATTAATTTAATGTATTTTTCTAGTAAAAATTTATTTTAAAATACAACAAAAATTTTCTTCTAAATGATCATATATTTTAGAAAATTTGTTATAAATGAAAAGGTATGTAGATAAAAAAATGTTGTCATATTGCTGAGACTACACCAACTCGTGTCAAAAGAGAGAAAGTGTCAGTTACAACTTTTTATGTTATGATGATTTAATTGCATTTATGCATTTAATTTAACACATTAATTATTTTTAATTATATTTCAGATATGTATTTAAAATTGATTTAATAATGTCATAAAATACATAATGAATTAATATGAAGTAACTTTTTCATTTTTGACCAGAAACCCTCACAAGGAGATGATAATTAATATTTTTTAAAAAATAACTTTACCTTATTATCTTCTAATTTAAAATTTTAATTTTTTATAGTAATAATTTTCGGTTAAAAGTAAAAAATTGGTTCAGGTTTATTCATTAAATAATTTATTAGTGATATTATTAATTATTATAAAATATAAAATATAAAAAATATTCAATAAATAATTTTAAATGAACCATCTGAAGTAAAAATTGCTGGAAGATGATATCACTTTGGTATACGTAAGAGAGATAGAAAAAGTAAAAAGGAAAGAAAGGAAGGAAACCCTAATGTTTGGGCGGAGATGGTTGTGCCATCTTTCTCTGCACTGTTTCCCAACCCTGCCATTCAGTAACCTTGCAATCTGAGACCATTTTTTAAGCCCAAAGCGTTTCACCAATTGGATGAGAGCCCTATAAAACACATTAAAATGTTAACCATTTGTCAATCCTCACTCAAGAAGAGATCAATCAAAGGCTAAAATTTCAATTAAAACCACTACATGAAACCGCAAAGAGTTTAATAACCAAACAGAATTAACTTTTTAAAAGAAAAAAAATTAAATGAAGGAGGAGACAAAGAGCATGAAATTCGGAACAATTTGTTATACCTGTCTTCTTCAGCAGTCCACTGGCCTTTGATTATGTTGTTAATATTGTTCTGAATTTTGCTATTACTGTTCCTCTGCACCTGCTTCTTTTCAGCAACAACACCACCTTTGTGATCACTGTTCCAGTGAGCATTGTTTTCATAAACAGGTGATGGTGACAGAGAGGGCCCCACCCCCACTTGAGGCTGTGAACTTGAACTTGCAGTTACAACACTATGAAGAGGAATTTTCTGGGAAAAATCCCAGAGGGCCTTGTTACTGTTGATGGGGTAGCCATGCACGTGTTCGACTTTGGTGCTGTTTGGTGCAAAAGGCATCATAGAGTAGTAATGGCTGTTGACAAGACCTACTTTGAGGGACTCATTGGGGTTGTGTGAAGATGAATCAGCAGAAGAAGGGTGTGTTGGGGCCAAAGAGAATAATGGGTTGATGATGGAGGAAGGACTACCCTCTGTGGAGAAACATGCAGGGTGGTTATGGTTTGGGACATTCAGGGGATGATGATTCTGAAAATGGTGGAAATTGTTGTTTTGGTACATGGAGGTGTTGTTCTCTTCTGGCATGAGAATTTCTGATTTTATGCAGGGGTTTTCTGGGAAAATCCCAGAAAGGTAGGGAGTTTTCTCTGGGAAGCTTGGATGAAACTCCATGCAAAATCAGAGAGAGAATGACAGAGATAAAATTGTGGTGATTATGTATGAGAATTGGTCTGAACTGTGTATGTATGAAGAAAAAGGGTGGAGGGTACTGGGTTCTTATGGACACTGTTACTAGGACATAGCAAAAATTAAAGAATAAAAATAAAATAAAATAAAGTAAGAATGACAGAGACTCATGACACGTGACCATTCCTACAACAGCATCCAACGGCTCAGATTCTTTGTTTTTGTGACTGTTGAGCTTCCCTCTGAAGTAACATGGCTGAGAAAATGGATTTTTTTATTCATTTTTCTTATTTTGATACTTTTCTATATGTTTTTGGTAACTTTTATAAATAATAAAAAAAAGGAAATGGAAATGATGAGTTTGTTACAAAGTTTTGTATTTTGGGATGGCTTTGGAGAAATAAGAAAGAACACATGAATGACATGTGGTTGTTACCCTCATGATTAAGATAAAAAAAAACCAGATATTATATCTTTTATTCATTAAATATGATTTATTTATATCCTAATTTTTATTTTACATTATTTTTTATCAAATTATTATTAGATTTATCGTTTTTATTTCTTTTTTTTCTAATTATCTATCTAAAAAGGATGTCTATACATATAAAAGATAGTGCAAAATAAAATATTTCTTTTATAATTTTTAAAGATAAATTTTATTTTATTTTAATATAACATTTTATATAATTTAAAAAATATTTATTATTTTTTAATATTTAATTTTATAATTTTAATAATTCTAAAGTGATAAAATTAATGTATAATAGAAGAATTTTACTTTAAGTAAAAATAAATTTAAATACTATGTCATTTTTTTATAAACTGATACACTAATTAATTTTAATATATGTTATAGATTGATTAAAAAACCATATAAAAATGATTGAAAATAATTAAAATACTCCACATTCCATCTTATTTTTAGGATAATTTTGATTAAATTATAGTTTCGTATATTCATAAAGTAAAAAATTTATATATACGGTCCACTAAAATAAAATAATTTTAGTAACAATTTTAAAAAATAAAAAATAATAATTTTAAATTTAATTTTTTAAAATCTATATTTGTTAAAAATTATCTGTTAAAAAATATTTTAACGATGATTTGAATATATATAATTGTTAAAATTTAATATATTTTATATCAATTATATAATTATTTAAAAATATTTATAAAAAAATATATCTTTTTTAGTGCCATTTTTTTCTGTTGGTATTTGCTTGTTAGAAATGGTCTGAATTTGGTAAGGACAACTAAAGCTTGGTTGTGTGATTCTCATTTTAAATATTATTTCCAGACATTTACTTTCCATCATTATTTAATATAGATTTTACATAGATCCCCCTATTCCCAAATGTTCCAAAAGGGAAAAAAATTAAACAGAAAATTATCTTTAAATATATATATATATATATATGTTTAATTTAGTGAGTCAAGGTTGTTTCGTGTAAGTGCATTTGTATTACCTTAGTAAAAAGAAAAAAAGTATTAATTTTATATAAAAAAAATTCCGAATTTTTTATTAAAACACAGTCAGTGGGAAATGCATGATATGCTATTTGGATCAAACTCATTTTTCTAATTAAAAAGAATACAAATATAGGCAGTGTAAAAATAAGATAGGTTATGTTAAATTTATAAGGTTTAAGTGTGATTTGATTTTTAAATTTACGGTTTCAATTATTTTTGACATAAATTGTTAACACGTGTTTCGATCCTTTTAAAAGTTTATTTATAAAAAAACCTTTCAAATAAATTAAAAATTTATCTTTAAATAAGTTAATAAACTTAAACATATATATGAATTAATAAATTTAATTTTAAATAAAATTAATATGTGATTATTATTACTATTATTAATATTAGTATTAGTATTAATATTTAAATAGGTTGACTTGTTAAGTTTAAAATATTTTAAAAATAGCTCGAAGCTTGGTTTTTAAAAAATAAATAAGATTTTAAAATATCTTTAACTTAACCTATTTATTAAGTTGGCATGGTTTGGTCTAAGATTGATACAGATTAAATCATAGATTTCTAATAAATATTCTAACATATTTTTACTTTTATATATTTAATATAAAAATTGAATTACCATTTCTAGATTGACTGTATTTTAATTGTGATTTTTACTTTAAAAATAATGTATTTTTTTTTATATACAATTAACATACAATTTTGTTAATTTAAAAATAAAATATTTTCCTTCTTTTTCTTTCAAAAATAAAGAATGAGCATTCAAATAGAATATATCCATATCAAAAATCAAATTTAATAATAAAAATAAAAATATAATAGATAGTATAATTAAAATAAAAATAAAAATCAAATAATGAAATGAAAGAAAAAATAGATATATAATTAGTACTCTCATTTTTAATAGATAAAAATAAAGAGATTGGCTTTCAACGGAAAGTGCGGAGAGTTTTAAGAAAACACCAAATCTTATGTAGTAAGAGAGATAATATAAGCAAAGACCTTTGCAGCAATGCATCTTCTCGAATATGAACAAAATGACTTTAAATGAGAGAGCAATAAATTCCAGGTTTTTGGTCTTAAAAAGTGAGGGGAAATAATGAGATTCATAGTCAAGTCTGTAACCATATTTTTTGTCGTATTGATAATTGGGTTGAAACCTTGAAGTCCAGTCTTGAAGTCATCAGTGATTCACATTTGATGTGCAGTGTGAAGGAAATAAAGAAAGCACTAAATTGTGTGTAACTGACTATTCAATTTTCACCCTTCCCTTAATTTGGTATGTAATTTAATGAATTTTTCACAAAAATAAAATTAATGAAACATTTTATACCTTTAAAATATTAGTTATAAAATGTTTAAAATAAGATGCAATTACACTAATACATCAATTATTTCCCTCTGAGATTTTAAATTCTAACATAACCAGTAATATTTATCTTGGTTACAGTTTTGTTTCTACCATGATCAACCACGGTTGATACTACTATATCATTTATAAATGATTAATTTTAAATTTTTTTATCTTTAATTTTAAAAAATTTTATCATTAAACATTAATAATAAAATATTTATATGTTTTTCAGAAAAGTATCATTTTTTTCATTTAATAGTTAATTTAAGGAAAATTTATATAAAATATATATATAATCATAGGTAAAAAAAATTATGTTGGTTATTTTTTAGCTTTTAAATTGTTTTCCTTATCGTCAAAGAAACAACTAATATAAAAACTAATTTTTTACATTAATTAATAAAATTAATATTAAAAGTCAAATTTTTATATTAATTATGTATTCCAACAAACATAAAATATATTAACTTTTTACCTCAGTTATTATTCAATTAAATTAAAAGATTGAGTTTTTATATAAATTAAATGATCTATATGATATAAAAAATTATTTTACATTTATTATTATTTTAATTAATATAAAAATTTCATTTTATATAGCTTAATAATGTTACAATTAATGTAAAAAATAATTTTTTAAATCAGTCAATGCAGAATGTAGTTCCTCTTAAGCTGTAATTGTTTTTGTAATCTTTCCTGAACATAAACCACCAGAAAATTAGAATAAATCACCGCAAAACCATAACAAACCACCAGAAGTTTTTATAATAGACAATTCACAATCAACCAAAATTCAAAAGAAACTAGGAAATAAATATATGATCCATAATTTATAAATAATTATAAAAAATATTCAAAAGTAACTTTACTATAGTTGAGATGAAATTAAAAAATAAATAATCTAAAATCACATATAATCATTAAAAATTACAGATTCACAACTCCTAACAAATAATTTGTCTAACATTTTCAAATATCGTTAATTTTCTCTTTTAGATAATGAATATGTATTTTTGAATATTTGAAAATGTTGCATATATATAAGAAAACTACTAGCTTTTAAATTGAATAGAAACATATAGAAACCTAGTTAAAGTTATCAAGTTCTGAACCTTGAATTATCTCCTACCATGAATCAGTAATAATCGCAGAAACAGTATTGAACATATGTTCATGATATAATATCCACATTGGATACCCCAATTTGTTTTGACACTTCAAACGAATACCAAAAACATATATAACACGTGAATACTATAATAAAAATTATAAAAAATAAACAAATGTTTTATGTTAAACTACTTATATGTGGATAGATCTATCTATGCTTTTTTAATAATTACCAAATGCCTAACTTTTAAAAGATGACGTGCATTTATAACTTTATAATAAAAAAATATAATAAAAAAACAAATCAACCAAACTTATACAAGAATAATACTTCCAAATCATTAATATATATATATATATAACATAAATTAATAAAAAACTTACAAATTAATAATTTCTTATTTCTTTCTTGTTTTATTTTAATTTGAGCATAAAAAAAATATAACGTTCTATCTAAAAAAAATAAATATGAATTGCAAATGAACCCTTTAAAATTTAGAGAAGAATTAATCAAAATTATAGATATAATTTAAAGTTATTTGTAAAATTTTATATACAAATTAAAATAAAATATTAAATAACACTATTTTTTTCCATGTATCCTATCCTTATACCTTAAGTAGCTTGTTCCCTCATTGTTGAACATGAACTAGTTGAATCTATACATATCTTTCTTCCATCTTAGGATGTAGATGCATATCTAAGATTTTAAATAAATAATATTATAAGAGTTTAATATTTAATTAATATAAATTTAAAAATATATTTATATTAATCATAATTTTATTATCGATACTTACAATAAATTATTATTTAGAAAGAGTTTTAATATACCTTTCTTGATAATATAGAATAAGATTAAAATAACCTTACCTATAATATCAAGTTCAAAATTTATTTGTAAAGAAAGATTATCCATGTTAATGGATTAAATGGTGGGAATTCATTTAACTTAACTAGAGATCTTGGTTGGTATGCAACTGTATTAAAAATTTGAGAAAAATTATTTATTATATTCAACTTGAGCATAATTATCTCTTGTAAAAGGCACATGTAGTTTTAAAAAAAATTACTTAATTACACTTGTAATTTCTAAAATTATCTTATGTGTGATTTTGTTCTCTGTTATAGTGTTTTTGGTTTAGTTTTGTATAAAATAAAATTCAATTTAAAACTAAATATATGGATTGATCTTTAAAAATCAAATGTAACATTTTAAATTTTGTTTTTTTTTTCCATCCATTAACTCATTTAACAAGTTAGAATTTTTAGAAATAGGATTAGAAGGAATGTGAAGACGCATCTTTATACAAAATTGATTAGCATAAATTTAATAATATATTAATATCTTAATTAAAAACTGAAAAAATTAAAAATTATTTATTTGGAATCATAGAAAAGGATATAAAAGCACAAAAATTAGAACAAATTATCATATGCCTAGTAAAAATAGAAAAATGTATATTTTATGATGGAAACATTAAAATGATAAAAATTATTTTTCTTCAAAATTTCTTCATTTATAAATTTTCTACTTAACTAATTTGCCAAATGATCAGTAGTAACATATGTTTACTTCGTTTTCTCTTCTTAAACATATATTAGAAGAATTATTCTCTTTTAATCATACCTAAACATTTCTAAGATCAAATCCTCCCAAACACATAAAATCACAGAATAACAGAGTTAGTAGAGATTTTTTTTTTTTGAAAAATTCCTCAAGAAGCTTCTTATCCTTTATAAAATCATTTCGTCTCCTTTTTTTCACCCCTTTGGTTGAAGGCCACAAACCTCCTTTCCCCTTCACTGTTATTTTTATCCTTCACCAAGATATAGGCTGAGACTTTGAAACACTAATCCATGGATCACTGGATTTAGATGTTCCAGTGGTGAATATCTAAATCAATATCATGTACACAATTGGTATCCTTAATGGAACATAATAGAAATATGCAACACTTTACCATTGCCATTATAGAGGTTTACCTGAGTCAAACTAAAACTGTTTGGTAAGATCAAAACCATGACACGGAACCCAACCTAAGTCACTTGTGGACTTTACATAATAGTAAGCCCAAGGGGTTCTTTGGGATCAGGCCTAAGCCTACTTCCTGCTTCACCTAACCTGGGCTCTCTTTATCCAATAGAAACAGTTTTTCTTTGTCACATATTCAACGTATATATATGATCAAATATTATACATTTCGATATAAAAAATAATTATTTTCCTCCTCCTAATTTTTTCCTATTGGGAGAATTTTTTTTTGTTCTACTAGAAAATAATTCCTTCCCTCCTATCGTCAAGCAAACTCAAAAGTATTTCTATTAGTCCTTTTTTTTTTTTCTCTTTATTTCCTTCTCCTAGTTTACCCTCAATTAACCAAAACATTTGACTATCTTCTACGCTGCCTTTATTGCCTTTCCATGCATTCTACAATCTTTTTCCTTTCAATTTATCTTTTCGATTCTTATTATTGTTCGACTCTATCTTTGATTTTGTGATTGTCTCTCTACAGAGACTTCCTTACTCCATGATGGTATCTCGGCTTATAGTTGGACTCCAATCTGATGCTACTAGTGGCTTTTTTATTCTTAGATCTTCGATCTGGTTATGTTGTTGTGCGTCACAATCTAGGTTTGCATGTTGTCATGTCTATGTCAATTTGGTTCCACCATTCTTTTTTTGCTTCTAGAATATTTTATATTTTTTTTACATTTATTTGTATTTTTAAATATTTTTGTATATTATTTTTTATTTTTATATTGTTCTATATTTTTTGTGATTTTTTATATTTTCTAATATTTTGTGTATTTATGATCAATTTCTTTTCTTTTTTTTAACATTTTGGGTATTTTTTGTAATTTTTTCTTTGTTGATCTACCTTCATTTGAGCTTGTTAATTTGACCCACCTTATTTTATCTTTTAAAAATGTTATTGATTTTTATTTATTTGAATAAGTATCGACTCTTTAAATAAGTAAATACGTAAGTTACATCCTATGTATGACATTTCAATAGAAAAATTTGATAAACACTAGATACTTATTTCAAAAATTAACTTAAGTAACTTCTAATGAAGTTTCTCTAAGTTCTTAAATTGCTTAATGAATTTCTTATCTTTTTTGCTCCAACTCTTGTTGTGTTCTTGATTCTTTTGCATTGACTCCATTTCTTGAATTTGATTTAGTTATGACATAAAAGTGAAAGAAAAAACATGGTTCCTATTATGTATGAAGCTAGGACTGAATACTTGGTTCCGATGGAGGAAAGAATCTTATTTATTTGGTTATTATTGCGGGACACATGCGCATAATGTTTACATTCGGGTGTAAACCGAGCAATATGCTATCTTTATTTTTTATTTTTTTAGAAACAAGCTGCAGTCGCTGATTTTCCAGATGGAACGGTTTATGCATTGTGCATATGTATGTGTATCACCCACTTATTTATTTAATACTTTTTCTCATATTTTGAATTTTTTATGTGTATAAGTATTCCAGATGATTTTCCATGCACTAATATTTTATTTCCTATAGTTCATAAATTTGTATCCAATAGAAATGAAGTCTTAAGGCAAATATTTTGTCTAACCAATAAGATTTAATTCTAACATTGACCAATAAAAATAATTTTAAATATTTCATTTTCTGTCCAATCAAATTTAAACAATAAATCTTCTATAGGTTTCTAATCAATAACATTAAGATCTTAAATTAATCTATATTTGCTGACCAATAGAATTTAGTCAAGCATAAATTTATTTCATACAACTTTCCTTACCTATAGAAAGTAGGTCAAAGAATTAATTTCTGGGGCTTTTTGTATAATTTTTTTTTCTTAAAACACTACCCTAGGTATTCTTAAATTTTCTTATTCAATCAAGGTTCTAAGACCTACTTTTAGGCTTTACTTTAAAGATAATTTATTTATTTTTATTTCAAAAGGTTCATTTATGATCAAATCAGGTCTAAAAAGACTTAATCTTTTAGATTTTATCTTAGAAATAATTCTATTATTTTTTTATTTTATAGAGCAACAAACCCATTAATTTTTTATAAACACACTACACATGCTTAGAAAGTATTTCACAAAATATATTGTTTTAAGATTATAAAATTGGAGATGTTAAATATTATATTTTATTAAGTGATGATAAGAATCAATTTATTTATTTTTAATTAACAAGGATACTAAATAATAAAACTTCGAAAGATGAAAGTTAAATTTAGATGTTTGTAGAAGCTAAAATTATATTCTACTCGTAAGTTATTTCTAACACTTGTCAAAAAGCTTTTAAGAAAAAGTGTAAAATGACGGCTAAGAGAATAATAATAGCAGAAGTATGGTTAAAAGCTAAAGACAATAAAAAAATTAAAAATAAAATCAAAGGACGAATGATAAAAATTTAATTTTAGTACATTACTAATATAATGTTTAATGTTATCATTTATTATGTAATTATATTTGATAAAATAGTCATTTAAATTTATAAGATATTAGAATTTAATCATATTAGTTCTTAAAAAAGCAAAAAACATCATTTTAAAAAAATAAAAGTTATTTTAATTCTTTTGTAAAATTTAAAATGATCAATTTGTTTGTTTGAAGTACTAAAATGATTGAGTATTTATCTTTTAGAGACCAAATTAATAATTTTTACTTTTTAGAAACTAATACGACCAACTCCTAAATTTTCAACGATTAAGAACATTATCTACCCTAATTCATGGGTTATTAAATATTACGCCAAAACATTAGATAATAACATAAAACATTTCTATTTTGATTATTTGTAAAAATAAAAATAAAAATTTATGCTTGATAATTTTCATTGCTTATCTAAACTTGAATCCTATAATTTGACAACATACTTTTATCATCTAGAGACACTTTACACCCAATGATTTGGGAGGACTTCATTTGCTTCATAACGACTGCTAACAGTGTTAAGAATGCTAAGTACCAATAAGGGACAAGAATAAGAGCAGTGTCTCACATACTTCAGTTTTCCATAAAGATGAATATATATATATACATACAAAAATATTTTAGAAATTGATTTCATAATTAAAATCTCCGACATATCCAACCACATGCAGCACCTGTGATAAACCAAGGTTCATTTTTTATGGGACTTCAAAATTTCTGGTTGTGACGTGGTCAGTATTATGCCTAATATTGATTGACCTGTATAATAAGCAAGAAGCAGTAATCAACTCAATGCAAACAGTAATTATCAAAGCAAATGAGAAAGTGAAATTTATAGTTACAAACCTTGAAGATCACGATTTCCCAAATCCAACAGCAACCTTTCTCCTCCTCCGGTTTTCTATCTTTTCAGGGCTTGGTAACCCAGTCATTCCCTCATACTTTATTTCTAGGGCCTGTAATAAATTTAACCAAAATCTTTATTAACATTCTTTCTCTAGATTTAGATTCCTTTATTTACCGTGGGTAGATTTTCGTTGTCAAACGGATGAAATAAAGCATTAAAAACGTGATACATTATCTGAAAATGATTAGTTAGCATTACCTTTACAACAATGTAAGGTTTGAGTAAATATTGCTTTTGATTCTCAAAAGATACAATTATAAATAGTTTGGTCCAATAATAATATATACAAGAAAAAGGTCTTTCAATGTTAAATTTTGTCAAAAACAAAGGGACATCTAAGGATAAATCTGGGCATTAACAAACTCTTCAGGGACAAGTGAATCATTTGGATGGAAGTATTGTTAGGAATAAGCTCCAAATTAGGGAAGCATCCATCAGATGGACCCAATGAATGAAGTGGGGCTATCCATTATTGGTCATCTAGTTTTGAGTGGGAAAGAACAGGCTCTCGAATTCCTGGGGAAGCACCATTGTGTATCATTCCAGCTCTTCTCGACCATGGATACCCATTGATCCAAAGTTGGAGAGGAAAAATGTTCAATAAAGTTTCCTTTCTTTCTGTTAATCATTATATTCTGAACCAATATCTATTACTACAATGCAAGTTACACATTCCATCTCTTTCGTTTTTAAAAATTATCAAATTAGACAATATTTATATTAGAAATGAAAAATTTTCCCTCCCTTCCCTTTCTCTCCCAAATCCAATTCCCAAACATACCCTTGGTGTCTAAAGGGCCATGAAGGAATCCATGGCAGCTTGTCCCCATAGAAAACTAACTTTCTTTGTCAGTTTGGTGAACAGCTCAGCAATTTTCCCATATCCGATAGCAAACTTTCTGTAATATCTAGTCAAACCCATAAAGCATCTTAACGTTCTTTACAATTGACAACTGAACAATGCTTAAATCTTGGCTAGATCGACTGAAACTCCTCTCCAAAATATGAAATAGCCAAGATACTACACATATTTCCTTCCACCGTGGCATCTTATTACTAGCCACAAACTGATTCTTGGATAGTACTCCTAAAACAGTTCCAAATGCAACAAATGAGTGGACTAATCCAGGCTATACATCAAAATGTCATGAAAGAAGACCAAGACTAATTTTGAATGAAAATGTAAAATTCATGGTTACTTGAAAAGTAGCTGGAGCATTAGCCCAAATGGCATTACCAAGAACTCATAATGTCCATTATGGGTATGAAATGCAGCTTTTGGTACATCTGCCCCCTTCACCCTTATTTGATATTAACCAGACTTTAAGGTCAATTTAGAGAAAAAGCAAGCACCAAACTATTCATCCAATAATTCATCAACGGCTGAGATGGGAAATTTGTCCGGAATAGTCACACTGTTAACTGCTCTATAGTAGATAAAAATGACAAGTACACAGCAGTAAACAAGATCAACAATGCTAAGGGTGATGTAACAGATTCTATATTAATCTCACTATAGGATTGAATGTAAGATACAAACATCAGTAATACTAGAGAGAATCAACGGAAAGCTCAAGGAACCACAGTTTCCTTGCCCAAGCCAGAGGCCCCACTGCTTATGAACTTTCTTCCTCTCTCTCTCTCTCTCTCTCTCTCTCTCTCTCTCTCTCTCTCTCTCTCTCCTTATAACTCTCTCTCTCCTTATAACTGAATTTCCTTTTCCAAAACCATCATGGTCCCCTAACACCCTGCCCACTCAGCATAACTAACTTACCTCCAAATCCTTCGCTATGTGTCCCTTCTTTTCCCCTCCTAGAATATACTTTTAACACCTTAGTCTCATGATTCACTTGCTGAACCAGTAACTCCTCCATCCCTTCAGATAATAGGTACAAGGGTCTCATCAATAGTCCACATGTAATTTCCAAATGGCATCCTTCTCCTTAAGAAGAAGCATTGGGCTAGAACAAGAGCGAATAATACCTGTTAGCAGTATCTTGCTTACTTGCTTTTCTATCTCTTCCTTATGATGGTGAGGATAGCGATAAGGCCTCACACTCACCAGGCCCTGTCCTGGTTGCAAAGATATGGAGTGCTTGAACTTCCTTATAGATGGCAAACCAAGCATTTCTTTGGAAACATCTTCATGCCGACAGAGTAGAGGGTCAGCTCTTGCTGTTGGCTTCAATAGAGTTCATCATGTACATCAATTCCCATAGCATTACAGCCGACAGTCCACAATAACCCCCCAATTTCTTGAGGACCTCTTCCCACATGCTGTATAAAGGTGAAGAATTGATTCTCCCTGGCTTAAGACATTTTGATCCCAAAAGTTGATTTAATTCTCCTTGCAACACCACTTTCTTGCCCCCAACTGTAATTCCATGGATAAATTCTTCCAATCCATTACAATTCTACCCAATGTCTTCAGCCATTCAATGCCCAAAATAACATTCATTCCTCCTAACTCCAGATCATAGGCATCAGTGTTCAACGTGAAATCTCCCAATTGAATCATCACTCCATCAAATCTTCCATTGGCAATTGAACCCCTATCTTGTTGGTAGCTTGCATTGACAATCCTAGAGCTCAAGTCAAGCAGGGGGAAATAGGTGGAGTGCATAATTAGTGGAGGGTATTTTGGGATTGGAGTGACAGGTGGCATGGGGTGATTATGATTCTGTTATAATAGTGGAAAATACATGTGAATAGGAGAGAATAGTGGGATGTCTTTTCATTTTTTTCCTTTGGATTGGAGTGACAAAGGACTACTCAAAGGAGCCATGGGCTTAGGCAGTAGTATACCTTCCTTGCATAAATTCTCCAAATTCTAGGTTTTTCTCCTTGCTGACAGCACCATTTCACCCCATAAATCATGTGCCATATCACACATTCTTCTTGATTTGAGTGCCGAGAAAAGTGTCTGTTGGCCACGTTGAGATATTCCACTGAGGATCCTAAAGCTTCAATTCTTGACACCATAGCCACCATCATGATATAGTATGTCAGACCAGTTGTTAATAACCCAAAAAATGGAAATCAGAAATTGATAAGATTAACAAAGAAAGACAGCAAATTTATTGAACAATTGAGAATAGGATAAACATTTCTCCGTCTGGGATTTCCCTTTCACAGATGATTATCCCTTTCGACAATAGATCTAGTGCTCTGTTTTCCAAATGATAACACAACATAACAAAGCCTTCTTTCAGTAGATCCTTTTATTTAATTATCTCACTAACTGTAACGTCTAATATCCTGACTGTCCTAACTTATCCTTTGCCTCTGTCCTAACAGAAGGGGTTGGGGATAGAGGGGTAAGAAAGAATTGTGTGGGAGGTTTGGGTGGTCTTAGGCCTCAAGGCATTGTTATCAGCAGTACCTGAAGCCAAATATTTGTGCTTTAGCCTTTATCTTTTCATTAAATTTGTAGTTCCATGACAATTCTGACTCTATGGGAGGGTTGGAATACATTCTTTGATAAATAAAATTACTATTTTCTTCAGTTTTATCATAAGTATATCTAGAAGTCCAAAGCTCCCTTTCCCTTAAGTCCTTTGTGTTGACAGCAATAGAGTCAATACCAATGACATGAAGTAAGTTTGCAGGCCACATAAGGCTATTTCTCTTGATATGTGCGGCGTGAGCTCAGAATTAGTTCATTGTCTGCTCTTACCTTTAGGCGAGTTTTTGTGGTGTAGCTTTACTAGTTTTTGTAGAAGGAATGAGGCCAAATATTTGCAGCAGTGGGAAATCTATGAAAAAGTCACAAAACCTGATCTGATTTATCACAATGATCAGTTAACATGTTGGCTAACTGTTTTTTAAACATGAAAAGAAACATTGTACTTTTGTGTATATGGTTGGAGTCCTACATTCTTATGGAGACTTCTTTGGATGAGCTGCTTATTTGGAATAAGATTCAATTTTTGGCTTCTACCTGGTGTTAAATACATGATCTTTTGTAATGGCTTCTTGCTCGAGAGTGCAACTACCCTCTCTCACCAGCTCAGGAGAGGACCTTTCGTGGAAACTTGTCAGAAATAGGAGATCCCCCTGTTCGGTGTCTGACCTTTACTTCTCAAACATCTCCAAGGGGTGGGACTCTGAAGCATTCCATAAGCTGTTCCAAAGGTGGGGGAAAGTAGTAGGGATATATGTTGCTAGACATCTCAACTCGGAGGGAGCCAGACTCGGTTTTGTTAGATTTTTCAATGTTGGCAATGCGGTGGGGCTGGCTAGTACGATTAACGGTGTGTGGATAGGCTCTTATAAGCTACAGGTGAACATAGCACGCTACTGCAAGAAAGCTAGCGTTTCCTTTCCTAAAGAAGCACAAAAGAAAAGCAAACCAAAGATTGAGTTAGAACCTCCCATCCCCACTCCCAACCCGATGTACCAGGTCACTAAGCCTCCCATCGTCATTGCTCCCTAGTGTAGCCAATCCTCTATCTGACATTGACCTTGATCTCTACAATCAACCATAGTCTCTTGATTCTAGGCTTGAAGAAGTTTCCATACAACAAGATAAGACATTCTCCTCGGTTCCCCCATTTGTCAGTGCAAAGCAGTCCGCATCCTACGGCTCCTTTTCAAATTCTTCTGAAGATCTAGCCCCAATCAATCTCAGCAACTGGGCCCACCCTTAATTCGGAAGCTCCCTGCAACATGGATTTGGTGGAACAAACCCATACCCTACTCTCTGCTTTACCCACCATGAACTCCTCTCCAAGATCAGTCTCCCCTGACCACCTATTATCACTGCCACGTGGCAATGCCACTAAAAGCTTTAAGGGGCCCATCAACGTAAGAAAAAAAAACCAAAGTACCCAAGTTTGAAAAAGAGATCCCAGAATAAGCCCTCTCCATCTCAAGGAAAAGACCTTCCTCACTCCTTGGATCATTCAATTTCGGATACAAATATTGCTAACTGCAATCAGAGGCTGGATCAAAAGAAAGTAGAGAGTATTGCAGGAAAATTGGTAAAAAAACATGGGTTACCCTGAGGGCCTTTGACTCAGAGGTTATCCAATGTTTAGTTGACATGGAAATACGAGATTACCCAACAGAGGGTAAATGCTCGAGGTATCAAAGTAAGTCCACATGAAAATAGCCACTTTTAATATTAGAGGTTTAGGAGGGGTCCTGAAACAAAAGGCGATTAGCGATTTAGTTCAGAAGGAGAGGTTGGACTTTTTGGCAATTCAGGAGACAGAAGGAAAATGTATCACCATCATTATGTGGGAAGCTCTGGGGGTTAGATGACTTCATCTTCACATGGTATCCATCCTCGAGTTGATCCGGAGGGGTTCTAAGCATTTGGGATACCAACTGTGGCATAGTGGAAAATATAGTTAAAGGGGATTCGTTTGTGACAATTACTTTTCAAGATGGAGTTGGGAGACAGAGTATGATTTTAAATGTTTATGCCCCATGTGATGTAGGTAGAAAACAAAGGCTTTGGGGGTGAGTTATTGGAATTACGGAAAGGAGTGGGGGACTGCGCTCTTTGTGTGCTAGGGGACTTAAACTCAATCTGCAGTCTGGAAGAAAGGAAAAGGAGAGGTTTGTAGCGAGGCACCACAGATATGGAGGCTTTTAACCAACTCATAAGTGATTTAGGGGTGGAGGAATTGACAACCTTGGGCCGCAAGTACACCTGGATTCATCCAGATGGAGAGGTTATAAGTAGGCTTGATAGAATCCTCACCTCCATGGAGTGGGAATAGATCTATGGGGAGGCTAAGCAATGGATCCTACAACGTGACGTCTTTGACCACTGCCCTGTTATTCTCAAGGCTCATGACTTCAACTGGGGTCCCTAGCCATTCCAATTTTTCAATTGTTGGTTACAAGTTAGGGGATTTGAACTCCTAGTGTGGGAATTTTGGGCTTCGCTACAATTTTCTAATAATGCTTCTCTCTCCATGTATGAGAAGCTTAGATCATTAAGGTGCAAGTTATCTCAATGGAACAAGCATGAATTTGGGCATATAGATTTTAAGATTAAGAAGAAAGCAGATATAGAAAGTTTGGAGCTTAGTATAAAGACTTCACAGGATCCTATCTTGCTATGCCAAGCAAGAAGGATCGCTTTAACGGATCTAGACACCCTTAAGGCCCACAAAGAGTCCTTGCTTAGTCAAAAATCAAGACTCTCCAAATTCTTTCATGCCGCGATCAAATTATGTAGGCGCAATAATGACCTTTCTCGTTTACTCCAAGACAACCTATCCTTTGAAGGTGTTCTCCAACTCAAAAGATAGGATGATGAATCATTTTCAAATCTGTATGCTCACGATCCCCCGAACATTGTCACCCTTGATGACATTAATTTTAGATGTATAAAGAATCTAGGCAGAATTTGTGCAAACCTTTCTCACTGCAGGAAATTGAAGAAGCTCTTAATCATAGTGATGGGGAGAAATGCCCGGGCCCAGATAGTTTTAATTACACCTTCTTCAAGCGTTTTTGGGATATCCTGAAGCAGGACGTGCAACATATGTTCGATTAGTTCCATGAATCTGCCTCGCTGCCAAAAGGTATGAATTTTTTCTTCCTTACTTTGGTTCCTAAGGTTGGTTCCCCTGATAAGATTGACCAGTACTGTCCCATCTTACTGCTTGGGAGCCTCTACAAGCTGATTTCTAAACTCCTAGCAAGGCATCTGAGGGCTGCCTTTGCAGATATTATTTGATTCCCAGTCAGCCTTCTTGCTGGGGAGGCAAATTCTATATGGTATTGTGGCTCTTAATGAAGTTGTCGACTTTGCAACTAAATATAAGTTGCCCACTTTCCTCTTCAAGGTAGATTTTGAAAAAGCTTACGACTTTGTATCATGGGATTTTCTGGAGTACATGTGGAAGAGGATCCATCTCCCAGAGAAATTCTTCAATTGGCTAAGGGCATGCGTTTGCTCAAGCTGGTTATCAGTTTTGACTAATGGCAATGTTACAAAGGAGATCCCAATTCATAAGGGCCTTAAACAAGGTGACCCACTAGCACCCTTTATGTTCTTGTTAGTAATGGAAGGTCTGAGAAGGTTAATGGAGAAGGCAGTTGCTAACAAGCACCTTGGCCCGCTCTCTATAGCAGATATCCCAGATGACACGGTTATCCTACGAAAGGAAAATCCGCATACTGCTTGGATGTTGAAAGTGACACTTAGATTCTTCGAAATGGCTTCTAGTTTGAAGAAAATTTTCCACAAGAGCAGGCTTATCAAAATCCATGTGAATGAATCATTGTTGCAACAGGCAGCGATCTTCCTTAAGTGTCAACAGGGCGCTCTCCTGTTCTCCCACTTGGGTAATCCAATTGGTGTCAATCCAAGAAAGGTAAATAGTTTGACCAAGGTGATTAAGGGTCACTTTGACCATATAAACTCCTTGAAGAACAGATATCTGTCAATGGGGGAAAAAATCACTCTTCTTAATTCCACTCTTTCTTCGCTCACGATCTTTTTTATTTCCTTTTATAAGGCTCCTAAGCAAGTCTTTCATCAGCTAACTAGCTTGTAGCACAATTTCCTTTGGGGGAAGGGTATAGAGGGAGGCAGAAGTATCCCTTGGATAAGTGGGAAGAAGTTTGTAGACCCAAATCAGAAAAAGGTCTTGGTGTTAAGGACTTGCAAGCGCTCAACGAATCACTCCTAATGAAGTGGGCCTAGCATCTCTTAAAGGGAGTCTAGATCCTTATGGTCTAGAATCCTTCAAGACCGGTATGGTTAAAACCAAGTGATTATGTGGAAGATGGAACCTCAGCCTCACACCTCCATATGGTTGAATGATCTGTGTCGTACAGTCAATAATAATGCAAACCTATGGTTCAATTCCCACCCTAAGAAGGTCGTCGGAGATGGCCGGAGCACAAGACTATGGGAGGATGCAGGGTGCTCAGTGGTCCCTCTTCAATACTAGTTCCCATGTTTTTACCTCATTTCAAAAAACAAACACCATAACATCGCATAAGTCTTCAAGTGCATTGATGGCAGGTGGCAATGGCTCTTTTCTTGGAGAAGAAATATGTTCATTTGGGAGGAGAACCTTTATACACAGTTAAAATGTATTTTAGAAGCCTCTAATGCCCCAAGTAATCGCAGAGATCAGTGGCTTTGGCAAGCTGATCCTTCTGGAAGGTATATTGCAAAATTGGGATATCATCTTATTGTAGGATCTAAGGATGTTGGCCCCCCTCCGCACATGATATTTAGATACTTGTGGAATCCTTTTGTCCCTAAGAAAATTATTGGCTTTGTGTGGCGTCTTGCTCACAACTGCCTTCCAACAACTCTAAACCTCAAGAGAAGGGGAATTGAGATTGATACAAATTGTGTACTTTGCAACCAGGTACCAGAGGAAGCTAACCATTTGCTCCTTTGCTGTGAAAGGACTCACCAACTTTGGATGATGATATGTTATTGGCTTGGATACCAGATGGTCTTCCCTAATAGCATCTTGAAGTTGTTCTTTCTAATTAGAGGTCTCTTTAAAGGTAAAAAGAAGAAAATTATGGGAGTCTCCTTCTGGTATGCGGTTGTGTGGGAAACCTGGAAAGTTAGATATGACATATTTTTAATGGAACAATATGGGGGGATGTAAAAGAAGTCTTCTATAAAATCCAAACCTTCACATGGATTTGGTTTAAGTGTAGACGTAAACAATCTTGCTCCTTTATGTTCTCAGATTGGTTCTGCAATCCTTGTCTATGTATTAACTCCTCAATCTCATATTTTTGAGGTTTGAGTATACCTAATACTCTTTAATAAAAACTCTACTTATCAAAAATAAATAAATAAATACATGATCTTTTCTTAGAGTTCTCCCTTTCAAATGAGTTGAGGGATTGAAAAGCTACACTTCATTTATGATTTGTCATTCCTTATTTTTTTTTTTTCTATTACAGAGGACCTGTTATCCTACTTAGTCTTTGTCAATCATCTATTTTTGTCTATTTGAACTAAAAATCTGGATGGATAGTGTCCTATGTTCCTTTCCAATTGTATGAATTAAGGAAATTGTAAAAATGGAAAATTAAGGAATGTTGTTCTTGCAACTCCAAGTGCCATGATCATACCTAATTTATGGGAGTAAATATTTGTAAAGAACAAATATCTGCCACGAAGCTTATTCTATGTAAAAAAAAGTTAGAAAAGCAGGGTCATAAGTAGAAATTATATTGTCAGAATCGATTACTGAGAGCTTGGTCATCTGCACCTCATAGTAAGCCCCTGACAAGACATAATTGAATTTCTCATATCATGAAATATGTTGGCCTAGCCAACTTATTATGTGCTGAAATAAAAAGCTCTTTCCTCATTAGGTCAAAGGAAGATTAGCAAAGGATAGAATGACAAATCAGGCTGCACTTTTTCTAACCTGTAGCTGTTCACAAATACTATCAAGAACTTCATCAGTCATTCTGTCAAAGAAAAGAATTCCCTGCAGACACAATGACATGTAATTTCAGAGAATGAGAATATGGAATATTTATTAATTATTATAATTCTGATGGCACATACATGGCATAGATATATACACCTATGGCCTTTATAGAAAAGGAAAGATTCTGGTGTTAAATCCCATGGTTTATGGAAGATTCTGGTGTCAAATCCCATGATTTGTGGAATTTACTTTCAGCATAAAAATACAAGCAGATATCTGTAATTCTAGGAATACAATCTGCCACAAAATATTTCCTAATATAGGAATTTTTTTCCACATGTATGGACAACCAGCAGGGAACGACAAGTGAAGAAATCTATGTGCCAGGGGGGGGGGGGGGACAGAGAGAGAAAGAAGGTTGATGAAAGTGTGTATTTATATAGTACTAAATGTAGGTTTACTACAGAAGTAGTATGACCACTAATACAAGTGTAGCAGATGTAGCAAGAAAACCCTTTTTTTCTGCGGAAGAGGAAGTATCACTATATTCCTCAAGTACAAGTGTAGACTATGTAATTTAATAAACAGTATCTAGTACAGTTGTATTACAGCTGAAGTGTAAACTGTAAAGTACCACTACAACAACAATATACTTATCCTACGAGATGATATCAGTCACATGGATAAGACGAAACCATTGAGATCAACAAAAAATCAAATTCTCAAATATTCTTCACAATGAGATCCCTTTTAATAATTTCCTTCGGAGTCCGTAATGGCCTTTCTCTACCCCTTTTGCATAAGCACCATGTATGCAAAATAAACTATTTCTATGTTTCCCCTCGAGCTAGAGCAATTACAAACATTCAGATTGTTACAAAAGTAGTTAATCTACGGACCCCTGAGAGACTTAGCAAATACATATGCGAATTGATCATTCAAACAAGAAATCCTCCTCTATATTACAAAAAATTGGAAATATTATTCAATGTTGATTGATTGTGATATCCATAGTTTTGAAAATTGGACTAAACAAGACCCGCTAGTGGGCCTGGTTAGATCATGAAACGGACCACTAGCAAGTCTGTTCAAGCCTCTTCAGCTGGAAATTTGAAAGCTGGTCATTGGCCATTGTACTGCTGAACCAGATGAACCACTCAAACCAGTCCCGGTCTCATTGATGATTGGTTCAATCTATCAAAGTTTCCAAACTTCTTCTAAGTGGCACCAAACTTGGTCTATTGGTTTGTATGTCTATAATCCAATACTACATTACTTGTCTTGTTTAGTTATTATTATATGCAGAACTGTGTATTAAATTACTTTAATTTTCAAATATATGATAAAAATATATTTTATTTATATAACATGAATGTATTTAAATATATTCATTGTATTAAAATATGTTTAAGTAAATGATAATTTATTTATTTTATTAATAATATCAAGACTTATATTAATTCTTTACTTACCTTTTATTCAACACTTACCAAAATTATCCATTTATTCATAGAAAATTTGATTTAAACCAGTAAAAAATATATTAAAATATTGAATTTATAATCATAAAATTTATTAAAATTATAGGATTTAGAAGGAGGAGAAGAGAGATAAAAGACATTATAAATAATATTCTCATATGTATGCTGATGGATTCAGACTCTGAATCCAAACTCAATTTTCAAAAATAAAAATGTTTTCTAATTTTCACTAATTTTGCATAAAATCGGTGGTGACTCCTATATTTCATAATTACAGTTGCCTTCTATTATGATGTCCTTAGGGTACATTGTGGTGAACTAAATGTAGTACGCAATGCTATAATGCTTTCTACGCAAACCATTAACCTCCAAATCCTTCTTAATGGTCTCGTCAAAAATTTTCCCTATATCCCTCAACCTAAAGCAATAATGTTACACCTCAATTTAATCTGCTCTCCGTAGTAGGGCTTCTACAGGTCTTCTCCACAAATGCACAAACTATCTAAGACAAGATTCTACCATTTTTTCTACATTAGGAGCTATTCCAACTTTCTCTCTAATGCATTTATTCCCAACCCTGTCTTGTTTAATATGTTCATTCATCCAACAGAGCATTCTCATATTTGTTTGATAGATCTCCTATTTTAAATGTATATAAAAGGAGAAATAAGATGTAGTTTCAGGGCTGAGTTGTAAAACAGAGAATAACTCCTGTTAGTATAAATAGATGTGGAGGGGGGGGGGGGGTAGCCTGCTAGGAGTGTGTGTTGTACTGAAACTGGATTCTGTTGGAGACTGGGGTTCATGAAATTCCCAACTATGAGTGTAAACACTTGATTCTTCTGCCCATTTTTGCAGTTCTGAAGCAACATTGGCCAAGAATTGAGACCTAGGATTCATTCATGGCAATAAAGATTATCACTTTTGCTGCCTAATAACCAGTTCTCTATCATTGATACAACTTACAACACAATAAGTGTATCCTGTTGTTTGTTTTTATTGTCCAACACTTGGTTCCATGCAACATCGTGAGTCTTCTATTAACACATGCATTTCAAGCCCTATCAACATTTAGTATCTGTAGATGACATATGATAACACATTCATATTCGAAACAATGGTCAACACTTTAATTATCCAAGCTAAAAACCAGACCTGTAGATGGTCAAATTCATGCTGAAATATTCGTGCAGGCAGGCCAGAAAAATTGACTGAAAACCTTGTGCCCTTGATATCACGTGCATCAATCTTCACAGATTCAGGTCGCTAAACCACAATAATGAGACCCAGTTAAGTAGGTAAAAGAGTAAATAAAATACCAACTAAAACCATCAGCAGCATAGTCATGAAACTAAATGACTTGTAGGCTATAGAGAAGGAAAACAAAGCACAGTCCAACATATCATTGAAGCTCGTAAGTCGTAATGATAAGCACTCAAGTGTCAGTGTAACAATTCCTTCAAGAAAGAAATCAAAATAATAAATAAATAAATAAACAGGGAATATCTTATAAACTTAGAAGTATGGTTCTGCTAAATATTGATTCTTCCAAAATGCAGAGTTCCATCTTTCTGTTTTCCTCCTTTAGTTTATAATGGCCAAAAACAAGGAACTTGGCATGCATGCAGCAAGAGCCAAAAAGGAGGAGGAAAAGAAATGCATATTTAGTAACTAGAAGTATGATTCCGCTAAAAGGGCTAAGAGATACTTCATCCTTTTAGCTTCTGCTTACATTTAAATGAACAAAGCTTAAACTTCAATGTCTAAGCCTGATTTGCAAGATCAGGGAACTGGGAAAAAAGATTTACAAGCACAACAGGAAATCATTAAAGTTTTGGCAAGAGAGAAACCAGGATGAGAAGAGAAAATCAAAGGAAGGGATGAGGATATTCGGAGTTCATAAGAAGAAAGATTAAAAAGATGGATAAGGAAAATATAAAATATAATAAAGGGAAGCATTGCAAACTGACTAAAGTACAAAAGAAAAGGATTTTTTAACATACCCTTACATCAGCATTAATTCCGGGAAAAGATAGACAACCTTCTGTGAAGAGTGACAGTTTCTTTGAGAATTTGCTAACTTTTGGATTTACAAGAACAATTTCCTCTCCTTCACCACGCTCACCTTCAGGATTGAACACCATAAGTTGAACATTAATTCCTACTTGGGGTGCTGACAGACCAATACCATCAGTTCTGTGAAAAGGAGGAAGTCAAGCAGTGTTGTTAACATTCTAGTAAAATCCAAAGATTCCTTATAGTGGCTAATTACAGGAAGTCAAGCAATGTTGTTAACCCTCCATTTATAAATACGTCAAATTGGCTAATGGCCTTTAAAGTGACATCAAATTAGTCCAAAAGGACAGAATTGATGACATTAAAATGTCATTGAAGGACCAGTTTGACATTTCTGTTGAAAATTAGGCTTGGGCTTAACTCAACCTCAAAAGCTAGTTCTTACCGTGAGGTTTGTCACCATATTATACACCCATGTTTGGTTTTACCTCTAACCAATGTGGGACTTCTAATACATTCCTCTCATGCCCAAGACTGGACATCAAGAACGTCTTAAATTTGGACGACTGGACATCTATGGGTGGGTCATTAACGAATCTAGGATAGATTCTGGTACCATATTAGAAACTAGATTTGTACCTAACTCAACTCCAAAAACTAGCTCATAGGGTGAGAGTTGTCCTTGGAATATAAACTCATGAAGATAGGAAGCATTCTCCTCATTGTGTGTCTTTTGTTTGCTCTCTTTAGCCTTCAGCCATACCTACGATATACCACTTTATTATTATTAGCATTCCTTTTTTTTCTTAATCTTTGATACAAATTTCAAAAGAGGGTCAATGCTAGTTAATTAAGGTGAATTGTGATGTATATGATTAATCATATTTTTGTTGTTAATTAATCATGTAGTACCATAGCATATATTAAGGGGATGTGATCAAGTATTGCCCCATAACTAGGTCATTTGGTGGGTCATGTTCAAATGGCATTTCCAGAAGAAGTTGCGTTCAAGAATTCCTAAAAGAACTGCCATATGGCAATCCTCATAATTTCATTTGTGAAGATCTTCCTCCTCTTCATAAACGCAGATGCACTTGTAGTGTTATTTGTTATCACATGAGAAAATCTTCCAATAAAATTCTCTCTAAGTAAATGCTAAAATAATAAGTGGGGTTTTGAAATAAGCCATCCTATCTCAACTTATGAGTTCTTATATATAGTTGATGATATTTTCAATTAATTTGTTGTCTAAATTTGGTTGGATGTCGGTTTTGTTCAAAACAAAAAAAGTATTAGAAGTCCCACATTGGTTAGAGGTAAAGCCAACCATAGGTATATAGTATGGTGGCAGACATCATCCTAAGAGCTAGCTTTTGGGGTTCAGTTAGGCCCAAACCTAATTTTCAACCTGGTATAAGAATGTATCCTAATCTGGTAACGGACTAGCTGTAAATATCCTGTCCTACAAACTGCACACCCTAGCTGGTCGTGAGGGGGTGTATTGCAAGTCTCACATTGTATAAAGGGAAGGTCAATCATTAGTTTATATACCAGGGGCAACTCTCATCCTATGAGCTAGCTTTTGAAGTTGAGTTAGGCCCAAACCCAATTTCTAATAGTTTCCAATAAAATAAGGATCAACATGATACCCCATATATCTCCAGGGTCTAGCATACCAAAATGGACATTTTCTCATAAGGAAAAAGAAAAATAAAAACTATTAAAGCTCAAAACCTAGTCCCGATTACAGAGTAGAAACGTTATTTAAATGTTGCATAAGCCAATTTAAAAAAAAAAAAGTCATAACTTTTTGTTTTAATTTTGAGCAAATATGCATGATATAACAGTTTGTGGAGGTAGGCAATCCCTATATCAAAGTCATTCTCCTATTTCTTGAAACAAATTACATGCTATGGGTAGCTTTTTCAAAACACAAATACACTCAATTAAAAATTCACCTGCATATTATAAATATGAATCATCATTTTTGAACAAGAACATTTTTAAGAACTATTTTCATCCTTGTTTTGCTGCATAGATTCTTCTACATTGAGTATTTATTTATTGGCTATTTTTTTATTCTTTTCAAACAACATTAGTTAAATTTAATTTTGATTTTAATTTAATTTCAACCAATTAATGTAGTCATTGCCTAACACATAGACACAATAATAATAACCAAGGCATTACAGTATCATCATCAGCTCATTGCATTAGTGTATGGGACATCAACCAAAAGTCCCAACATTAAATAATTGTTTCGAACCAGCAGGCTGCCCTCAAATTTTGAATATGGCTAATTTTGCTTACAAAACGACCACTCTTATTTTGTAAGAAAACATCCCACGAAAAATACTTATTTTTGGAATTAGAATAAATTTTTATTTGGTCTAACTTATTTTGTGTCAAATATAAATATTCATTAAAACTTACCTAAATCCAAACATGCACTAAATAGATAATACATTCAACAAAAGATATCATCTCACTTGATGTTTGAGGCAAGAAATGAACATAGGTGAACCAAAAGTGCCAATGCTGATGCCATATTTCATCAATAATTCAATGATAAAGAAACAAAAAGAAAAGAACAAATTCTACCACAATCCTACTCCATAGAAGCAACATCGATAACAATCCAACATGGAGAAAGCTTACTTGTACATTACGTCAAACATTTCCTGGACAAGCTTCTGCAGATTATCATCGAAGGTAACTATGCGCTTATTTCTCGCCCTCAATTTCGGGTCAGGATATTTCACAATTTGCAGAGGTGCCACAAATTCAAGATCACCAGCTTCAAAATAACAGAAGGGAGAGAGAGAGAGAGAGATTAAGGTTTGAACTTTGAGCAAAAGTGATAGAAAAAGGTTGCGGTAGGGTTCGGTATCGGTGAAGTGTTGAACTTACGAGAAGCAACTTGGTCATGAGCGGGTGAGAAACCTGGCTTTGCCATCGCGCGCAGAGGAGCGGTTCGAGGAGGGTCCGCGGAGTAGAGAACCTGGTCTTGTGAGGAGGAATGGCTGAGGCAGCGATTCTGAATGAAGGGAAGTGATGAACTGCGACAAAGAAGAGGACCAGTTGGTCGGAGGCAAGCGAGGTAAGCCATGGCCACAAAAATGAGGTTCGTCAGGTTTACGAGTTTTTAAGCCTAAAAGGCAGAATCACTCATGTTGTCAACTATCTATCTTTAACCCAGCGGATAGGAAAATGTGAGTTTTTTCATCTATATTATGTATAGTTTTTAACATATCTCTAAGATCCATTTCTAATAACACATTAGGTAAAAATTATGATTTGGTTCTTATATTTGACCCTCTTTTACAGTTTAGTTATTGTAAAAGATATAATATTTTATTTCTATACAAAATAAAATTTATAAGTGTCATTAATTTTTGTTAAATCATTTGCTTATGTGGCTAATAGAAATATTAGTTGATGATGATAAGGGTTTATTGATTTTTTCCATTAGATCTTTCATATCATTTGAGAAATTTTCTAAAAAGAATTAAAAGTTATCACCAATTTGACTTATTACTATCATAGAACATATTTTATAATTAAGTTATAATTATACTTATTTAAATCTTATTTTATGTTTAAGTTTAGATGAATGTTTACAATAAGCATATAATATGACAAACTGTACTCTTATTTATATTTTTCAAAAAAATATTTTAAATGTTTCATTTTATTTGAGAAATTCAAAAAAAAAAAGTTTTAAAAGACAATCAAACGAATTTTCCATTTTATAGGTTATCAAAACTTGTTTTTGAAACAAATTTACCGAGTTTCTTTTTTGTTTTCTCATCTCTTAAACCATTTTCAGTACCGAACAGGTTTTATTTTGTTTGTGTTTTGAAAAACAGTTTTCCAAACTCATTTTATAAAGTAGTTTTCAAAAATTAGAAAACAAAAACCAAATCAAGCAGGCCCGAAATGTACTTCAACCACTGCTTTTGCTGAACTAGATTTAGTTTTAAGAGATTTAGTACTTTTAGTAGGTGGTGATTTTACCAATACATATAATAGTTTCACAGCTAAAGAAGACAAGGATATATTATAGTAAAAAATTTCCTTTGCTAGCCACAAACATGTAATACAGGGAAACATTAATTAGTACATCTTGGCTTCCATACATTTCATGTACTATAAGTACAATAGAGCATTCCCAAAAATTTGCCTATTTTAAAGGCTTCAAAAACTACATAATACTCTACTGTCAAGTACTATGATCGGTCTTACAAAACTTGTATATGAACAGGAATACATGCCGCTGTCTTGTATGTGTGAATATCATTTCCATTTTGGTTATATATTTTTGGCTATATCGTCTCCTTTATTTTTCATACATGGTTTGTTAGGCTCTATGAACATCCGGGTCATACACCTACACAAAAATTCCACGACCACCGGCATTGATAGCCTCATCAACCTGCTTCTGAAATCATTCTAAAGGAAAAAGAAAGATGAATATAAAAGAAACTTAGTAGGAATTTCTTTACCGTTCAATGATTGTTTTTAGCTATAATGATTTTACTATGGAAACAACCATGACTTTTTACTATGGAAAACAACCATGACTTTATACATACAAATTTTCTTGAAACGAAGAAAGAAAAGAGTAGAAGTATATCAGACTACATCAGAAAGGCAAGAAGAATTCAGTTTGGTCAAGCATTTTTCTTCTAAACAAAAGCAAGCATAAATTTGCAAATTCTCAACTTCGATGATCATTATTATTTTAGATCAATCATCTCATATTAGATTCCCCTCTTCCAATATATTGGTAGGCACCATAGACAGATTTTTCATTTAAGCCATACACAATAATAATTAAGTTCTTTTTTTTACATTGATAAAAGCATATGAGGTTTCAATCCGAAATCTTATATAAATTATCTCACTTCTCATTACTAAATCAATTTTAATATCTTCAATAATTAAGTGCTTTAGTTCAGTATAAGAGAAAGAAATTAAAAATTTAGTAAAAAAAATAAAAATACTTAAATTTTCTTCTAATAAAATTTTAATATTTGTTGAATCGAAGAGTCAAACAGTTGATGAGCATCTACATTTTTACTCTCATAAAATTACAGAATGCAAATCGGAATTTGTTTTCAACTGAGTTTTTTTTTTTTTAACAACCGGCGCATAGAACTTTTCCAAATCAGAACAAATTCAAAGTTTAACAAAAATTACAATTGAAATTAGGAGGAACTCATAGGAAGTGTTTCAAGAAAGGTATGAAATCATGGTAAAAGGAAGGAAATAGTTACTTTTGGTTCTTTTATCTCACTCTCTTTGTATGCATAATTCTCTTATCAACTTAAGCTTGTTATAAGGGAAACAAACTTCTCTCCGCCTTTGTTTTATAGCCAACCGATAGATCCAAGAGCCATTCTCCTTCTACCAGTGTCCTCGTACCATCAAAATGTCCTCCTTCACTTTTATATGATTTTATCTTTTTGAAAAAAATTTCATACACACAAATAATAACTTCTATTCATTTATATTCACGTATAAGAAGTTGAATCTATTTTATTTATTTTTTTATTTTAAAAAATTGTTAATCATTGAATGAAAGGTGTAGATAGGCGGATGATATAGATGGATGGATAACAATGATAGTATGTAAAAGAATCATTACGGTTTTACCTCGTACAACTCACTCTTCTTCCGAGAAGTTCTAAATGGTTTTTAACTTTTGATTTTAAAATTTTTAAAAAATAAATTCATTTTTAATTTTAAGTTTTGAATTTTAGTTTTTAACTTTTCTAAAGTTGCTATAAAGATGAGTTAGCTTATTATATCCTACCTCTTTATTTGAAATTCACTAATAAATAAATAAATAGTTATTAATAACAAAAATAAACAAAAAATAAAATGTTCTAAAATAATAAAAATTAAAAATCCAATTATTATTATTATTATGGTTGTGATGGATATAATGATAGTGATAGTTATGGTTGTGATAATTGTGCTGGATAGGGATGGTCATTTAATTGTTCAAATCTAACAACATTGTAATCCAATTTTGTTCGCATGTATGATCGGATTAATCTAATGTTGATTTTGACAAATTTTAGTTTACTTAATAAAGTAAGGGAGGATTTAGACCACTGTAGAGGTCGTCGTGCGCAACGTCACCTCACCTCACATCACCTCATTAGAAGACAGTAGTACACAGATACAGGATGAGAGAAAAATTGAAATTATGTAAGATTAGAAGAGATAAGAGTCAAGTAAAAGCAAAATAAGAAAGCAGAGATACGAGTTTCTTATGTTCTAAATCTTTTCACTACCTCATATGGTATAACTTAGCATCATAAAGATTCGGGTTAGACTTCTCAGACAACATCGTACGTTGCTGCTTTGCATACTCTTTATTCTTCTTACTAACCACTGAATGACGGTGGTTGGTATTTATTTTGGGAGTCAGATGTTTGAATCATTTGTTGTTGTGGAGGACCATATCTCAAGTTAGGATGGTTTCTCCAACTGGGATTGTATGATCCAGAAGGTGGTTCAAACTTCTGTTGCTGATAATGTTGAGGAGGCCTGTATTGTTGTCCTGTGCCAAAAATACCATTTACTGCAGCCTCAGGTGTCTCACTTTCTTGCAATGTTGGGCATGCATCAGTAGGATGATCTGCAGAAGTGCAGATGCCACATGTTTTAGTTTTGTCAACAACATTAAGTTGCTGTTGTTGTCCGATGGCCAACTGTCTTACGATGGAGGTTAGTTCTTCAATTCTGTTTTCCAATCGTGTATGGTCTATCTTGGTGGTCATTTCATGGACTCCTTTAGACAAGGAATTAGTTCGAGAATTGAATTGCTGAGAATTTTCTGCCATGTTGGCAATCAAATCTCGAGCTGCTGTAGGAGTTTTGCCATAAGTGCTCCACCACTAGCTGCATCAACCATGCTTCTGTCCATTGGCATGAGTCCTTCATAGAAATACTGAATCAGTAATTGATCACTGATTTGATGGTGTGGACAAGTGGCGCATAGTTTCTTGAATCTCTCCCAATACTCATAGAGAGTTTCTTGGGAGTTCTGTCTGATGCCGCAAATCTCTTTTCTGATAGCTGCTGTTCTGGATGCAGGGAAGAATTTCTCCAAGAATAATCTTTTCATATCATTCCAGCTTGTAACAGATGTTGGATGTAGATAGTACAACCAGTCCTTAGCTCCACCATTAAAGGAGAAAGGAAATGCCTTCAACTTGATATGATCTTCTGGAATTCCTTGTGGCCGCATTGTGGAACACACAATGTGAAATTCCTTCAAATGTTTATGAGGGTCCTCACCTGCAAGGCCATGAAACTTAGGTAGCAAATGTATTAGTCCAGACTTCAGTTCAAATGGTGCATCAACATCAGGGTATTGAATACACAATGGTTGATAAGCAACATCAGGTGCAGCTAATTCTTTTAAGGTTCTATCAGCCATGTTCTTAGCAAAATATTTAAAACTATCAAAATTTAAAGATGAAAAATCACTACTGTTGCTTTCTTGGTTATTACTGGATGAATGCCTTCTATGTGCTCTTTTCAAATGGTGGAATGTTCTATCAATCTCAGGATCATATGCATATAAATTTTCAGGATTGGATCGGGTCATACACAAAAAGGTGAATTCATACAGAAAATCCAAGAATATATACCTAAAGTAAAAAAAAAAATTGTTAGAAAGATTAAAACTTTTATACAAACTCCTAAATGAGCCTAGGAAATTAAAATGGTCCCCGGCAACGGCGCCAAATTTTTGACACGCTCGTCGTAAACGCGCAAAAATAATTTCTAGATTTCCCCCAAACTATTGGTATAGTATAAGGTGCAACCTAGGTCATCTCCCAAAGACCATTTCAGATTCTTAAGCAAATAAGGAGAAAATTAGAACAAGGGGGTTTTTGTAAAGATGTGATATCAAATGCTAAATACAAAATACAGAATGAAATTAATTTCACTTAACAATTATCAACTCAAGGAATTCAGAGGCTATTTTCTTAACTAATCATTGATCACTAAAATCATGCATTGTGTTTATCAACCTAGGATCATCTGGAACCCCTAAAATGATCTTTGAATTCTCTACTGAGAAACCTCTCAGAATTTAATTGATTATGATCAACAAGATTTAGTAACCACTTAATCTTTTATCTAAACCAATTTCAAAATCAGAATTCAGTTGAAGTAAGTAATAAAATGAAAACCTTCAATTAAATTACTTAATTTCTACTCTTCAAACTTTTGGAAAATGATTTACCAATCAAAAACCAATTATAAATCAATTATGCATTAATCAAAATACGTCAACCGATCAAACTTTGATTAAAGAATAAAATTGAAGAATATAGTGAAGCAGAGTAGAAACCACTTAATATGCATGTAAATAAAGATCAAGACCTCAAAGTTAAAATGAAAATAGCTTGAATCCTTGAATTGAAACTACAAACCTAGCCTTCCATGAAGGAGGCAAACTAATAACAAAGAAAGAGGCAAACTAACAACAAATAAATCCTAAGCCTTCCATGTAGGAGGCAACTAACAACAAATAAATCCTAAGCCTTCCATGTAGGAGGCAACTAACAATAAAGAAAACATAAGCCTTCCATGTAGGAGGCAAACTAACAAGAAAGAAAACATAAGCCTTCCATGAAGGAGGCAAAACTAACAAGAAAGAAAGAAAGAGAGAAAGAAAGAAAGAAAATGGTATTGGAGTTAATCTCCAAAATGGTGTGTGTCTCCTCTTGCAAACCCTTCTATTTATAGAGGATTTTTGAGGCATCATCTTCAGAAAGTCACCAACTAGGATATTACTTTTCTACCCTTTTCTTGCTTTCACATGGGCTTTGTTGAAATTGCAAAACACTTTTGAATTTTTGCCACCAATGAGCACAACAATTTTGACTTTCTTGCACCGCAATTTTGGATGTTCACATGTCCGAATTAGAGCTTGACTTCTGAACAAAAGTTGTAGCCCCGGATCTTAGCTGTCCAACAAAGTTGATTTCATCTCAATATGACTTCTATATCTCAAGATATGGCCGGATCTTTGCACACTGTTCAAATTCCACGTCAGCAACACTATCTCATCTTTTGAGATAATTTCGGAGTCCTAAACATCCCATTTAGAGTCTACTCTTGCTTTGTAACTATGGACACTTCTTTAAGCTTTCATTCAAGACAGATTTCATGATTTTTGGATGTCTACAACTCCTATTATGCTCAAAATACTATAATAGTGTCATTTTAATCGGGTAAGCAAAGAAATTCAATTAAACTTCATATGAACCCAAACTCATAAAATATGACAAAGATCACTTAATTGAACATATAAGAAGTCTTAATGAGATAAAAGTGAGAGATAATTATTTATGAAATCTATGCTTATCAAATTCCCCCACACTTATCTTTTGCACGTCTCGGGCAAACTTAAGTTAAGGATTGGTGACTATTTTTTTTTTTTTGAAAGAACATCAAAGTTTTGAGTTGATTTCTCAAGAATTCACAAAATTTCATGAAGCATTCTTTCATCACATTTTTGAAATTACTTAGAAAGGCAACTTTAATTTGAAAAACATAGATTGAGAAAGATAAAACCTCACATGATATACTCTGAATCTCTCAAGTGTTTGATTTGGTAAGTGTTTCTCTCAAATTCAATCCATGAAAGATGAACTATCATAGGCTTGCATATCTTCTACTTCTCTACTACTATGTACACATGCAATGCACAAATCAAGAGGTCTTTATTTGGTTCTAACGGGATTAGAAAGATGAAATGATATATTGAAGAGATACAATGTTAGACCAAGGAAAATGGTGAGGATTGAGAATTGATTGTAAGTGCAAGTGTGAGAAACAGATATCACTTCTTCATTTATTTTTTTATTTTTTATTTTTTTCAATATAATAGTTTATTTATTAATTTATTGCTTCAGCTTTTTTTTTTTCAATCATGATATTGATGAACACAACAATAATCTCCCCCACACTTATTGAAACACTTATGGTATGATAAATCCAGTATTCCTCACTTTCTATGGTCAGACAAAGTTGTTTTTTTTTTTTTTTGATTTGTGGTGAGCTAAAAAGAAGAAAAGGCTAATCGGCTCAAAGGGCTGATCAAAGGATAAAATTATATGGTTTGGTTATTTGGCCAAGTGGTTTGTTCAAGAAAAACAGTGCCTCAATCATTTTTGTACAATTCATGTGAAAATGTAGCTTCAAAAAGAATCAATGCAAGTTCTGAAGTAACATATTCCATGGATGAAAATCACACAAGAAAGAAAATAATAATAAGGCTCAAAATCTCACAGGTAATATATTTATCAAATCTAATCTATCCAGTTCAAATATGTGTTGCCAAACTAATTAATCTCGAAATGTAAATCATTTTGCTTCAATTATTTTATGAAATCTAAAGAAAAACATACTTCCACATTCAATTTTTTTTTTTTAAATCATAAGATGCGTATCAAGAGTCAAGTGTAACTCCTTACTCAGCCATCTTACTCAAAGTAAGTTTATGAATCTAACCTAATTTTTTTTGTTTTTTTTTTTGGGTTTTTTTTTTTAATTTTAGATATCGGATCATCTTCCCCCCAACCTATCCAAGACATTGTCCCCAATGTCTTAGATGGAATTTCATATAACAGGAAAAGAAATGTAAGAAAACCATCAAAGTAAGGAAAAGTTATAACCGAAGAGTGGTATCTGGTTCTCTTTTATCTCTGCCATCCTGATTTGGTTGGTTCACCAGCTGCATTGCTTGACTGAGCTCAGATGTAGGATTTTGCAAAATCTCAAGTAGCTGTTTAACAGTTGAAGCAGATACTATGATGTTGCGCATGGATTGTGGCATGAACTCCTGCTCTACTGCATGATCTAAAAAGGATATCAAACCATTATAAAAGCCATTAATATTCAATAAGCCCAAAGGTTTTTTATGAAAATTCCGATAGGCCCAAAATATAATGGTAAAAATTTCTTCCATTGTTCCAAGACCACCAGGTAATGCAATAAATGCATTAGAATTAACCAACATGTGTCTCATACGGTCATGCATGGTTGCAACCTTCAATTCAGTACCCAGGGTGAAGTAGGAGGTGCTCCCATTTTTTAAGCCAACACCTAAGATGTTACACCCCTTTGTGAGTGCAGATCCTGCAACACATCCTTTTAAACCCTGAATCCCTCCCCCATAAACAAGATTGATTTTTCTTGCAGCTAATGCCTTACCAAGGGTATAAGCTGCATGTTGAAATTCTCCATCCTTTCCAAGGTTAGACCCACCAAAAACACAGATAGTATTGATCCTATCCATATACGGTGTTTCTGTCTTTTTTTTTGAAAAAAATATGTCATAGAGGTGGATAATTTATAGGGACTCAATATCAGACAAGAAGATCGCTTGAATAGTGCGGGATCAGGATTTGGTAGCAAAAGTTTGAATTTTTGTTGCAAAAGTTTGAATTTTTTGTTCAAGGAAAAAGTGAATGTCAGAGGGGAAAGACTTTAAGCAGGGGTGAAAATTTCAAAAAAAAAAATGGTGGCCCAATAAATTGAAAAGACAATGTAAATGACAAACATACACGCATGAGAATGAACAGTAGTTGTGATTGTGGCTCACATCTTCCTCTGGTTTTACGTCCAGTAACGGCTGAAACGCCTTCTAAGAGTCGAGGATGTACTTCCCATTCAGTTTTCTTGTAAACTGACAATAGGGTCTTTTAAAGTCAGATTCCTAAGACTATAACGTGCTTTTTCCTTACGGAACAGTTCAAACAAATCAAGAAGGACTCCTTGTACATGCCCACTAGGATGCGTCTCAAGAGTCTGAATGATATCATCCAATGACTCCTTACTCAGTCCATCCTTTATGAATTGAATTTTGTCCTCTCGATTTCTTGAAACCATTCCAGGGTTCTTGCATCTTGTGTTACAAGTCCATCTTGCACACCTGTAGCAAACTCCAATTCTTTTTTCCCTTCTCTTCTTTGCATAGGAACTTCTTCCCATACCTGGCATGTTTTTAACAAATGATTCTTGAAATTCACCTGCTAAACGTACCTTAGCTTCAATGATCCAACGGACATCTTCTGGAAGGCCTAAGAGTGTTAATGCTCTCAATCGTTCAAGTCTGCAATTGTAAATGTCTTTAAGAAAATTTCTGGGGAGAGTAGGGAACAAAATTTTGATCCTGGTGAGAGCTTTCTCCATTTTTTTTCTTAAAACACTCAAGTTATTATTCCTGCAAGCTCAATGTGGTGTAATAGTTGGGATGATTTAAGAGGTGAAGAAGGAAGTTGAGAGATTAGTTGAAACTTATAAGCGAGGAATGTGAGAGAGGGAGAGGGAGAAAGAGAGAGAGAGAAAGAGAGAAAGAGAGGGAGAGAGAGAGAGAGAGAGAGAGAGAGAGAAAGAGAGACTTCTCTTGAATTTATTGCAGGTATGTGGCATTGTGCAAATGCACTTCTTCTACCGTGTGCTTTTGAAAACCTTCGAAAAATGGTTTAAGACGATGTCCATTCACCTTGAAGATTTTTTCAGTTACCTCATTTTTTAATTCCACTGCACCATAAGGAAAAACATTAGTAACTACAAATGGTCCTAACCATCTAGAGCGTAGCTTACCAGGCATAAGCTTTAGCCGAGAATTGAAAAGGAGAACTTTTTGTCCAACGAAAAACTCCTTTCTTGCCAACTTTTTGTCATGAAGAGCTTTGACCTTTTCTTTGTAAATTTTGGAGTTTTCGTATGCTTCCAATCGAATTTCTTCAAGTTCCTACAATTGAAGCTTCCTATGGATTCCTGCTTGGTCTAGATCCATGTTGCATTTCTTTACTGCCCAAAATGCTCTATGCTCTAATTCAACTGGAAGATGACATGCTTTACCAAAGACAATCCTGTAGGGAGACATGCCAATGGGTGACTTGTAGGCTGTCCTATATGCCCATAACGCATCAACAAGGCGCAAGCTCCAATCCTTCCTGTTAGGCTGAACTGTTTTCTCTAAGATTTTCTTGATCTCTCGATTAGAAACTTCAGCTTGACCATTTGTTTGAGGATGATATGGGGTGGAGACTTTATGTATGACTCCATATTTGCGGAGTAGGGCTTCCATTGTGCGGTTGCAAAAATGAGTACCTTGGTCACTAATTAGAGCTCTAGGAATGCCAAACCTGCTAAAAATGTTAGACCTGATAAAATCTGCAACAACTCGAGCATCATCAGTACGGGTGGCTTTTGCCTCCACCCATTTTGAAACATAATCAACAGCTAGCAGAATGTAAACAAAGCCAAAAGAGACAGGGAATGGACCCATAAAGTCTATAACCCATACATCAAATACCTCACAAAAGAGAAGTGGTTGTTGGGGCATCTCATTTCTGCGCGAAATACTCCCTATTCTTTGGCACTGCTCACAAGTTATGCATAATCTATGTGCATCACGAAATATTGTAGGCCAATAAAAGCCTGAGTCTAGTACTTTTCTAGCTGTCCGTTGTGGCCCAAAGTGTCCACCACAAGCTAGGGAATGGCAAAAGGTAAGTACAGACTGAACTTCATGATCTGGAACACATCTTCTAATGATTTGATCACTACATGTCTTCCAAAGGTATGGTTCATCCCATATGTAGTGTTTGGCATCACTTTTCAACTTGGCAATTTGCGATTTGGTGAAGTGTTTGGGTATTTCTTTAGCAACCAGATAGTTTACCAAATTTGCATACCAAGGATTTTTCCCGTGCAAATGATAGAGATGCTCTTCTGGGAATGACTCTGCAATTGAAGTTTCTTCACAAGGTTGCTGGATTCGACTTAAATGATCTGCTACAAGGTTCTCTGCACCACTCTTGTCTTTAATCTCTAAATCAAATTCTTGTAACAGAAGCATCCAACGAATCAGTCTTGGCTTAGCATCTGTCTTCTTCAGCAAGTATTTCAAAGCTGCATGGTCAGAGAAGACAATAACTTTAGATCCAAGCAAATAGGAGCGAAATTTATCTAATGCAAACACAATTGCCAAAAGCTCCTTCTCAGTAGTTGTGTAATTGGATTGGGTTGCATCAAGTGTGCGAGAGGCATATGCAATGACATGAGATCTCTTGCTAACTCTTTGAGACAGTACAGCACCAAGGGCATAATTAGATGCATCACACATTAATTCAAATGGAAGCGTCCAATTAGGTGGTTGAATGATGGGAGTGGTTGTCAACCACTTCTTTAGTTCATCAAATGAATCCTTGCATGCTTGATCAAACACAAATTTGGTATCTTTTTGTAGTAGTTTAGAAAGAGGTTGTGCAATCTTGCTAAAATCCTTGATGAATCTTCTGTAAAAACCTGCATGACCAAGTAAAGAATGTACTTCTCGCACAGAAGTGGGGTAAGGTAGAGAAGTAATAATGTCTATCTTGGCCTTATCAACCTCTAAACCTTTGCTAGATACCAAGTGTCCTAAGACTATACCTTCTGTTACCATGAAATGACATTTTTCAAAATTCAAAACCAGGTTAGTCTCAATGCATCTGTCCAAAACTTTAGAAAGGCTTTCTAAGCATGCATCAAAAGAAGAACCATATACAGTGAAGTCATCCATAAACACTTCCATGCAACTTTCTAAGAGATCAGAGAAAATGCTTACCATGCATCTTTGAAAGGTTCCAGGGGCATTGCATAGACCAAAAGGCATCCTTCGATAGGCAAAAGTACCAAAAGGACAAGTGAAGGTGGTCTTATGCTGGTCTTCTGGGGCTATATGTATTTGAAAATAACCTGAAAAACCATCTAGAAAGCAATAGTGAGATTTTCCTGCTAATCTTTCCAAAATTTGGTCTATGAAGGGCAAAGGGAAGTGATCCTTGCGAGTAGCTTGGTTAAGCTTCCTATAATCTATGCACACTCTCCAACTGTTTTGTATTTTGGTAGGGATTAGTTCATCATTGTGATTTTTCACTACAGTCATGTCAGTCTTCTTAGGAACTACTTGCACCGGGCTTACCCAATCACTGTCTGAGATGGGATAGATGATACCAGCTGCCAAAAGCTTACCTACTTCCTTCTTTACCACATCTAGGATGGTTGGATTCAAACGCCTTTGTGGTTGTCTAACAGGTCTGGTGTTTTCCTCCAGCAGTATCCTATGCATACAAGTAGATGGGCTAATACCTGGAATATCAGCCAAAGTCCATCCAATTGCTTGTTTATGGCTTTTTAAGGTTTGCAGTAACCTTTCTTCCTGTTGTGGTAGAAGGTTCTTTGCTACAATGACAGGAAGCTTCTCATTTTCCCCCAAATAAGCATACTTTAGATGTTCAGGCAAAGGCTTCAACTCTAAAGGAGGTGGTTGTATTATGGAAGGAAGAGATCTATCTGAGATTGAAATGTCTGCAACCCTTGCATCTAACATGTCATCTTTCAACGAAGGTTGGTCTGCAGCATTAATCCTGGAACACACAATACATGAATCAAATTCATCACATGTGCAAGTAAAATTATCTAAGTAATCTAAATCAAAATCAAAAAATTTAAAAAGTAGATTGTCAATAGAATAATCATCCGCAAGAAGGTCTATGGCATCAAGTTGAAAGAGTGAATGATTCTCTATGGGATGCTTCATGGCTTCAAATATGTTGAATTGGATGATATCATCTCCAAATTCCATAGAGAGAGTCCCCGTATGCACATCTATCTTTGTTTTTGCAGTTTTGAGGAAAGGTCTCCCTAGGATCAAGGTTGCTCTATTGATGGATGACTCATCTTCCATATCCAAAATGTAGAAGTCAGCTGGAAAGATCAGCTTATTCACTTGAACTAGCACATCTTCAAGTACTCCGGCTGGATGTGATGTACTTCTGTTGGCTAATTGAATCACCACACCAGTTGGCTTCAGTTCTCCCAGATTCAAAGATTTATAAACTGATGAGGGCATAACATTAATGGAAGCACCTAGATCCAGCAATGCATCACCAAATGTAGAGTTTCCTATTGTGCAAGGAATGGTGAAAGTTCCTGGATCTTTACATTTCTGAGGGAGGCTGGGTTGAATTAAGGCAGAAACATTGCGTCCCACACTGATCTTCTCATCCCCTTTGAGTCTTCTCTTATGCGTGCACAGGTCCTTTAGAAATTTGGCATATTTGGGAATTTGCTTGATAGCATCTAGAAGTGGTATGTTGACTTCCACTTTCCTAAAAGTATCTAGAAGCTCCTTATCCAATTCTGCATGAACATTGGGCTTGGATTGGACCATTCTATTTGGAAAAGGTAAAGATACCTTCTGATCAGCACAATTTGGGGTTTTCTTCTCATCAGATGCTTCAAGTGCAGATCGTTTATGGAAAGCTTCTTTTTGTTGATCATTCGATGTCTTATCGAAGGCTGGTGTATTTTTTTCATCAGACTTTCCCTCTGATTCAGATGGCTTATCAGAGATGTCTCCAGGTGTGGAGATAAATGCTTCTTTTTGGTGTGGATTAGTCTGATTGAAGCTTTGTTGCTTTAAAATTGTAGGGTCTGTCTGCACTTTCTTCCCACTTCTCAAGGTCATGGCATTCACACTTTTAGGATTTATGACAGGTTGAGAAGGTAGTTGACCAGAACCTTGAGATTTCAATTGGTTGACAGTGGTAGCCAACTGCCCAATTTGAGTTTGTAAATCCTGAATGGTAGAACTTACATTTTGTTGAAACTGAAGATTGTTGGTTGCTAATTGCTTCATCAAATCATCAAGAGAGGGTTCAGAAGCATTAGAGGGTACAGATTGCTGCATATGCTGTTGTTGTCTGAATGGCGGTGGTTGGTATTTATTTTGGGAGTCAGATGTTTGAATCCTTTGTTGTTGTGGAGGACCATATCTCAAGTTAGGATGGTTTCTCCAACTGGGATTGTATGATCCAGAAGGTGGTTCAAACTTCTGTTGCTGATAATGTTGAGGAGGCCTATATTGTTGTCCTGTGCCAAAAATACCATTTACTGCAGCCTCAGGTGTCTCACTTTCATGCAATGTTGGGCATGCATCAGTAGGATGATCTGCAGAAGTGCAGATGCCACATGTTTTAGTTTTGTCAACAACATTACGTTGCTGTTGTTGTCCGATGGCCAACTGTCTTACGATGGAGGTTAGTTCTTCAATTCTGTTCTCCAATCGTGTATGGTCTATCTTGGTGGTCATTTCATGGACTCCTTTAGACAAGGAATTAGTTCGAGAATTGAATTGCTGAGAATTTTCTGCCATGTTGGCAATCAAATCTCGAGCTGCTGTAGGAGTTTTGCCATAAGTGCTCCACCACTAGCTGCATCAACCATGCTTCTGTCCATTGGCATGAGTCCTTCATAGAAATACTGAATCAGTAATTGATCACTGATTTGATGGTGTGGACAAGTGGCGCATAGTTTCTTGAATCTCTCCCAATACTCATAGAGAGTTTCTTGGGAGTTCTGTCTGATGCCGCAAATCTCTTTTCTGATAGCTGCTGTTCTGGATGCAGGGAAGAATTTCTCCAAGAATAATCTTTTCATATCATTCCAGCTTGTAACAGATGTTGGATGTAGATAGTACAACCAGTCCTTAGCTCCACCATTAAAGGAGAAAGGAAATGCCTTCAACTTGATATGATCTTCTGGAATTCCTTGTGGCCGCATTGTGGAACACACAATGTGAAATTCCTTCAAATGTTTATGAGGGTCCTCACCTGCAAGGCCATGAAACTTAGGTAGCAAATGTATTAGTCCAGACTTCAGTTCAAATGGTGCATCAACATCAGGGTATTGAATACACAATGGTTGATAAGCAACATCAGGTGCAGCTAATTCTTTTAAGGTTCTATCAGCCATGTTCTTAGCAAAATATTTAAAACTATCAAAATTTAAAGATGAAAAATCACTACTGTTGCTTTCTTGGTTATTACTGGATGAATGCCTTCTATGTGCTCTTTTCAAATGGTGGAATGTTCTATCAATCTCAGGATCATATGCATATAAATTTTCAGGATTGGATCGGGTCATACACAAAAAGGTGAATTCATACAGAAAATCCAAGAATATATACCTAAAGTAAAAAAAAAAATTTGTTAGAAAGATTAAAACTTTTATACAAACTCCTAAATGAGCCTAGGAAATTAAAATGGTCCCCGGCAACGGCGCCAAATTTTTGACACGCTCGTCGTAAACGCGCAAAAATAATATCTAGATTTTCCCCAAACTATTGGTATAGTATAAGGTGCAACCTAGGTCATCTTCCAAGGAATTCAGAGGCTATTTTCTTAACTAATCATTGATCACTAAAATCATGCATTGTGTTTATCAACCTAGGATCATCTGGAACCCCTAAAATGATCTTTGAATTCTCTATTGAGAAACCTCTCAGAATTTAATTGATTATGATCAACAAGATTTAGTAACCACTTAATCTTTTATCTAAACCAATTTCAAAATCAGAATTCAGTTGAAGTAAGTAATAAAATGAAAACCTTCAATTAAATTACTTAATTTCTACTCTTCAAACTTTTGGAAAATGATTTACCAATCAAAAACCAATTATAAATCAATTATGCATTAATCAAAATACGTCAACCGATCAAACTTTGATTAAAGAATAAAATTGAAGAATATAGTGAAGCAGAGTAGAAACCACTTAATATGCATGTAAATAAAGATCAAGACCTCAAAGTTAAAATGAAAATAGCTTGAATCCTTGAATTGAAACTACAAACCTAGCCTTCCATGAAGGAGGCAAACTAACAACAAAGAAAGAGGCAAACTAACAACAAATAAATCCTAAGCCTTCCATGTAGGAGGCAACTAACAACAAATAAATCCTAAGCCTTCCATGTAGGAGGCAACTAACAATAAAGAAAACATAAGCCTTCCATGTAGGAGGCAAACTAACAAGAAAGAAAACATAAGCCTTCCATGAAGGAGGCAAAACTAACAAGAAAGAAAGAAAGAGAGAAAGAAAGAAAGAAAATGGTATTGGAGTTAATCTCCAAAATGGTGTGTGTCTCCTCTTGCAAATCCTTCTATTTATAGAGGATTTTTGAGGCATCATCTTCAGAAAGTCACCAACTAGGATATTACTTTTCTACCCTTTTCTTGCTTTCACATGGGCTTTGTTGAAATTGCAAAACACTTTTGAATTTTTGCCACCAATGAGCACAACAATTTTGACTTTCTTGCACCGCAATTTTGGATGTTCACATGTCCGAATTAGAGCTTGACTTCTGAACAAAAGTTGTAGCCCCGGATCTTAGCTGTCCAACAAAGTTGATTTCATCTCAATATGACTTCTATATCTCAAGATATGGCCGGATCTTTGCACACTGTTCAAATTCCACGTCAGCAACACTATCTCATCTTTTGAGATAATTTCGGAGTCCTAAACATCCCATTTAGAGTCTACTCTTGCTTTGTAACTATGGACACTTCTTTAAGCTTTCATTCAAGACAGATTTCATGATTTTTGGATGTCTACAACTCCTATTATGCTCAAAATACTATAATAGTGTCATTTTAATCGGGTAAGCAAAGAAATTCAATTAAACTTCATATGAACCCAAACTCATAAAATATGACAAAGATCACTTAATTGAACATATAAGAAGTCTTAATGAGATAAAAGTGAGAGATAATTATTTATGAAATCTATGCTTATCAACCACCATCCTTCTCCTCTTACCCTCCTCCACAAGTGAAAATGGGAGACTTGAACAAAGGTAAATCTGAGGATGACGAAAGGGAATTACAATTAAAAGGAGAAAAAGTGGAAACAAGAGAAGTAAAAGTAGTTGAGGACTTGTGATACTAAGAGAGTGAACAAGAACCACAAGTATTCTACTCCATTTGCTTAAGTCTTATTTAGAGGTTACGAGTTTTTAATTTTTGGTTTTCAAATCAATTTTAAAAATAAAACTTGTTCAGCAAATATAGTTTTAAATTGATTTTTAACACATTTTCAAAATAGTTTTAACTCAAATCTTGAAATCAAAAATGGAAGTTTCTTTGTTGTTGTTTTTAATTTTGAAATATTTTCATCTTAAACTCTACTAAACCATATCACCACTATAATCACTGTTACCATTACTACCATCACCATCCTCAAACCACCAACATCACCATATTTTAACCATGCCATCAAAATCATCATTATTGACACCTTTACTATCACTACTATAATAATGTAATTTTTATTATTTTTTATATTTTTATATTATTTTTAAAAAATTTAATTGTTTATTAACTTTTTTTTATTTATTTTTTATAATTCATAATAATGTGAATAATACTATTGTATATATAAAAGTTATATTTAATTTTTAATATTATCATATATTATTATATATTATTTTATTAAAATAAATATTGAATAATATAAAAATATTTTAGTAATAATATATAATTTTTTTATCTTATATATTAATTATCAAATAACATATAAAATATAAAATTATATGATGGTATAATATTCTTTATATTATATATCATCATTGTTACAACTACCATCATCACCATAATAATAATAATAATAATAATAATAATAATAATAATAATAATAATAATAATAATAATAATAGTAATAAGTTATTTTTTATATTTAGGTAGAATTTAATTTGTTGTTATATTTTTAAATTAATATTTTATATATTTTTATTTTTTAAAAATTCATAATAAAATGATAGAATAGAGAGAATTATTTACTTTTACAAATACTTTCTAAAATTAAAAACTAAAAATTAAAATTCAAAACTCAAATTGGTTTTAATTTTAAAAATTTTAAAAATTAAAAACTAAATACCACCCACAAATGTGGCCTTAAAATATAAAAATTTTGTTTTTTATATTGTGACGGTACATAGTCTTTCTTTGTTCAGATGGTGTGAAAAATAGAAAAAAAAATAAACAACGAAAAAAAATAGAAAAATAAAAGATAGAGAAAAAAAAAGTGAATCACTTGGATAGATAGAAATAGAAAGAATTTTTTTTCTCTTATATAAATGAATAAAAAAATAGATGAAAAAAATATATTAGTAATATAAATTTAAAAAAATTAACTTTAGAAAAATTAATTCTTTACTATAATTTTTATTAATATAATTTATTTTTAAAAAAATTATAATAATTTTGAGTAAATATAAAACAAAAATCATCTTCCCTCATTTTCATTTCTATTTTGGGGCAGGGAGGATGACTTTATACATGCCGACAAAAATATAATCATTCTCTCATATTTGCATGTGAAAAAATATGATAAAAAATATTTCTATATCTTATTTTCTTTTTCTCTATTTTCTTCTCCTTATTTCCTGCGAAACAAACAAAACATTAGTTTGAACATGTAGCGTTAAAGATATGAAGGAGAAAATTTCACTAGCTATTTTTTTTTTCTTTAACCTTAGCCTTTTTCTTTTCTTAACTCATTGTTTGGGTTCGGTATATTTGCAGACCTAAAACATACTTTCATAGTCACAAACACACATTATAATATTATTTATCAATATTATTAATCGAGTTGAATAGTGATAAAAATAAAATTTTTAACCTAAATTGGTCAGACTTAAATTTAATTAAAAGTTGTTCATCATACTCGTTTTATTAAAAATGATTGTTAAATTACATAACTTTAGATGAATTATCCATGTTTGTCCATCCTAATTATGGAGGTGATGATAATGTTTATAGTGGTGGTTTAAAAATAGATTAATAATAATAGTTGTTGTTGTAACTATTTAATGATGGTAAAATGATAGTAGTGATGATAATAGTAATAATAGAGGTGATGAAAGTATGATGGTAGTTATAATAAAATCAACATTTACACACTAAAATATGAATTTGTAGTTGAAAATAAAAAATTTAAAAATAAAAAAAATATCAAACCTCTTTTTTTTATTTAAAAACGAAATTAGATTATTTTAAAAATATAATTAAAATCATTTTAATTAAACATATTTTATTTTTAAATTTAATTTAAAAATCAAAAACTAAAAATTTCTTTCTTTTACCTTATTCTAATACATGTCCAATATTGATTTCGGGTTTAATGTTAATTATTTTATTTTATTATATACATAATTAGGTGAAGTTCTAATTAGTAAATTTCTTTCTTTTACCTTATTGTATGCTGAACGTATTATCATCCTCATTATTATACTATGTTATGACACGTGTTCATATGCTCAGGCTTTACATAATTCAGCCACTTGTACTGCTCATACATGCTGACACATGCTAAAAATTACTCGAAGACACTTTCTCGAAAAAGGCCAAGTGTTTTTATTAAAACTAATCTATATTCAACCTAAATCCCATTCTTCGACCAAAACAGTTAGAAAAAATGTCTTCTACAGTTCTTCCTTACCAATCTTCAACCGAAAATTTGCATATCAACAATTTGACATAGAATAAATTTTGACACTCAGTTAACTGAGCATTTATGCGAAATTTGTATGTTTATCAAATTTCTAGTCCAGTTATCTTTATGCCAAATTTTACTGTTTATCAATCATGTGTATGATCATAAACAAACGCAAGGAAAATATACTACAATACCTGTGAAATTTTAAGTAGTATAATTTATAAAATGATAAATTCGATTAATTGAATTAATCAAATATCAACTCAAAAACAAATTCAGATTTGAAAAGCATCATTATTTTTAAGCAATATAGTACTACCAATCCAAATACGTGGGCCTATTCTGTTCCTCTCTTACATACCTACCACTGTTGAAGGCAACTTCAATACTCTTATTAGCCACTAAATAAGAATGTGATGGAGGATGAGTATTCCATATAAAGCTAGGGAACCGCGCGTTAAAGTCTTGGCGAGTCTAATTTGGTAATTCCAGTTCATTAGTTGTTGTCATATGAGATAGCGCCAAGATCCAAAATAATTAGTTTACTTGTCCCTAATCCCATGTTATCTCATGCTTTAAGCCCACCAAAATTTTAGTTAATCCTTAACTTCAAGTTCCATTTGGATTTTTTCATATTTTAGAAAGGAAATAGAACAAACTTTCTATCTAATTGTTGGACACTGATGACTATGATTTAAAAACTAGATTCGACATAGGCTTCTTGGCTCATGCGATTCTGGAGTCAGGACCAATGGGAAACTTAATTCAAGTAATTTTCATAATTCATACTATTTACTAATCGAGAAAACATGTAAATTAGGGGTCGGGGAGTAAAGACATTAATTAACCCACATAATTATCTTTGTCAAAAAATTATTCTTATGTATTACTTGGAATTTTTTAAATTTAGTTAAATTTGAAAAATATAAATTGAAAGAAATTTATATAAAACAAAAAAAGTTACTGTTATTATAAACAATGATAAAATAATGCTTCTTAACAAGGAATAAAATATAACAGATATTACAAATGAGGATTCTTTTATTATATAAGAACAATTACAAAAAGAAGGTTTTTAAAATTGTTATATAACGATAAGCTAAAAAAATAAAACTTTTGAAGAGAGGAGTAAATTATGAACATAAATTGCCTAAATCAACAATAAATGCATATGGCGCATCAAAATTTAAATGCAAAAATAAAAATATATATTGATAATTTAATAAGTTAAGTTTGCTAAATTTAAAAAATATTATCTGAGATGTTTGATTTAATTACATGACGCATTAACAAAAAGTAGAGGGAGAGAAGTCATTATACTCTCTTTTCAGATATTCAACGTTTGTTAGAAATATCAGATAAAAATATGATCAAAATATATATATATATTTTTTAAAATTTATGATAATTTTTCTTTCTTAATCTAACTTTTGATAACGATATAAGTCTAATATTTTACTATGGCATATCACTATATTTAATCTTATTGCTAAGTTATATGTATATAGTCTTGTAAATTTTATGCATTATAATATCTAATTCTAAATGTGAAAAGGCGTTAAATTATTCTACATGTTAGGAGTATAATTAAAATACTCTTATAAATTTTAAGACATTTTTCTTTTTAAAACTAGTTTTGGAGAATAAACTAAACTCAATCTTTTCAAACTCTCATGCTTGAATAGTGATATATATATATATATATATATATATATATATATATATATATATATATATATATATCTTTTATTTAAAAATTTAAAAGCTTAAACTAATAACATATATAACTTCATATTTCATACAAGAATTAATTCTTATAAAAATATTAAAGTTCTATACCGATAAAATTTTCTCGCACCACTCAATATAACCTATCCAGATCAAGAATTTCCTAAATTAGTAGTGCTTTTAGGAAGCTTTCCCACTATGTGTTAAAAATGCAAATATAGCTATAGTGTGAAATTTTGACGAAGAAGACACGCTGCTTTGACCAGATAATGAGTGGCTAATGCTAGAAAGATGTTAGGAAATAGTCTCTTTATCTTATTTGTTTTACTCTAAACCGAGTACATATGATGCAAAATATCGCCAATATGAGGTCTTTCTCTTCTTGATCTGCTATTCATAGCCACTAATCTTCTTATTATACATTTTCTTCATTTATGAAAGCATTTGATTAGCTCTATAAACAATTGACCACATTTTGTCAATTCATTTTGATATTTTTAATAATATTTATTATATAAAAATACTTTAAAACATTTATTTTAATTATTTCATAACATTTTTCAAATGTTATATTTTAAATGTTATAATAAATATAAAATATATTAAAATTTCTAAACATATAATAAAAATATTTTTTAAAGTGTTTTAATTTAAAAATATTTTAAAAAACATTACATATCACAGTTACTTTTTAAAGTATTTTTTTTTTATAAAAGTGTTGTAAAGTGATATTTTTAAAGTATTTTATTTTAAAGTGTTGTAAAAAAAATTTAATAACCATTGTTTTTAAAACGTTGTCTTTTAAAAATAATATAATATATCATTTTTTAAAACATTTTTCTACATAAATCACTGGTAGAAAAATAGCTTTTTATAACAGGATTTTAAGTCAGTTATTTACCAACCGATGTAGAAAAAAGGCGGTGACATTTTTTAAATAAATTTGACATTTTCTATATCAGTTGCTTTATAACCGATGTAGAAAAATAGACGGTGACATTTTTGTAAAAAAATTTAAACTTTCTACATCGGTTGCTTTATAACCGATGTAAAAAGTGACTTTCTACATCGGTTATAAAGCAGACTTTCTACATCGGTTGAGTAGTGTAACCGATGTAGAAAGATCTTTTTACATCGATTCTCTAAAACAACCGACGTAGCCTTAAACCCTAAACCCTAAACTTTATACATCGGTTGTTTTATAACCGATGTAAAAAGTGACTTTCTACATCGGTTATAAAGCAACTGATGTAGAAAGTAAGACTTTCTATATCGGTTGAGTAGTGTAACCGATGTATAAAGATCTTTTTACATCAGTTCTCTGAAACAACCGACGTAGAAAGTCTGTTTTCCCTCCTCTTTAGCTGATGCGACTGTTGTCGTCCTCATAAGTGTAAACACTTGATTCCTGCCCTAACTCAGTTCCTCTAAGCTGCCAAAGCTGCCGTCGTTCTCAAAGTCGTCGTCGTTGTCGAAGCACGCCGTCTTCATCTACGCCGCCGTCGTCGTCTACAGCGTCGTCTACACTGGTATGTACCATTCTGGCTCTCCGTTTAGGTCTCTGTTTCCTGTTTCTGTTTTTGCATTAGTTGTTAGCGTTAGCCTGCTTCTATTTAGGTCTCTGTTTTGCCTGTTTCTATTTTGCCTTAGGCTTAGCCTTAGTCTTAGACTTAGTCTTTTCCTGTTACTTTGTATGAGGTAGATAGCCTTATCCTTTGCCTGTTTAGGTCTCTATTTCTGTTTTTGTTTGTGCATTAGTTGTTGTTAGCCTTAGCCTGTTTCTATTAAGGTCTCTGTTTTGCTTGTTTGTGTTTTGCCTTAGTCTTAGCCTTGGCCTTTGCCTGTTACTTTGTATGACGTAGATAGCCTTAGCCTTTGCCTGTTTAGGTCTCTGTTTCTGTTTCTGTTTGTGGATTAGTTGTTGTTAGCATTAGCCTGTTTCTATTAAGGTCTCTGTTTTGCTTGTTTCTGTTTTGCCTTAGTCTTAGCCTTAGTCTTTGCCTGTTACTTTGTATGAGGTAGATAGCCTTAGCCTTTTCCTGTTTAGGTCTTTGTTTCTGTTTCTGTTTATGCATTTGTTGTTGTTAGCCTTAGCCTGTTTCTATTAAGGTCTCTGTTTTTCCTGTTTCTGTTTTGCCTTAGTCTTAGCCTTAGCCTTTGCCTGTTACTTTGTATGAGGTAGATAGCCTTAGCCTTTTCCTGTTTAGGTCTCTGTTTCTGTTTCTGTTTGTGCATTAGTTGTTGTTAGCCTTAGCCTGTTTCTATTAAGGTCTCTGTTTTTCCTGTTTCTGTTTTGCCTTAGTCTTAGCCTTAGTCTTTGCCTGTTACTTTGTATGAGGTAGATAGCCTTAGCCTTTGCCTGTTTAGGTCTCTGTTTCTGTTTCTGTTTATGCATTAGTTGTTGTTAGCCTTAACCTGTTTCTATTAAGGTCTCTTTTTTTCCTGTTTCTATTTTGCCTTAGCCTTTGCCTGTTACTTTGTATGAGGTAGATATCCTTAGCCTTTTCCTGTTTAGGTCTCTGTTTCTGTTTCTGTTTGTGCATTAGTTGTTGTTAGCCTTAGTCTGTTTCTATTCAGGTCTCTGTTTTGCCTGTTTCTGTTTTGCCGTAGTCTTAGCCTTAGCCTTTGCCTGTTACTTTGTATGAGGTAGATAGCCTTAGCCTTTGCCTGTTTAGGTCTCTGTTTATGTTTCTGTTTGTGCATTAGTTTTTATTAGCCTTAGCCTGTTTCTATTAAGGACTTTGTTTTGCCTGTTTCTATTTTGCCTTAGTCTTAGCCTTAGCCTTTGCCTGTTACTTTGTATGAGGTAGATAGCCTTAGCCTTTAACTGCTTAGGTCTTTGTTTCTGTTTCTGTTTGTGCATTAGTTTTTGTTAGCCTTAGCCTGTTTCTATTAAGGTCTCTATTTTTCCTGTTTCTGTTTTGCTTTAGTCTTAGCCTTAGCCTTTGCCTGTTACTTTGTATGAGGTAGATAACCTTAGCCTTTGCCTGTTACTTTGGGTAAGTGTAAAGTGTTCCAGAAATATCAAGGGGGAGTTTCCTAATCCAATACAGAAACTTGTCACTTCTCAAGTATAAGTTAATAAAAATTAATTTTTTTCATATTTGTTTTCTCTGCTTTTAACAGATACATGGCTGACCCTTCAGAGGTTCCTCCTTCACAAAGTGGGTCTGAGAACCCTTCTTCTCGGCAAAAGAAGGGAAGACGAGCCACACGGTTAAGGGAGTTAACCCTTAGTCGGAGCGGTGAGTAGAGGATTCCCATAGAGTTTGATCAGGCCACTGGGAATCCATTAGGGCCAGACAAGACAAAGTTTAAGAGTTATGTGGCCTTCCTTGGACGAAGCAAAGCCAGTATTTTAAAGAAGGATTGGGTTGATGTTGAGATGCGATTCAAGGATCAAATTTGGGAGACTATCATGGTATTTAACTTTAAAACTTTAAGTTTTTCCATAAATTTATCATTCACTAACTAATTACATCTTCTTTTATGTAGCTTACATATGATGTACCGAACACTAACTTCCTAAAAAGGAAGTGGCTTTCATTTGCTGGTGAGCGCTGGAGGGGCTTCAAAACACATCTCACAAGCAAATATATATATGGGTCACTCAAGGATGTGTCTCCTTGTGAGGAGTACCAGTTCCTTGATCAAGACACTTGGCAGAGATTTGTTGAGTCTCGAATGGATCCTGCATTCGTTGTATGTATCTTTCTAATATTATATTTTTTTAATTGACTAATATAAGCAATATTATGATTAATTGATTTGCTTTCTTATAACAGGAGAAAAGAAAGAAGGCTCAACAAATTTTTGCTAAGAACTGTTACGCCCATAGATTATCTCGTGGGAGTTATGAGTTGCTTCAGGAGAGGCTGATCGAGCAGAAGTCGAAAGATCGTCAGCAATCATCTGAAGCAGACCCTTCTACACCTCTTTCTCCACCCTCTCCACCTTCACGCCATCATAAATGGAAGAGGGCACGCCAAAGGGCATCTGGAGAGTACACCTCAGAGCCTTCTCGCATTGTTGCTGAGAAGATTGTAAGTAATCACACAATTTTGTAAATTTCTTTTTATTTATCTTCAAACATTTACATTACTGATAACAGTCATTTTTTGTTTTGTACGATTCTTTGGTTGAACAAAGCTCACAAGGAGTCTTTGTTCCAACTGGCCGAGAAGACATCTTAAGTACTGCTATTGGTCAACCAGAGCATCCTGGGCGTGTTCGTGCAGTTGGCCGAGGTATTGGCCTTAGACAGTACTTTGGATTGTCTTCTAGACAGACATCCAAAGAAGGTTTGGTGTCTAGAGATGAGTTGGACGCCATGCGCGAAGACATGAGGCAAGAGCTTAGGCAGAAGCTTAGGCAGGAGCTTAGGCAGGAGCTTAGGCAGGAGCTTAGGCAGGAGCTTGCATCTTTGGGACTTTCCCAAAAACAGACTCAGGGTCACCATCTATCACCTTCTCCTAGGCGCGTGAGCACAAAGGGAAGCTGTGCTCCGACGGAGGAGCAACTACAGGGAGAAGAGGATGTGGATGCAGCTACAAACGATTATGAGTTATATGTTGATGATCCATATCGTTTGGTAGCAATTGGGAAAGTCTACACCTTGGGTTCAACCATCCATCACCAGCAAATTGATGATGATCATGTTAGAGTGGTGGTTGAACGGGTTGAAGATGCAGATGCTCCTGTTCCTGTCCCTACTGAGGAGGTTCATGTCGTGGGGCAAGCCCCCAATCATTTCATTATATGGCCGATGAGACTTATGCAGCGAGTTCAACCTCAGGTATTAAATAATTTTAGCCTATGTTACTAATTTTTTAATATATACATTATGTGTGTTTATATATATATATATATATATATATATATATATATATATATTTCTTACTATTTTCTGAATTTATCGTAGGTTTATAAGGAAGATCGTGGGAAGAAGATTGATTTAAGTGCTAAAGCAGATCTTCCTGAGCCTCTTGCAAAGAAATATGAGGTTGATTTGTTCACACGTCTATTTGGTATCGGCATGAATTTGGGCGACCAAACTTTGCAAATAAAAGTGGAAGCAGATATCATAGGGAAACCCACACCTATCCCCTTTTATATTACTAAGAACGATATATTGGAATTGGTTGTAGGTAATGATCTCGTATGTGTAACAGTTCTACAATTATGGTTGATGTAAGTAAATTTCTAAACCTTACTTGAATTATTTCATTATCAAAATCTAACATATGAAAATTATTCGCAATATTAGGTACCTGTACCGTATCTGCATTGAAAGAGGTAACTTACACCTCTATGGATTCCTGGACCCAGTTCATATGCAGAAAACTGAGAACAAGGCAGCTGAGATACAGGGATATCTTCAGAGGATGTTGCAATCTGATAACGACTGTTACCTAGCTCCCTATTTTCAATCGTAAGTCAATACTTAATTGCTTTAGTTCATGAATTCAATTAAATTCCTAATTTTTGTTCATTGTCATCCATATTTTGTAGGGCCCATTGGCAATTAATCATTATTTGTCCCAAGCGGAATGTAGTTGTATTTCTAAGCTCTGCTTGGAAAAAACTAAAGAAAGATATAAAGGACATTATAGACTTGTAAGTTTTTATGATTTTGGTATTTATATTCATATAACTTATTATTCTCAAAGGTATTAATTTACTTTTTATTTTACTGTAGAGCAATGAATGCTCGACTTCAGTTAAAAGGGACACATTCATCAAATATTAAAAGCCTGTATGGATAATTCCAAAGGTAAGTACTTTATTAAAAGTTATTCAATTATTTTATATTCTTTTATCACCATCTCTAATTATATTTGATACTCTTTTTATTTTTTTGAAGTGTCCAAGACAACCCGGAGGAACCGAGTGTGGATATTATGTGATGAGACATATGTTTCTCATTGTCTCGGCTTCTATTGTTCACTCTTGGCACCACGTAATTACAATTGTCCTAATTTAATTATTTAATTTGAATGCATAACATGACATGTTCACTAATTTTAATAAAAAACATTTTGTAGATATATACAGGTATTGTGAATAAATAATTATGACAATTTCCCTAAACAAAAATAACATTTAAAAAAAAAACTTACTACATCGGTTGTGACCTTAACCGATGTAAAAAGTGACTTTCTACATCGGTTGTGATCATAACCGATGTAGAAAGTCTAAGTTTCTATATCGCCCGCTTCAATACCGCTCAAATAACCGATGTAAAAAGTCCAAAACAACCGATGTAAAAAACTTATTTTCCACTAGTGAATGTAAGAAATCATATCATTTAAAACTTAATTTATATAAATGTTAATAAAATAATTTATTTATTTTATTTTTTACATCTACTTTCTAATTATTAGTATTATAGTGAAGAATAATTAATATTATTATCCAAGCAATTTTAAAATAAATTAAATATCTAACAATAAAATTATGTTATCTTTGAATAACGATGCTCTATTCAAGTAGAAATTATAAACTAATCATCTTCAAGACATATCTTAGACCAATTTGGTTTCACTGTTCAAAATATATTCAAAGTGTGTAAAGTCAAGTCTAACAAACATAACAGCATGCTCAATATAAACAACTTAAATAAAATTCTTCACCATATAGCAACATCATTCTTCTTTTATTTCATCTAATTGCAAATGAGAATATATAACATCCTAATGATGCATAATCTTTGAAAAATAATTATTAGAAAAAATACGATAAATTCTTAAAAAAAATCGCTTTGATATAAATTACAAGTTTCGTCGATATAGCTTTTATGTCAGTAAATAATTACTAGGCGTTTTTGTGTACATATAGGTTATGATCATTATGAATTACTCCCTTCGTCTAATTTGTCTCTGTTTAGTAGTAACACAATTAAACATAATCCATACATATATATACAAGCTTTATATAATTACACAGTTTTTTTTACACATACATAAACAATTTTAGCCACTAAGACCTTTAAATACACTCTATTACATACCATAATGTACCATGTTTACATACCTATTTGATTCATATTCTAGTACATGAACTAATTTACAACTACATAATAACAACTAGGATGCCTGCATCTAGCTATTTACAAAAAATTATATTATAGGTATGATAACTTCAACTTCTTCTTCTTTGGAAAAAAAATAAAAGGGACCAGAAAACTTCCTAAGGCCTTGCCATAGTGAAGGACATGTTCATCTGGAAAGAAAGTGAGCAGAGAAGGAGTGTGAAACTAAGTTTCTCAGTAAGATTCTTCTTTATTCCTAGTGACATCACTTCCATCTTAGTTACTTCAGTTTATTAGAAAATCATGTCATGCATACCAAATTGCTTTGAATCTTTTAAAAGCTCTTATTGAAGCGAGTTATTTATATATAGAAAACAACCATTATTACATTAACATGTAATTTCCTTAAACATTATAAATCTTTAGGATCACATTATAGATATTATTTGACTAACATTGTTTTTGTATGTCTTACATAATGTCTCATTTATTTTCTATTCCATACCTTCTGGGAATTTTATATTTTATTCCACACCTTTAGAAAATTGTTAAGACATAGACACACATTATAAACAATCAAACAATATCTTTTTACTAGCTCTATTACTCTACCTTCTATTCTTAAGGATATGAGATCATTCTTAGATGGTGGCCACCATTTTATAATAAGTGAAGAACCCTTTTGTCTTCATAATAGAAGTATTTGTTGAGAACCTTTTTGTCTCTTCTTTAGTAGGACTCTATTGCCCTTTGGATGTGCACAAGACACATAAGAGTAGATTAACTTTTCACATAAATCTTTGCTTTAGTATTCCCTTAAGCTGTTTAGGTTCATTTTAAAGACTTATAGATAACCATGCATGCTCAATCAATATCCAACCAATATGTCATGCACGTAGGTCTCAATTTCTATCACATCATCATGCATACATGATCATCATACATAGCATCATTCTTTAAACATTCATAAGTACTCATCATTCAACTCACATTAGACTTTATGCTTTCATAAATCAACCCAAGTTGGCTTATCATTCTATCTTGAGTAACACAATCACATACACTCATATATGTCCAACTCATTTAATTCACAACGTTTATGATGAATCACTCATGGAAGCTTAATTCACTCAACCTTCTAAGTTATTCCTCAACCTTTCCTTTTCTCAAAGATCAATTTGTTTCATATGATTTTTATAAAACTTACAAGTTTTCCGTTAGACGGCCGAATGAAATCTCTTAAGTTCTTTTATTCTTTGTGCACTTCAATTTACATGTCTTATGCATAACCTAATCATACTATTTTTAAAGGTTATGTGTTAACAAGTTTGTAACTTACTTATGTCAATTTAGTTATGCATGGTTGAATGATACACATGCCATTGCCAAGCTTCATTTAAATTCTTAATCCTTTACTTTTAGATAACAAAGCTTCTTAATGTACCTAAACCAAGTTTTCAAACTCATTCCTACTTACTTAACTTTAGGTGATCAAATGGATGTCTATGGGTTCTAAGGCCTTCTAGTTCTCTTGTCTTTATCTTCGAAGATGATTTTTACTAATTGAAGTCTATATCATTAATTATTCCCTAACTTAGGAATTTTTAAGACTTCTCCCTATCAGTTGAAGGCCATGGAAGAATGGTCTATTGTAACTTTCCAATCCAATGGTTGATTCCTAATTTCTTAACTTATGCATGCCTAGGTTTAGTGATATGAACGTGGGCACCATGATAAGCAAAAGAGATCATCTAAAAGATTATCTACAAGGAATGGCAGGTCCTATGACAAGAAATAGGACCAAACGTATGGCACAAGCACTTGAAGGTCTCATCAAGGATGTTCAAGAAAAATACTACATGGATCCAAGCCCAATTCCAACATGGGTTAATTTATGTAGCCATATCATTGAAGGTCTTAAGTGATAAGGTTTATGATTTGCTATAGATCTCATTAGGATTTGATATCTATTTACAAGTTAGTTATTTTAAATTAGATGCAATTCAAATTGAAATCTAATTAGGATTTCTTATTTGTTATCTTTTTTTTACTAGATTAGGTTATCTATATAATCTGAGTTAGAGATTCAATGAAAAGACAAATTTTGATGAATAATAGTATTTCTCTTTGAGAGTTTTCATCTCTATGTGAGTTGATTCCCTTGCTTCTTGGGAAAAGAACCATCCTTAATAATGTTGGTTCTTCCGGCAAGTCGCGGTAAGGGTCACATTCCTCTTGATAACTTTGGTGCTCTCCGGCAGATCGCGATTTGTGTCGGGTTCATTTATCTTATCTTATCTTATCCTATCTTATCTTATCTTATCCTGATTCTCAAGACATTCCATTATCGTTTTCGCATTCCGATTCATTCGCGTAGAGTGAATCATATCATTTGGCATCATACCTTCGGCTCTTGGAATCAGGTGTCATCTATCCCTTATTTTCTTTATTCGTATCTCTTGTTTTTCACCATCCTTCTCTCGTTCATCTTTTGCTTTAGCCTTTTTTTTTCTATTACCTACCCCATAAATTCTCTAAAAAAAAAACTATATCTTTGTCTGTTGTAGTATTAAAATTCTTGTTTACTAATTATTTCATAGACAAGTGAAAAAAAAGTTGTGATAAAAATTAAAAAAAAAGAAGCAAAAAAAAGTTGTGATAGAAATTAAAAAAAAAGTTGTGATAGAAATTCAAAAATAAAAAAGAATGCAAGACAATTGATAAAAAGAAAATATATAGTCTTCATTCAATATAATATTTGAGTTCTTATTTCTTTAACCAATATTCCTTACCCTATTCATCTTATGTATCCATGACTCTTTCGTATGTGTGGAAAAAATCAACTTGTGAAGTTCTTGGTTTAAGGGCTTATAAGGAGAATTGAGAGGTAAAAGGCAAGAGTTGGTGAGACCATTATATAAAAAGCTAATTCGAGTGTAAACACGGGTGAAAAGCGTCAATATTGAGGGTAAACATTGGGGGAGTGATTGATGAGGTTTTATTATAATTTATTTTGTTCAATTTGCAGCATTGCCAACATGAGTGGTGAACTTCATCAAAATGAAACGAATCTAAAAATATTAATAAAATCATTTCAAGATTAATTCCAACAGTTGAACAGAAGTTTGGATGATATGTAGGGTTGTATGAGGGGGAGGTCTCGGGTTTCTCATTGAAGTAGTCCCCAAAGATTACTTCACCATGATGAAGAAGCTAATGGGGGGAGAACTTAGAATCAGACAGTGAAAGTTTCAGAGAAAGAAGACGGTATTGAGAAAAGGATAACAACTTAGGGAGTATTAAATTATCCCTTCCACCATTCCAAGGAAAGAATGAACCTGAAACTTATCTAGAGTAGGAGAGAAAAGTGAAACATGTGTTTGATTGTCACAATTACTCAGAGGAGAAAAGGTAAAATTAGTCATTTTTTCTTTTAACGATTATGCTAATATTTGGTGGGATTAGTTTGTCCTTAATAGGAGGAGGTATGTGTAAACACCTAATTACGTCTGAGGCTCTTGGTTGTTAAATTTATTTGTTAACCCTAATTTAAATAACAAAAATTAGAAATCTGTAAAAACGGAAAAAACAAAAAAAAAATCTCAGAAAGGATTAAAAAATAAAAACAAACCAGAAAGAAAAAATGAAAGAAAAAGAAATATCTGAAAAAAAATTCAATAATAAATAAATGAAAATTTTAGAATCTGACAAAAAAACAATAAAAAGTTAAGATCTGAAAAAAGAAAATAAGGGGAAGTCTGAAAGACAAAAATTAAGGAAAAATAAAAATCTGGAAAAATGATAAAGAAATAAAAATTTAAAATTAGGAAATAATAAAAAATTCAAATGATAAATCTAAGGGAAATATAATGAAAATTTTAGAATCTGGAACTAAGAAAAATAATAATAAAGTACAATCTAACAAAATAATAAAACATTCTCAAGTCTGAAAAAAAAAAGAAATAAAAAAAAGAGAAATAAAATTTCAAAAATCTAGGAAAAGAAAGGGAGATTAAAAAGGGAAATTAAAAACCTGAAAAACAAAAATTCAATAATAAATAATAGAAAAATTCAAAATCTGAAAAAAGAATTTAAAATTTAAAATCTGAAAAAATATTTTGGAAATCCGGAAAATTAAAAATAAAACTTGGAAAATTAAAAAAATAAAAAAATCTAGAAGAAAGAAAAATAAAATCTGAAAAAACTAAATAAAAGAAAAATCTGAAAAAATTAAATAAAAGAAATCTGAAAAATTAAATAAAAGTAAAAAATCTGAAAATAAAATAAAAATTCAAAATCTGAAAATAGAATCAAAATTAAAATCTGAAAATAAATAATCTGGAACAAATAATAAAAGTAAATATTTGAAAATAAAAATTAAAACCTGAAAATTGGAAAACTAAAAATCTAAAAATTGAAATGGAAATTAAAATCTAAAAGGAAGTCGAAAATCAAAATTTTGAAAAGAAAATTGTTAAAAATGAAAAGGTAGGAAAGTGGGGGCCTATAAATGGAGACATTAAATATGCGGAGGGGGTTCCACTTTTTGGTGCTTGGAGTGACTCCCTCTGGCGCTCTGTTTTCTCTTTGTTTTTGGTCCAATCTCTCCCTGCTTCCCGAAGGCTTCTCGGAGTTTCTCTTCGTTGATTCCATTAGCTTCCGCAACGGAAAACAGCACTCAGAAGCTGCTCCTCCTCACAGTCGAGGCTTCAATTCCCCCCAGTTGTAATTCGTCACGTACGCAGTAGTCAATTAGCTTTGCTGAGGTCGGTTTCTTTTCTCATATTCTCGTTTAATTCACCATACTTGCTTGCTGAAATTGAATCGCATGTACTAGATTTGTTTGGCTGGAATTGTTATGCATTTGCTGGATTTGCTTGCTGAAATTGAATCGCATGTACTAGATTTGTTTGGCTGGAACTGTTTTGCATTCATTGGATTCAATTGTTAGAATTGAATCGCATTTACTGGATTCGTTTGGCTGGAACTGTTTTACATTCATTGGATTTGATTGCTAGAATTGAATCGCATCCATTGGATTTGTTTGGCTAGAATTGTTATGCATGCATTGGATTTGATTGCTGGAAATGGTAGATGCTCACTGGATGTCATGAGTATTTGCAAATAGTCTAGAGTTGAATTGCTGATTCACTTGGCTCGTGTTGGAACACTTGTAGCTTGCTGCCAATTACCTATGAATAACAGGAGGTTGAATTGCTGCATTAAGTCACTAATATGTTCACTAAAAATGTCATACGCCTATTGGGATCTTGACCTTCTATGGGAATTTGCGTTGATCTATACATGAAAATTGGTTAATAAGGAAATAAATTAATCAAGATTCTGGAATCCTGATTAGAGTGCTAGGACTGAATGCCAAAAGCATAGGCCAATCACTGTTTCTATGTCTCTGTTCTGAATTTTAAGTCAAAAGGAAATCCTCCACTGTAGCTAGGCAGAAACATAGGATTAGCTACTGGAAATAGACTATAGGCCTCCATGACACACGTCCGAAATTTGCATTGTTGATACGATTTCCTGCTAAAATCTAGTGCAACAGACTATATTTCCTTTAGCCATGTCATGATAGGATCGCATTCGGTGCCTTATATATGTGATTGCTGGAAAGTTATGACAATCAATTCTGGCAGGTTTAGGATGGTTGTACCAATCAGTTATGTGTGCACCTAGGTCATGAATTCGCCACAGCAATAAAATAGGTCCAGGTCTTCATTCCTCACTTAAGACAATCCTCTTTTTAATTTCACCCCTCTTAATAACATTTACAAAATTATAAAAGGTGTCTAGGATCCATACTTAATAGTTTGATTCCACCTCTACTCTTAAATCATTTAAGGCACGAGCACATCTCACAGGTAGCTGATAATTTTAGTCACACCTGAACCATGCTCATTGGGTGAATAAGGACGACACAAATCACATGGAATCAGATTCTGTTCCAAACCTTGCAACGCCCTCCGACTGGTTTGAATAGGTTGTTTACTAATGGAACCATCTAAAACACATCTAGAACCCAGTTTCTCTTCGACTTGAACCTAGTCCTTGGTGACTGTCCAAGCTTGAAATCTGATCCAGGCCTATGGCATAGGCCTAAAGACTCTCCAAGTTTCTATATAGGTTCCTGTTCAGAGACGAAATTCGGCTCAGGGTCAGTAGTTGATCTCTATATCCCTGATCAGCAACTTACCCCTATGCATCGATGCCCACAAGCTACCCCAGTATCTACACCTGTGCTGCTGATCCATTGAATATTGTAGGCCAATGAGGTAGTGATAAGCATAAATTTCATAAATAATTATCTCTCATTTGTAGCTCATTAAGACTTCTTATATGTTCAATTAAGTGGTCTTTTTCATATTTTATGAGTTTGGGTTCATATGGAGTTTAATTGAATTTCTTTGCTTAACCAATTAAAATGACACTATTATAGTATTTTGAGCATAATAGGAGTTTTAGACATCCAAAAATCATGAAATCTGTCTTGAATGAAAGCTTAAAGAAGTGTCCACAGTTACAAAGCAAGATCAGACTCTAAATGGGATGTATAGGACTCCGAAATTATCTCAAAAGATGAGATAGTGTTGCTGTCGCGGAACCTGAACAGTGTGCAAAGATCTGACCATAACTTGAGATACAAAAGTCATATTGAGATGAAATTAGATCCGTTGGAAAGCTAAGATCTGGGGCTACAACTTTTGTTCAGATGTAAAGCTCTAATTCGGACACCTGAATATCCGAAATTGCGCTGCAATCAACGTCAAAATTGTTGTACTGATTGGTGACAAAAATTCAAAAGTGTTTTGCATTTTCAACAAAGCCCATGTGAAAGCAATAAAAGGATGGAAAAGTAAAATGCTGGTTGGTGACCTTCTGAAGATGATGCCTCAAAAATCCTCTATAAATAGAAGGGTTTACAAGAGGAGAAACACACCCCTTGGATATTAACTCCAATACCATTTTCCATCTTTCTTTCTTTGTTGTTAGTTTGCCTCCTTCATGGAAGGCTAAGTTTTTCTTTGTTGTTAGTTTTCCTCCTTCATGGAAGGCTAAGTTTTTCTTTGTTGATAGTTTGCCTCCTTCATGGAAGGCTAAGTTTGTAATTTCAATTCAAGGATTCAAGCTATTTTCATTTTAACTTTGAGGTCTTGATCTTTATTCATATGCTTATTAAGTGATTTCTACTTTGCTTTACTATATTCTTCAATTTTATGCTTTTAATCAAAGTTTGTTCGGTTGACGTATTTTGATTAATGTATAATTGATTTATAATTGGTTTTTGATTGGTAAATCATTTTCCAAAAGTTTGAAGAGTAGAAATTAAGTAATTGAATTGAAGGTTTTCATTTTATTACTTACTTCAACTGAATTCTGATTATGAAATTGATTTAGATGAAAGATTAAGTGGTTACTAAATCTTGTTGATCATAATCAATTGAATCCTGAGAGTTTTCTCAGTGGAGAATTCAAGGATCATTTTAGGGGTTCCAGATGATCCTGGGTTGATAAACACAATACATGATTTTAGTGATCAATGATTAGTTAAGAAAATAGCCTCTGAATTCCTTGAGTTGATAATTGTTAAGTCAAATTAATTTCATTTTGTATTTTGTGTTTAGAACTCAATATCGCATCTTTACAAAATCCCCTTGTTCTAACTTTCTCCTAATTTGCTTAAGAATCTGAAATGGTCTTTGGGAGATGACCTAGGTTGCACCTTATACTATACCAATAGTTTGGGAAAATCTAGAAATTATTTTTGTGCGTTTGCGACGAGCGTGTCAGGTAGCCAGTTTCTGATCCTGGAACCTTTAATCCATAGCCTGATAACCTGTGCATGGAAAGCAGAATCTGGAAAAGGGAAAGGAAATCAAAGTGAATATGGAACATGTAGAAACAAAGAACAATGTTTTAGATTGTCCAGAAAGTATAACAACAGGAGCTGGATACTTGTGTGCCATTGCCCCTCTCTTCAATATCATGGGTTCAATCAACCTTGTGGTTTCTAAAAGCGCTCAGAGAATAGTTTGTTGCTCACCTGTTCTCAATCAAGTTGGTGAACATTCAGTATCAATGGAGGCCCAGCTTGGTGGCTAATGTGCAAACACAAAACCTCTATGGCTCGTGTTCGATCTCCACTCATGATTCCCACACCATTTCCCTTCCTTTAAATTTAACCGGTGGTGTCAAATGCTTAACCATGGGCTTAGCCCAGTGGACGAGCTCGTCCCTCATTGCCTTAGGGGCGGGGGTTCGAAACCCCCTATAGGCAGTTTTCCTTTTGAAAAAAAACGTTCAATCAATAAGCCACCACAGTTGTCCGATCCTGCCTTGACCAGATCAAAGGGGAAGTCAAATGCCCTTCAGCTCCCAAATTATCAAACTACCCCTCTGAATTCCTCAAATAACCATTCTGCCCTGTTCTGCCCTTCAGCTCCCAAATCCCTAAACTGCCCTCCAACTTCCAAATAACCAAAATGCCCTTACCTTTCCCAAAATTCCTAAACTGTCCCTTGCCCCTTAGATGACCACTTTGCCCATTCACTTTTCCAAAATTTCCTAAACTATCCCTTGCCACAAAATGACCATTTTGCCCCTCCACTTTTCCAAAAATTCCTAAACTGTCCTTTACCTCTCAAATAACTCTTTTGCCCCCTCACTTTTCCAAAATGTCAATTAATTCCCAAAAATTCCATAATAACTAATAATTCCCAAAAATTCCATAATTGCTAATAAATCTCCAAAAATTCCATAATTGCTAATAAATCCCCAAAAATTCCATAATTGCTAATAAATTCCCAAAATTCCATAATTGCTAATAAATCCTAACAATTCCATAATTTCCAATAAATCATCGAAAATTCCATAATTGCTAATAAATCCCCAACATTCCCGAACCTCAAATGAATTTGCTTCTTTCCCAAAAACACTCTTTGCTTCTGATGGTTAAAATAAATTTTCCTTCTTCTTCTTTAAAATAAATTTTTTCAAATATTTTGGGATCTTTGGTCTCATGCGATGGGCTCTAAATGGGGGACTGGCGGTTCACCTGCTGTCCAACGTTTAGTAGTCTGTATAGGCCCCCGTACTGCCGTAGCCGCCTCGGGTCTTGTGCATGAGTGGACTATAGATCCTTCAAAAAATAAAAAGCTCTGTTTAAATATTTTGGGATTCTTGGTCTCACGCAATGGGCTCTAAATGGGGGGACTGGCGGTTCACTTGCTGTCCAACGTTTAGCAGTCCGTATAGGCCCCCGTGCTGCCATAGCCGCCTCGGGTCTTGTGCATGAGTGGACTAAAGGTCCTTCCAAAAAATAAAAATCTCTTTTTAAATATTTTGGGATTCTTGGTTTCACGCAATGGGCTCTAAATTGGGGGACTAGCGGTTCACTTGCTGTCCAACGTTTAGCAGTCTGTGTAGGCTCTCGTGCTGCCATAGCCGTCTCGGGTCTTGCGCATGAGTGGACTGAAGGTCCTTCCAAAAAATAAGAGCTCTTTTTAAATATTTTGGGATCCTTGGTCTCACGCAATGGGCTCTAAATAGGGGCTGGCGGTTCACCTGCTGTCCAATGTTTAGTAGTCTGTATAGGCCCCCGTGCTACCGTAGTCGCCTCGGGTCTTGTGCATGAGTGGGCTAAAGGTCCTTTCAGAAAACGAAAACCTCTTCAAAATGTCTTCTTTGTTTTAAAACACCTCGGAAGGTCAAGCCTTCATGAACTAGAACTACGTAAGCCTTGAGTTTCCCATCGCACCGGGGAATACGTAGGAGCAGGATCAAGTCCTGTCAGGCTAACCTCCATCAATCTATTTATTTTCACATTAATTAAGGGATCAAACAATTTTCAAAAATCACACACTCACTTTAAGGGTACCGTTCTTTGGAACGGGCTAGTGGGGTGCCTAACACCTTCCCCATTCGTAACCGACTCCCGAACCTAAATCTCTTCCTCGAGTCAGGGTTTTTTCCAAGTATTTTCCCTTAAATAAAAATTTGGTGGGACTTCACAATAATCCAAATAAAATTCATTTTTCAAATTTTTAGCAAGTTCGTTATCTCGTCGAAATTACGGTTGCGACAGTATGGAGAAAGACCTATCCGAACGTGGGAAGAGATAAAAGTAGCCATGAGAAGAAGATTTATGCCACATCACTATCATAGGGACTTGTATCGAAACAACTATAAAGTTTTACTTAAGGTGCCATGCGTGTTGAAGATTATTACAAGGAGATGGAAATTGTGATGATAAGAGCCAATGTGGAGGAGGACAAAGAAATCACTATGGCAAGATTTATTGGAGGGCTAAAAAGAGAGATATCTGATGTGGTGGAGCAACAACATTATGTGAAAATGGATGAATTGCTTCATAAAGCTATTCAGGTGGAAAGATAACTCAAATCTAGGAGCACTCATAAATATCACAAATATGCTTCTAGTTTATCATGGAAGTTTAATTGGTCCAATGAGAAGGAAGATCCTAAACAAAAGGGAACTTATTCTGACCAAATGAAAATTTCAAAAGAATGTAAAATGAGAGAAAAAGAATTAGAAAATCAAGAAAGGGAAAAGAGAGATGAAATTGAGAGTGAAGAAAAAGTAGAAAGTAAAAAAAAGAGTGAGAATGAAAAGAAAGAAAAATAAAAAAATAAAGAAAAAATAAAATTTGTGTATTTTCTTATAAAAGGGAGGTCGAGTGTGTTTTGAGGGAAAATGATCAAGTTCTTGTGCTCATGTACAAGGATATTTATTTTACTAACAATCGTAACTCTTCTTTTCATAGTGTAGTTGAATCTTTATTGCAGGAATTTGATGATGTATTTGCTAGAGAACCACCAAAAAGTTTGCTTCATATAAGAGGCATTAAACACCAAACCGACCAGCCTATAAAACTGTTCCTAAAAAGGTCAAGGAGATTCAAAGACAAGTAGAGGAGTTAATGTAGAAAGACTTTGTGAGGGAAAGTCTTAGCCCATGTACAATTCATGTTATCTTGGTACCAAAGAAGGATGAGACCTGACACATGTGCGTAGACTATAGAGTCGTCAGCAAGATTACGGGAGTTAGTGTTGATGAAGAAAAAGTTAAGGAAATTAGAGGATGGCCCATGCCTACAAATGCTAATAAAGGAAAAAGCTTCCATGGTTTAGCAAGTTTTTATAGGAGGTTTGTACAAAATTTTAGTTCTATACCTGCCCCTTTAAATGAACTTGTTAAAAAGAATGTTAATTTTAAATGGGATAAGAAACATGAAGAGGCTTGTAATTTGCTAAAGGATAAGTTAACCAATGCCCCTGTGTTAAATTTACCTAATTTTGATAAAGTTTTTGAGATTAAATGTGATGCCTTTGGAGTGGGTATAAGAGCTGTTTTAATGCAGGATTCCAAATGTGTGACATATTTTAGTAAGAAACTTAGTCGAGCGATGCTTAACTATCCAACCTATGACAAGGAGCTCTATGCCTTGGTGAACGCCTTGCAAACTTGCCAACATTACCTTTGGTCAAGGGAATTTGTCATCCATTCTTATTAACTAAGCTTGAAGTTTTTAAAGTTACAAGGTAAACTCAACAAAAGGCATGGCAAGTGTCTAGAATTTAATGAGATGTTTCCTTATGTTATCAAGTATAAAAAGGGAAAGGAAAACATTGTAGCTAATACGCTGCCACGAAGGTATGTATTACTTACAACTTTACAAACCAAATTACTTGGATTTGAATTACTAAAAACCATGTATGCTAATGATATTGAATTTGGAGAATTGTGGGAAGCATGTTCTAACCATGACTTTCATAACTATTTTAGGCAAGATGTATATTTATTTAAGAAAAATAAATTGTGGGTACCTAAGTATAGCGTAAAGGAAATGTTTATTAAAGAGACTCATAGGAGTGGATTAATTGGACACATTGACATTCAAAAATCTTATGATATTTTATAAGAACATTTTTTTTGGCAAAAAATGAAGCATGATGTTAAGCTTATTAGTGAAAAATGTATTACTTGCTTACAAAAAAAATATAAGGTCATCATGGCTTGTATACACCCTTACCTGTTCCTGAATATCCCTACATTGATATTTCTATGGATTTTGTACTGAGGCTGCCTAGGACCTCAAAAGGAAAAGATAGTATTTTTGTCATTATAGATAGGATTAGCAAAATGGCACATTTTATTACTTATTCTAAAACTAATGATACCACTCATATTGTTGATTTTTTTCAAAGAGATTGTACGTTTGCTCTGCAGGCAAACACAGGGCGCACCAAGGTGGTCTTTGAACCTGGTGATTGGGTGTGGGTTCACTTGCGAAAGGAGCGGTTTCCAAGTCAAAGAAGTTCCAAATTACATCCTAGAGGAGATGGTCCGTTTCAAGTGACTGAAAGGATAAATGATAATGCCTATAAAATCGACCTTCCAAGTAGCTATGGTAATGTGAGTGCCACTTTTAATATTTCTGATTTATCCTTATTTGATGCAGATGACCTTCAAGATTCGAGGGCAAATCCTCTCGGAGAAGAAGGAAATGATGTGAACGTGGGTACCATGATAAGCAAAATAGGTCATTTAAAAGATTATCTACAAGGAATGAAAGGTCCTATGACGAGAAATAGGACCAAATGTATGGAACAAGCACTTGCAGGTCTCATCAAGGAAGTTCAAGAAAAAGACTACGTGGATCCAAGCCCAATTTCAACATGGGATAATTTATGTAGTCATATCATTGAAGGTCTTAAGTAATAAGTTTTATTATTTGTTATGGATCTCATTCAGATTTGATATCTATTTACGAGTTAGTTTTTTTAAATTAGTTACAATTCAAATTGCAATCGAATTAGGATTTCTTATTTGTTATCTTTCTTTACTAGATTAGGTTATCTATATAATCAAAGTTAGGGATTTAGTGAAAAGACAGATTTTGATGAATAATAATATTTCTCTTTGAGAGTTTTCATCTTTGTATAAGTTGATTCCCTTGGTTCTTGGGTAAAGAACTATCCTTGATAGCGTTGGTTCTTTAGACAGGTCGCAGTAAGGGTCATGTTCCTCTTGATAACTTCAGTGCTGTCCGGCAAGTCGTGGTTTGTGTCGGGTCCCTTTATCTTATCTTATCCTATCTTATCTATTCTTATACTAATTCTCAATATGTTCCATTATCGTTTCCGCATTCCGATTCATTCGCGTAGGGTGAATCATATCATTTAGACTTAAGTCATAGTGAAAATTTTAAATTCCTTTCACCAACTTAGCTATCATGGTCGAATGGATTTCCTACCTCATTCAAAAACTTTCTTACACTTTTAATCCTTTATATTTATATGCCAAGGATGCTTAATTATTCCTGGTTTAAGAATTTAAACTCCTTCTTATCTAATTAATCCTAAGGTGGCCGAATGCCACTCCTAAAGTTTAAGGCACCATATTCTATCTTTATTTGACTTAAATTGGCGAATCCTTCTATTTAGAGTTTATGCCATAAATCTTTGCCAAGTTTTAGCTGATTTTAAGGCTTCCTTTCTGTCGTAACCGTAATTACGACGAGACGACGAACTCTTTAAAATTTTAAAAATATAAATATATTTGGATTATGTGGAGTCGCCACCAAATTTTTATTTAAGAGAGAATATTTGGAAAAACCCTAACTTGAGGATGAGATTCTAAGTTCGGGAGTCGGTTACCAGTGGGGAAGATGTTAGGCACCCCACTCGCCTGTTCTGGAGAACAGCACCCTTAAACTGAGTGTGTGATTTCTTGAGAATTGTTTGATCCCTTAGTTAACGCGAAAATAAATAACTTGGTGGAGGTTAGCCTGACATGACTTGATCCTGCTCCTACGTATTCCCTGGTGCAATGAGAAACTCAAGGCTTACGTAGTTCTGGTTTGATTTGAAGGCTTAACCTTCAAAAGGTGCTTGATTTTAAAGGCGAACATGTTGTTGTTTTTTTTAAAGTATTTTAAAGTCCATATATGCATAAGATCCAAGACAACTATGGTTGCACTTGGACCCATACGAATCTCTGAACATTGAACAATAGAAAAAGCTAGCAGTTCGTGCTTAAAAATCGTCGCATGAGACTGAGAGATGCAAAATGAGATTTTTATTTGTTAAAAGAGGGCATTCCTAATCCACATATGCACAAAGCCCAAGGTAACTATGGCTTCACTTGGACCCATACGAATCTCTAAACATCGAACAGCAGAAAAAGCTACCAGTTCATGCTTAGAGCTCGTCGTGTGAGACTAAGAGATGAAAAATGAGATTTTTATTTGTTAAAAGGGGGCATTCCCAATCCACATATGCACAAGGCCCAAGACAACTACAGCTACACATGGACCCATACGAATCTCTAAACATCGAACAACAGAAAAAGCTACCGGTTCATGCTTAGAGCTCATCGCGTGATATTAGGAAATGAAAAATGATTTTTTTATTTGCTTGAAAAGGAGAAGGGCAATCCCAATCCACCTATGCACAGGGCCCAAGACAACTACGGTTGCACTTGGACCCATACGAATCTCTAAATGGCCAACAACAAAAAAAGCTACCAGTTCGTGCTAAGAGCTCGTCGCGTGAGATTAAGGAATGCAAAAATGAGTTTTTTATTTTTAGGTCGACGAATAAATGCGGGGCTTGATTTGGATTAAGAAAAATACAGGGACGCTTGGTTATAATCTTGGGAAATTTAGGGGCCTATTTGTAATTTTGGAAGGTGCGGGGGCCTAATTGTGAATTTTGAAAAGTGTAGGGCCTAATTATAATTTTAGGAAACTTATAGGCCTAATTATAATTTTGAGAAATTTAGGGGCTAAGTGCAATTAAGAGGAATATAGGGGTCTGAACGTAATTATTGGGAGTACAAGGGCCCAAGTGTAATTATTAGGAGTGTAGGGGCCCAACTGTAATTATTGGGAGTACAGGGGCTTACTTGCAATTAAGGACTAATCATAATAAAAAAGGGTGCATTGACTCGTCAAATTGCCGTCTGTGGGATTTGAAGGCCTGCCAAGGGATTATTAGCCAATGCCTTAACCACTTGGGGTATCAAGGATCCATTGCACATGCTTGTCTTTGAATGTGACTTCATCGGTAGGTCCTGCGGCTACCTTTTCCTCATGCATGTATTCTCCCCCTCCTGTTGGGCGTCCATGCAACGAAGCCCTTTTGTGGCCTACAATCACCGTCGGGAGGATCAGCTTCCTGAGCCCTGCACTCTACCCCTAGGCGCGCCGAATTCTCTCATTTAAGTAGCCCAACTCGAACGCCTTGGGAGTTATATGCAAGGAATCGAACCAGGGTCTAGCGTCTTGGCCAAATGTTTGTGCTCCATTAAACTATGCCTCCGTTTTGTTAAGTGGAACTAGAGGATTGGGGGGTGGGTATAGACTAAGCTACGTGGGGTTTTGTGTGCTTCCTTTGCCATCGCCATGAGCCCATGTATGCATGCGCTTTGTAGGATCTTTTATATCAGCTTAGGCTAAATGAAATGGCTCCTGCCGCCCTCAACCTTGGCGCTGTGACTCCCTCCGAGAAAGGTGTTTCAACCCTTGACCAAGGGGGACCATGAACCTACCACAGTCACGCTCATGCATGGGGTGTTTAGTAACCTGATATGAACTCCTTTGAAGGCGTTGGGTAGCCATTCTTGCCACTGAATGGGTAGTAGCCAAAGAGCACCGTCCACCCCAAGCAGAGTAGGGACCGTCACGATCGTCATCCTCCTCCATTCCTTCGTGGGTGGAGCGAGCCTAAGATAGCAGCTGCCTAGACCTGGTACCAGGTAACGCATGTGGTCGTGGCGGTGTTCGGCCTTCTGCCAAAGATCTGGCTATTGGCGATTTGAGCTCCTCCCACTAGAATGTAACGCAGGTTCAAAGGCGGGTCGATATGCTAGTGTAGTAACCGATCATGATCACTCAGCTCCGCCCTTTAGGGTGTCCTTTTTGACTTTGATATCAGGCTTTTGGAGGGCTGGATTGTTGGCTTTAGCCTGAACACGTGTGAATGTACGCGCGCGCATGCGCCTGAGAATTTCCAACTACTACTTGCAGGCATAGGCCCTCTGTTTCACTGGAGATTTAACAGAGCATGTAGGCTAGGTTAGCCTCAACGTATGCTAGCTTTGGTGAGACTTGTTCGGGGTTGGAAACCTTCCCAACGTTCGTCTCAATGCATCTATTAATCTCAATGCCTCCCTAAGGTCTAACGATACCTCTATACGATTATTTCTCTTTAACTATGATTCTTATCGGCGATCGTCACTGTGTCTATTTGTAATTTCTAGTACCACTATCATACAATTTCATATTTACTCTATCATTTGCACGCAATGCTTGATTGTTAATTCGATTTATACCGTTTTATCTTACTTGATTTATTCATGATTCGAGAATATCACAGGGAATACGACTAACTTGCACGGAGTGAAGCGGAATCTGTGATCACGCTCGTATGCTAGGCTCGTTGCTACTTGTGGCGTCCTTCTTCCTATTTCCCGATCACTCCTTGCTGCTACACCAACGACGAGTGAAAGTTTCAATGTACTTTCACTACTATGAAAATTTCCCGAATCCCTTTAGAGCATGAGAGAGCTCCTGTGCCAACTCTTTCTGTTTTCCATTTTTCTTTCACCCATCCTTTTTCCAACCCTTTCCTTTGGTCCAGGGACCCTATTTATAGGTCAGCCAATACCCCTCTTAGGGCCTCCACTTTTTATTCTTTTGGACCTCTCTTTGTTTATATTATTATGCATTTTTATCATTATTATCTTTTATTTTGTCTTATTTTTCTTACCCTTTATTTTCGCTTATTGTGCTTGTTGTTCTTATTTTTCAATTTTTTTACCTTTATTATTACTATATATTTTTTATGCATTTTCTCATATTTTCTTTATTTTTTATTTTCTTTCGTTTTCTTTTATTTTCTTTTTATTTTATTTTATTTTTCCTTTATTTATTGTTTTTATCCATTTTTTAATTTTTATGCTTTGTTTGTTCTTTTTATTATTGTCCTTTTTCTTTTTTATTTTTAATTATTATATTTTTATTTTTTTTATTATTATTTTCCTTTTTTTTTGCATTACTTATTTATTTATGATTTTTGTTTGTTTCTTTTTTTGTCTATTTCTTCTTCATTTGTTATTTCCTCTTTTTCTCTCTATTTTTATTTCAAATTGTCATTTAATTGCCGATTAGTTTATCAATGAGGGTTCGGACATAATTGAGTGTTTACAGTTTGCCCTTGTTTACTTATTTTCTGCCAGATAATATGAGAGATGATTCTTTGAATTATTAGGGTAGGAGATAAGTAAAGACGTGAACACATTATGTCCGAGGCGGCTTTCGCAGAAGCATGGAAAACCTTGGGCTTGAAGATGGATCCCTGGGAGATGACGGCTTCTGAATGACTTTGCCGGCTTATGGGACTTATGATTTAATTTTTGAGACTGTCCATGGATTCAGATCTAGACATTTTATCAAACATGTCCACCATAGTAAGAAATTCAATAACTTTCAAGCTTTAAGCATAAAAATATTCAAGATATCATTTTTCAAGATAAATAAGTGTAGATCCACTATATCTACTCCAAGATCCATCCATATCATATCATAAACACTTCAAAAATTTTACTAATGACCTCTCAAAACTTCCCAAGCATCAAAAATGGATTTTTAAAGAATTTAAAGCGATTAAATTTCTTTTGAGATGGCTAGAAGAACTTTAATCAATCCAAACATCACTTTAACTCTCAATAATCACTAAAAATGAGTGATGCTCATTTTCAACCATTCAAAGGCAGCCTTGAGCTCTCATGAGTTCAAACAAAAAGAGATCTATGGATCTTAGAGAAGAGTTCCACAAAAAGAAGAAAATAAACCATAGAAATTAAGATTTAAAGCTTAAAAGACAAAGTAGAAAATCCGACTTGATGGAGACTTGGTGTGGGGTTGTGGTCGCTGAACTTGGTCTCTCCTTGATGGTCCACAAAGAGCTTCTTAGCGATGGTGGTGGAGCTTGGTGTTTAGAGGTTGATTTTAGCTTAAATCTCAAAGATGGAAACTTAAGCTTACAAGGAAAGGCTAGAGTTTTTGGATTAGGTTTAACCCTAAGAGAGTTTGGAGATATTTTCTAAGTGTTTAGAAGGTAAAATATGAAACAAATGAAGCCTTCCAAGGTGCTAAGTGGATTTGGTCAAGCAAGGTCATTTCAGGAATAATTTTTCACTTAAGGGGAATGGGTAATTTTGCATGAAATTTTTATTTTCTAATATAATTTAAAATATGAGAAATTATCCTTTTAGAATTAGATTAGTGCTAATTAGGCTTAGTTTGTCATTAATTAAGTTTAACTTATCCCAAACATGGTTAATTTTAATTAATCAAGGTTAATTAACCTTAACCATAGTTACTTTTTTATTTTATGCATTTACTTTTATGTTGACTCATACAGTGATTCATCACCATGTTTTTCACATGTAACTTTCGTGCAAACCAAGGCCCACTTTTAGCTTCTTCCTCACACTTTCTTGCCTTCTTGACCCTCCAGGGGTATTTTTGTAAATTCTTTTAGTATTATTCAAGAAGTTTCCAAATTGTTCATCTGACAAATCTAACACTTATTAGTTTGTTCCTATGTTAATATAATATCATTTGATATGTTTTTGGGAACAATTTAGCACTTTGCAGAAAGTAGAGGTTTCTAGGGGTGTTTTGGATGTTTTTAGAGTTTTCTGAGGGCTTTTTTGTCCCTTCTTTGTTTCTAATTATTTTCTCATGAATTTTGTTCATTCTTAATAATCTCTAATCCCTTAAAATATCTTTTAACTCTTGTTTTATATTTTTCCTACACATTATTTGGGTTGCGTAAGTGTAGGGGTATTTTCATCATTTGCGCCAAACTTTCTAATTTCTATATCTTTTGCTCTTATTCCTACTTTGTTTCTCACTAAAGGTTATTTGTAACCTTAAGGGTTCATTAGAATAATTTATGGGTGTTACAGAGTATATAACACATTTGTAACTAGGAAAGTACTGCAATATACAAAAAAGTAAAAACATGTTAGAATGAAACAATATGGAAGTTTCAATTAAATTAAGAATTATAATACACATGGAATCAATTTAAAGTTACATACCCCTATTGGGATCATATTTTGATTTTCTAAGATGATTTCCTTCATAAATCTCATAACATAATAGCCACAATCTACATCGTTTAGTTGATGAGGACACTATTAAAACAAAGATGAAAATTTGTCAGATAAGTTATGTCATTTTCTAAATAATAGTGTAAAGTTTTATAAATACCTCTATAGTGATCCATCTAATTACATTCAATTTATATTTTGATACCTTAACTCCTTTGGCATCCCTATAAATTTGGAAAGCTCTAAAATAATAAATAGAGACAATATAAGTAAATGTTTAAGGTTACATAGATCTATTAAAAATAACAATTATTTATCGTTTAAACATGTTCTTCATAAATGGTTGATCTCTTGGATCCCTATGCACAAAATCCAAATAATATATTATTTCAATTTTGGCATTGATAACAATTAACACCCAATGTTCCCTATAAAAATAATGCTCATTTAATAACTCTTAAACAATGCACAATTACTCAAATTCATTTCAAAAGCCTTCTATAATAGATAATGAGATATGGATGTAACATCTAATCCAACCTCGTGTATTTGTGTATTAAAATATAGTCAAATAGATTAAGAATTCTCTACCTAATCTTATAAATATGTACAATTTACCTTTTTTTTGCTAAAGTTAAGCATAACCCATACATGATCTCCTATATAGATATGAAAGATTTGATGCTTTTTCTCTAATTTTATTGCTTATTTCTTGTAAAGACATTCTTATAAATATATATTCTTCAAATATATTTAAATAATAAGTATAACTAATTATATTGTATGCATCACATTATATTAAGTTGGAACTTTGGATCTTTCCGCTTATTTATAAATGATTTCCATACATCTTTAGTTATAATGTCTGCATATTCTATGGGTGGATGGTGAGGTGGAGGGTTAAATAAATTGTTGTCAGCATCATACAATTATGTAGTTGTAATGTAAGATCTGAACCATTAATGCATTTTTCTAGCTTTTATAATTTATAATGTCAATGGCTATCATCAACATCAAAAGTTATTTGTAAAATAAAATAAATAAAGTATCAAACCAAATATGTATACATAAGAAATAATAATTAAATAAGACATAAAATCATTATATTACCTCTATATTATTGCAAATGTTATTTTTTTTATATGATTCAAGGTAGTATTATTCCAATTGTCACAATTAATTGGTACCAAGTGTCAAGTAATAGTTATAAGATAACTCATCAATTGATCTCTATTGGGCTTAATCGGTTGACCTTTTGCATTCCATTGAGCCTAATAAAATGAATTTATATTTATAAAGGAAATGTGATAATATATTATATTAGTAAGTGTATTACCTTAAGTTTGACTCTTTGTTTTTTGAAAGAAGAACTTTCTTCTTGATAGTCACTCCACGTTTTTTTTTCCTGAGTGTTAGGAGCATCATCTTCATGGGAGGATTCCATTTACCTTCAATCATATTAGAATATTTTTAAGTCTAGTACACCAAAATTATTATTCTAAATAACAAAATTAATTTATATACAAAGTTTAAACTAACCTTTTTCTTTTCCTTGTTGGATTAACACTAGTTTGTCTCTTATTGATACAAAATAATGGATTGACCTAAATCATATCTTCATGATCATATCTCATATAGAGTTTATCATTTACTATAGGATCACTCTCAAGTGAGTGTGACATTTCTAAGAAAGGATCATCCTCAATATTAGTCTCTTCATGAAAGTAGTCGTGATTTTCATATATTTTGTTGGATAGAAGCACAATGGACCACTTTTTATCAATAGGATTAGTGGCATAGAATACTTGTTGAGCTTGAGATGCTAGAATAAAAGGTTAATTTTTATATTTATCCCTACAAAAATCCCAACTCATCAATTTGAACACCATTATTAGTGTCAACCCACTTACAACCAAACATAGGCTCCCAGAACTTTGTATAATCCAACTCCAATATTTGTTGAAGGATCCCGAAATGTGACATGTTTGCATATATAGGATTTTGGTCTTTAACACTTAATACATGCAAAGTTTGTGCTACAAGGATCAGACCACTATTTTGTATTGGACTTTGACTACGATGTTCTTTTATAGAGAATGTATACTCATTAATAAGATAACCAGGGTAAGAAAGGACATCAACACTTGGACCACTTGCGAAACATCTCAAATTATTTAAAATTGAAGAAGGATTTACAACTAGCTCAGCAAAAATGTGTTCTTTAAACCATGTTATAAATTTTTGATTATGTTCTCTTGTTATCCAACTTTCATTCCCATTTAGGTTCAAACTTCCAAGTATACATTTATGTCTATCAATAAATGGTTGCACACCATTTGTATTATGTAAAACATATAATTATGCTTGCTCCCATTTATTGTCATTATTTTACTTCCCAAAATTCCTTCCCCCTCTATTCTCTTTGGTAGCGGGACTTTGGAAGTCCTATGGAATAAACATTGCTTAGGTATTCAGTACAAAATTGAATAGATTCTTTAACTATATATCTTTCAACGATACAACCTTTAGGCGACTTTGATTCTTTACATATTCTTTTAATATCTTCATATAAATCTTGATTGGGTACATCCATCTCATATATAAATTGGTCCACATAATTGAGTCTCCGAAACAAGGTGAATGGTTAGATGAACCATTATGTCAAAGAATGAAGATGGAAAATACATCTAAAGCTCACACAAAGTTACGATAATTTCTTTACACAGAAGGAAACCTCTCAGGGTCAAGTACTTTACTACAAATCATCCTTAAAAAGAAGCATAACTTAGTCATAGTTCCTCGTACCTTTGGTATACTAACCGGTACCAAATGCTTCATGAGAATGTGACAATCATGAAACTTTAAACCTTTTAACTTGAGATATTTCATTGATATAGGGTTTCTAATATTTGAAGAATATCTTTTTGGAACTTTAACTTTATAAGGAATTTACAATATGTAATTTTCTCTGGTCTAGATTGAGTATGAACTAGCTGGAGGTAAATACATATATTTTCCATTCTGTATTAGTCCTAATTCTGTCCTTATTCCCATATCAATTAAGTCTAATCTTGAATTGATGCCAGCTTTACTCTTTCCTCGCATATTAAGTAGTGTACCAATGAGACACTTACAAATATTTTTTTTTTCAATATGCATCACATCAATGAAATGTATAATATATAATGACTTCCAATATGGAAATTCAAAGAAGATTGAACTTTTCTTCCATCCATTTGCAACAAGCTCTTTGGCAAAAGGTTTGCCAAATTTAATCTTCAAATCCTTTACCTTTTCAAATAATAGATCACTTGTCAATGAATAAGAGGCCTACCATGTGACACTCACAAATTTTCATAATGAACTTTTTAAGTCACAATAATCTCGAGAAGGAAACTAATTAGGTTTTGGAACCAAAAGTAGAGAAATTAGAAAGTTTAATGCAAATGACGAAAAATGATCCTACACTTGGGCAACCCCGATAATGTGCAAGAGAAATATAAAACAAGAGTTAAAATACATTTTAGAGGGTTATAGAATATCAATAATGATTAATATTAATGAGAAAAACATAGCACACATAGAAGGGACGAAAATGCCCTAAAAAAACTTCAAAACATCTAAAACGTTCCTAGAAAGTTAAGCTTTCTGCATAGACCTAATTAGTTGCCACAAAAAAAAATATCAAATGACCTTAGACTAACTTGGGAATGAACCAAAAAGTGTTATAATTGTTAGAGGAATAATTTGGAAATTTTTCGGGTAATGTTGAGAAAAATGTCAAAAACGCCATAGAGGGTGGGAGGGCAAGAAAGTGTGAGGAAGAAGTCAAGAGTTAACCCCACATGGTGTGCACGAAATTTCCATGTGGAATCATGATGATGAGTCACTAGGTAAAGTCCACCCAAAGTAAACTCATAAAAGACAAAAATAATTAATGCTAAGATTCCTTTAACCTTGGTTAAAGCTAAATAATCTTGATGAATTAATTAACCATGCTTAGGGAAAGATAAACATGATTTGTGACAAACTTAGTCTCATTAACACTAATCAAGTTATAAAAAGATAATGTCTTGTATTTTGAATTATTTTGGAAAATAGAAATTCAATGCAAAATTTTCAAAATATCCTTAAGTGAAAAATTAATCCAAGTTTACCCTTGTTTGGATGAATTCACTAAGTTACATGGGGGACCTCCTTTGGTTCATATTTCACTCACTAAACACTTAGAAAAATTTTCCTCTCTCCAAGTTAAACCAAGTCCAAAAATCTTAACCTTTCAGATTTAAGATAAAATCAAGCTTTAAACACTAAGTCCCACCCCTTTCACCAAGAAGATCTTTGTGGACCATCAAGGGGGGCGGGGGCTTGTTCAGCCACCATAGCCCCACCATAACCCCATACCTAGTCATCATCAAGTAGAATTTTCTACTTTGTCATCTTAAGCTTTAAATCTTACTTTTTATGGTTGGTTTTCTTTCTTTTGTGGATCCTTTCTATAAAATCCATAGATCTTCTTTTTTTGAACTCATGAGGGTTGAAGGAGGCCTTTGAATAGTTGAAACTGAGCATCACCAGTTTTTAGTGATTTTTGGAAAATAAATTGAAGTTGGTTGGTTTAAAATGCTTCTAAGTAACTTTGAAGAAATTTAACCGGTGAAAGTTATCTTAATATCCACTTTGATGATTTGGGAAGTTTTGAGAAGTAATAAGTAAAGCTTTGAAGTGTTACTAGAAGGATATTGATGGATCTTAAAGTAGATCTTGTGGATCTACACTTTGTTGTTTGAAAAAAAAATGCTATCTTACATGTTTTTATGTTTAAAGCTTGAAAGCTATTGATTTTATTGCTATGGTGGACTTGTATAATATTATGTCTAGATTTCAACCCATGGACTTAAATATTAAAAATTGAAATAAAAATTAATTCAAAAACCCCAAAAGCTTGCTTTGAGCATAGATATAAAAACTACATAGTGAAAGTTGTAATTTTGGAACCAAAAATGAAACAAGCACCACAAGATAGCTATGAATCTCTTTGACCATGACCCAAGCTGTAGAGATTGGACAACCCTTGTATGGATCAAGTGCTTAAGGTTCTATAAGTGCAGAAATCATGAAACCAAGGTTGTTTGAGAAGGAAATTTGGAAAGAGGACCTTGGAAAATCTTAAGGCAACATTCGACCATAGTTGTGAACTTAAGGATAAAACTTAAAATTTTTAAAAGTGATACAAACCATGTAACTAAGTTCTGAATGATGTTAAACAACTTTTAGAAGAATAGAATTTGAGCTAAAATGACCTAAAAACCACTAGGTGTGCATTTGGCCACCTTAGTGTAATTTAAGGAAAAATGAGCTTAAAATTTGGTTAATGGTGTATTAAGAATTTTCATTAGGTAAATGGAAAATTTAAAGGCATAAGGAAGGTATAAAAGTGGCTAAGTTCATAATAACCAAAGTAGATAAATTTTTTTAAGTGAAATCCATAATTAATACTTAAGCTAGATTTCAAAAAGGCACAAGTTAGTAATTAAAAAGGAACCATGGATTTATGTGGAGAAGAGTAGTCATTCGGCCATGACCCTTAGGATTAGATAAGACCTAAAAATTAACTAAACTTGGTAAACTTGTATCCTAAACTTTAAGTAGAAGAATTGGTCAACCTAGGTTAATTAGAGATGAAATTGAATGCCCTAAACTTTAGAAGTGGCATTCAGCCACTTTAAGGTTAATTAGTCAAGAAGGAGTTTTAATTCTTAACTAGGTTTAACTAAGGATCCTGGGCATATATGTATAAGGATTAAAAGTGTAAGGAAGTTTTAAAAATAGTTAAGGGCCACCTTAGGGTAAATTGATCATGAAGGAGATTTAATTATTAACTAGTATTAATTAAACATCCTAAACATATAAGTAGAAGGAATTAAAATTGAGAGTAGGTTTTAAAAAGGTTAAGGATCTCATTTGAACATATTAGCTAAGTTAGTGAAAAAAGTTAAGAATTCACTATAATTTAAGATTAAACGTAGGCATGCATAAATTAAGTGATTAGGAATGAACTAGGAGTAACGTAGAAGGTTGAGAGAATTAAGTCTCTTGAGTGATTTAAATCATAAAAGGTTAAAGAGTTAAATTAGTTGGACATGTACTGGATGCATGTCATTATGTTATCCAAATGTGATTTATAAGTCAACTTGTGATGTTTTATAAATGTACATTATTTAATGAGAGTTATATATTGAATGATGATAAGTATTGAAAAGGTGATGCTATGTATGATGAATTTATATGATTGATGATCTAATAGAATTTGAGATCTAAATGTGCATAACATATTGGTTGAATATTTTTTAGGCATGCATGATTATCTAGAAGCCTTTAAAATGGACCTAAATGGTTCAAGGGGTCACTAAACAAACTTATGTGAAATGTTAATCTAATCTTAATGTTCCTTGTGCACATCCAACAGACACTGAGAGTCCTACTGAAGAGGAGACAAAAAGGTTCTCCTAGGAGATAGAAGGATTCTCCAAAAATCCTTCTATTGTGAAGACAAAAAGGTTTTTCACTTATTATGAGATGGTGACGACCATATAAGAATGAGCCCATATCCTTAAGAATAGATGGTAGAGTAGTAGAGCCAGTGAGAAGATATTATTTGGCTGTTTATAATATATGTCTATGTTTATAGAATTCCTCGAAGTTGTGGAATAGAAATTAAAATTCTCCAAAGTTATGAAATAGAAAATAAAACAGATAATGTATAAGACATAGAACAAAATATGAGTAAAATAATATTTGTATTGTGATCCTAAATTTATGAAGTATAAGACAGATATATGCTTATGTATTAATGGTTGTTTTTGTATAAAAATAACCCACTTTAGTAGGAGTGTTTGAAATATTAAAAGAAAATATTGTATGTATGTCATGATTTTTCTAATAAACTGAAGTGACTGGGACGAAAGGGATGACACTATATATAAAGTAGAAACCTAGTTTATCACTCATTCTTTCCCCACTTTCTTCCCAGACAACAACCATGTCTTTTGTGATGGTGGTGGTCTACATTGACATTAGCAATGTGGATTGATTGGCGAACCCTCATGGTCTTTTAATCATAGAGCAAGCCAACGTTAGAATCTGTTTCTTGTTAGGACATCTGTTTATCTCTGAAGTATTGAACCTAAACATTTTGACAATGGAGTTTGCAATTCCTTTGAAGGAATTTCACCCTAACAGAGTCTTCCCACCTCCTCTCGGCTACTATAGGCAACAGACAGCCACTGATAAAGAATCCTTTTCACCAGAAGGAGAGACTGATCCTTAGACTCCATCTCATTACCATAATTTGTCACATTTATGGTCCTCTCAAAGAAGCTCGCCTTACCTGATGTAGTATCCATTCCAAGCCTACCAGGAGCTGCCTAGTGGGATAGTCATGTTGTTGGTGAACCATTTGTTTTTCTTTTTATTAGTTTATGCATTTTTGGGGAGAATACATTGTTGCTAGTCTTATTAGAAATCAGGGTCAACTTAGGGTACATATAGGTTGAGCATGGTGGCCTTTAAAGGTCATGGGATTTTTTGGATTTCCTAAAAATGTGAAGAGACAACCCACGGCAGAGAACAATTTAATTGTTAGTGTATTAGACTCAGGAAAAAAAATCAAAATATTAATATTAAGTAAAATTAGAAATATTTAATTCCATCTATTTATTTTGGGTTATATTATATACTGTGATATTTTCATAGTTTTTCATAATACAGTGATATTTTCACATACTTATATTATATACCACTAAAGTTATATCACCACTAATACAGTGATATTTTGACATACTTATTTTCACATACTTATATTATAATTCCTACTAAAATATCACATAAACCATTCATTATACAAGATCAACTCATAATATCACAGTATTTTTTAACTAAAATATAACTTTAGTGATATAATACTATGTAATGAAGGTAGTAGGAAATGGTATAATAATATGTAGCAGAGGTAGCAGTACTATAATCATCTCTAAAAAAAACCAAAGGAATGGTATCATGCATATATTATACAGCATCCAAGCCAAATACCTTTTTGCGACGGGTCTTAATTTATTTAAATTTTGATTGCATAAACTATGCACCTTTTTTTTAAAAAATTTATTCTACACTACATAGATTTAACACAACACAAGCCAGGAATGCAATCAACAATTCTGATCTAGATATTCAAATACGAACAACTTTGCTGCAAAATGAAATAATTGTCTCATACCAGTTAGGTGAAAAGGTGAATTGATATAAATTTAATCTCATTAAAAGAGTGGAGACAATTGACAAGAAACTATCTGAAAAATAAACCAAACAAAAGCCAAGCTCTCATAATCAGCAAACTATTTGATTAATAGATGTATAGTATAGGTGGTACACGTATAAGATCAAATTCTCCAACAACCGACAAGGGGTATACCAATATGCCAAACAAACATAGTAGATTACATAGAAAATCATATAAGATAAGTCCAATATATAAACCTAATAGTTGGATTTTAAAAGTGAAGTAGTAAAGTCTAACAAGTAGGGAAGGGAGAGCCACAGACATTAGCAACAAACAGGTGTAGAAGGGTTGGAGGAGGTGATGGCATTGGCACATGCACTCAACTACAACATGTTACATGTCACTGCCAGTGACACCTTTGTTTGAGCAAGTAGCAGAGTAAGCATAAAGCACAATGTTGCATATGAGGTCTTCATTCTCCAATTAGAAGAAACTGAGAAAGAGTATAAAACACAAAAAAAGGATGGATGCATAAGGGTTTGACACTCTTCACTATTTATAATGCCAATGGCATGGGACAGGATCTAATATAAATGTTACTTTGTAAGCATTAGTGATGTCCTTAGGACAAGCTTAATGATTACTATCTAAGGATGAATGGGGATTAGTGCTAAAGTTGGAGGCCCCTATTTGTCTATCATCATCAATTTGCGGAGACTCCCTTTTCTATTCCTTTTGCTTTATTGCGTATTCATTCATCATGTATTAGACTCATTCAACTCAGGTATTGCTAGGGGCTTATAGCTTTGCCACCATCATTACAAAAGGAACATGTCTGGGTAATCATTTACAACTTATGTAATCAAAGCATAAGTGTTTTGTGTAATTTCAAATTAAAAAAATGAATAAACTTTATTTTAATCTCTAACGTTATACCCCATAACAAATGGTGCTTTAACTATAAACAATTACAATTGAACACAAACTAAAAGAAATGGAGAGGGTAAATAATAACTACTTATGTAGATCATAAGCCTCACACTCGGTGAAAAAAACCAATGTTGGAAAACCTCTATTGTCACACCTGAGGCAAATGATTTCCTGCAACAGGTACAGAACAGATGCATAATTTTACCAAAATGGTTCAATAAGAACATAAATGCAACTTCAAACATGCACTCTGTTCTAAAATTCAGGCTAGTAGCTTCTTACCTCAGAGAGTTGAAGGAATGGGATAAATTCTAGAAATCTGAAACTGAAAATGATTCTTATGCTTGTCTACGACTGAATCAAATTAGGGAATGCTGATTATAATCCTAAGGCCTAGAGCAAACGGGTGAAGAAATGAGAAATTGTACTTGTGGAACCAAATTAAGGGATGAAAGATTAAAAACGGAACGTGAAATACCTGTATTGTTCTACACATATCATAGATAATAAGGTTATAGTGGTAATTTAATATATCACAGGGCAAGTATCATCTTTCCCATCCCGACCCCTATCCCCGATTTAAAAAATCAGGTTTTCCCCGATCCTGGTCAACGCGGGTTTTCCCCGTCAAAATCGGGGCGGGGCGGGGCAGGTACCCATAAGTCCGGATCCATTTGCCATCGTTGAAGTTACTCCTCAACCTCTCCCCTTCTCAAAGTTTCACTAGTTTCACATGGTTTTAACAACTTAGAAGTTTTTCTCTAGGTGGCCGAATGGCACCTTTGTGCTCTTCAATTTTGCTAGTCTTATACATATCCACCTTTTAAGTTTCTAACTTGTTTAAGTCAATTTAATTTGACATGGTTGAGTGATGCTCAAGCCTTTTCCAAACTTCTTCTAAACTTTTAATTCTTTAATTTTACATAACAAAGCTTCTTAAGGTAACTAAACCAAGTTTTCACTCTCATTTCTTCCCATTTAACTCTGAGTGGCCAAATGTGAGTTCTTGATTCCTAAAGCTCTTTAGCTTATTTTTACCAATTGAAGACTAATTCATTTATTGATACCTAGCTTAGAAATTTTGAAGACTTCTTATCCATCCTTTGTAAGTCATGGCTGAATGGCTTAACTTGGTTTTCCAACTATATGTTCAATTCCTAATTACTTATCTTATGCATACCTAGGTTTAGGCTTGACTTCATTTTTACTAACTTAGTGATTCTGTCCAAATGGGATCCTTAACCTCGATAAGACATACCCCTAATTTTAATCTCTTATAGTTATATACCAAGGATGTTTGCTTAATGCAAGTTAAGAATTAAATCTTCCTCTAAATCATTTTATCCTAAAGTGGTTGAATGGATCCTTTGCCTATTTTAAAAATTTCTTACACTTTAAATCCATTATACCTATGTTCCGAGGATCCTTAATTAAACATAGTTAAGAATTAAAACTCCTTTTAATCCATTATACTTATGTCTTTTTGAAATCTAGGTTAACTGTTGATTATAAATAAAATAGGTTTGTATTGAAAGAAAGGCTCTCTTCATTTGTGTGGTTTTGTAGGTCATAATTGGAGGATAAAACTTAAGGAAAAAAGGGTCAATAAGGAGCTTGGAACTTGAAGCTTGAAGAATTGACAATTGAAGGCCAATTTAGCTTGTTGAGTAATTTGTATTGCATTTGGGTTCTTTGTACATTTTAGGCTTAAAATTTTGTACTTAGGTACTTTGGACTTGTAAATCTTAGCAAATTGTAGTAGGTTCTCATTCGTGGTATAATTTAAAGTTCAATTTGTAATTTTGGTGAACAAGGACATTCATACTATGCCTTTGGTGTAGGATTCTCACTATTAAAAGTTACTTTGTCAGTGATTTGTGAATGAAAGAAGTATAAAGGGGTGCTACTTGTTTGAGTGACTTTCCTTGCTTAATTGATAGCAGTATGTTTTTTCCTTTTGCTAGGCCAAGAGGGCTAGGTATCATTTCTTAACCCTTATGTGTTGTGTACCCTAGAGACATAGGATTTCTTGTTAAGTGCTTTGGTTATTTTACCTAATTTTAGTGTAAGAAATTCAGTGGTGGAGAGGGTTTTCATTTTGCAAATGAGTTCCCATGATAACTTCCTTAGAAACCGAATGGAACAATTAACCACTAGGTTAGAAAGGGTTTTTCAAACTCAAGCTAAGACCATTGAACAATGCCTACATAATTTAGAAAGAAGAAATTCACATAAGTGTTAAAGAAATCAAATGGAAATTAAGACTAGTAGGTCACAGAAAGAGGTTACAATAGTGAAGAGGAGGAGATATCTAAATGGAATGTCAACTTCTTTAGGAAAAATAGAGATCATAAAGGTAAAAGAAAAGGCCTGCCACAAAGAGAGAGACCATCTTCAAGGGATAGACTTTTCTCATCTAAAAAGTCATCAACACCTAAAAGAACCTCTCAAAGGATAGATCGACATAGGGGCACAATAAACATAGGAAACCCTAATTTAAGTAAGAGTGGGGAGGATACCATGGCTAGGTTTCTAGATGGACTTAGGGATGAAATCAGAGACATAGTTGAACGCCATCATTATTTGAGCCTTAATGACCTTTACCACCAAGCCCTTTAGGTAGAATCCCACACAAGAAACATGGAATGTTAGGAAGAAGGACTCTAGCTTTAAACCTAGGAAATTTAAGGATGCCAAGGAGTTCAAGGGAAAAGTCCTAAGCTTTCCCTTATGCAAAGTGTCTTCCATCAATTGCTTAAAGTGTATAGAGAGAGGCCATATTACCTCTTAATGTCCAAATAAGAAAACCATGATCCTTAAGAATAATGCTGACTGTTCTTCACTAGAGTCCACTAGCTCTAGTTCCACTTCCTTTTCCTTTGAGGATGAAGCCCTAGAGTATGCACATGAGGGAGACTTTCTAGTAGTTAAGAGGTTATTGGATGGTGTGGCTAAGGGGAGGAAGAAACACAAAGAGAGAATATCTTACATACTGGATGTTTTGACAAAGGGAACAAATTCTCCTTGATTATAGATAAGGGTAGTTGCACTAATATGGCTAGCACTAGGTTAGCCACAAAATTAGAGTTAGTAACCACGCCTTATCCTAAGCCATATAAGCTTCAATGGCTTAGTGATAAAGGATATTTTTTGGTTACCAACAACTACTCCTCACCTTCACCATCAGAAGGTGTAAGGACAATGTCACCTATGATGTTATCCCCATGGAGGCTAGCCATGTGCTATTGAGAAGGTCATAAAAATATGATAAATTTTTTTGTCATGATAGGCATACCAATAGATATTATTTCTTATTCAATTCCCAAAACGTAACTTTGGTTCCCCTAAGCCCTAGTGAGGTTTGTAAGGAACAGGTGCACATGAGGAAGAAGAGGGCTAAAGAAAGGAAGGAATTAAAGGAGAAAAAGACTAAGGGTCCTATAAAGGATATATCTGAACTTAGGAACATGCCAATAGAACCAAGGATAGTAAAGCAAGTGGTGGCTAGGATGACCATTAACCTAGTGTTGTCTAAGGAGAAGATCTTGCTCCCAGAGGAAGAATATATCCCTAGGTTCATCCAACCACTCTTAGCTGAATTTGAGGACATCTTCCCAAAAGAGATGCCAATAGGGTTTCCTCCCTTAAGAGGCATGATAAACTTCCATTTTTTTCACTATGTCTATAGGTTTTAGGCATAATTACTACATGATTAAGTATAATTTCACTTATAATTACACCTAATAACTTATTTTTGCAGGAATGGTCAAGAGAGCAGAAAATTCAAGAAAGGCAGATTTTGGGCTAAAAAGATGGTAAAAGGGACATAAAACAACTAGAGCACAAAAATGGACAAAAACGCCACTTAGTAGTCCAGCACAACCATGTAGACCTAAGTACAGTCATGTCAGCATGAGGCTACATAGCCGTGCCAATGTGCTTCAGCACGGCCATGCTAACATCACATAGCACAGTAGTACCAACTTAGTAGTAAAGACATTTCATGCGACTAGTAAGTAGTGCCGCGTTAACCCTAGTGATGAAGGAGGGCATCTCAGTCAACCCCAATGATGCAGAGGTGTCCTAATCATCCTTACAGCATTACAAAGACCTAGAATGGTTGCAACGATTTTAGGGGAAGCTAGAGCAGGCCCAACCTACGATGTTAAAAAGCCCTAATTCTGCACCTATAAAAAGGAGGCTCTACCACACTTCTCAATACACCATTCATGGCTTCCAAAGGTACACCTCAAAACACCAATACCTTTTCTCTCGAGGAGTTCACTTTTCTCCAAAGGAGAGCAACACTGTTCTCTCTGAGCATAACACTACCTTTCCCTATTTCTCATTTCTGGCCTCTCTATTCTCAATTCTTCTTTTGACATCCTCCTGTAGGATCTTTGATGTAAAGGTGGAAAGAGATGGTTTTTCTGGATCAATGGAGGTTACAATTTGGTGAAGAATGGATGAGGAATGGATCCGAACTAGGCCTTAACTTGGAAGTGTCACCTCTTGTGGAGGATGGGCTTCTTCTCCTCCATCATGAGTAACCATAGATGAGGAGGTTCCTTAACCACAAGTCTAGTTCTATAGGAAGCATAGGGAGAGAATTTCTTTAATAAAGATTGAGTAAAAACTCAGAATTTCATTCAAAATGAACTCGACATTGAAAATTACATAATGATGCCTTTACATAATGAATTCAGCCTAATACTGGTGCCTTCTTCACTCCTCAATCTAGTCTCAACTTGGGCCAGGGAAATCCTAAAAATCCTAAGACAAAAAATAGGGAAATTTAGCCCAAGACAAAAAATACAAGAAACACCCTAAGTTCTAGTATAAGGTGTAAAGAGCCATGGGAGAGGTGTTTTGGGCTTGAGGAAGCTCCTCCTAAAGGCCCAAGAAAGTTCCCACCCCCTTTTGCTGCTTTTAGGCTCTTAGTTGGTGATGGGCTCAATTCCTAATAAGTCTCTGCAATCGTGCTTTTTCGTTAGTGTTGCTGGGACCTTTACATCAATCTTGGTGAGAGTAATCCTTGTGTGGTGCAACTTAGAATGTTGCAAGCTTTGTTGACAAGATTGGTTTTGTATGTTATGCATATTTTCTTCATGAATAACTAATTTTCCCCTTTTTCGGGGATTTGGGTAACTTTGTGATATGTATTGTTTGAATCCATTTTCTAAAATAATATCTTCATTACAATTGTGTTATTCTATTATGTCAAGATTCATTAATAGGAATTGACCAATTCTATTAATATATAAGTTGGTTGGGAGGAGGCGATTGTACCAGACTCAATTAACAGAACTATATGATAACTAAACCTAAGGATCTTGGAGGATCAATTAGGAACCTAGGTTTCTAACTAGTTAATTTTATGACACGTAGTTAATGTCCTCTCAAACATCATGCCCCATTTATTTATCCATCTTGCTAGATCAAGGAGGATAATAGGTAAAAAGGAGATTACTATTACTTCCAGATCAAGGAGTAGTAGTAGAATAAGTGTAGGTGGTTAGAATTTGAATAAATGGGGGAATTGGGGGTAAAAATGAGTAGAGTCACAAGGGGAACTAAAACTTTACAAAACTTCCATAACTTGCATCCGTTCTTTTATATTTCATACTATAGAAATCTTATTTCTATTTCTTTTCTTTTCTTTTATTATTTTTAAAATAATCTGCTTCCACAAAATAACTTTCTTAGTCAGCTCAAGATTAGAATTCATTTCATACATAGATGGTTAGACTAGTCTCTATGGAATTGATACTAAGGGCCTAAAATACTTTTTTTTTCATCGACAGATATACCTACCTGCCCATGGGTAAAACTTGGCAAGAGTTTTATATTAACATTTTGCATGCAACAATGCATATAGCACTAGATAGATGTAATCCCAAGTGCCTCTTTTCCTAATAGGCTAGCCTATAGGATTAATCTTGAAGAGACCAAAGAGATCCAAAAATAAGTAGTGGAACTTCTAGCTTAGGGGTGGATGAGAGAAAACCTCAACCCCTATCCTATGCTTGTCTTACTTGTCCCTAGAAATGATATGGAGGTGGGAGGAGATGACTCTTCTAGATCAGTCAAGGATTCAATTTGGAGGAGAATGGAAGTAGAATTATGATTAAGTTGTGTCTTGACTTGGAACCACCATCTTTTGCAGAGGATGAGCTTTTTCTCTGTCACCATGAGCAATCTAGATGAGGAGGATCCTCAACCCCAAGTTTGGTTGTAGAGGAAGGATAAAGAGAGAATTTCTTTAAAAAATGTGAGTGGAAACTCACAATTTCATTCAAAATGAACTAAGTGTTAAAAATTACACAAGTGATGTCTTTATATAGATAAAATAAAGGAGATGAAAAATGGAGGGAAGGAGGGGCAGATTTGAAACTGAATTAGGCTTGGATTTCAGTCTAATTATGGTTTCTTCTTCACTCCTTAATGCAGCCTTAAATTGGGCCAGAGAAAACGCAAAAAGCCTATGCTAAAATACAAGGAAATTGGGCCCAAATCCTATACATATTGGGCTTGCTAATTCCTAGAATACAAAAAAGTACATAAATCCTATTTTAATGTCCGAGGCCCAATAGGCCTAGTTTGTGTGAGGTCCAACAGGCCCAGTGGCTCTGTAGCTGGGATCCTCTACATCATTTATCTCAATTGAAAACCTTCATCCTCGAATGTATAAGGGTCATCATTACTCATAACATAAGGACGTATATTAGAAGAGGAGATATTATTATTTTGGTTAAACAAGATAATACCAGGATCAAATATTAACCTTTTGAATTTTGCAAACCATATGTAAACAAAAGAATTAAAAAATAAAAGGTAGTAAATGCATAGAAACCTATAACCATCATAATAATTTAAAAGGGGTCAAGACCTATAAGTTGGTTTATGTGCTTCTTTCCTAGCTTGTGTGGATAGTAGATATCTAGGATATGCCCAAGGGTGTTGCCTAAAGGACTCATGGATTGACTTACCCTAGCCAGGGCATGTTAACCACAAAGACTAGTGATGTAGTAATGAGGGTTTTAGCAAGAAATTAGATGATTCGCACACCAAGTTATTGATACATGGCATATAATGGTGCACATAAAAAGGTGAAGGTTGAATCAAATGTATGGCTCTAATCATACAACCCTTAATATGCCATGTAATAATGATGCCCCAAGTACCCAAGGTTAGATTGGAAGATTGGATCTCTAAGATGGTCATCTCGTAACTCCCTCCCAAAAAAGATGGTACTTTACCTATAAGAGAACTAGACCTTACCTCAATGGTTTTCAAGGGGAAAGGACTTACAAAAAGAGATTTTCTAATTAAAAGGATTTATGATTTTTTTTTTACATCATCCTTCCCCATAAGCCTAACTTTACCTTCCTTTATAAGATATATGCTAATCTCACTTGCCTTAACCTTTCTTTTTTTCTTTTTATTATTTTTAGTTTCTTTTTTTTTTCTTCCAACTTTTCTTTTTCTAAGCTTTGTCTCTCTATCTCTATTTTTTACCTCATGTGTGTTTGGTCTGGTTAGACTTCATTAGGGGACAAAGGTACTAAGGTAAATTTCTTTGAGTTGAATTCGAAGAAATACCTAGTAGTATGAAATTAAATACAACCAAAATGGATCAAAGGTCCTAGGAAATAGCACTAATTTTCACAACAGATCTTGTGGTCATGTCAAAATGAAATAAAAGTAAACAAAAAATACAATATGAAGAACAACCTTAGTTGTCTCTCCAAAACCTTGGAAAATAATTTGGTTGAATTTAAAGTTAGAAAAAACAGGGTTTCTGTTTTTTTATTGATAAAATAAAAATGAAAATAAATAAAATGAACAATATTAAAATATGATTAACTCTCTAGTTCAATTCATAAACGAGATTATCATAGGTTCAAAAAGATATTTTTGAAAATAATTTCAATTCTTGTTTAGTTTGAATTCAATTAAGAAACCATAAATTAAACTTTGGATTTTTGACTAAGATAACACCCAAAATTTGAATAACTCATGTTTAGATAATTAAGAATCACCCAAAATTTCCAAATTAATTCTAAAGAACCAAAATCATAAAACCTTATAGGAAATCCCTAATTTTGTTCAGTTTGAATTAAATCAAGAAACCGCCAATTAAAGTCATCATTTTATACTAGAATAACATCTAGAATTTGAATTAATTCATGTTCATACAATTGAGCATCACTTGAAGTTCCCAATTTAATTCTTAAAAAGAATTGAAGTAACCAAATCTTATAGGAAACCCCAGAGCCCCTTCTAATTTTTGCATAGAAAGTAGAAAATTAAGAAATCCTAATTTTATAATTGCAACATGCAAGAAGAATTTACATTAAGCATCCATTTCACAATTAAAAACAACATACGAAATTAATTAAAAAGGACAAAGAAGAAATCACAAGAAAAATTCAATTTAAAAACAAGACCTCAAATCCCTTATAGAATTAAGACAAGTGAGCCAACCAAAGAAATTATCATTTGATTAGGATTTTGATAAAAGATAATAATAATGAGTAAAATAAGAAGAAAATAAGAATTTAAACTTTATTGAGAATTTGGAATAAGTTTCGGTGTCCCCTTTCTATAGACCAATCTACCTATTTAAATTTAAAATCCATCAAGATAAAAATAGAATAAATTAAATTAAATGAATCATAAATATCCTTGACTAATTAATCCCTTATCATCAACTGAATTCCTTATTTACTCTTCCATTTGAATTCAAATTATGTTTGAAACATAAGTCCTTATCTGATGCTTCCATTAGAAATTCTTTATGTGCATGTTAGCGACATAATTAGGATTTTTACTATAGATAAATGTTGTAGATAATTCTATCCTTGACATTTAGAAATTCATCCCATCTAAATATAACTTTTTTATCCCTAGTTATGTTCCTTTTACTCGAACATGGTTAGGTTGTCTTGACAGAAACTTTGAATCATAGTTTGACCCAAATAAATTCATGATCTATTTTTGCTAGGCTACATAGGTAGTACATGTGACTTTAGTGTTTCCTCATCTTTCTAATGCCTTTAGAATCATTTAAATCTTAATTTTATAATCCAAGAGATGGGCTACAAATTGGACAAAGGTCAAGAGGCATTATAACCCAAACCAATTTTATCACTTAAGCCCAATGAAACCCAATAACATAAAAATCACTCAAAATAATAGAATTAGACATGATTTAAACCTAATTAAGCCCAACACAAAATAAAAATAAGTGTATAAAAATTCATTCGTCAATGAAGCTCTAACCATATCAAGGTGGAAATGTTTTTTGGAGATAATGATAAACTATCATTTAGTCAATTTATTTGTGGAAATTTAGGTATAATTATTGCATAATTTATGATTATTCACTAATAATTCTTCCTAATTTTTTTTATAGAAATGATCATGCAAGTAGAGAATTAGAAAATTAGAAAATTTTAGGCTAAAAAGAAGGCAAAAAAGGTATAAAAAGACAAAGAAGTAATAGAAGGATACAAATTTCCTTTAAAATGCCATAGCAAACTAGGCTTTTCAGAACGACCATGCAAACTTAAGCATCGCTATGCCAACTGAACACAACACCCCTGTGCAGAATAATTAAGCACAACCATGTCAAATATAACACGGTTGTGCTAAGATTGAGAAGTGCTGGAAGGTAGCCACATCAAACCTAGAGATGTAGAAGAGAACCTAATAAGTGCTAACAGTGTTGTAGAAGACCTAGAATGATGACGACAACTGAGCAAGCCACTAGGTAAAGCTGGTTCGTGACAGTTGAAGCCCTAATCCACATTTATAATAGGGAGCCTCCAAACTCTAGGTGTATCCCTAACCTACCATTCTTCATTCTCCAACCTCTCTATTCTTGGTCTTCCATCAATGTGCTCCTATAGTATCTTTGTGAGAGAAATCACTTCACGATGTAGTGACAAAGTTGATTTCTAGCCTTATTGGCAACCTGGTTTTGTACCTCTTATCTTAGGACTAGGTTATAGATGATTTTAGGTTAATTGTTACCATGTCTAACTAATCCCCAATTCATAGGACTTTGATGAACCATGTAACATAATTGCTTGAACCCTAGTTTTTCCCAATGAAATATTATCTACCATTACATTGTGAATGATGTTATTTTCTCATCTAATTGTGTTGCCTTATTATGCTTAATTTGGGGGTAAAAATAAGTAAGTTATATGGGGATCCAAAGTTCCATACTTATCCATAAATTTTCACTTGTGTTCTCCAATTTTTTTTCTTTATACTTGATTTCTTAGTCCTTTTCTTTTCACTTGCAAAAAACCCCCTCTTTTGATGACCTCAAAAGTTGGAATTTAAACTTCCTTTGTACATTGTTGGCATGGTCTCTATGAAATTAAAATGGGAAGATTCAAATATCCCTTTTCTACACCGATAGGTATACTTGTCCATGGATAAAACATGGCATACATTTTCACCCTTATGTTTTGCACAATTCAAAATGTACATCCTCTGTGAGGCTTATCAAAAAGGGGAAATAAGTCAAAGCATATTGACCACTAAAACCTCTTCACATGGATGTATTTTGTCAAACTAGTACTCAAACTACCGATGCAAAGAAATATGGATTAGTCATTATGGACGTCTATTCTAGATTAGCATAGGTATACTACTTGACCCCGAAGATGAGTCTTACAAGATCTTCAAAATATTATATAAGAATGTACAAAATGAGGAAGGAGTTTGTATCATTGCCATTAGGAGTGACCATAGAAGAAAATTTGAAAACAAAAAATTCAAAATTTTTTGTCAAAAGTTTGGAATCTCTTACCACTTTTTTGCTCCTAATATATGATAGAAAAGAAGAATAAAATTTTTCAGTAGATGACAAGAACCATGCTTTGTAATAATTATCTTCCTAATTATTTATGGGTAGAATAATTTAATAGTTCATGATGTTTATAAAATTGTATTTTAATAAGGTATCAATTAGATGAAACTCTATATGAATGATGGAAGGATAAAGTTTCAACATATATTAGTTCATCCTTTTGGATGTGAGAATTTTTTCCTAAATGCCAAAGTTGAAAATAGAAAGTTTAACTTAGAGGAATACAAAGGTATATAACTTGGATACTCAAAGATGTCTAAAGCTTATCATGGTTTTAAAACACAAAATTTAGTTGAAGAGTCAATTCATGTGAAGTTAATGATGCATGTAAACACTCAGTTATATCCGAACCCTTATTGTTAATTTAATCAGCAATTAAATGATAATTTAAAACAAAGGAAAAACGAGCGAAATAAAGAAGAAGAAAAACAAAAACAAAAAAAAATAAAAAATAATAAAGGATACAGTAGTAATAAGCAGAAAAATAAACAAATAAACAAAATAGAAAAAGACAAAAGGAAAAATAAGAAATGATAATAAATAAATAGAAACATAATGACAAAAGTAAATAATAATAAAGAAAAAGTAAAGAAAGGATAAAAATAATAAAATGCTGAAAAAAAAAGAAAAAACAACAAAGTAAAATGAAATAAATAAATAAATGATAATAAAAAATAAATAATAATAAAAATAAATAAATAATATATATATATATATGAATAAAAAAATGAATAAATAAATAAAAAGGGGAAAAGTGGAAAAATAATCAAAGAGAAAAAGCGCGGAAAGTGCTAAAACAAACAGGGTAAAAGTCTAAGAATTGCCTATAAAAAAGCAAAAGTGATTTGGCAAGGCTTTTTTTTTGGTTTTTTGGCTCCAGGAAAGCTGCAGAGAAAAGATCGCTACAACCCTCTCCGTTGTTCGCCTCCGGAAAGATCGAGGACGTTGACAGTGAACCAAAAGAAGGCATCGGTTTCACTGGGATTTCATGTGGACTTCACACTCGCTTCGCTCAGGTTAGTGGATCCTCTTACACTACTTTCGAATCAAGAAACTCCAAAATTCGGTTAGATTACATCCAATTTAGTTAGATGCATGTGATGAATTTGTGAGATCCTGGTACCATTGTAATGTCGATTATGGCTAGCACTTAAATAGGATCCTTGCTAGTTTCCACATGGTGGTTCTGGTTTATGTTTGATGATTTTCCCGATTAAACCTGATAATATCACTGATAAGCATAGATTTCATAAATAATTATCTCTCACTTTTATCTCATTAAGACTTCTTATATAATCAATTAAGTGATCTTTGTCATATTTTATGAGTTTGGGTTCATATGAAGTTTAATTGCATTTCTTTGCTTACCCGATTAAAATGACACTATTTTAGTATTTTGAGCATAATAGGAGTTGTAGACATCCAAAAATCATGAAACCTGGCTTGAATGAAAGCTTAAAGAAGTTTCCATAGTTACAAAGCAAGAGCAGACTCTAAATGGGATGTTTAGGACTCCGAAATCATCTCAAAAGATGAGATAGTGTTGCTGATGTGGAATTTGAATAGTGTGCAAAGATCTGGCCATATCTTGAGATACAGAAGTCATATTGAGATGAAATCAACTTTGTTGGACAGCTAAGATCCGGGGCTACAACTTTTGTTGAGAAGTCAAGCTCTAATTCGGACATGTGAACATCCGAAATTGCGGTACAATAAATTCAAAATTGTTGTGCTAATTGGTGACAAAAATTCAAAAGTGTTTTGCATTTTCAACAAAGCCCATGTGAAAGCAATAAAAGGGTAGAAAAGTAATATCCTAGTTGGTGACTTTCTGAAGATGATGCCTCATAAATCCTCTATAAATAGAAGGGTTTACAAGAGGAGAAACACACCATTTTGGAGATTAACTCCAATACCATTTTCTTTCTTTCTTTCTTTCTTGTTAGTTTTGCCTCCTTCATGGAAGGCTTAGGTTTTCTTTCTTGTTAGTTTGCCTCCTACATGGAAGGCTTAGTTTTTCTTTATTGTTAGTTGCCTCCTACATGGAAGGCTTAGGATTTATTTGTTGTTAGTTGCCTCCTACATGGAAGGCTTAGGATTTATTTGTTGTTAGTTGCCTCCTACATGGAAGGCTTAGGATCTATTTGTTGTTAGTTTGCCTCTTTCTTTGTTGTTAGTTTGCCTCCTTCATGGAAGGCTAGGTTTGTAGTTTCAATTCAAGGATTCAAGCTATTTTCATTTTAACTTTGAGGTCTTGATCTTTATTACATGCTTATTAAGTGGTTTCTACTCTACTTCACTATATTCTTCAATTTTATTCTTTAATCAAAGTTTGATCGGTTGACGTATTTTGATTAATGCATAATTGATTTATAATTGGTTTTTGATTGGTAAATCATTTTCCAAAAGTTTGAAGAGTAGAAATTAAGTAATTTAATTGGAGGTTTTCATTTTATTACTTAGTTCAACTGAATTCTGATTGTGAAATTGGTTTAGATAAAAGATTAAGTGGTTACTAAATCTTGTTGATCATAATCAATTGAATTCTGAGAGGTTTCTCAGTAGAGAATTCAAGGATCATTGTAGGGGTTCCAGATGATCCTAGGTTGATAAACACAATGCATGATTTTAGTGATCAATGATTAGTTATGAAAATAGCCTCTGAATTCCTTGAATTGATAATTGTTAAGTCAAATTAATTTCATTCTGTATTTTGCATTTAGAACTCAATATCAATCTTTACAAAATCCCCCTGTTCTAATTTTCTCCTTATTTTATTAAGAATCTTAAATGGTCTTTGGGAGATGACCTAGGTTGCACCTTATACTATACCAATAGTTTGGGGGAAATCTAGAAATTATTTTTGCGCGTTTGCGACGAGCGTGTCAAAAATTTGGCGCCGTTGCCGGGAACCATTTTAGTTTCCTAGGCTCATTTAGGAGTTTGTATAAAATTTTTAATCTTTCTAACAATTGTTTTTTTTTTACTTTAGGTATATATTCTTGGATTTTCTGTATGAATTCACCTTTTTGTGTATGACCCGATCCAATCCTGAAAATTTATATGCATATGATCCTAAGATTGATAGAACATTCCACCATTTGAAAAGAGCACATAAAAGGCATTCATTCAGTAATAACCAAGAAAGTAACAGTAGTGATTTTTCATCTTTAAATTTTGATAGTTTCAAATATTCTGCTAAGAACATGGCTGATAGAACCCTAAAAGAATTAGCTGCACCTGATGTTGCTTATCAACCGTTGTGTATTCAATACCCTGATGTTGATGCACCATTTGAACTGAAGTCTGGACTAATACATTTGCTACCTAAGTTTCATGGCCTTGCAGGTGAGGACCCTCATAAACATTTGAAGGAATTTCACATTGTGTGTTCCACAATGCGGCCACAAGGAATTCCAGAAGATCATATCAAGTTGAAGGCATTTCCTTTCTCCTTAAATGATGGAGCTAAGGACTGGTTGTACTATCTACATCCAACATCTGTTACAAGCTGGAATGATATGAAGAGATTATTCCTGGAGAAATTCTTCCTTGCATCCAAAACGGCAGCTATCAGAAAAGAGATTTGCGGCATCAGACAGAACTCCCAAGAAACTCTCTATGAGTATTGGGAGAGATTCAAGAAACTATGCGCCACTTGTCCACACCATCAAATCAGTGATCAATTACTGATTCAGTATTTCTATGAAGGACTCATGCCAATGGACAGAACCATGGTTGATGCAGCTAGTGGTGGAGCACTTATGGACAAAACTCCTACAGCAGCTCGAGATTTGATTGCCAACATGGCAGAAAATTCTCAGCAATTCAATTCTCGAACTAATTCCTTGTCTAAAGGAGTCCATGAAATGACCACCAAGACAGACCATACACGATTGGAGAACAGAATTGAAGAACTAACCTCCATCGTAAGACAGTTGGCCATCGGACAACAACAGCAACTTAATGTTTTTGACAAAACCAAAACATGTGGCATCTGCACTTCTGCAGATCATCCTACTGATGCATGCCCAACATTGCAAGAAAGTGAGACACCTGAGGTTGCAGTAAATGGTATCTTTGGCACAGGACAACAATACAGACCTCCTCAACATTATCAGCAACAGAAGTTTGAACCACCTTCTGGATCATACAATCCTAGTTGGAGAAACCATCCCAACTTGAGATATGGTCCTCCACAACAACAAAGGATTCAAACATCTGACTCCCAAAATAAATACCAACCACCGCCATTCAGACAACAACAACAACATATGCAGCAATCTGTACCCTCCAATGCTTCTGAACCCTCTCTTGATGATTTGATGAAGCAATTAGCAACCAACAATCTTCAGTTTCAACAAAATGTAAGTTCTACCATTCAGGATTTACAAACTCAAATTGGGCAGTTGGCTACCACTGTCAACCAATTGAAATCTCAAGGTTCTGGTCAACTACCTTCTCAACCTGTCATAAATCCCAAAAGTGTGAATGCCATGACCTTGAGAAGTGGGAAGAAAATGCAGACAGACCCTACAATTTTAAAGCAACAAAGCTTCAATCAGACTAATCCACACCAAAAAAAAGAATTTATCTCCACACCTGGAGGCATCTCTAATAAGCCATCTGAATCAGAGGGAAAGTCTGATGAAAAAAATACACCAGCCTTCGATAAAACATCGAATGATCAACAAAAAGAAGCTTGCCATAAACGATCTGCACTTGAAGCATCTGATGAGACAAAAACCCCAAATTGTGCTGATCAGAAGGTATCTATACCTTTTCCAAATAGAATGGTCCAATCCAAGCCCAATGTTCATGCAGAATTGGATAAGGAGCTTCTAGATACTTTCAGGAAAGTGGAAGTCAACATACCACTTCTAGATGCTATCAAGCAAATTCCCAAATATGCCAAATTTCTAAAGGACTTGTGCACGCATAAGAGAAGACTCAAAGGGGATGAGAAGATTAGTGTGGGACGCAATGTTTCTGCCTTAATTCAACCCAGCCTCCCTCAGAAATGTAAAGATCCAGGAACTTTCACCATTCCTTGCACAATAGGAAACTCTACATTTGGTGATGCATTGCTGGATCTAGGTGCTTCCATTAATGTTATGCCCTCATCAGTTTATAAATCTTTGAATCTGGGAGAACTGAAGCCAACTGGTGTGGTGATTCAATTAGCCAACAGAAGTACAGCACATCCAGCCGGAGTACTTGAAGATGTGCTAGTTCAAGTGAATAAGCTGATCTTTCCAGCTGACTTCTACATTTTGGATATGGAAGATGAGTCATCCATCAACAGAGCAACCTTGATCCTAGGGAGACCTTTCCTCAAAACTGCAAAAACAAAGATAGATGTGCATACGGGGACTCTCTCTATGGAATTTGGAGATGATATTATCCAATTCAACATATTTGAAGCCATGAAGCATCCCATAGAGAATCATTCACTCTTTCAACTTGATGCCATAGATATTCTTGCGAATGATTATTCTATTGACAATCTACTTTTTGATTTTGATTTAGATTACTTAGATAATTTTACTTGCACATGTGATGAATTTGGTCCATGTATTGTCTGTTCCAGGATTAATGCTGCAGACCAAACTTCATTGAAAGATGACATGTTAGATGCAAGTGTTGCAGACATTTCAATCTCAGATAGATCCCTTCCTTCCATAATACAACCACCTCCTTTGGAGTTAAAGCCTTTGCCTGAACATCTAAAGTATGCTTATTTGGGGGAAAATGAGAAGCTTCCTGTCATTGTAGCAAAGAACCTTCTACCACAACAGGAAGAAAGGTTGCTGAAAACCTTAAGAAGCCATAAACAAGCAATTGGATGGACTTTGGCTGATATTCCAGGTATTAGCCCATTTACTTGTATGCATAGGATATTGCTGGAGGAAAACACCAGACCTGTTAGACAACCACAAAGGCGTTTGAATCCAACCATCCTAGATGTGGTAAAGAAGGAAGTAGGTTATTTTCAAATACATATAGCCCCAGAAGACCAGCATAAGACCACCTTCACTTGTCCTTTTGGTACTTTTGCCTATCGAAGGATGCCATTTGGTCTGTGCAACGCCCCTGGAACCTTTCAAAGATGCATGGTAAGCATTTTCTCTGATCTCTTAGAAAGTTGCATGGAAGTGTTTATGGATGACTTCACTGTATATGGTTCTTCTTTTGATGCATGCTTAGAAAGCCTCTCTAAAGTTTTGGACAGATGCATTGAGACTAACCTGGTTTTGAATTTTGAAAAATGTCATTTCATGGTAACAGAAGGTATAGTCTTAGGACACTTGGTATCTAGCAAAGGTTTAGAGGTTGATAAGGCCAAGATAGACATTATTACTTCTCTACCATACCCCACTTCTGTGCGAGAAGTACGTTCTTTACTTGGTCATGCAGGTTTTTACAAAAGATTCATCAAGGATTTTAGCAAGATTGCACAACCTCTTTCTAAACTACTACAAAAAGATACCAAATTTGTGTTTGATCAAGCATGCAAGGATTCATTTGATGAACTAAAGAAGCGGTTGACAACCACTCCCATCATTCAACCACCTAATTGGACGCTTCCATTTGAATTAATGTGTGATGCATCTAATTATGCCCTTGGTGCTGTACTATCTTAAAGAGTTAGCAAGAGATCTCATGTCATTGCATATGCCTCTCGCACACTTGATGCAACCCAATCCAATTACACAACTACTGAGAAGGAGCTTTTGGCAATTGTGTTTGCATTAGATAAATTTCGCTCCTATTTGCTTGGATCTAAAGTTATTGTCTTCTCTGACCATGCAGCTTTGAAATACTTGCTTAAGAAGGCAGATGCTAAGCCGAGACTGATTCGTTGGATGCTTCTGTTGCAAGAATTTGATTTAGAGATTAAAGACAAGAGTGGTGCAGAGAACCTTGTAGCAGATCATTTAAGTCGGATCCAACAACCTTGTGAAGAAACTTCAATTGCAGATTCATTCCCAGAAGAGCATCTCTATCATTTGCACGGGAAGGATCCTTGGTATGCAGATTTGGTAAACTATTTGGTTGCTAAAGAAATACCCAAACACTTCACCAAATCGCAAATTGCCAAGTTGAAAAGTGATGCCAAACACTACATATGGGATGAACCATACCTTTGGAAGACATGTAGTGATCAAATCATTAGAAGATGTGTTCCAGATCATGAAGTTCAGTCTGTACTTACCTTTTGCCATTCCCTAGCTTGTGGTGGACACTTTGGGCCACAACGGACAGCTAGAAAAGTACTAGACTCAGACTTTTATTGGCCTACAATATTTCGTGATGCACACAGATTATGCATAACTTGTGAGCAGTGCCAAAGAATAGGGAGTATTTCGCGCAGAAATGAGATGCCCCAACAACCACTTCTCTTTTGTGAGGGATTTGATGGATGGGGAATAGACTTTATGGGTCCATTCCCTGTCTCTTTTGGCTTTGTTTACATTCTGCTAGCTGTTGATTATGTTTCAAAATGGGTGGAGGCAAAAGCCACTCGTACTGATGATGCTCGAGTTGTTGCAGATTTTATCAGGTCTAACATTTTTAGCAGGTTTGGCATTCCTAGAGCTCTAATTAGTGACCAAGGTACTCATTTTTGCAACCGCACAATGGAAGCCCTACTCCGCAAATATGGAGTCACGCATAAAGTCTCCACCCCATATCATCCTCAAACAAATGGTCAAGCTGAAATTTCTAATCGAGAGATCAAGAAAATATTAGAGAAAATAGTTCAGTTTAACAGGAAGGATTGGAGCTTGCGCCTTGTTGATGCGTTATGGTCATATAGGACAGCCTACAAGTCACCCATTGGCATGTCTCCCTACAGGATTGTCTTTGGTAAAGCATGTCATCTTCCAGTTGAATTAGAGCATAGAGCATTTTGGGCAGTAAAGAAATGCAACATGGATCTAGACCAAGCAGGAATCCATAGGAAGCTTCAATTGCAGGAACTTGAAGAAATTCGATTGGAAGCATACGAAAACTCCAAAATTTACAAAGAAAAGGTCAAAGCTCTTCATGACAAAAAGTTGGCAAGAAAGGAGTTTTCCGTTGGACAAAAAGTTCTCCTTTTCAATTCTCGGCTAAAGCTTATGTCTGGTAAGCTACGATCTAGATGGTTAGGACCATTTGTAGTTACTAATGTTTTTCCTTATGGTGCAGTGGAAATAAAAAATGAGGTAACTGAAAAAATCTTCAAGGTGAATGGACATCGTCTTAAACCATTTTTCGAAGGTTTTCAAAAGCACACGGTAGAAGAAGTGCATTTGCACAATGCCACATACTTGCAATAAATTCAGAGAAGTCTCTCTCTCTCTCTTTCTCTCTCTCTCTCTCTCTCTCTCTCTTTCTCTCTTTCTCTCTCTCTTTCTCTCTTACATTCCTCGCTTATAAGCTTCAACTAATCTCTCAACTTCCTTTTTCACCTCTTAAATCATCCCAACTATTACACCACATTGAGCTTGCAGGAATAATAACTTGAGTGTTTTAAGAAATGGAGAAAGCTCTCACCAGGATCAAAATTTTGTTCCCTACTCTCCCCAGAAATTTTCTTAAAGACATTTACAATTGCAGACTTGAACGATTGAGGGCATTAACACTCTTAGGCCTTCCAGAAGATGTCCGTTGGATCATTGAAGCTAAGGTACGTTTAGCAGGTGAATTTCAAGAATCATTTGTTAAAAACATGCCAGGTATGGGAAGAAGTTCCTATGCAAAGAAGAGAAGGGCAAAAAGAATTGGAGTTTGCTACAGGTGTGCAAGATGGACCTGTAACACAAGATGCAAGAACCCTGGAATGGTTTCAAGAAATCGAGAGGACAAAATTCAATTCATAAAGGATGGACTGAGTAAGGAGTCATTGGATGATATCATTCAGACTCTTGAGACGCATCCTAGTAGGCATGTACAAGGAGTTCTTCTTGATTTGTTTGAACTGTTCCATAAGGAAAAAGCACGTTATAGTCTTGGGAATCTGACTTTAAAAGACCCTGTTGTCAGTTTACAAGAAAACTGAATGGGAAGCACATCCTCGACTCTTAGAAGGCGTTTCAGCCGTTATTGGACGTAAAACCAGAGGAAGATGTGAGCCACAATCACAACTACTGTTCATTCTTATGCGTGTATGTTTGTCATTTACATTGTCTTTTCAATTTATTGGGCCACCATTTTTTTTTGAAATTTTCACCCCTGATTAAAGTCTTTCCCCTCTGACATTCACCTTTTCCTTGAACAAAAAATTCAAACTTTTGGAACAAAAATTCAAACTTTTGCAACAAAAATTCAAACTTTTGCAACAAAAATTCAAACTTTTGCTACCAAATCCTGATCCCGCACTATTCAAGTGATCTCCTTGTCTGATATTGAGTCCCTATAAATTATCAACCTCTATGACATATTTTTTCAAAAAAAAAAAAAAGACAGAAACACCGTATATGGATAGGATCAATACTATTTGTGTTTTTGGTGGGTCTAACCTTGGAAAGGATGGAGAATTTCAACATGCAGCTTATACCCTTGGTAAGGCATTAGCTGCAAGAAAAATCAATCTTGTTTATGGGGGAGGGATTCAGGGTTTAAAAGGATGTGTTGCAGGATCTGCACTCACAAAGGGGTGTAACGTCTTAGGTGTTGGCTTAAAAAATGGGAGCACCTCCTACTTGACCCTGGGTACTGAATTGAAGGTTGCAACCATGCATGACCGTATGAGACACATGTTGGTTAATTCTAATGCATTTATTGCATTACCTGGTGGTCTTGGAACAATGGAAGAAATTTTTACCATTATATTTTGGGCCTATCGGAATTTTCATAAAAAACCTTTGGGCTTATTAAATATTAATGGCTTCTATAATGGTTTGATATCCTTTTTAGATCATGCAGTAGAGCAGGAGTTCATGCCACAATCCATGCGCAACATCATAGTATCTGCTTCAACTATTGAACAACTACTTGAGATTTTGCAAAATCCTACATCTGAGCTCAGTCAAGCAATGCAGCTGGTGAACTAACCAAATCAGGATGGCAGAGACAAAAGAGAACTAGATACCACTCTTCGATTATAACTTTTCCTTACTTTGGTAGTTTTCTCATATTTCTTTTCCTGTCATATGAAATTCCATCTAAGACATTGGGGACAATGTCTTGGATAGGTTGGGGGGAGGATGGTCCGATATTAAAAAAAAACCCAAAAAAAAAAATTAGGTTAGAATCATAAACTTGCTTTGAGTAAGATGGCTGAGTAAGGAGTTACACTTGACTCCTGATACGCCTCTTATGATTGAAAAAAAAAATTTGAATGTGGAAGTATGTTTTTCTTTAGATTTCATAAAATAATTGAAGCAAAATGATTTACATTTCGAGATTAATTAGTTTGGCAACATATATTTGAACTGGATAGATTAGATTTGATAAAATATATTACCTGTGAGATTTTGAGCCTTATTATTATTTTCTTTCTTGTGTGCTTTTCATCCATGGAATATGTTACTTCAGAACTTGCATTGATTCTTTTTGAAGCTACATTTTCACATGAATTGTACAAAAATGATTGAGGCACTGTGATAAGCATAGATTTCATAAATAATTATCTCTCACTTTTATCTCATTAAGACTTCTTATATAATCAATTAAGTGATCTTTGTCATATTTTATGAGTTTGGGTTCATATGAAGTTTAATTGAATTTCTTTGCTTACCCGATTAAAATGACACTATTATAGTATTTTGAGCCTAATAGGAGTTGTATACATCCGAAAATCATGAAATCTGTCTTGAATGAAAGCTTAATGAAGTGTCCATAGTTACAAAGCAAGAGCAGACTCTAAATGGGATGTTTAGGACTCCGAAATTATCTCAAAAGATGAGATAGTGTTGCTGACTTGGAATTTGAACAGTGTGCAAAGATCCGGCCATATCTTGAGATACAGAAGTCATATTGAGATTAAATCAACTTTGTTGGACAGCTAAGATCCGGGGCTACAACTTTTGTTCAGAAGTCAAGCTCTAATTCGGACATGTGAACATCTGAAATTGCGGTGCAAGAAAGTCAAAATTGTTGTGCTAATTGGTGACAAAAATTCAAAAGTGTTTTGCATTTTCAACAAAAGCCCATGTGAAAGCAATAAAAGGGTAGAAAAGTAATATCCTAGTTGGTGACTTTCTTAAGATGATGCCTCACAAATCCTCTATATATAGAAGGGTTTACAAGAGGAGAAACACACCATTTTGGAGATTAACTCCAATACCATTTTCTTTCTTTCTTTCTTTCTTTCTTTCTTTCTTTCTTTCTTTCTTTCTTTCTTTCTTTCTTTCTTTCTTGTTAGTTTTGCCTCCTTCATGGAAGGCTTAGGTTTTCTTTCCTGTTAGTTTGCCTCCTACATGGAAGGCTTAGTTTTTCTTTATTGTTAGTTGCCTCCTACATGGAAGGCTTAGGATTTATTTGTTGTTAGTTGCCTCCTACATGGAAGGCTTAGGATTTATTTGTTGTTAGTTTGCCTCTTTCTTTGTTGTTAGTTTGCCTCTTTCATGGAAGGCTAGGTTTGTAGTTTCAATTCGAGGATTCAAGCTATTTTCATTTTAACTTTGAGGTCTTGATCTTTATTTACATTCTTATTAAGTGGTTTCTACTCTACTTCACTATATTCTTCAATTTTATTCTTTAATCAAAGTTTGATCGGTTGACGTATTTTGATTAATGCATAATTGATTTATAATTGGTTTTTGATTGGTAAATCATTTTCCAAAAGTTTGAAGAGTAGAAATTAAGTAATTTAATTGAAGGTTTTCATTTTATTACTTACTTCAACTGAATTCTGATTATAAAATTGGTTTAGATGAAAGATTAAGTGGTTACTAAATCTTGTTGATCATAATCAATTGAATTCTGAGAGGTTTCTCAGTAGAGAATTCAAGGATCATTGTAGGGGTTCCAGATGATCCTAGGTTGATAAACACAATGCATGATTTTAGTGATCAATGATTAGTTATGAAAATAGCTTCTGAATTCCTTGAGTTGATAATTGTTAAGTCAAATTAATTTCATTCTGTATTTTGTATTTAGCACTTAATATCATATATTTACAAAACCCCCTTTTTTCTAATTTTCTCCTTATTTGCTTAAGAATCTGAAATGGTCTTTGGGAGATGACCTAGGTTGCACCTTATACTATACCAATAGTTTGGGGAAATCTAGAAATTATTTTTGCGCGTTTGCGACGAGCGTGTCACACTGTTTTTCTTGAACAAACCACTTGGCCAAATAACCAAACCATATAATTTTATGCTTTAATCAGCCCTTTGAGCCGATTAGCCTTTTCTTCTTTTTAGCTCACCACAAATCAAAAAAAAAAAAAACAACTTTGTCTGACCATAGAAGGTGAGGAATACTGGATTTATCATACCATAAGTGTTTCAATAAGTGTGGGGGAGATTATTGTTGTGTTCATCAATATCATGGTTAAAAAAAAAACTGAAGCAATAAATTAATAAATAAACTATTATATTGAAAAAAAAAGAAAAAAAAAGAATGAAGAAGTGATATCTGTTTCTCACACTTGCACTTAGACTCAGTTCTCAATCCTCATCATTTTCCTTGGTCTGACATTGTATTTCTTCAATATATCATTTCATCTTTCTAATCCCGTTATAACCAAATAAAGACCTCTTGATTTGTGCATTGCACGTGTACATAGTAGTAGAGAAGTAGAAGATATGCAAGCCTATGATAGTTCATCTTTCATGGATTGAATTTGAGAGAAACACTTACCAAATCAAACACTTGAGAGATTCAGAGTATATCATGTGAAGTTTTATCTTTCTCAATCTATGTTTTTCAAATTAAAGTTTCCTTTCTAAGTAATTTCAAAAATGTGATGAAAGAATGCTTCATGCAATTTTGTGAATTCTTGAGAAATCAACTCAAAACTTTGATGTTCTTTCAAAAAAAAAAAATAGTCAACAATCCTTAACTTAAGTTTGCCCGAGACGTGCAAAAGATAAGTGTGGGGGAATTTGATAAGCATAGATTTCATAAATAATTATCTCTCACTTTTATCTCATTAAGACTTCTTATATAATCAATTAAGTGATCTTTGTCATATTTTATGAGTTTGGGTTCATATGAAGTTTAATTGAATTTCTTTGCTTACCCGATTAAAATGACACTATTATAGTATTTTGAGCATAATAGGAGTTGTAGACATCCACAAATCATGAAATCTGTCTTGAATGAAAGCTTAAAGAAGTTTCCATAGTTACAAAGCAAGAGCAGACTCTAAATGGGATGTTTAGGACTCCGAAATTATCTCAAAAGATGAGATAGTGTTGCTGACGTGGAATTTGAACAGTGTGAAAAGCTCCGGCCAGATCTTGAGATACAGAAGTCATATTGAGATGAAATCAACTTTGTTGGACAGCTAAGATCCGGGGCTACAACTTTTGTTCAGAAGTCAAGCCCTAATTCGGATAGGTGAACATCCGAAATTGCGGTGCAAGAAAGTCAAAATTGTTGTGCTCATTGGTGACAAAAATTCAAAAGTGTTTTGCATTTTCAACAAAGCCCATGTGAAAGCAATAAAAGGGTAGAAAAGTAATATCCTAGTTGGTGACTTTCTGAAGATGATACCTAAAATATCCTCTATAAATAGAAGGGTTTACAAGAGGAGAAACACACCATTTTGGAGATTAACTCCAATACCATTTTCTTTCTTTCTTTCTTTTCTTCTTTCTTTCTTGTTAGTTTTGCCTCCTTCATGGAAGGCTTAGGTTTTCTTTCTTGTTAGTTTGCCTCCTACATGGAAGGCTTAGTTTTTCTTTATTGTTAGTTGCCTCCTACATGGAAGGCTTAGGATTTATTTGTTGTTAGTTGCCTCCTACATGGAAGGCTTAGGATTTATTTGTTGTTAGTTTGCCTCTTTCTTTGTTGTTAGTTTGCCTCCTTCATGGAAGGCTAGGTTTGTAGTTTCAATTCAAGGATTCAAGCTACTTTCATTTTAACTTTGAGGTCTTGATCTTTATTTACATGCTTATTAAGTGGTTTCTACTCTACTTCACTATATTCTTCAATTTTATTCTTTAATCAAAGTTTGATCGGTTGACGTATTTTGATTAATGCATAATTGATTTATAATTGGTTTTTGATTGGTAAATCATTTTCCAAAAGTTTAAAGAGTAGAAATTAAGTAATTGAATTGAAGGTTTTCATTTTATTACTTACTTCAACTGAATTCTGATTGTGAAATTGGTTTAGATAAAAGATTAAGTGGTTACTAAATCTTGTTGATCATAATCAATTGAATTCTGAGAGGTTTCTCAGTAGAGAATTCAAGGATCATTGTAGGGGTTCCAGATGATCCTAGGTTGATAAACACAATGCATGATTTTAGTGATCAATGATTAGTTATGAAAATAGCCTCTGAATTCCTTGAGTTGATAATTGTTAAGTAAAATTAATTTCATTCTGTATTTTGCATTTAGAACTCAATATCAATCTTTACAAAATCCTCCTGTTCTTATTTTCTCCTTATTTGCTTAAGAATCTGAAATGGTCTTTGGGAGATGACCTAGGTTGCACCTTATACTATACCAATAGTTTGGGGGAAATCTAGAAATTATTTTTGCGCGTTTGCGACGAGCGTGTCAATCACAACTGCAAAAGTGAGTCGCGATTTCGAATAGGAATAGAGAGCCATAAGTCTCACGAACTCTGTATCTCCCTGGATCCATCTGTGCTTTTCCAAAACTCTTGAAATCGGGCGATACAGCCAATCCATGCCAATCGATGCATGTTATTAGAATGAATTTGTCGATCTATAGCCATTCTGTGAGGATCATGCCTCACTCCACTGTACGCTTCTAATAACCACGATCCCTGCGAACGTAGACCTTGACACTCATGGCCTATACCCCGAATGTCCTAAACTGAGCAAAGGAGGAGTTAGTATGGCAGGTGTTAGGGAGTAGGTTGCCTTCACTACTTCCTAGAGCCAAGGCTCTTTCCCCAGTACATGGATCCTAAGCCTCAGGGCCACCGAGACACCTCCAGGCCGTAGATTCAAATGACTCCTTGCCTTGCATGGAAAGCTCGATGGCAAGGTCCAATCCTGTTTCATGATGAGTCCCCTTCCACGAGCTCTAGTCCACGAATTGAGGAGGCAAAGGTGTCTTACGGAGCTCGAGCCCCAGCCTTGTAGGAGCCAGCAAACACGTTGATTGTCCCTATATAGTGCATGAAGGTCGGGGATGAGTGTGAATAGCATGGGAGCCGGCCTCCAGGCACCATAGACTTTTGCCCAGTCTGGAGTTCGTCCCAACTTGGACCGTACGTCGTTATTCTCAGGCAAAGCCTCCTTAGCCAGCGACATACACAGCGGGGCAAGCCAAACCCGTCGTCGACATTGAAGATCGGAAGGGCCACCAGCCGGAGAACGAAATGGTACACCCATTTCAGGCTTAAGGGGAGCACTTCGACTAGGAGCTGCCTTGGAAGGAGTTGTAAACAAACTTACACCCACACACGATTACCATCCGATCGACGCACCAAGCCATATCTAAACCATGCGATATACGGCGTGTGCTACTGAACTCTCTCACGCATGCTTCAAGCACATCCGCCCCATCAAGGTGTGAAACTCAGCTGACGCATGCACGACCCCAGGCCAAAGACTCCGGATATTCAGCCTACACAAAATTGGTCCCTAGCCATATTGTTCGCCTTCGGTAAGAAACAGGGGAGATGAATACGACCTTTGGCTCAAAGGCGCATGGGGGTCATTGGAAGCGCCCGTTCCAACCTCCACAGCCAACCTCACCTTCCTAGAAACGCCCTCCGTCATCCTAAACAGTTCTTTCAGCTCCTCACTCTCAATAATATGGTAGCGGCGGGAATTGTCCACCCAGGCAGTCGCGCGTCCTCGTAAGCAAATCATGAACATGACGCCAATAATGCTGAAAAGCTTGCACTCACTGGGACCAATGAAACCGCAAGTCAGTCGGCCATATACCCCAGCCATAAGAGGGCAAGACGTGGTGTGCATGCAATGTAGGGATTGTCTAAGTGCAGGGACCGATTAGAACCACCTAGTCATGACACTTATTGGCCAGAAAAGGGATCGAACGAAGTACGATCAGCATGTTGTGAATCCACAAGGAGATTAAGATAGCTAATACTTCCTCAATACGGTCTCGGAAAGTCCAGCTCTAAACAGCCATATGGTAATTGCTCCAAGGTCCCATAACATCGACATATCCAAGAGAAGGGAAGCAAAGTCATAGGTAGGTTGAAGATTCAAAGCCATGCCAATACAGAGAGCCCTCATGTAAGGGATCAAGATGAGCTATTAGTCAACATGCGTCAAATGGATGAAGGCCTATGCCTCTAACCCACGCAAGGTACGTCACGCATCCTAAGGCAAATGAAGCCACGAATGCGCAATAGTTACATGCACAAACGCCACGCTCAAAATAGGAGGGGAGTTCGTCGATGACTAGGGGCCTCCATGCGAACGAACGAATACCATCCCTTTGGCTTGGGAGAATGAAGACTGAACACTACAGTGACGAGGGGAAGGTTGGGCCGCCCATGGCGAGTTGTAACCCATTGGCCTTAGTAGATGAAGTCGGAACAGGTAGACTAGGATGGAAGATGATTGACGCCGTATACGAAGCAACCTTAGCTGGGCTCAGGCGAAACCCCTCCCCGTGCAAAAGACGTTGTTTCTGAACCTAGGAAGGTTGAACTTCATCGGCTGGATGAATATAGTGACCTCACCCAAGTCCCCGAAGCTGGGATGGGATCCTTGAGGCAGCATCACCCCAAAGGGCCATAGGTAGTCATGACGCCCGAGTAAATTCGAGCCTCCTCGGGAATAGGCCTACCAGAACTGTATCAGCAATCGCCATTTTGGTGTCTTGATGGGGCTCAGGGTGGAGATTAGGATGTCCCCCAGGGAAGGGAGGCTCGAGGGTCTCCAAAGCTGATGCTCATAGTACGTACGCTCCAGATATAGGTACTGACGCCCAGGAGAAATATGGCTAGAAAAGGACAAAGGAGGTGACCCGATCTTGGAGCCATGCAAAGCCATGCAAAATTCCAGCTCGGTCCCTGAAACTTCCCAAAATTGTAATTAAGTCCCTAAACTTCCCAAAACTACAATTGAACCCCTCAATTTCCCAAAATTGCAATTGGACCCCTAAACTTCCCAAAATTTCATTTAAGCCCTTAAACTTCCCAAAACTGCAATTGAGCCCTCAATTTCCCAAAATTGCAATTAGACCCCTGAAAATTCCCAAAATTGCAGTTAAGCCCCTGAACTTCCCCAAATTGAAATTAAGCCCTTGGACCTCCAAGGTCCTAATCAAACCCCGGTGCACTTCTCCTAATTTGAATCGAGCCTCCGTATTCGCACATACTATCAAATCACGTTCATTTTTTTTTTACTCGCCACCTCTTTTAACAAATAAAAATCTCGTTTTGCATCTCTTAGTCTCACGCAACGAGCTCTAAGCACCAACTGGTAGCTTTTTTTGCTGTTCGATGTTTAGAGACTCGTATGGGCCCAAGTGCAGCCGTAGTTGTCTTGGGCCCTGTGCATATGTGGATTGGGAATGCCCTCCTTTTCAAATAAATAAAACCCATTTTGTGTCTCCTAATCTCACGCGACGAGCTTTAAGCACGAACTGGTAGTTTTTTCTGCTGTTCGCTGTTTAGAGATTCGTATGGGTCCAAGTGCAGCCATAGTTGTCTTGGACCCTGTGCATATATGGATTGGGAATGCCCTCCTTTTCAAATAAATAAAAACCCGTTTTGTGTCTCCGAGTCTCACATGACGAGCTTTAAGCACGAACTGGTAGCTTTTTCTGCTGTTCACTGTTTACATATTTGTATTGGTCCAAGTGCAGCCATAGTTGTCTTGGGCCCTGTGCATATGTGGATTGGGAATGCCCTCCTTTTCAAATAAAAAAACCCATTTTGTGTCTCCCAGTCTTACATGACGATATTTAAGCACGAATTGGTAGTTTTTTATGCTGTTCGCTGTTTAGAGATTCATATGGGTCCAAGTGCAGCCGTAGTTGTCTTGGGCCCTGTGCATATGTGGATTAGGAATGCCCTCCTTTTCAAACAAATAAAAACCGTTTTCCATTTCCTAATCTCACGCGACGAGCTCTAAGCACGAACTAGTAGCTCTTTTTGTTGTTCGCTGTTTAGAGATTCGTATGGGTCGAAGTGCAGCCGTACTTGGCTTGGGCCCTGTGCATATGTGGATTGAGAATTCCCTCCTTTTGAAACAAATAAAAACCGTTTTGCATTTCCTAATCTCACGCGACGAGCTCTATGCATGAACTGGTAGCTTTTTCTGTTGTTTGCTGTTTAGAGATTCGTATGGGTCCAAGTGTAGCAGTAGTTGTCTTGGGCCCTGTGTATATATGGATTAGGAATGCCCTCTTTTAATAAATAAAGATCGCATTTTACATCTCTTAGTCTCAAGCGATGAACCCTAGGCACGAACTTGTAACTTTTTCTACTGTTTGATGCTTAGGGATTCATATGGATCCCAGTGCAGCCGTAGTTATCTTGGATCTTATGCATATGTGGACTAAGGATTTTCTTTAAAATATATTTTAAAAAAAAACAACATGTTCATCTTTAAATTCAAGCACCTTTCGAAGGTCAAGCCTTCAAACCAGAATTACGTGAGCTTTAAGTTTCCCATTGCACCGGGGAATACGTAGGAGCAGGATCAAGTTTTGTCAGGCTAACCTCCCTTAAGTATTTATTTTCACTCTAATTAAAGGGATCAAACGACTTTCAAAAATCACACGCTCAGTGTAAGGGTACCGTTCTTCGGAACGGGCGAGTAGGGTGCCTAACACCTTCCCCACTCAAAACCGACTCTCGAACCTAAATCTCTTCCTTGAGCCAGGGTTTTACCAAATCTTTTTCCCTTAAATAAATAATTTGGTGGTGACTCCACACATAAAACAAAAAATTCATTTTAAAATTTTAGCGAGTTCATCGTCTCGTTGGAATTATGGTTGCAACAATGCACTAAATAATGATAATAACTTATCAGATATCGAAGAGGACTTTGCAAGTATGGATTTTAAAAAAATGGTAAACAACCTTTGACGAAACCTAAGGTAGATCTATATGAAGTTACGTGTTTCCTAGAAACAATTAAAATTAAACCAACTTTCATAGTTTAGATATATATCAAATACTATAACTTCAAGACCTATCATTTACTTTACCATATTATTAATCAGTTGTCTAAATGAATGAGAACCCATTCCATCCTCGAGGAACATTAAAATATGGTTTTACTATTTGAAGTAGAAACTATGTCCATTGATGAAGAACTTTTGTATGAATGATGGTTCATGGAAATGCAAGAGGAACTAAACCAATTCACTAAAATGATGCTTGGGCTTTTGTACCCAAACATGAAAGGAAATCCATCATTTGAACTATATGGGTGTTGATTTTACTGAAAATTTTTCCCCCAAAGCTTGACTAAAAGCTATAATATCTTTCATGCATATACATATTATCATAACATAAAAATCTTACAAATGGATGTTAAAAGTGTCTTTCGTAATAATATAATTGAAGAAGGAGTTTTTCTTAATGATAAACCACCATTCTATTGATTTATCTACATGAAATTAATTATAATTATGGTATAGTTAATGACCATTTGATTGTAATTTTATGTAATTTTCCTTATTTCTTTTAGAAGTGGTCATACAAGCAGAGAATTTAAAAAAAGGCAAAGTTTGGGATAAAAAAAATGGCTTAAAAGAATAGGATTAATAAAAGGACAAAAAATGCCCCTTAAGGAAGTTAACACGATTGTGTCGAATGATTAGCACAACTGTGTTGAACTTCAACATGGCCTTGCAATGTGTTGGAGTTTTTGACATGACTGTGTAGACCTGATCATGATCGTGTCAAACCTAGATGGTGCAGAAGATGACATAGGTCAACCCTAACAATGAAAAAGATGTCTTAGGTGTCGTAACCGTAATTACGATGAGATGACGAACTCGCTAAAAATTTTAAAATAATTTTTATTTGATAATGTGGAGTCGCCATCAAATTTTTATTTAAGGGAAAATTCTTGGAAAAACCCTAACTTGAGGATGAGATTCTAAGTTTGGGAGCCAGTTACGAGTAGGGAAGGTGTTAGGCACCCTACTCTCCTGTTCCGAAGAACGGTACCCTTAAACTGAGTGTGTGATTTTGAAAATTGTTTGATCCCTTTAATTAACATGGAAATAAATAACTTGATGGAGGTTAGCCTAATAGGACTTGATCCTGCTCCTACATATTCCTTTGTGCAGTGGGAAACTCAAGGCTTACGTAGTTATGGTGTGTGAAGGCTTGACCTTCGAGTTGCTTGAAAGGAAAAGAGTATTTTGAAAATATCTTAGGGAGGAATCCTCAGCCCAATTATGCACAGGATCCGAGGTAAACGTAAGCGGCACTGGGATCCATATGAATCTCTAAATATCGAACAACAGTGAAGACCGCTAGTTTCCCATTTAGAGCTCATTGCATGAGATTTATGTTTCCAAAAATATTTTTAAAAGAGTTTTATTTTTTGAATAGGAACTTTTAGTCCACTTATGCACAAGGTCTCAGGCAACTAGGGCTGCACTGGGGCCTATATGAATCTCTAAATATCGAACAGCAGTGAAGACCGCTAGTTTCCCATTTAGAGCTCATTGCGTGAGACTTGTGATTCCCAATACATTTTGAAAAGAGTTTTATTTAGGAGGAACCTTTACTCCACTCATGCACAAGGTTCGAGGCAACTAGGGCTGCACTGAGGCCTATATGAACCTCTAAATATCGAACAATAGTGAAAACCACTAGTTTCCCATTTAGAGTTCATCGCGTGAGACTAATGATCCCAAAACATTTAGAAATTTCTATCATTTGAAAAAATAACGATAATAAAATTGAATTGGTCTCGATTTTGAGTAAAAGGGAATGTGGGGACTTGATCGGAGTAATGAGGAATATAGGGGCCAAATTGGGATAATGAGGAGCGTAGGGGTTAAATTGGAATAATGAGGAATGTCGGGGCCTGGTCAGAATATTAAGGAATGTAGGGGCCAAATTGAAAATATAGGGAAGTATAGGGGCTGGATTGGACATAAATGGAAGTATTTTTTTTGCATTTGAAAATGTTATGATTAGTAGGAAGTAAAAGTGAACACATGGGACTCGAAACGAGGGTGAAGGGGTCGCAAGCCATGCTTTCTACCACTTAAGCCATTTTTCTTTTACAACCCATATCCCATTCAGTCCATACGTATATACGAGGCATGTTTCCTTCATCTTAAACAGAATTGCACTCGTGGGCCCTTGTTCATTTAATTACAGCTTTTGTGTATATGGCCCACTATTTACGAAAACGGGAACTTTTGTGCAATTTCTAGTGAGAGGGCCTGACTTGCATGTATGTTCTTCATTCACTTTATGTAAGGAAGATCCTCTCCCCCTTAAGCTCATAGATTTAACCACCATCGTTTTCTTTTTACTTGTATCCCTTTCGTAGAATCCCATGGTGACATTCATACGTGATCGACACAATTCCACATTCTCTGTATCATCACTACATCTCATGGCATCTACTTGGAATCGCTGCTTTATGGTTTTATTGGCCGCACCTGGACCCATGGCCAAACATATGACCATGTTGGAGGCTGCCATTCTTGTATCAATTCTTCTCTTTGCATGCGTTAGAAATTCCCTTGCTGACTTGAGCATTCGATTACCCGATTGTGTACAGGGCAAAGTTTAACTCAAAAGCATTGAGGTTTTAGTCTTTGGTAATTTACCATGTTGGGGTCTACAGCTTGCCATTTATCCTAGACCATAAGTGTCAGCCCTTTGCACATAGCTGCATTCCACATGGAGGGATCTATCTCCAACGCGAGTGTGTACCAATATGACTGCTCTACCAGGCCATCTCATTTTCATCACGATGCTCCAAGCATGCACGATTCTGCCTCCTGAGCCTGTCGCCATACACTTCCCATATGGGGTGAATGTAGCTTCTGATGCTACTTGTTACGAGAACGAGAATTGACACTCTCGTCGCAAACGCGCAAAAATAATTTCTAGATTTCCCCCAAACTATTGGTATAGTATAAGGTGCAACCTAGGTCATCTCCCAAAGACCATTTCAGATTCTTAAGCAAATAAGGAGAAAATTAGAACAAAGGGGTTTTTGTAAAGATGTGATATCAAATGCTAAATACAAAATACAGAATGAAATTAATTTCACTTAACAATTATCAACTCAAGGAATTTAGAGGCTATTTTCATAACTAATCATTGATCACTAAAATCATGCATTGTGTTTATCAACCTAGAATCATCTGGAACCCCTACAATGATCCTTGAATTCTCTACTGAGAAACCTCTCAGAATTCAATTGATTATGATCAACAAGATTTAGTAACCACTTAATCTTTCATCTAAACCAATTTTATAATCAGAATTCAGTTGAAGTAAGTAATAAAATGAAAACCTTCAATTAAATTACTTAATTTCTACTCTTCAAACTTTTGGAAAATGATTTACCAATCAAAAACCAATTATAAATCAATTATGCATTAATCAAAATACGTCAACCGTTCAAACTTTGATTAAAGAATAAAATTGAAGAATATAGTGAAGTAGAGTAGAAACCACTTAATAAGCATGTAAATAAAGATCAAGACCTCAAAGTTAAAATGAAAATAGCTTGAATCCTTGAATTGAAACTACAAACCTAGCCTTCCATGAAGGAGGCAAACTAACAACAACAAAAAAAGGAAAACTAACAACAAATAAATCCTAAGCCTTCCATGTAGGAGGCAACTAACAATAAAGAAAAACTAAGCCTTCCATGTAGGAGGAAAACTAACAAGAAAGAAAATCTAAGCCTTCCATGTAGGAGGCAAAACGAACAAGAAAGAAAGAAAGAAAGAAAATGGTATTGGAGTTAATCTCCAAAAAATGGTGTGTTTTTCTCCTCTTGTAAACCCTTATATTTATAGAGGATTTGTGAGGCATCATCTTCAGAAAGTCACCAACTAGGATATTACTTTTCCACCCTTTTATTGCTTTCACATGGGCTTTGTTGAAAATGCAAAACACTTTTGAATTTTTGTCACCAATTAGCACAACAATTTTGACTTTCTTGCACCGCAATTTCGGATGTTCACATGTCCGAATTAGGGCTTGACTTCTGAACAAAGTTTGTAGCCCCGGATCTTAGCTGTCCAACAGATTTCATTTCATCTCAATATGACGTATGTATCTCAAGATATGGCCGGATCTTTGCACACTATTCAAATTCCACGTCAGCAACACTATCTCATCTTTTGAGATAATTTCGGAGTCCTAAACATCCCATTTAGAGTCTGATCTTGCTTTGTAACTGTGGACACTTCTTTAAGCTTTCATTCAAGACAGAGTTCATGATTTTTGGATGTCTAAAACTCCTATTATGCTCAAAATACTATAAAAGTGTCATTTTAATCGGGTAAGCAAAGAAATTCAATTAAACTTCATATGAACTCAAACTCATAAAATATGACAAAGACCACTTAATTGAACATATAAGAAGTGTTAATGAGACAAAAGTGAGAGATAAATATTTATGAAATTTATGCTACAAACCTAGCCTTCCATGAAGGAGGCAAACTAACAACAAAGAAAGAGGCAAACTAACAACAAATAAATCCTAAGCCTTCCATGTAGGAGGCAAGTAACAACAAATAAATCCTAAGCCTTCCATGTAGGAGGCAACTAACAATAAAGAAAAATTAAGCCTTCCATGTAGGAGGCAAACTAACAAGAAAGAAAACCTAAGCCTTCCATGAAGGAGGCAAAACTAACAAGAAAGAAAGAAAGAAAGAAAGAAAGAAAGAAAGAAAATGGTATTGGAGTTAATCTCCAAAAATGGTGTGTTTTTCTCCTCTTGTAAACCCTTATACTTATAGAAGATTTGTGAGGCATCATCTTCAGAAAGGCACCAACTAGGATATTACTTTTCCACCCTTTTATTGCTTTCACATGGGCTTTGTTGAAAATGCAAAACACTTTTGAATTTTTGTCACCAATTAGCACAACAATTTTGACTTTCTTGCACCGCAATTTCGGATGTTCACATGTCCGAATTTGAGCTTGACTTCTGAACAAAGTTTGTAGCCCCGGATCTTAGCTGTCCAACAGATTGCATTTCATCTCAATATGACTTCTGTATCTCAAGATATGGCCGGATCTTTGCACACTATTCAAATTCCATGTCAGCAACACTATCTCATCTTTTGAGATAATTTCGGAGTCCTAAACATCCCATTTAGAGTCTGATCTTGCTTTGTAACTGTGGAAACTTCTTTAAGCTTTCATTCAAGACAGAGTTCATGATTTTTGGATGTCTAAAACTCCTATTATGCTCAAAATACTATAATAGTGTCATTTGAATCGGGTAAGTAAAGAAATTCAATTAAACTTCATATGAACCCAAACTCATAAAATATGACAAAGACCACTTAATTGAACATATAAGAAGTGTTAATAAGACAAAAGTGAGAGATAATTATTTATGAAATTTATGCTTATCAAGAATCAACCGAATGTAATAGCCCCTCCTCTTTTCATGGCTACAGCAAGGACTAGGCCTTGTGAATCATGGGCAGCGGCTGGTCTACTATGTTGGTATAATGTACCTTGGCAAGCGTCCACTTGAAAATCCCATACCCAGACAGTATGATCTAGAGTACTTGAATAAGGCTGATACGAAAGATCAGAACCCCCAGCCATGGTGTGAGCCAATGCTAGTGCTAATTTTGACGCAAGCACCACATTTTCTGGTTTCATGACGACAATTATGGTCAAACCAACGTCATATGAACATTTTGGGATTATGCATGAAGTATACACAGGAAGGTTGAGTGACCTTCGGCTTTGTTAGCATGCATGCACCTTGTTTTACGTAAAAGCTTAAGGTCATGATGTAAAAGTTTTAGCGCGAGATGAAACGAGAGAGTAAGGTGGTACGGACGTATCTCATGATCTGGTCCAAGGCTAAAGTTGTGACTACCCTCTGAATTACTCATTGTAAAACCTTGATTTAGAGACCCCTCTACAATGTATAAGCCCTGGAGATTAACTCTGGCTCCTCTACAAGTCCTAATAAGGCTAAGGTTTCTAATGATGATCCCGTGAATGTCAGGTGAGGTCGTTTCGTCTTAAGGGTGAATAACTCTGCTTCTCTAGCAGAAGGCCAGTAAGGGAAAGATCGGCTCTTGCGGTTACAACAACACTTGATATTGACCAGTTTGGACTAAGCCAATGAACATTTTATATTATAAAGCTAAGTCAGAATTTGTCTGGTGCAGCGAAATTCATAGTACATCTATTTCAGTTCTTTCAATGAATCCTTCCACAAAATGAAGCACGAAGTGTCTTCCCGTTTGGCCGCAAGCGAGCATGTGATCATAGCATCCTCATAGACAGTTCTTTCACCTTAAGCGAACCATTTACTGTACAGTGTAGGGAGGATGTACCCCTTGTGCCTTGAGGCTTGCTGAAAATTCACAGAAATCTTTTTCTTTTCTTTTTCTAATCTTGATCATGATCATGCAAGATATGGATCAAAGAACGCTTCTTCATAGTTAAATGTATACACATAAGCTACGTTCCGATCAGTTATCTATCATCTTGTGAAATGATTTAGATCACAGTTCAAGTACAAAATATTATGCATAATAATTAATCTGATTTCACACATGCATACGAACTCTACTTAAAGATTTCAAAGCGAATTTCAGAGTAGTTGTGTGCCATTATTATGTTCATGCAAAACGCCATAGTTTCTTGAATCATATGGTAACTCAAAACACAAATTAGAAGAGAAGCAAAGAGAAAGGAGGTTTTGAGTTTTGAATACACATGTGAAGAACCTATAACATGCTAACCTTGATCGAGATCAACTGACGATCACCCGAGAGAAGAATTCCAGGATCCTGTGAATCTGAAACTGTCCCCCGAGGCTGCAAGTTCTTCCTCCTTTTGGTTGTTACCTCCTCGAGCGAGAAAAATGAAGGTCCTTGGAAACGCCGGAAACCTCCTCTCCTTCCCTCAAAGTGGCATCTCTTGGGAGAGAAAGTTTTTTTCCCTCCTCCTCCCCTCCTTAAGAAGGATTCTCATACAAAAAGGAGAAGGAGCCGACCTAGGAGAAGAAGAATTCGAAGTAGGAGAAGAAGAACCAGGAGAAGAAGAAATTGAAGTAGGAGCAGAAGACGTTGCACCCCCCTCTTCATTCTGCTTTCTTTCTTTTAAATTCCTTTTCTATTTTAAAATTTGTTTTATTTTCTTCTTTCCTTTCTTTAATTTTCTATTTAATTTTCTCCCTTTTTTTTGGTTTCTAGTATTTGAATATTTATTATTTTTATTTCTTTATATTTTTTATTCATTTATTATCTTTATTTATTTACTTATTTCATTTTTTTATTTTTATTTTTTTGTTTTTATCTTTTTCTTTTCGAGATTTATTTTTATTATTTTCCAATTTTTTATTTTCACTAATTTTCCCTTTTATTATATTTTCATATTTTATGTTTTTAATTTATCTATTATTATTTTTTGTTTTATATTTTTTTATTTTTATTTTTTTGTTTTAATTTTTTATTTATTATATTTTTTGCTGTTTGTATTCTTATTTATTCTATTATCAATTTTCTCATTTATCTATTTTTCTACTTTCCATTTATTTATTTGCTTTTCTGTTTATTTATTTAAATACTTCATTTTATTTATTTATTTATTATTTAATTTAGCATTAGTTTCTTGATTAATTTTAACAATTGAGGTCCTCAAACATAATTTGGTGTTTACATTAGGTCAACTTAAGCATATAAACAAAAGGCTAAACCTTGGAAGAAATTATCCAATCTTTCACACTTATCTATACACACCATTTTCCACATCTCTTTCCTTTACTACATCTCTATTGCCATTTCCATCCTTCTTTCTGCATCCTCCCACAGGATCCTAGAGACTGAATCTCTTTCACAATGCGAGTTGCAATGCCCTATTGCCATCATTACAATTTTATTAATATTTATCTAGAATTAGGATTATGGATTCTTTTCTTAGATTAATATGTTATTTCTTGATTTTATTCATTACATGTAACTAATCCCCAATCATAGGATTTTGGTGGAACATATAATGTAAGTAATTGAACCCATTATCTCTTTTTATGAATTATTACTACTCAATTATGTTTACTATATCATGCTTAAGTAAATTCTAAGAATTAGCTACTCTTGTTAATTTCTAAGTTAATTGAGGAACGACCATTCATAACATTTCCTTATTAAGATAAACTTAATTTAAAGATTTTGGATGATCAATCAAAATCTTTGATTTTTGACCGATTATTAAATTAACAAACTTGAATGTTCTTTATGCTTATTTTAATTATATATCTTTCATGATCAATAGAGATAATAACTTAAGGGAAAGAATATTGCTATTATATGATCATTAGGTAGCAATAGATTACGATAGATGGATAGCAATCGATATTCATCATTCCTAAGGGAGTTTGGCATGGAATTAGGTAAAGCCATAAGGGAAACTAAAATCCCATGTCTTTCCATAGTTGATTCGTGCTTGTGATTTCTTTTTGCTTTGAATTTCTTATACTTACTTTGAATTTCTATTTCAAAAATATCTCTCCTAAACAAAACCTTTTTTGGGTGAGCTCAAAAGTTAGCATTCATTTCTTCGTTTAGGATTGTTGAAATAGTCTCTGTAAGATTCATATTAGCGGTCTTAAATACCCCATTTCTATTGTAACAAGTGCACTCCCGTAGATTAGAAAACTTTAAATGTAAAGTAAACATATAACAAGTTTTTGTTCAATCATTAGATATCCTTGTAGCTTTTATTAATCAAACTTATCCTAAACTTATCGTAATAAGTTGAAAAGGCATTATATCATCTGAAACAAGCTCTTGTATATTAGTATGATAGATTGAGCTTTCGTAATAACAACGATTTTGGGAGGAAAATTTAATACAACATTATTAAAAAAATATCTTAATGTTAGTTTTATTATTATTCAAATTTAGGTTGATAATATCATTTTCAATTTTACAACTGAATATTTGTACAAGGATTTTACTAAGTTAATGTGAAGTGAGTTTGAGATGAGCATGATGAGAGAACTAAAGTTCTTCCTCAATCTAAAAATAATATAAGAGAATGATGGAATCTACATCCAACAACAAAAGTATATCAAGGAAATAACAAAATAAAATTCAAATGCATGATTCTAAGATAATGGCAACACCTATCATCCTTCTTCCACCTTAGGTAAGGATGAATCAAGTAAAGTTATAGATCAGAAACATATTGAATTATGATCATCTTTTTGCAACATCTGTCTACTAGTAGACTTAATATTGTGTTCAATTTTTGTATTTGTGTTTGGTTTCAAAATGATATCAAAGAATCACATCTTAAATTTGTTAATTGTATTATTAAATATTTAGTAGGCATTACTAGTCTTGGTTTGTTTTAATAGTTGTAAAAAGATTTCTTATTAGTAAGATACATTGGAGATAGAATCAAAAGAAAAATTAATAGTAATATATGTCACTTTGTTGAAGTAAATCTAATCTTGTGGGCTAATAAGAAATAAAGCACCATTGCTCCTACAATGGTAGAATTAGAATATATCTTAACTGTTGAATGTTATTATTAGTTTTTGTGGTAAAATAGAAATTATAAAGTTTTAACATCTTTGAGCATGGTATACCTATAATGTGGGCATCATAATACATATGCAATTGACTTATCTAAAATTCATATCCTACACTTATGTTGTAAACATATAGAAGTACTACATTTCATTAGGGACTATACTTAAGAAAGGGGTTTTTAATATACAATTTACTAATTTGAGCACCAATGGGTTCATATATAAATAAAATTCCAACTTGAAGATAGATTTATGCTCTGTTGAAAAATCTAAATATGTGTCATGTATCGATGTAAACTTAGGTTGTCTAAATTTTTTGCAATGTATCATTTGATGCATTTGTTAATAGATATCTTTCTCCTTCGCTCTCTTGTAACACTTGTATAGTGCTAAACTGAAAAAGGTCTTTTCATTTATTTTTTTTTTATTTTAATATCGTATTTATGATGTACCATTTCTCACTCACACTTTCTCATGCTTTTAAAGTAATCATATTTATAGTTTTTCAAAATTATCTTTTTGACTTTATCATTTTTGTCTCCCTTATAAAATTTGAATTAGCTTTTCAAATCAATCTTTATAATTTTCAAAATCACCTTTTCACATCTCTCTTTATGAAGTAATCGTGTTGCTTCCAAAAACTGTCTCTCTCACCTTTACTGCATCTATGGCTTGTAAGTAGTAAGTTCCTTAATCTATAACAAAAATGAAGGTAGTCTTTTTGTTGCTCCTTGATGAAGATAGTGTTCCACTCTATGATGTTGTTGCTTCTACCGAATGATTAGATTTCTTTTAAGCCATTGATGCGGGATGGTTCAAAGATCTAACCTAGCAATTATAAAAGAATGCTTATGCATGGACATCTAAGGTGGAACTAATCATAAGCACAAAGATTATGTATAAAAGGATTACCATTATTAAGAATATCATCACTGAGGTCACTAACTATCAGAAATGAAGGATAGTTTATGACCCAAAATGGGAATACCATCATTAATATTTTTTAAGAAGTATACTTTGAATGACATACATAGTTGAAAAATAATCTTAGAAGAACAAGTCATTCATGCTATTTTGAGGATGATCATTCTCCCTAGAGAAAGATCAAGGGATAATATGTCAACCTTTAATAGATTCTATATCAATCATAGGCTCATAGGACAATGTATAAACCTCCCTGCTCTCATCTTTGGCTACACGAAGATGTTAGTAGATAAATTTGCAACATTCCCTATGGGATTCTCATCTCTTCCATATTCCAGAGTTGATCCTTAGCTTTGAGCACAAGGTAGCTTCCAAGAAATGTCACAAGACTCGTGTCTTTTGAGAAATTAAGTTGACGTTATCTTTCCTAAAACCTTTAGAGGTTAGGGGTTACTTTTGTAACACCCTAAAAATGAAGCCCATTTTACACTTAAGATGTACTCGTAGTTTTATTATTAAACTATTACTTCATGATGCGGAATCCTTTTAGAAATTACTGATATTGAAAATACGAGAAAAAATTTTCTTTTTAAAACTGTTAAAAATTCAAGCCTTGTCGTAGTAATTGTCATAATGGAAAATAAATAATCAGACATCATTACTTGCATTAAATTAATAACTTGTCTATGTTTCTTTTATAGGCTTAATACTTATTTCAATTACTTAGGTTTATAAGTTAGCATAAACATTTACATGACATGAATTATATAGACATTATAGTCACATCGTCCATAAGATTAAAGAAAGTTAATGCATCAGTGACTTCACATACTTAATTATACATATAACCACTGCTACCATATTTACATCATATACAATATAATACAAATATACATACTATTTATTTATATTATAATTATCCAAGGCTATCAAACAAAAATGTACATTACTGGTATGACTCAAACTTCATTATCGAAGTCTATATAAATGCTTCAATAACAGGGGCAATGACAATCTAGCCACAAACTCTTGTTCAATGCATAAAAGGTTCCATCTTTCATCTCCTGGAAGGCTTACAATGAGTGCGATCAGGGATTTTTTTCTCCCTACTCCATAGCTTTGGCATGATCATGGAGGGTCTTAAGTGTCTTTTTCAACTTTGAGTCTATAAGTCCATCTCTCTTATTAGTTTTAAGTTAAGTTTATAACTTTTGAGGCTTAACCTTTTTAGTATTTTAGGATATTTATCATATGGGTCCATATCTAAAATTTTGTCAAAGTCCAAGTTCAAGACTAAAACTTTTAAGAGGATACATAGGCAAGCATTTTTCAAGACAACTTAGTGGAAATCTACTAGATCTACTCTAATATCTATCCATTCTTTATTTTAAGCATCTCAAAAATTTGCCAAAAAATTTTCAAATCTTCCCAAACTTCAAAGAAATAATTTTTAAGAAATTTTAATCAATTAAATTGCTCTAAGTGTTGTAAGAATCACTTTAATCCATCGAAATTCTCTTTTAATTTCAAAAAATTGCTAACAACTTGGTGATGCTTATTTTTAACCATCAAGAGAAGGTTTAAACTCCATAAAACTCAAGCAAGTGGGGTCCATAGAAGTTAGAGAGAGATCCACACAAAAGAGAAGAAAAAAAAAGGCATAAACACATAATTAAAAGCTTAGAAAAAGTGTACGGTAAAGACCTTACTTGTTGAAGACTTTTATGAAGGTTTAGTGGGAAAGTTGGTTACCTCCTCCTTTATGGTCCACACGAAATATCCTAGTGTTGGTTGTGGGGATTTCTTGGTTTGTCTTGTTATAATTTGAACTTCAAAGATGAAAGTTCAAGTTTAGTATAGGTTTTGGTATTTTGAGAGGAGTTGGAGTTTTGGGTGAGTTTAGAGAATTTTCTTAAGTTGGTAGAAGGTTGATAATGAAGCAAATAAGCTTCCCCTTGGCCTATTGGAAATTCGGCCATGTTAGAGCATGTAGGAATTAAATTCCCACTTAAGGGCGTCTTGGTCCATTTGCATGTAATTTTTATTTTCCAAATTAAATGTAAATATAAGGAATTATCCTTTAGGATTAGTTTAACACTAATCAATCTGAATTTAACACTAATCAAGTTTAATTTATTCTAAGTATGGTTAATTTCAATTAATCAAGGTTAATTTACTTTAACCATAGTTAATTTTATCTCTCATTAATATTTTTGTCTTACATATCATAAATGGTGTGATGACTCATAGGATTAGTCATCAGCTTATTTTCTACATGAAAATTTTTGTGCTCAATGGATATGGTCAAATTTCAAGCTTTTGCTTCATATTTTCTTGCCCTCCTAACATTGAGAGGTATTTTGGTAATTTTTTGAAAATTTCCCAGAAAGTTCTCAAACTATTCTCTTGATGTTTATAAAACTTATTGGTTTATTCCGTAATCATTCTTATGTTATTTTCAGTTTTTGCAGGAATAGTTTATCCCTTATAGAAGATAGACCTTTCTAAGGGTGTTTTGGACATCCTTAGGCATTTTCGATGGCGTTTTTGTTTTCTCTTGGTTTCTATTCATCTTTTATGACTTTATAACCATCATTGATGGATTCTAATGCTTTCAAATGTATTTTAACTTTTATTTTGAGTTATCTGCACATTTGTTTGTGTCATCCTAGTGTACGGACATTTTCATCATTTGTTAAAAAAAATCTCTAATTTCTCTTTGCTTTTGTTCTTATCTCTACTTTATTTCTTACTAAAGAACATTTATAACTTAGGAAGTGTTTCATTATAAATTGTGGGTGTTACAACTTTCAGTTCTCTAAGTTTTGCTAGTGCCATCCACCCTAATCATAAGAGAAAAGTTTCCTTACAACGGAAGTCTATGATGTGAAGTGGCCCAAGCCTATGATGATTAAACCTACTCCTCTAATAGCTACTTCTCAGATAGTTAATTATTAACTTGCTACACTAGTTCAAAAGCAAAAGGACTCAAAAAATCCATTTGACCTTTTGCACCAAATAAGCCTCATCTAGTTCTCTTTAATTCGTATGATGATGCACTGCAACTTCTATCTCCCTTTTACATCATTCTTGTCATCAAAAAATAAATCAACATCATCACCTATCCTAGAAACACAATCATCATTCCCCTTACCTCCACAAAAACCTATCAATACAACCCATACGCAAAACCAACCTCATTGCCAACAACCACATTCATATTCTGCACATGTACATCAACCATCCTCATCTTCTATAGTTGTACAATTGGATGAAGATATCATTGTAGCATAATCAATTCAGTTTTAGAAGTTTATGGATTCAATGATCCATACTCTTCAAGGATATTATGATGAGCCTTTCTTCACAAATCCACCACCAGAAAAGAAATGCTCTACTTACACACCCTTTTTGGGTGCTGCCTTTTCATCTTTAGGTGGGGCCATCTTTTCACTACTGGATAGTGATAGATGAAATGAATCTCATCCTTACGATGATAATTGGCTAGGTGAAGGATAAGTAAGAGATCTATTGGGGTGAAAGGATTAAACCCATACACTACCTCAAATGGGGAGTGTTAGGTAGTAGAGTGAGGAACCCTATTATAAGAAAACTCAATATGGGGTAGGCATTCCTCTCAAGTCTTTAGGTTTTTACCTAGCATAGTCCTAAGAAGGGTAGAAAGTATCCTGTTCACCACTTCAGTCTAGCCATCTATCCAAGGATGGAAACTAGTACAGAAAAGGACTTGGTTCCTAGGTTACCCCAAAGGATACACTAGAAATGGCTAAGGAACATAGTGTCTCGATCAGAAACTATACTCCTAGGTAAGCCATGTAGCCTTACTAACTTTTTAAAGAAGAGCTTGGAAACAGAGTTGGCATCATCCACTTTATGACAGAGTTATCTTACTAAAGCAATCCATTACCATAATGACGGAGTCCATGCCCTTCAAGGTTCTCGTAACCCGACGACAAGTCCATACTAATTTCTACCCAAGGGGCCTCAAGAATAGGTAGGGGTTATACAGGCCATGAGATTTGGTAGTTGATTTGTGCTATTTACAGATGATGCGCATTTGGAAATAATTTTGTACATCCTTATCCATAAGTGGTAAAAAGAAGTTTTTGTTCAAGATGGATAGGTTTTTTGGGTGCCAAAATGCCCGATTAATCCTCTTTCATGAGACTCTTTAAGAATAAGTTGTCTTAGGGAACATTTATACACACATAAATGGTTATATGTAAAGAGTAATCCTTGCTGCCTATAAAGTATTCATTACATGATTTATGAGCACAATCTTTGTAGAGTTGTCCAAACTCTACATCCCCCTCATATAGATCCTAAAAGTGATCAAACCTAAGTAGTTTATCACTAAGGGAGATTAACAAGGTATACCTCCTGAAGAGAGCATCATCCATCTTTTTACTATCCCCTTTCTTATGTTCTACGAATTCTACCCACTTCGCATGCCTTTTTATTTAATTTACCTTAGGCCTTTAGGTATTTAAGTGACACATAATCACTATGGATCACAAACTCCATGGATAAAAAATAATTTTGCCAAGTTTGTAGGACTTGATAAGAGTATACAACGCTTTATCATATATAGGATACTTGAATGTACCCTTTTAATATTTTCACTGAAGTAGGCAATGGGATGCCCTTCTTGGAGCAAGACTGACTTACTCCTAATATTGGAGGCATCACATTATAGCTTAAATGTTTTCTCAAAATTATGTAGAGCAAGAACAGGAATCTCAAAAAGTATTTGATTCAAAGTATCAAAGCCTTGTTGTTATTTTTCCCCATTGAAACTTAACATATTTCTTGACTAATTTATTCAAAGGAGAAGAAGTGATGCTGAAATCCTTAACAAACCTCCTATAGAAGCTTGCCAAGCCATAAAAATTCCAAACCTCTCCTACATTTTAGGGGTAGGCTACTCGTGGATGGCCTTAACCTTCTCTTGGTCAACTTGGATCCCTTATTTCCCTATGAAAAACCCTGAAAAGATAACCTGGTCCATGAAAAAGTATACTAGCATAGCACAGGGGCTGAGACTCTCTCTTACACACCCCTTAGCTAAGAGTTCCCCTACTTGTTTTTGTATTTCCTTAGTTTCTTCAAGATTACTTCTATATGTTGACCTATTTGGTAAAGAGGTACAGGAGATTAGATTTATTTGGTACTTTATATGATGTAGGGTCTTAGCAGTAGAGGAAGGCTAGTTGTAGAGACCTATTAGGACTATTGGGCCTATCACCAAAATAAAAGCCAAGCAGCTACAAGAAACGGTGGAGACCTTCTTGGACCTTCAAGAGGAGCATCCTTAGGCCCAATCCATCCTTTTCCTTATTCCTTCAGATGGTAGAATAGGATTTAGGTACGTTTTGTATTTTAGGAACTAGCTGGCCTAATATATATGGGATTGACCCTATTTCGTTGTAATTATTTGCAGAGCTTTTTGGGCCTAACTTGGCCTATTTATTAGACGGCTCAAGAAGGGATAGGGGACTCACTTTAGGCTCCATGAGAGGCTCAATTTGAACTCCCAAAGCTTCCCCATGTAGCCATGCTCCCAAGCACCACTTAAGGCCTATATAAGGCACCCTTGTGTGTATTTTTCATCACTTTTGAGTCATAATTGAATTCTATTCAAAATTATGTGAGAAATTCTCTCTTCTACCTCCCTT